>JBBGZY010001548.1:615000-1292500 GCA_037952925.1 Lithobates clamitans | reverse complement strand
GACGTTACAAAAAAAAACAAAAAAAACGAGTCCTCTTTTATATATACTTCCCTAACAACAATTTTTTGCTTCAAAATTGGCCAGATAATATAGCACACTACAGTGTTAAAAATAAAGTATTAAAAAAAAGCCCACAGCTGCTTCTGTGTAAATTATTTTTTACTGTCCTTTTCATCTTCACCAATTACAGAGTTTGAATTTGTACTCCTGGGTGTGACAATAAAACCTTCTTGGGAAGTTGCAGCTGAGTAAAGCTAAACCAGGAAAACAAAGCTAAATTCCCATTATATAATAATGGATTCTCCTATTTTGTCACATGTACAGTAGAGTGTGATGACTATATAATAGAGGGGATAAACCTAGAACAGCTACATTTGTACTGATGACAGGGACTGGACTCCATGTAAGCTGCCCCCTGCTGGAAGGGAAGAAGCTAACAGTATTACCGTATATACTCGAGTATAAGTCGAGTTTTTTAGCACATTTTTTTGTGCTGAAAGTGCCCCCCTCGACTTATACTCGAGTCAAGCACTTTTCTGCAGCAAAAAATTTCATTTTCCGAACCGATTTTGGGGCCCCGTATCTCAGGGCCACTTGGTGCTAGAAACCCCAAATTTGGTATGCAAACCCAGTGGACCTAGTACCATAACATATCCAAAGCTGAAGTTCCTAGCACTAAGTGGCCCCGAGATACGGGGCCCCACAATCGGTTCGGAAAATGTCATTCTCTGCTGCAGAAAAGTGCTTGACATTTTCTGAACCGACTTTAGGGCCCCATATCTCAGGGCCACTTAGTGCTAGGAACCCCAAATTTGGTGTGCAAACCCAGTGGAACTGGTACCATAACATATCCACATTTTCTGAACTGATATTTGGGGCCCTGTATCTCGGGGCCACTTGATGCTAGAAACCCCAGCTTTGGAAATTTTATGGTGCTAGTTCCACTGGGTTTGTACACCAAATTTGGGGTTCTTAGCACTAAGTGGCCTCGAGATACGGGGCCCCAAATTCGGTCAACTGTGTCTATCTGCAGCAATGTAATTTCGGGACCCTTTGGGTTCAGAGACCCCAAATTTTGGCTGCAGCTAGGAGGCATCTAGGAACCCTTAACTACCGAGTTTGAAGTTCAGGGGACCTATGGCTGCAAATGGGCACAGTGAGGCATGCAAATGGGCACAGTGATGCTGCAAATGGGCATTGTTGACCCTCTTTTCCACTTACAGTAGCTGTGCATTTCTCACCCTCGTCTTATACTCGGGTCAATACGTTTTTCCCATTTTTTTTGTGTTAAATTAGGGCCTCGACTTATACTTGAGTATATACGGTATGTTATTTTAAAAGATTTAATTAGCTGTCTTGAGAATAAAATGTGGGCTTCCAATTGCGCTCTTTCTTCTGAAAATACTTGCCAGCCGACTGTCTTACTGAATTTCAGGGTTCATCTTCTTATTTTAATAACCTAGAACAGATATGCAAATTAAAGCTGGCCATACCCAGATCTAATGTTTATCTGGTTCCTGATGAACTGGCTGAAATTCAAGCCATGGGTGGTCCTCCTACCTGACATCCTTCAACCTGAAACTCAAAGGAGCCGGAGAAAAAATGTCCAAACAGATGCAGCCACTGTTTGGGTATTCTGACAGCTCCGGGCACTGGCTGTCTGAATACATTAGCCAGCAGGAGAGATGCATTCATCCACACTGTTTTGCAGACATTTGAGTGATTTGACTGATTTCTCTTATTTAGCACAGGGGGCTGAACAAGAAATCTCACTGTGTATGGCCGGCTTAAGAATTCAGATACTGTATACTATATTTACTGTGGGTCATTAAGTCACATGGTACTGATTCCAAGGACTCGGGATGAGAAACATGCAGCTACCAGATGTCAGCAGTAGTAGCCCTCATATGACAGACTTCCTATAATGCTAAATTGTATTAAACATTAAAGGAGAAGTATGGCCGAAGCTTTTTTGGCAATACTGCTCCTATGGATCACAGGAGTGCAGTTCGTTCTGCAATCGTATGACCTGTTTTCAGCCGACAGCGGCCTAAAGCAGATCCAGGCTGGGGAAGGATCCCGATGTTACAGTCAGGATCCACCCAGATGCCTGGACCGGCAGCTGGCTCAGCCTCTCAGCTCTGCCGCTGGGACACTGAGCCAGCCGCTCCCTCCCTTCACCAGCCCAGTACTCCAATGAGCGCTGGAGGGGCAGAGCAGAGAGCCGGTGACTAATAGTCGCCGCTCTCTGCTCAGAGGGTAGAACTGAACGATTGGCGGTGTTTGATCACTCAGTTCTCGGTGTAGAAGCGGCAAAGGACAGATGCAGCATCAATGCTGCATCCACCTAGGTTAGTATAAGGGTTTATTTTTTATTTTTTGCAGACCCATACTTCTCTTTTCATTAACACTTTTAAAAATGAATTGAACACAGAGATGTATTTATTAAAAACACTCAGTGTATTTACACTCACCGGTCACTTTATTAGGTACATCTGTTCAATTGCTTGGTAACACAAATTGCTAATCAGCCAATCACATGGCAGCAACGTAATGCATTTAGGCATCTAGACACTGTGAAGACGAAATTTTGAAGTTCAAACCGAGCATCAGAATGGGGAAGAAAGGGGAATTAAGTAACTTTGAAAAAAGCATGGTTGTTGGTGCCAGATAGGCTGGTGTGAGTATTTCAAAATCTGCTGATCTACTATCATTTTCACACACAACCATCTCTAAAGTTTACAGAGAATGGTCCAAGAAAGAGAAAATATCCAGTGAGCGGCAGTTGGGGGGGCGAAAATGCCTTGTTGATGTCAGGGGTCAGAGAAGAATGGGCAGACTGGTTCCAAATGATAGACGGGCAACAGTAACTCAAAAGATATGCACAATAATTCTGCGCTGCCTGAAGGGTGGGGGGGGGGGGGGAAAGAGATAGCAGCTGACACAACCAACAAATGTAAACAGCATCAAAAAACTTCAGTGTAGCGCTCAATTGGGAAAGGAAGGGGAAACAAATGTGTATAATGAAACACACATGAATCAAAGTTCAAATGCTGACAATAATGTCTCTATAAACAATGTGTAGTCCTCTGGACCGGATAGTGAGCCCGTGATGTAAATCCTCTATGAAGGAGAGCCCACACACCACCAATAATAACAGGGAGGCTTACTGGACTCGGTGGACCCGACCGGGCGTACGCCAAGGGGGGTCAAACAGGCTTAGGTGGTGCTGGGCTGGAGTGGATGCTGGAGAGCAGGGATGATGAGATGGCTTCCAAACGGCCTTGCTCCTGGAGGGTGGTCCGGGCTAAGATCGTGATACTCAGATCCGTATTGGAACGTAGAAAAAGAGAAATAGGGCCAAATAGTGTGATTCCGTATAAATAAAATTTATTTGAAGTGAAAATACACACTTACATGGAAAACCAGCGCTGTATATCAAAAAATGGCGACAGTGGGGTCCTACCCGACGCGTTTCGTCTGCATAGACGTCATCTGGGGGGATGACGTCTATGCAGACGAAACGCGTCGGGTAGGACCCCACTGTCGCCATTTTTTGATATACAGCGCTGGTTTTCCATGTAAGTGTGTATTTTCACTTCAAATAAATTTTATTTATACGGAATCACACTATTTGGCCCTATTTCTCTTTTTCTACGTTCCAATACGGATCTGAGTATCACGATCTTAGCCCGGACCACCCTCCAGGAGCAAGGCCGTTTGGAAGCCATCTCATCATCCCTGCTCTCCAGCATCCACTCCAGCCCAGCACCACCTAAGCCTGTTTGACCCCCCTTGGCGTACGCCCGGTCGGGTCCACCGAGTCCGGTAAGCCTCCCTGTTATTATTGGTGGTGTGTGGGCTCTCCTTCATAGAGGATTTACATCACGGGCTCACTATCCGGTCCAGAGGACTACACATTGTTTATAGAGACATTATTGTCAGCATTTGAACTTTGATTCATGTGTGTTTCATTATACACATTTGTTTCCCCTTCCTTTCCCAATTGAGCGCTACACTGAAGTTTTTTGGGGCAACAGTAACTCAAATAGCCACTCATTCCAACCAAGGTATGCAGAATACCATCTCTGAAAGCACAACACATTGATCCTTGAAGCAGATGGGATACAGCAGCAGAAGACCACACCGGGTGCCACTCCTGTCAGCTAAGAACAGGAAACCAAAGCTACAATTCGCACAGGCTCACCAAAATTGGGCAATAGAAGATTGGAAAAAAATGTTTCCTGGTCTGATAAGTCTCAATTTCAGCTGTGACATTCAGATGGAAGGGTCAGAATTTGGTGTAAACATGAAAGCATGGATCCATCCTGCCTTGTATCAATGGTTCAGACTGGTGGTGGTGTAATGGTGTGGGGGATATTTTCTTGGCACACTTTCAGCCCCTTAGTACAAATTGATCATCTTTTACATGCCACGACCTACCTGAGTATTGTTGCTGACCACGTCCATCCATTTATGACTACAGTGTACCCATCTTCTGAGGGCTCCTTCCAGCAGGATAATGCACCATGTCACAAAGATCAAATCATCTCACCACTGGTTTCTTGAATATGACAATGAGGTCACCGGACTCCAATGGCCTCCACAGTCATCAGATCTCCATCCAATAGAACACCTTTGGGATGTGGTGGAACGGGAAATTTGCATCATGGATGTGCAGCCCACAAATCTGTAGCTATTGCGTGATGTTATCATGTCAATATGGACCAAAATCTCTGAGGAATGTTTCCAACACCTTGTTGAATCTATGCCATGAAGGATTAAGGCAGTTCTGAAGGCAAAAGGGGGTCCAACCCGGTACCAGCAAGGTGTACCCTAATAAAGTGGCCGGTGAGTGTATAAATGCTGTCATGATATCAGCCTCTGGTCATTTTCTGTACAGCAGTACTTCCATCAGCACTAGGAGCCAGATTCTGCTACAATGTACATGTACTTAAAAGAAACATGCTGACAGAAGCAGAGATCCAAGTGAGCTCCTCATTTTGCCATAGCTCCCAACTGTCCCTGATTCGGAGCAATGTCCCTCTGTCCCTCTTTCCTCCTCATTTATCCCTCATTTTGGTCTGATCTATATAGTTGTATATAAAATGCACTTTTTTAACTTTGAAAAAGTGTTCCCCAGCGCTAAACCTTTCATCCTAATTCTAAATTGCTGCATTTGAACATTTTAAAAGCCAATATAAAGGAATAGTAGCTGTAACAAAAAGCCCTTGTAGATTTATTAAACCTTTTTTTTTTTTTTGGTTAATTCTCCTTTAAGGGGGTGTGGCAGGGGGCGTGTTCTATGCCTACATACATTTGCTAGTAGGTGTCCCTCATTCCCAACTTAAAATGTTGGGAGGTATGATTTTGCTGCTGCTCCTTCAATGTCCAATCAGCAGGTTTGAGGTGTGTTCTTCTTCAAGCTGTGCTGCTGTTGCCATGGAGGTGAGTGACCTGGCTGTACTCTCTGGCAGAGGTGCCAGAATGGCACAAGAATGGCTGAAGCAGAATTACAAATGCTTTGTCAGGTTTAACATATTTCTGGTGTGTGTTTAGCTGCTATATTGGGGTTCCACCTTAATACAGTATCCTGCTGGCAATTGAAAGAATCTGCCATCCGTTACTGGGAAACCCAGGGAGCGCATACGGATGCGTGTTTGCCAGCGCTTGCTGCTCTAATCCAGGGGTTCTACTCCTACAGTTTCCTTTTCCACTTGATTTTTTTTTTTCTCTCTTGCCAGCTTTTCTTTACAGCAGGTAATACACAAGTTCTTCTACTTAGAAAAGAAAATGCATTCACTCTTAGACCCCCCTCCCCGAGCAATTATAATAAAACGTCTGCAGATTTGCATGCAGGCAGAACATAGCACAGTGGTACGCTGTTGTGTGCCCACAGAAATAGGAAAATGCCATTAATGTGAACACAAGAGAGGTGGTGACTGCCGGTGTCCTTCCCAGGTGGTGACGGACTTCTGCATGCGCAGAGGGAAAGCCATCCAGTGTGAATGGTGTCTGAAAACACAAAGCGCAAACTCCTGTCTCCCTGCACTAAAAACACAATCTCGGTAATTATAGCCTTGGGCTTTTAGAATGTTTGGAGATGTCACATCTGACTATCGCAGAAAATTGCAGCGGTTTTATCTCGTTCGGATAATCTCTGAGGGACCTCTAACCACCTAACTGCACCAGTTTTACTTATTGAGCAGCAGGTAATAAAAGAAAAAAGATTGTATTGGAATTAAAGCGGCCATGAATAACAGAGATTGTATTTATTGTCAGGTGCCACAAATTATTAATATCATGATCTAGCCTTTGTAGCCTTTTTTCTACAGGGAGTGTTGGATATACCCATGAGTATTGGTGTGCTGATCTCAACAGCTTTTTGAATGGCTGCTGGAAGTTAAAGTGTAATGCTTTGTACACACGGTCGGACTTTTCGCCCGGACTGGTCTGACGGACGCCGACTGACCAAATCCGGCGAACAATCCGATCGTGTGTGGGCTTCACCGGACCTTCAGCGGACTTTTCCAGTCGCAAATCTGACGGACTTTAGATTTGGAACATGCTTCAAATCTTTACGTCATAACTCCGCCAGACCCAGAAATCCGCTCGTCTGTATGCTAGTCCGACGGACAAAAACCCACGCTAGGGCAGCTATTGGCTACTGGCTATCAACTTCCTTATTTTAGTCCGGTGTACGTCATCACGTACGAATCCGTTGGACATTGGTGTGATCGTGTGTAGGCAAGTCCGTTAGTTAGAAAGTCCGTCGGAAGTCCTTTAAAAGTCCGTCGAAAGTACGCTGGAAAGTCTGTCGGACCCATCCGGTCGAAAAGTCCGACCGTGTGTACGCGGCATTAGTCCACCCTAAATCTAAAATGCCTGCACCTACAGACATCCACGATCTAACCAGTGGCGGCCCGTCCATTGGGGGTGCCCAGGCGCCGCCCCCTCTCTCACTCCACCCCCCCCCCTATATGCATAATGGATAGATTCATGTGTAACATGATTCTATCCATTGCCGCCGCCACCGCCACCCCCTATTCATGCGCCCAGCCCCTTTCGAGTCTCCGGGTGCATGAATTACAGCGGCAGGGGATTCTTTTGAAGCACCTGATTAGCACCAGAGGCTCTAATAGGCTTCAAAATAGGGTGCGCTCAGGTCCTGGAGCCCACCCGTGTGTGGTACAACAACGAATGAAAATTCACTGTTGAAACACTGATCCTCAATCAAAAGCGGGTGTGAGACCTGTTTTCCAATTGGCTGAAAAGAGAAGACTCCCGATTGGCCACCGAGAAGGAGGGAAACGGAAGCGGCCACTGTGGAGAGTAGGAGAACAGGAGGCCACCGAGCAGGAGAATGCCCCGTACACACGAGCGGATTTTCTGTCAGAAAAAACTTGAAAAAAGCGGAATTCCACTCAAGCTTGCCTTGCATACACACGGTCACACAAAAGTTCTCTGAACTTTCGACCATCAAGAATGCAGTGACGTTCAACACTACGACGAGTTGCATTCATATTTTTGCCACCCAAATGCATTATTTTACATGTTTCTACATTAAACCTCATTTGCCATGTAGTTGCCCACCCCATTAATTTGTTCAGATCTTCTTGCAAGGTTTCCACATCCTGCGGAGAAGTTACTGCCCTGCTTAGCTTAGTATTGTCCGCAAATACAGAGATTGGACTGTTTACCCCATCCTCCAGGTCGTTTATGAACAAAATAAACAGGATTGGTATGGTACGAGAAAAATTTTGGTGTTTGTCCCTTCAGATAATATCAGATGAACTGTGGTGATTGGCTCTCGAAAACTGTGTACTAACCATCAGATTATCATACGATCGATTAGAAAGTGGTATTTTTCGTCCGATTTTCCAATCATGTACGGGCCTTAAAGCTGGCCATAAACAGATGGAAATTTTGGCCAGCTGAGCAGAATTCATTCTATGGATGGTCTTCCCAGTCAGCCACAACTGGCTTGACAAAAGTCAATCTTTCTAACAATTTTTTGTCGAAGGAGCCAGATGGAAAACTCTAGGCTGAATAGTGCCTGCATCAGGGCTGCATCTATGGTGGTGGTGCGGTGGGTGTGTGACCACCCCCCAGAGTTTAGTAGTGCCCCACCAGGAGTCAGATAAAAATAATATATATATATATAGTATATACAATTGGGACTCAAGTCATAATGTAATTGAATGTTATTAAAAATGACCTTTCCTTTTTAATCTGCAGCTCTGTATTTTCTGTAAAATTCAATACAATATGGCTACCTGGAGGTGTTCTGTACACAGAATGTGTACAGATCGCCCCCAGAAACATAATTTCCTGCTTGTGTGATTGGCTCACTGATTTTCCCAGAAGTCTGCACTAAGATACAAGTCAGATTTCCCGGCATCCCCAACAGAAAAAATAAAATTTTTGGTGAGATACTTCCAAAAGGAAATCACGTCTAAAGAATGAAGACCCTGCAATTTTTCTCATTAGAGCCCTGCAAGTGCAGCAGCTGATTTGTAATTATGAAAACCACTCCCATTAGATACACTTTCCACATGGACGCCGACAAACACACAGGGATTTCTTCAGAATAACAAAAGTTAGGAATCTGCAACAACAACAAGTTTGTTAAAATCCTTGCAATTTACATAGATCTCCCAGAGGGGCATTTTTTTTCTCAACAAAAGTGGAGTTATTATTTAAGGCAATGTATCCAGCATGTGAGAGCCCAGTAGCCAATGGGCAGCTTACTCTGCAAAGATAGCTGGCTGGTCACATGATGGAGAATCTGACACAGATATGCAAACCTGAAAGGGACAGATAGGACTGCAAATGAGAGACATGGAGGGGTATAACTGAGAGACATGGAGGGGTATAACTGAGAGACATGGAGGGGTATAACTGAGAGACATGGTGGGGTATAACTGAGAGACATGGAGGGGTATAACTGAGAGACATGGAGGGGTATAACTGAGAGACATGGAGGGGTATAACTGAGAGACATGGAGGGGTATAACTGAGAGACATGGAGGGGTATAACTGGGAGACATGGAGGGGTATAACTGAGAGACATGGGGGGGTATAACTGTGAGACATGGAGGGGTATAACTGAGAGACATGGAGGGGTATAACTGAGAGACATGGAGGGGTATAATTGAGAGACATGGAGGGGTATAATTGAGAGACATGGAGGGGTATAACTGAGAGACATGGAGGGGTATAACTGAGAGACATGGAGGGGTATAACTGGGAGACATGGAGGGGTATATCTGGGAGACATGGAGGGGTATACAGTGCCTTGCAAAAGTATTCACCCCCCTTGGCTTTTTACCTATTTTGTTACATTACAGCCTTTAGTGCAATTTTTTTTAATCTGAATTATATGTGATGGATCAGAACACAATAGTCTAAGTTGGTGAAGTAAAATTAGAAAATAATATACATAAAGCAATTTTCCAGAAATAAAAAACTGATAATTGGCATGTGTGTATGTATTTACCCCCTTTGTTATGAAGCCCATAAAAAGCTCTGGTGCAACCAATTACCTTCAGAAGTCACATAATTAGTGAAATGATGCCCACCTGTGTGCAATCTAAGTGTCACATAATCTGTCATTATATATACACACCTTTTTGAAAGGCTCCAGAGGCTGCAACACCTAAGCAAGAGGCACCACTAACCAAACACTGCCATGAAGACCAAGGAAGTCCCCAAACAAGTAAGGGGCAATGTTGTTGAGAAGTCAGGGTTAGGTTATAAAAAATATCCAAATATTTGATGATCCATAGGAGCACCATCAAATCTATCATAACCAAATGGAAAGAAGATGGCACAACAGCAAACCTGCCAAGACAAGGCCGCACACCAAAACTCACGGACCGGGCAAGGAGGGCATTCAGAGAGGCAGCACAGAGACCTAAGGTAACCTTGGAGGAGCTGCAGAGATCCACAGCAGAGACTGGAGTATCTGTACATGGGACAACAATAAGACGTACGCTCCATAGAGTTGGCCTTTATGGCAGAGTGGCCAGAAGAAAGCTATTACTTTCAGCAAAAAACAAAATGGTTGAGTTTGCGAAAAGGCATGTGGGAGACTCCCAAAATGTATGGAGGAAGGTGCTCTGGTCTGATGAGACTAAAATTGAACTTTTTGGCCATCAAAGAAAACGCTATGTCTGGCGCAAATCCAACGCATCACATCACCCTAAGAACACCATCCACACATGGAGGTTGCAGCATCATGCTGTGGGGATGTTTTTCAGCAGTTGGGACTGGGAAACTGGTCAGAGTTGAGGGAAAGATGGATGGTGCTAAATACAGGGATATTCTGGAGCAAAACCTGTACCACTCTGTGTGTGATTTGAGGCTAGGATGGAGGTTCACCTTCCAGCAGGACAATGAGCCCAAACACACTGCTAAAGCAACACTTGAGGGGTGTAAGGGGAAACATGTAAATGTGTTGGAATGGCCTAGCCAAAGCCCAGACCTCGGTAGTAAACAGCAAACAGAAAAACAAAAAATCTTCTCCCTGCAAGTTAAAGCAGTAGTTTACCCCACTTGGTCATTTTTACCTACAGGTAAGCCTATAATAAGGCTTACTTGTAGGTAAAATTAATATCTTCTAAACCTACACGGTGTAGGAGATATTCACCCTGCACGCAGCTGCTGACGTCAGCGGCGCATGCGCTCTGAAGGTCCGGCGGATCGTGCCGGAACGGAGAAGTCCCGCGTGCATGCTCGGGAGTGACGTCATCGCGGCTTTGGCCACCCACAGCGCTGGAGCCCCGCGAACCCAGAAGGCATGCAGAGCGAACATGCCAGCCCCCTCAGCGGAGATCTGGCAATCTGCGGGAGCTTCGTTCTAAGGTAAGTATTTCATAATGTGCTAGTATGCGATGCATACTAGCACATTATGCTAATGTCTTGCAGGTTTTTATTTATTTATTTTTTTTCAGCTGTTTACTTCCGCTTTAAGAGCACACTGTATTAGTATGCATCACATACTAGCACATTATGAAAGACTTACCTGAAAACAAAGCCCTCCAGGGGAGCGCTGTCAAGGCTCTCCTGGGGCTTCCAGCTTCACCTAGTCTTCCTTCTGGGTAAGCGGGCTGCGGCTTTTTGACTGTTCGAGCCTCGATGACTTCACTTCTGCGCATGCGTGCAGGAGTCACGGCTGCAGCACGGCTCTCTCTATGGACGGCACTTCAATTGAAAGCGCAGTGCGCCTGTGCCAGTGACATCACCGGCGCTGCTAAAGTAAATGTCTCCTAAACGGTGCACATTTAGGACATATTTACTGTCCCTACAGGTAAGCCTTTAATATAGGTTTACCTGTAGGTATAAGTTACAAAAAGACCTTTACTTTCACTTTAAACGCAAACACTCCATCACAGTCTGTTCTGGAATCATACCCATTGTGAGTATGTATTATTCAGCCATAGCTAGAACACTCAGTAAAGAAAGGTTCATGCTTTTGCTCCCCCTGTAAAAAATTCAGACTTGAATGATAAGAATTTTGTGTTTAAAAAAAACGAGGAAAAAATTATTGGAATAATGTATTTGAGAAGGGACGGGATTTAACAAGCACGCATGTAGACACCACCATGTACAAGCTTCTTCCTTGTGGGCTGAGATAATGAAGAGAGAGGCAACAGAAGAGACTGTATCCCACTATCACCTGTAGTAGTGTATTCCAAACTCCAAATCAGATTAGAAATAACAGGTACTATGTGAAAAGCCTAAGAAAAGTGATAAAATTCCTCGCTGGGAATAGAGTCTAAAGCCTTGTACACACTATCAGATTTTCCGACGGGAATTGTGTGCTGACAGACTGTTGGCCTAAAATCTGAAAATCTTCCTCGGACAATTGTTGTCGGATTTTTCGCAGACAAATGTTGGATGCCAGGTTTATAAATTTTCCGCGGACAAATGTCTGTTGTCATATTTTACGATCGTGCGCACACAAGTCCCTTAGACAAAAGTCCAAAGTGCAAACACGCATGCTTGGAAGCAAGGATGAGCCAGAAGCGGTCGGTCTTGTAAACTAGAGTTCATAATGGAGAATTAACATTTGCGACGCAACAAATTATGAAATCTCGAAACGCAGCGCATAATTCTCTTCTTCTTTAATGGGCTAATAATGAAGCTGCTTTGCTGGTGATACCGATGGAGTTCTGCCAAACGTATTTTAAAAGGCTTTTATTTTCTAGTGATAACAAGAATAATATTATTATGCTTGTTTTTATTTTTTTGTTCAAGTTACCACAACAACATTATCCCCTAGTTTTTAAGATCAAAGATACAATTATGTTGGTGTCCCTTGTTAATTTTACTTTGTATTTTTTTAAATGTAACTGCCTACTCCCAAACTGTCATTTGAAGTAAAACATATAGCCAAGTATTATTCTCCACAATTTTTTTATTGTGCATTAAAAAAAGAAAACAAATACACATCCAAAAATCTAGAAAATATACCAAATCAAATCATTATTCAACCACAAAATAAAATAAAAGCCTCATGCATGTGTCCTGCTTCTTAATATAGGGGGTCAACAATGCCAAGAGTTGGTGTAATCAGGGGTGCGTCATCCGGAGATAATTACGATAATCATCCGGATTTTTCTCCTAGAGCTCCCGCAGTAAAGGCATATGACATAATTGGTCACGATTAATAAAATAACCAATTTTTGGTCCAAGAAATCCTCTTCCTCCTGTTCCTGGACTTGGCTTGGGTCAAAGCAATAACTCCAAGGCCAATAAAGAATATAACACGTTATCTCCTCCGATTCAGCAACATGTCTGGTTGATGAACGGTCGTTCAGAAATTAACTGAAAAGCGCAAAATTAAAAGCGCAAAATTTTCTACTAACACGAAATTAGCAGAAGGAGCCCAAAGGGTGGCGCCTGACAATTGAACTTCCTCTTTATCGACTTGTAGTACGTCTAGTACATCACTACGTTCGTGTTTGTTGGCCGACAATTGTGTACCGTTTTTATGCAAGGCAAAATCCAGGCACACGCCCTTCGGACAAAAGTCTGACGTTTTGTCTACGGAAAATTTGATCGTGTGTACGAGGCTTAAGAAAGAAGATGATGTGTCTGCTAGACTTTTCCTGAAGCTTTTTGAATTCACATTGCTAAAGGATACCATTATCCATAAATTGTGATCCAATTTGGTTGTGGAAGACCTGATTAGCTAGAGTAAGTTGGATGCCTAGTACATCACAACCCAGATGCTGAAACATTTCTCAGATGGGGGCTACAGTGCTGGTGCTTCTGTAATGAGTAGAATAAGTGTTGGGGTGCAGGCAATGTTACAGAAAAAGTTTGGTTGACATGTTGCATACCTACACTGCTATAACCATCAGCTTCATCGGTCAGTGGTTACTGGATATCAGGTCCATTGCACCCATTATTTTATTGACACTACATTACACAACACTACAACGTGCCATCTCTTAAAAGACCATTGGAAATGACTGGACCAGTCACTACAATGTGCCATCTACTGGAAATATGCTGGATCAGTCAGTATATCGTGCCATCTACTGGAAATACATTGCACCAGTCACTACATTGTGTCATCTATTGAATAAATACGCTGCGACATCTACTGGAAATATGGTGGACCAGCCACTGTGATGTGTCATCTACTGAAAATATGGTGGGCCAGTCACTACGAAGTAACATCTACTGGAAAATTGCTGGACCAGTCACTATGATGGGCCATCTACTGGAAATACACTCCAACAGTCACTAAAATGTGACATCTACTGGAAATACAATGGACCAGTCACTACAATGTGGCCAGGGGTGTGTTGGAAGTCAGCACTCTATCGTAGATCTTCTCTCTGAGATTTTAGAGAATAGTGTTGCAGGAATGGATATATGTACAGAAGCATTTAGGACTATTAGTACAGCTAAGAAAACAGAAGTTCTATTACATAGATGCATTTCTTCTCCAGATTCTTGGTGCCTTGAAGCCTGCTAATTCTCTTCTACAAGCTTACTTAGTGGACCTCTGCAGTGCTGGGGAGGTTATCATGGTCTCTGTGCAGACACTGACGGTTATCATGGTCTCTGTGCAGACACTGCCGGTTATCATGGTCTCTGTTCAGACACTGAAAAATAAGCAAGGAACATCCTTTATTCACTCAGTTTGACCCAACACATAATCCACCCCCTACAAAGCACCAGGGAACAATGACCAAATAGCTCACGGACAGGGTTGTTCTCTCAACCCTTGGTCATGCTGAGACTGATTCCTCCAAAACACAGTCAGTACCACTAAAAAAGAGCTATTATAGACATCATGGACACAGTCATTGTTAAAACGGAAACTCTGGGCTACGTGAAGGCCATACATTGCCTTCTCAATCAGTCAAGTTATTTTCTAGATCTGGTGCCTTTGCATCCTCTTCAGCTGCTTTAAGTCTTAAAATGTGCTGACAGCCCGTGAGAGGAACTTGTTGTAAAGCCCATGTTGGCCAAGAAATTCCCCACAGAGATGGACATGTCTGCACACAGGATGGAGGATACAGGGGTGTATGGACTGTATGAGACTGCTTTGGTGATTGGGGTATCCTCATGTGTGCGTTCATTCTCCAACACCATTCTGCCATAAAATGATGACTGCAAATAAAATTCAGTGATTTTGGCTCATAAGGAAGCAATAGCCAGCAATCCAGACATGGACAGGTTTTTCAGATTGTTTTCCAAAAAAAGCAGAAGGCTTTTGGTAATAAATCTAAATGGAAAATTGCTAAAATGTTACTGGGGGGAAGGAATAAAATCAAATCAAATATGATTAAACCAGTTTCAAATAGTTAATATTGCTCTTCATGTCAGATTTGTTCAAGCACTTTAGGTTCATTATTACTCCATCTATGTGAATGTACTGTACGTGTCTGCACTAAAACATAAAGACCCAGGATAGTAATGATTATTTCTCCGAGGTCGTGACACACAAAGAGAAAATGAAGAACTGTTCAGACACATACAACCACACAGATAAAACAAAGGGATGAGGACAGGATCCCCCCAGACTTTTATTACTGCACCCCCAGATCAGACAGGCTAGATGCAGCCATGGTGTGCATCCAATCAGAATCTGATTCAGATTTTGACAGATGGGTAAATTAAGTGAAATCTTAATGTGCAAGGCCATGGCCAACTTAAGGCTTGCTGATACCCATTTCTATAAATGCAACTGGGTCTAAGGACCCATTCACACTACAACACTGTGTGCCGCAATGCACGCAGTTTGATGCTTTAAGGCAGGGGTAGGCAACCTCGGCCCTCCAGCTGTGGTGAAACTACAAGTCCCATGAGACATTGCAAGACCTTGACAATCACAGGCATGACTCCTAGACACAGAGGCATGATGGGATTTGTAGTTTCACCACAGCTGGAGTGCCGAGGTTGCCTACCCCTGCTTTAAGGCTTTTGCCATGTACACACGAGTAGAATGTCCAACAGAAAAAGTCCGACGTATATTCCGATCGTGTGTATGCCCCATCGGACTTTCTACATCGAAAATTCTGATGGACCTAGAAAGAGAACATGTACTAAATTTTTCTGACGGAACCAATTCCTATTGGGAAAAAAGCTCGTCTGTATGCTGTTCCGACGTGCAAAAAACGACGCATGCTCTGAAGCAAGTACGAGACGGAAGCTATTGGCTATTCGCTATTGAATTTCCGTTTTCTAGTCCCGTCCTACGTATTGTACGTCACCGCTTTCTGGACTGTTGCAATTTGGTGTGACCGTGTGTATGCAAGACAGCTTGAGTGGAACTCCGTCGGAAAAACCTTCAGAGTTTATTCCGACAGGAAAACCGGTCTTGTGTACAGGGCATTACTGTGCTAGGCAGCCCACTTAAAATGTAATGCCCTGTACACACGGTCGGACTTTCCAACGAAATATGTGCGATCGGAGCGTGTTGTCGGAAATTCCGACCATGTGTGGGCTCCATCGGACTTTTTCCATCGGAATTTCTGACACACAAAGTTTGAGAGCAGGCTATAAAATTTTCCAACAACATAATCCGTTCGCGTAAATTCCGACCGTGTGTAGACAATTCTGGCTGTGTGTGGACAATTCCGACGCACAAAATGCCACGCATGCTCAGAATAAATTAAGAGACGAAAGCTATTGGCTACTGCCCCGTTTATAGTCCCGACGTACGTGTTTTACGTCACCGCGTTCAGAACGATTGGATTTTTTGTGCGACCGTGTGTATGCAAGACAAGTTTGAGCCAACATCCGTCGGAAAAAAATCCATGGATTTTGTTGTCGGAAAGTCCAATCAATGTCCGATCGTGTGTACAGGGCATAAGAGCTGCAGTACACTTTAACACAGGACAATTTAGTGCAGGCTACATTATTTTACAGAGCAGTGAACCTCAAAACATACCATATTCAGAGTTACTGCGCATTGCAGTAACAGGCACATTTTAACATGCATTACCGCAATGGCCAGGTGTGAACAGTATCCTAAGGAGTGATCTGTAAGTGTGTGCTGCTAAAATCTGTCCGCTAAGCATTTTGTACATAATTATGCAGGCACAGTTTTATCTGTGGTTGCTGGCAGCCATTAGAAGAGATTTGTGAAGATACAATCCCATTAAGTAAATCCAAAAGAAAAAAAGAATAATCTGACTTTACCAGTACATACTGAGACCACACAACATGCACCGGGAAAGTCATACTATTCCTTTTCCCTTCTGATTTTATAATTTATGGATGTGGTACCAGGGTGATCTTTTTTATTTTTTTTTTTAAATATAATCACATTAAGTAAATAGAATCTAGGAAATGCTGTGATTATGCATTCTGGAAACTAGGAAAGCATTCTGTTGACACGGACTCTGTTACATGGACACAGCTGTGTCTGAGAAATGCTTTTTCTGTGTATGCTGAGAACTGTCAGGATATTTAATAGACACAAATGAGTTATCTAGGCAATGGATAAGGGGTTCTGTATATACATGATTCATTAAGGGAGCATGCTTTAGGCACGGCTATATTATATAATAGCCATGTACAGAACGGTAAAATGTGTTTTGTTTCGCTATCCAACACAGGTTTAACTGACCATAGACCATAGTGTTTTAAGTTAGGAATACATACCTTATCTTGTCTGGAACTATAATTTTAAGTAAAGCCAACTCAATTTTTCCAGTTTATAGACAAGTTTAAGTAAAGCCGAATACATTTTTCCAGTTTATAGACCATAGGTTCAAGTAAAGCCAACTCAATTTTTCCAGTTTATAGACCATAGGTTTAAGTAAAGCCAACTCAATTTTTCCAGTTTATAGAAAAGTTTAAGCATGTGAACTATAATTTGTTCAATGTGCATTCTATACCTTTCAATGACATTGTGTGGCTTTGTAGTGACTTGGAAAAATTCTTGTCACTGGTGGCGCTCTTTTGTCCTGATGGGCCTCAAACGCATGGGAACTACCTTGTGCAGGCTTTCAAAGTTCCAAAAGACGTCAAACTCTCTTAAATATATAGCATCAAAACTCGTGCGGTTGCACGTTTGACAAACATGTATCCCGCAATTTCAGTCACATGAAAATAATTTTTTTTTTTAAGTAAATGTAACTCAAATAGAATATGGAAATGCACATACCTTAAAAGTTTTGTCTAGATTACTCAATATTATACATTATATTTGTAAATGTAAAAGGTGTGTTTTAAGAACTAATGAAAATTAAGTAAGGTACCTAAATTATCAAAGTAAATTAATTATCATTTATTTTTATGTTGAAAATCATAATTTTTTTTATGGTAAAATTACAAGCCAACAGAATCATTTTTATCAGTGTACTTCTGATGAGCAAAGGTATTTAGCAGCTTTTTTTAACTAAAATAATAGCATTTCCATGTTCTGTGCACTGTGGAAGACCAGATATAGTGAATTCAGGGACATGGGTTAAGTAACACTTTAAGTTTAACCCCTTGCCGACCACTGCATGCCGATATATGTCGGCACAATGGCAGCGGTGGGTAAATGGGTGTACCTGTACGTCCCCTTTAAGAGCCGGGGATAGTAGGCGCGCATCGCGTACAACGTGACCGTGCCCGTGGGACCGGCGGACTCGATGCCCGCCGGTCTCCCGGTGATCGTGTCACAGAGCCTCAGAACGGGTAAGTGCCTATGTAAACAAGGCACTTCCCCATTCTGGCTTGTGTCATGCCAGAGATCACCACTCCCTGTCATCGGGAGCGGTGATAGCTGTCATGTGACTTGAAGCCCATCCCCCCCCAGTTAGAATCACTCCCTAGGACACACTTAACCCCTTCATCGCCCCCCTAGTGGTTAACCCCTTCACTGCCAGTGTAATTTACACAGTAATCGGTGCATTTTTATAGCACTGATCGCTGTATAAATGACCATGTCCCAAAATAGTGTCAAAATTGTCCGAGGTGTCCGCCATAATGTCGCAGTACCGATAAAAATTGCAGATCGCCGCCATTACTAATAAAAAAAAAAATGAAAAGTAAAAATGCCATAAAACTATCCCCTATTTTGTAGACGCTATAACTTTTGTGCAAACCAATCAATATACGCTTATTGCGATTTTTTTTTTTTACCAAAAATATGTAGAAGAATATATATCGGCCTAAACTGAGGAAAAACATAGTTTTTTTATATATTTTTGGGGGGTATTTATTATAGCAAAAAGTTTAAAAAAAAAGCATTTTTTTTTTAAATTGTCGCTCTTTTTTTGTTTATAGCGCAAAAAAAATAAAAACCGCAGAAGTGATCAAATACCACCAAAAGAAAGCTCTATTTGTGGGAAAAAAGGACGTCAATTTTGTTTGGGTACAGCAGCGCACGACCGCGCAATTGTCAGTTAAAGCGACGTAGTGCCGAATCGCAAAAAGTGCTTTGGTCAGGAAGGGGGTAAAATCTTCCGGGGCTGAAGCAGTTAACCTTAGACAAAATACAGGTTCACTTTAAAGTGAATGCTGCATCTCTGCCCAAATAGAATATCTACCTCATTAAGCTTTGTCGCCGTGCAAGTGAAAGGCGGAAGATTGCTGCTATACAGCCAAAAACAAAGGCCAAGGGGAAACATTATCCAGTGTTGCAGAATAATTAGGCCTAAATTATACTTGAGTTTATTTCCCTTTTTAGAAATGTTAAAAGAGCACTAAAGAAACTGCATCGCTAAAAATATTTTACAGTTAGTTTCTATCGGGCACATTTAGTGCAAAGAGCAAAGCTACAATGCAAAGTTCAGTAGCTTGTAGAAACCAATGAGATTTCTCCTTACTGTACGAGTATCTGTCATTGAGCAGTTTGTTTGGTTGCTATGGGTTACTGCAATTTGCTCATTGCCTTAAGCTGGCCATACGGTATACAATATTCTTATTCAATTTCCTTTAGGTTAACCTTCAATTATGTAGTGCAAGGACCTGTCTGATTGCATACAAATTGAAAGTGTTTAGGTTTTACCTCATATTATATGGTTTTGGTAAATCTAAAGGAAAATTGCACAGGAAAATTATATAATGTATGGCCAGCCTTACTCCACAATAGGGCTGCAACTAGCGATTATTTTCATATGTTTTCATTAATGACAATGCAGTGAGGGGGCTGGCCCTGATTGGGAGAGGGGACCGTACTGGGGGGTGGGAGGGAGTTAGCTAGTTTGGAAACCAGGCGTTATGCCGCGTACACACGAGCGGACTTTTCGACCGGACTGGTCTGACGGTCTATCCGACGGACTTTCGGCGGACTTACGATGGACTTTCCTAACGAACGGACTTGCCTACACACGATCACACCAAAGTCCGATGGATTTGTACGTGATGACGTACACTGGACTAAAACAAGGAAATTCATAGCCAGTAGCCAATAGCTGCCCTAGCGTCGGTTTTCGTCAGTCGGACTAGCATACAGACGAGCGGATTTTTCAACCGGACTCGAGTCCGTCGGAAAGATTTGAAACATGTTTTATTTCTAGGTCCGTCGGACTTTTGGGAAAAAAAGTCTGCTGGAGCCCACACACGATCAAATTGTCCGACAGAGTCCGGTCCTCCAGACCAAGTCTGCCAGAAAGTCCACTCGTGTGTACGCGGCATTAGAGGGAGTAGGTTGGGAGGGAGGGAGTTTGGAAGAGAAGAATGTGGGAGAAGAACCGGACCAGAGAGGGGTTGAGATAAAAAGGGAGTTTGGTTGGACAAGGGACCAGACCCAAAAGGGGGGTAGGGGCTGGGGCAAGGGACCGGACCAAAGCGGGCTGGAGGAACCGGACCGGAGTATGGGAAGGAGAGGTGGCGGCTCCGGACTGGAGTGTGGGTGCGAGAGGTCTGAGTATTCCTGAAACTGACACCAATGATGGGGCACTATTCCTCCCAGGAACACCAATGATGGAGCACTATTCCCCTACCAGGAACACCAATAATGGGCCACTTACCCTCCAGGAATACCAATGATGGGGCACTTACCCCCCAGGAACACCAATGAGGGGGCAGTATCCCCCCCCCCCAGGAACACCAATGATAGGGCACTATTCCCCCCCAAAATACATATGATGGGGCACTATTCCCCCCTCCCCCCCAGGAACACCAATGATGGGGCACTGTCCCCCCCCCCAGAAATACCAATAATGGGGCACTATCCCCCCCCCCCGGAACACCAATGATGGGGCCCTCCTGTTCAGTGCCCCCACAGCAAGCAGTTTGCTATGGGGGCACCTGAGCCGAGTCACAGCTCCCTGTATTCATTCAGACATGGAACCCGGCCCTGCCCCCCTCTCTCTTGATTGGCTGACTGACTTTGATAGCAGCAAGAGCCAATGGCACCACTGCTGTGTCTCAGTCAATCAGTAGGAGTGTCTCGGACGGCTAAGGCACTTGTGGACATCACTGGAGAGAGATAGGGCTCAGGTAAGTGTTAGGGGTGCTGGAGGGTGGCTGCTACACACAGAAGGTTTTTTATCTTAATGCATATAATGCATTAAGATAAAAAAACCTTCTGTATTTACAACCACCTTAAGCTCTTGGTCAAAATAGCAAAACTAGATAAGGCTAATACCTAAAGTAAAAGTCCAGTTTGAAAAAACAAAAATTAAAGCCGAGCTCCACCCAAAAGTGGAAGTTCCACTCTAAGCACTCCTCCCCCCTCCCCTGACACATTTGGCACATCATTTTTTAGGGGGGGAGTGAGTACCTAGTTTTGACAGGTACCCGTTCCCAGGCCTAGGCGATCTGAGCGGAAGTTCTCCTCTTCCCCTCCCTCCCTGCAGTCTTCCGGGACATGTCACAGGTCCCAGAAGATTTGATGCTGCATCCATCTAGGTGAGTATATATGTTCGTTATATATATTATATTATATATATATATATGTATTTGTTTATACAATTCCGAACTTCTCTTTTAAATTTGCTGGACGTTTCAAATTTTGCTATACTGCTAAAGGGTCATTTACCAAAGAAAGATACACAAAAGGAGAAAAAGTTCTACATGTAAAGAGCGGGTATTACAACAGTTTGAAACAGATCTAACTTTATCAATGGGAATTATCTTTATGCCATCAATGAGAGACAAGCATAAAATAACATTGAGCCCAATACCATTTAAGCTGATATAATTAAGTGAATAAATGCTTAAATGAATTATGTTTAAATAACATATTTTTGGCAAAGACTTTAAACATAATGCCAGCTTTTTCTTTTTAAACCAGGACAAAGTTTGGAGTTTTAACAAACTTGGCCACAGTCCATCCTAATTAACCCTACGGGATTTAGCGGCGGGGAAATCGCTGCAGGAAACAATTGTTCGCTTGTTATTCTCTTTATAAAACGTGTTGACCCAACTCGGGACCGTATCCCTAATTTTGTTAGGTCTGACCACGAGCTCCAGTTTATTTGGATTTCCACTTCTTAAGTAGAAAAGATTATCTCATTTGCTGAAAATCCTATTCACTATTGTGCTTTGCTTCAAGATAGCTTGAATGTGTAGAACATCAAGGGGAAATGTGTTCACTTCTTCCATCCACATAGGAAATTACTGCATATCTGAAGTTAGGTGTTATAGAAAAAAGTGTTTAAGGTTCCAGGGAACTTTGCACACAGCACACATGGAGTCAGATAGTAGTAAGCAACACATTTTAAATTGCATCTGTTGGTATGGATAAAATATAAAACAGATATTCTGTATACAACTCACTGCCCAGGTGCCAAATGTCATGATTTATTTTATTACAGGTACTTATATAGTACCATCAATTTAAGCCGCACTTTACATATATGTTGCATATTCACATCAGTGCCTGTCCTCAAGGAGCTTACAATCTAAGGTCCCTAACTCACATTCATATGTAGCGCACCCCCTAAGGAACCTCAAGTAGAAAGGGATCCCCCACCATGTACAGCCAGGCACACCGCATTTCCACAGCACACTTGAGGCAAGGAACAGTCCAGTGCTTTGTTTTTTGTATTTTATTATGGGTTTAACTTGGATAGAGAGAATAGTAATATGGGATGCCCACATGACTTTAGTAGAACTTTTCAGGGACAAACTTCTTCTGTACAGCTATTTACACTCCTCGGCTTCCTCCAGCACAACACTTGCTTGAAGCACTACAACTCCCACCAGCTGGCACTGTTCAAAAGGTAGAAAATGCCCTTTACAGGCAAGGACCGCAGGCCCCTTGTTTGTGTAGCAAAGTCCTAGTGCCCAGCTGTCCTTCTGTGGCTACTGATCCCAGCACCACCTCTTCAGGCACGACCAGCCAACCTGGCTACCACTGCCCCTTTCTCCAGCCCTCTTGGATAAACTTCCACAGTCCTCCCAGACTGACTCTGCATCCATCTTAGACTTCTCTCACCCAGTCCTCTCAGGCTGCTTCTCAGTCCTCCCCGACTGTAACACTCACCAGCCCCCCAGCCCACCTGGCTGTCTTCCTCCCTGGAGATTTGCCTGGCAGTGTTCTCCTCCTGCTGTCCTGCTCCTGCTCCCGTGCCTCCGATCAGGACACTCCTGTGTGTTGTGAAGAGGGTCCCTTCCACATCCAAGCCCCAAAACCCAAGGTCACCCCCCCCGACTAGTGTATTACCCTCAAGGGTATCCACCCGAACTCCACTGCCCCAGCTGGGCTGACCCTAAGTATATGAGGGGCCTACCCCTGCCAACCCATCTGTTGGGAATTGGTCAGGGCCCTCATAAATATTCCAAGCAGCTCCTCCTCACATCCACTCCCATTCTTCTGGAAGTTTCCAGTAAGTTCCAGAAGTAGGGGGATGTCTCAGAGGTGCTGCTTGTGAGTCATCCAGCCCTCCCTGAGTCACTCACCCTGACCCAGGAAAAACACATAGGCTTGTCTGCCAGCCAAGCCTAAACAATTTTCCTACACTAACAAAAACCTATTCTAGCATATTAGAGGGTGCTACACATACATACACTTACTAGGGCCAATTTAGACAGGAGCCAATTAACCTACCAGCATGTCTTTGGAGTGTGGGAGGAAACCCACACAAGCACAGGGAGAACATGCAAACTCCATGCAGGTAGTGCCATGGTTGGGATTCTAAACAATGGCCCTAGTGCTGCTAAGCAGAAGTGCTGACCACTTAACCGCTGTCATGTTTTCAGTCTCCACAACAACAATTGTCACACAACTGGGTGGGCTTAGGCTCAGAGCACTGCGCCCTGAGCCCACCCTTTTTTTAAGCCAATTAGAGCCTCAAATTGAGTTTGACACCCCTGCTGTACAATATTCTAAAATATTTTCATAATTTACTTTAAAACTGTTTAAAGGAAATCTGTACAGATGAAGTATGTAGTATGTCATTGCTGACCCCCTTTATGAAAATACTGGCTGTCATACTAATCCTCTGGCTTCAGTACTGCAGATTAGTAGTTCTGACTTCACTCTGACGTTCCCAATCCGCATGCTTGTTACAGGTCAGTGTTTTAGAGTCTCTCTTGATGGCAGATGTAGCCAAGCAAGTAGCGTTTTCAGAAGAAGCTGTGCATTGTCATCTTCAGTATTTCTCTCAGTACAGGTTTTCTCTCACCTACAAATATGTCTTTGGACTGTGGAAGAAAAAAGAAATAACCAGCGCAATCCAATACAAACATGGTGACAAATTGGGACTGGTAGACATTAGTAAAGTGAACCACTAGAGATTTGGTTATCTCTATACTTGACCTACACATTCCATGCATGCTAACAAAACAGAACAGTACTTAATAATGATTATTATATCTTAGTGGATGGAGCCCTGTATGTAATAAATGCCCTGTTTACAGCATATTTCAGATCTTCTCAGCACAGCAAGTGTTAGTGGGTTGTTCTCTCTGAAAGGAACATAAATTTGTGGCCCCCTTGGCCAGATTTATCCATTGCAGTACCAGGAGGTTAAAGAAGAAGTAAACTTCCTCTGCAAACTTTTACCTATAGGTAAGCCTATAATAAGGCTTGTCTATAGGTATTGAAAATATCTCCTAAACCTTTAGGAGATATTTCCAGTGCATGCAGCCAGTGACATGCAACTCACCATAGTGCACACACTATATATTGTGGTACGCTGCATCAAAAATAGAGTTACATCTTTGTTTTTGTATATTAAAGTGCACTTACTACCCATTCAAAATAAATGGGCTACCTTAACATGCACCAACACCTTAAAGTGGAATTAACCCATCATTTTAACAGTTTAAAAAAATTGTTACATTGGCAGCATGTGCCGGCACGTGCCACATGCGCTCAGCCAAACTGTCAAATCATCAAATGGCTGGTGTCATAACTGATCACATGTGCAGCATTATGGCATTTGAAGGGCAAACAGAGGCTAAGATGGTAACTTCCTTGGCTTAAAATGACAGGAGGGTTTAGTTTCACTTTAAAGTGAATATATAGCCAAGCACAGTGGCTAAGTGGTTAGCACTTCCACCTAGCAGTGCTAGAGTTGTCGATTCGAATCCCAACCACAGCACTACCTGCCTGGACTTTGCATGTTCTCCCTGTACCTGCGTGGGTTTCCTCTGGATACTCCAGTTTCCTCCCACACTCCAAAGACATGCTGGTAGGTAAATTGGCCCTAGTATGTGTATGAATGTGAGTTAGGGACCTTAGATTTTAAGCTCCTTGAGAGCAGGGATTGATGTGAATGTACAATATATGTGTAAACTGATGGTGCTATGTAAGTACCTGTAATAAATAATAAGACTTTTTTTATTTCTGTTTTGGATAGAGTGGGAAAGGGCTTAAACTCCTACCAGGTTATTTTTTTTGCCTCTGCCCTACTGGGGAGATTTTCCTTCACCTCCTATCCTAGAGATGCACCAGAAAGTGAAAGGAAATCTCCCCAAATGCATTTTTATTTATTTATTTTTTATAGGTACTTATATAGCGCCATCAATTTATGTCTTATATATTGTACATTCACATCATTCTCTGCTCTAAAGGAGCTTTCAATCTAAGGTCCCTAACTCACATTAATACATATACATACAAAGTCCAATTTAGACAGGAGACAATTACCCTACCAGCATGTTTTTAGCCAACCAAAGACAGTTTGAATCTCAGCCGGTTCAGCGGGAATCAGCCGAGGTTCGAACCATGTATGGGCAGGCTAGTTGATCGATCGATTAACTTGGGTACAACCAGCCTGTCTGATTTTGCATGCGATTATTGACTACTATGACAGCCGCTAGCCAAAATCACAGTGTTCTCCCAGCGGCGACAGCTTGCAACCCGTGGTTTCAGGAAATAAAATCGGGAGGAAACCCACATACACACATTAAGAAATTAGGTTAATTCTTATCTTAGTATGTTGTCACCAGAACAGTTGTCCTAATATGATGATTTCCACTCCTGCTCTGCTGAAGTCTAAAATGTTGAATTTACCATGACAATATTCACCAGAACAAATAGAGAGAGTAAGTCAACTACTCTGGGACACAGATGGCAATAACAACTTGACAGAGAGTCGAACCCCTCAGCACTCTAAAACTAAATAGAAAAGCTTTGCCTTTACATACACTTTATAACATGATAAAATGTTGGGTCATTAAAGCAACGCATAGGGTGAAAGGATCCTATAGAAAAACTGTATTTTGGAACAAAATGAAAAAGTAACCTTATGTGTTTTTAAGTACCAATTGCTGCCTGCTCATTACTGCCACTGTCTTCAGTATGGCCCCATAGCACCCCTAACCCCTACATTTTCCCAAACAGGCATTTACTAAACATCATACTCTACAATTTAATACATTGGTCTCGGTGACCACTTGGTGCCAACATTGAAATTTGATGCAAGGGGAGCCATGTCAGTGCTTGAATATATGAAAAGTCAAAACTTGAGTTGAAATTTGTAATACTCCTGGGGTACTGCTGAGATTAATTGAAACGCGTGTCAGTGATCTGCAGAAATCATTGCATTTCAGCAACACATACAGTAGGGTTGTCTGTGAAAGTTCTGTTTTATCCAGGTCATGGTATAGCTGTAGTTGGTCATATTAAATGGAGCATAACAAAAGTAGTCCATTTGAATGTGGCTAACTACTATGAATAAGCTACAGGGATAAGTGATACATGTTCTGCTAAATAAAGATATATGCTTTAATTAATTTATATTAATTATAATTTATTTACACATTATATGGTCTATAGTATTCCTCTGGACTAAATTGGTAATGTAATTCCCTGCCTACGTCCATGATATACATAGCTTCATTTTCTTACCAGGTCTTAAAGACACACAAGTTTAAACTCTTATGCCCCGTACACACGGTTGGATTTTCCGACCGAAAATGTTTGATAGGAGCTTGTTGTCGGAAATTCCGACCGTGTGTAGCCTCCATCGGATATTTTCCATCGGAATTTCCGCCACACAAAATTTGAGATCTGGATCCGTTGTCGTAAAACAAAATCCGTTGTCGTAAATTCCGATCGTGTGTACACAATTCCGACGCACAAAGTTCCACGCATGCTCGGAATCAAGCAGAAGAGCCGCACTGGCAAGGCCAAAGGGTTAAATTAGAACTATAGGCAAAATTTTATTTTTCATTTTGGATAGAGTAAGAGAGGGTTATAACCCCTCAATTTTTTTTCACCATCTGTGTCCCATTGCAGAGATTCCCCTTCACTTTCTGTCCAAGAGCCAAACAGGAAGTGAGAAGAAATCCCTGCAAATTAGGCCGCTTTTACACATGCAGACTATTCAGGTCCACCTGTCAGTTTTTCAGACGGACCTGAACGGACGCTCCATTCACCTCTATGGAGTGACGGATATCAGCGGATATCAGTGACATGTCCGCTGACATCTGATCCGCTAAATGCAGACGGTTGGAAACCCTATTTTCCATCCGTCTGGCGGATCGGATAAAAATGGACAAGTGGTTCTATTTCATCCGATCCCCCTTAGAGGAGAGCGGAGCACTGACAGGTCCGTCCCTGCACAGTGAGCAGAGACGGACCTGTCATCCGCAGGCTCAGCGGGAATCAACAAATTGATCCCTGCTGAGCTTACGGAGTCTGTCAAAAACGGACAGCCTCGTGTGAAAGGTGCCTTAAGGGAATTCCGTGGGGACCCCCAGGTCACCAGAACTAGTGTCCCCATTGGAAGATTTCCCCTTTATTACTTTTCTGGGGACAACCCAAAATTTGTGATTTTTGTTTACTTTCAGACTCAATGATAATGGTAAACAGGACAAATAGAGAGGGTGATACTCCCTAACAGGGGCATAGACAGCAATAAAAACTGACGGGTGTTCTAACCCCTCTGCGCTCTATCCAAAACTAAAAAAAAAGTTTTGCCTTTAGTTATACTTTAATATATGCTCCGTTCATGATCTTCCTGATCATTCTTGTAAACTTGTAATCCCATGAGCCTGAGGTCTGGCAACGAGGATAGCGCCATTGAGGAACCAAAGGTGGAGTATGGGTGTGGTTCCATAATGGCAAGCCTGTGGGAGGAAGCTTTAAATTTTAGTAATATGGTCCTAGAAACAAACAACGTTTACTGGGTCCCACGCTGACAGAGATATCACCATAGTACTGAAATGTGGATAACCAACTTTTTCAGTTCTAGATTCTCTATAACAGGTGGCAGAAAATAATGACCCTATGAGAACCACCTCCACAATCTGATAAGTTTCTATTGTTTTTTTATTATTTATGAAAACCTTTAAAGCCTAATGCACACTATCAGAAAATCGGACCAAGAATACTGCTTTCGAAGTGATCATATGATAAACTGATTGTTAGTACACAGTTTTCGAGAGCTGATCACGACAGTTAATCTGAAATTATCCAAAGGGACAAATATTAAAATTTTTCTCGTATGATACCAAATGTACAATCTTCGATTAATCGCTATAGTATTCTTACCCAAAAAATCAGAAGACCAAAGCTGGGCAGGTTTGGAAACGAAAGAATATATTTCAATACAGTACAACACATTACATCACTTCCGAAGTTGTATTCTGTCGTACAAGTAACCTCTTCATTTTTGACTAGCATGCAAAAAAAAATGGAAGATCATCCATCCGATATTCTCTTTGTGTGTACGAGGCTTTAGGCTCATTCACAGCAGCTCACAAACTGAAACTGGTGTGGGCTGGTGTCCATTGTGTAGGGCCAGTGCTTTGTGTTTTTTGATTGATCTGTGCAGATCAACATCTCAACTTATGTTGTGTGAATGAGCCCTTAGAATGGTAACACAACAGCTATCTGTCAGAAAAATCTAGCCTGGGCAATATACTCTTCCCATCAAGATCTATTGATTGAGTAATTTCCACAGTCTGAGGTCACCCATAGGCACCGAGATCATCGCCCCCTTTAAAATAAGGTGGACCAATCAACAATTACATGATCAATATAGATATCTTCTGGAAGTGCATACAAATAATAATCAGGCTAAGACTGCCCAGTTTTCGGCCAGATGAAGCAATGAACTTTCATCTCTAGTATGTGCTTGTCCTGCTTGCTTTTCTATCTGCAGAACATTTGATTGAACAGGTCAGAAAACCTGTTGCTATTGCTCACCTATAAGGGGCACCAGAAACACCTGCCAGTGCCACTTTTGTTCTTCTTCTCTTCTGACAAACTGGAAAATTCTGTAAAACTGAACATTGGTGTTCATAATGAAGTGGCAACGAGGGTCAGTTTATGTGGCCATAGTTATGTGCGTAGTAAGACTGATTTCGAATTTCAGCTAAGAATAATTTTTCATTACATTTCATGTTGAAACTACTTGTGACAGGTGAGACACAGAACTCACTTACTTCCCCTTCCCATCTCAGACACCCGTTATGATGTGCTGATTAGTGAGACAGAAAAGGGAACCGCAAAGGGAAAACTGCAAACTGCAGAAAAACTGAAGTTTTGCATAAGGTTTAAAATATAAGTTTTGCAGAACTTGTCTTGTATCTAAAACGTAGGGTGACTTTTAAAAGGTTAAATGTTTGTGTAACGGAAATATTCCGAAATATTGTGACGCAATATACTGAAATTATATGTACACTGTGTAAGCTGTAATTGACACACTTGGCATCCAGACGAGAGTCGGGTCAGGTGTCCACTTTGGCCAAAGTGGAATAAAACTCCCTTAATCGAGTCCTGTGTCCAGCAAAGTCATTTACCGATATTCTGCCTGCTACTTCAATAGGACCATAGACTGTCATTTCGTTCACTAAGGTTTTTAGGAAGCTAAAAGCTGAATGCTAAACACCACGCAGTGGAATATTTCTTTGAAAATAATTCAATGTTTGTCTGCATACATCCAGCCTAATTACCTGAACCTTGATATTAGCTGGAACAGGGAGCATGCTGATGAGAGGAAGTAAGTAAAGTTGATGACTTGTGCTGATGCTCTTTTATTGTTCAAATAGCATATTGTGGGTGGGGAAGTGACGTCAATGTATTTCATGACTGTAATAGAGAAAGTTGTATCATCCTTCACCCACCACCCTTCTTACATATGTGATTTTTATCTTTGTAGTCTTTGGAGTTTTAAAGGCCAAGTTTAGCCTTTACATAAACTGGCCTATGCAGACAAGGGGCCCCAGTAGTTTAAAATTCACTTTGCCATTTGTAAAAATGTTATGCAAATTCCATACCTGTAGGCCTTTTCTGTCACTCATGATGTCTGGCCAAAATACTTCAAATGTTTACATTCCTACGTTCTGGTCATTGGGCACTTGCCCCCAGCATCACAGTAATGAGTGCACTTCGTGATTCATAAGTTGGGCATGTGCAATGCACTCTCCCCCATTCTAGTAAAGGCTCTCTAGTCCCTGCCAGAATTCTCACAAGGTCGTAGAATCTTTCTATCTTATACTCTGGGCTACAACAAAATGGTTACTGAGTCTCCTTCTTTGAGGACAACTAAAGAGATTATCACTTTAGTTGTCCACAAAGAAGAGGGCTTAGCAGCCATTTTGTTGTAGCCCATGTTCTGGAAATAAGCCAGGAAATAGAATGTAAACATTAGGAATATTTTGGCTAGGATTAATGGGTGACAGAAAAGGCCTACAGGTGTGACATTTTCATTAAACAATAATTTTACAAACAGCATTTTGTTTTTTAAACTACCAGGCGACGCTGTATCCTGGCCTAGGCCAACAAGGCCCAGGCCTGAGGCAGCACTTTTCAGGGGGGCAGCACGGAAAGAGTCCCCGCCAGCTTGCGCTACACTGTTAGTGTAGCATCAGTCTTATGGGGTGGACTGGGTTGAGAGGCAAATTAGTCTAGAGCCCCCATAAAGCGGCCTCACTGCTTCCAGTATGTGGGCGGCTGGCATTCTGCAACTGTGGGGGTGCCACTTCTAATTTTGACTGTCCTCTCATCCTGGACCACAAACCTTCCTCACTGTGCTATATGTTTTCTGCTGCACCATTGGCATGGTTATATCTTCTTCGTCCTCTACATAAAATTATCAGAAATTTGTGCTTAAAGTAGATCTATAGGCAACACTTTTTTTTTTTTCCATTTTGGATAGAGTAAGGGAGGGTTATAACCCCTGTCAGTTAATTTTTTACCATCCCTGTCCCATTGCAGAGATTTCCCTTCACTTCCTGCCCCATAGTCAAACAGGAAGTGAGAGGAAATCTATGCAAATTAAAGCGGGGGTCCACCTATCTATCGTTTTTTTTTTTTTTGAGTTCATTCACAAACTTTTCTTCTCAGCATTACATACTCACATATTGTGTGTAATATGTCCGCCTGTGTCAGATTTCGTCGGAAAGAATAACTTATATTATTCACTGCAGGCGATTTCCATCTTCATTGTGGGCATTTGAAGCCCACAAGCATTTATTTCCTGGATGTGGTGAATGCTGTGCTCCCAGCATTCACTGCTCATTCCCGCACATGCTCAGTGGCATCCTGGGAAGCCTGAGACTAGCTCCCAGGAGTCTGGGAGAGGCTAGAAACACGCCTACTCCCACGGGAGGAGAACCAGGAAGTGCAAAGAAGAATAGAAAAATAAAAGGTAATTACGGCGTTTTAAATTTTTTTAAACGGCATGTCAGCATCTAGGTAAGGAAGAGAATACATACAGATATTGTTCAAAATTTGGGTGGAACCCCGCTTTAAGGGAATCCATTGCCCCCCCCCCCAGGCCCTCAGAACTAGTGTTCCCCACTCGAAAAATTTCAAGACAGGTCTTAAACAGCAAGGGGTGTGGCCTTGACTGGGAGGGGTGGACCATATTTAAATTACGGGGTGCACAAGTTTAGTCAGGCCTAGGGCAGCACAAAACCTAAATATACTACTGCTATCAGGGCCTCTTGTTGGCATGGGGCAGTTTAATGCAAAAGGTGAATTTAGCCTTTAGGAACAGTACATAACATTCTTATCCACTAAAAGCAACCAATATAAGAAAAACACATGGTTTATTTTGAAACCATAAGGGATAACAAATTGTATTTAAACAACTGGATGTCAGGTTCATAATTCCTACACTTGAAAATGTCCAGAAATATAGCAATTTGTCTGCTGTCAGAACATGTTTTGTTTGGTTGTAGATAACCACACTCATCCCAACCCTCTTAGCTGTTCTTGGAAGCGTTAAAAACCTTTCTATATCAGGGAGGAATAGTTCACATACCTCTATGTGATTTGTAGCAAGTAGAAGTCAGTTTTGTGTTTTGGCACAGCCAGTCTCCAAGGTTGTGCAATTAAGATAAGAAAAAGAATCTTGTTTCCTAATGCAGATCTCTCCAACATAGACTCACAAGGGTGGCACCATCTAAATTCTTGAGTAAGGGTCATAATTGACGTATACATTTTAGTCTGAAGGCCATTACTAGAGCTTAAGTCCAGAAGCCCAGGCATTCGTGGTTCATCTCAAGGTCAAGCATGTATCTTTTCAAGTATAAGGAGAGTAGACCCATAGTGATCAATCTACCAGAATCCATATATTTAGATCAAATTTTTTCAATGCATAGTGCCAATGCTCTTGTGAACTTCTCTTCTCCTTTGATAATTATACCTATTCTCATTTTCTCCTTGATTTGATACATCACATAATAACACAATTGTGTTATATCAGAAATCTAATAACAATTGCAGCAGATGAAAAGCATCACCAATGCCACATAAGGACCAGAAGGCCTGTGTGTGGTCAATTATTGTTTTAATGCACCAAAAAATGTACATTTGTAACTGAAGCTGGTGATGTCAGAGGGACTGCAATTTGATAAATGTTATGAAGATAGTGTAGCAAACTTTGTGGCGCCGTTCAAGCCAAAAGAGGCCACTTCCCTGGATCCACTGGAAGACAGGGTGCCAGAGTGTCTGTGTACCACTACAGAAGGTTAACTTATATGAATAGAAGGATCAACGCTCTCCCAATCAGCCCATGTAGACAGAACATAAGAGGCGGCTTAGTCATAGGGTTTATATGGTCTAGCTTAGTCTATAACTAAGCCTTGGTAGCCGGGGCGTGGTTTTTGGCAGAGACATGTAGGCTGAGGCCACCTCTTTTTCTGTCTACACAGGCTGATCGGGAGAGCAGCGATCCTTCCATTCATATGAGATATCCCTCTTGGGTGCCATATTTCCTTGCTCCTATTTCCTCCACATTTGTCCTTTTTTAGATCTGATGGATTCTGTAGGGTGAAAACTTCCTCAAAGATAAGAGATTCTGTAGGGTGAACACTTCCTCAAAGAGAAGGAAAGAGCCAGAGAGAGCAAGTAATTAAGGTTGGATATGAAGCCAGTTTTAGACTAGCATGTGTGGCACATATATTCCATACTTAATTCTTGTTAGTAAATCAATAATCAAAATTGGTATCACATGTTTTTTCTTTACAGGGTTACAGTAGTTACGAGAGGATTCAGGGTGTTCTTATTATTCGTCGACATAACTCTTTCTCCATGCCAAGATTTGAAAGTAAATAATGTTTAACAAAGTTTTTGGCCTTGCTAACCATTTATTTGTTCCAGGAAACACATCATTAACATTTTGGAATTATTGTTACATAGTTACATAGTTACATAGTAGGTGAGGTTGAAAAAAAGACACAAGTCCATCAAGTCCAACCTATGTGTGTGATTTTATGTCAGTATTACATTGTATATCCCTGAATGTTGTGGTTGTTCAGGTGCCTAATTAATAGTTCTTTTAAATTATCGATGCTCCCCGCTAAAACCACTGCCTGTGAAAGAGAATTCCAAATCCTAACCGCTCTTATGCCCCGTACACACGGTCGGATTTTCCGACGGAAAATGTGTGATAGGACCTTGTCGGAAATTCCGACCGTGTGTGGGCTCCATCACACATTTTCCATCGGATTTTCCGACACACAAAGTTTGAGAGCAGGCTATAAAATTTTCCGACAACAAAATCCGTTGTTGGAATTTCCGATCTTGTGTACACAAATCCGACGCACAAAGTGCCACGCATGCTCAGAATAAATAAAGAGATGAAAGCTATTGGCTACTTCCCCGTTTATAGTCCCGACGTACGTGTTTTACGTCACCGCGTTCAGAACGTTCGGATTTTCCGACAACTTTGTGTGACCGTGTGTATGCAAGACAAGTTTGAGCTAACATCCGTCGAAAAAAATCCTAGGATTTTTTTGTCGGAATGTCCGATCAATGTCCGACCGTGTGTCCGGGGCATTACAGTAAAGAAACCTCTATGCAGTTTAAGGTTAAACCACTTTTCTTCAAATTTTAGTGAATGGCTGCGTGTCTTATTAAATTCCCTTTCGCAAAAAGATTTATCCCTATTGTGGGGTCACCAGTACGGTATTTGTACATTGAAATCATATCCCCTCTCAAGCGTCTCTTCTCCAGAGAGAATAAGTTCAGTGCTCGTAACCTTTCCTCATAACTAAGGTCCTCTAGTCCCTTTATTAGTTTTGTTACCCTTCTCTGGACTCTCCAGTTCCAGCACATCCTTCCTGAGGACTGGTGCCCAAAACTGGACAGCATACTCCAGGTGCGGCCAGACCAGAGTCTTGTAGAGCGGGAGAATTTTCGTTTTATCTCTGGAGTTAATCTCCTTTTTAATGCATGCCAATATTCTGTTTGCTTTGCTTGCAGCACCTTGGCATTGCATACCATTGCTGAGCCTGTCATCTACTAGGACCCCCAGGTCCTTTTCCATCCTAGATTCCCCCAAAGGTTCTCCCCATAGTGAGTAGATTGCATTCATATTTTTGCCACCCAAATGGATTATTTTACATTTTCTACATTAAACCTCATTTGCCATGTAGTTGCCCACCCCATGAATTTGTTCAGATCTTCTTGCAAAGTTTCCACATCCTGCAGAGAAGTTATTGCCGTGCTTAGCTTACTATCAGGTCGTTTATCAATAAATTAAATAGGATTGGTCCCAGGACAGAACCCTGGGGGACCCCACTTTCCACCCTGGACCATTCCGATTGCTCCCCATTTATCACTACCCTCTGAACTCACCCCTGTAGCCATTTTCTATGTACTCGCCCTATGGTCCATGACAATGGACCTTACTTTGTACAGTAAACATTTATTGGGAACTGTATCAAATGCTTTTGCAAAATCCAAATACACCACATCTACGGGCCTTCCTTTTTCTAGATGGCAGCTTACCTCCTCATAGAAGGTTAATAGATTTCTTTTGGCGAGAACGATTCTTCATGAATCCATGCCGATTACTGCTAATGATAGCGTTGTCATTACTAAAATCTTGTATATATTCCCTTATCATCCCCTCCAAGAGCTTGCATACAGTTAATGTTAGGCTAACTGGTCTGTAATTCCCAGGGATGTATCTTGACCCTTTTTTAAATATTGGTGCTACATTGGCTTTTATTTCTAATCAGCTGGTACCATTCCAGTCAGTAGACTGTTCGTAAAAAAATTAGGAACAATGGTCTGACAATTACTTGACTGAGTTCCTTAAGGAGCCTCGGATGCAAGCCATCGGGTGCCGGTGACTTATTGATGTTAAGTTTTTCAAGTCTATTTCTAATTCTGTCCTCTGTTAGCCATGAGGGTGCTTCCTGTGACGTGCCATAAGAATAAACATTGCAGTTTTGGTTACTGAAGCCCCCCGATTTCCTTGTGGAGACTGAGGAGAAGAATAAATTCATTACCTTCGCCATCTCTACATCCTTAGTAACCAGATTCCCTTCATCATTTGTTATGGGATCAATATGATCTGACCTCCCTTTCTTACTAATTATGTACTTAAAGGATTTCTTGGGAATTTTTTTACTCTCCTCCGCTTTGTGCCTTTCGTGTTCTATCTTAGCTGCCCTGATTGCACCCTTACATTTCTTGTTGCATTCTTTGTAAAGATGGAATACTGATGATGATCCCTCAGCCTTGTATTTTTTGAAGGCCTTCTCCTTTGCTTTTATATGCATTTTTACGTTGGAGTTAAGCCACCCAGGACTTTTATTAGCTCTTTTAAATATATTTCCCATTGCACTGGTTAATGCCCTTATTTAATATGTTCTTAAAGCATACCCATTTTTCCTATGTGTTCTTTGTTCCTAAGATTTTATCCCAACTTTTATCTTCTAGCAAGGGTCGTAGTTTAGGGAAGTTGGCTCTTTTGAAATTCAGTGTCTTTGTATTCCCCTTATGTTTCCTATTTGTGTGATTTATACTAAAACGAATTTACCTGTGATCGCTGTTTCCTAAATTATCCCGTATTTCCACATCTGCGATCAGGTCTGTATTGTTGGTAATCAGTAGGTCTAGTAACGCTTTGAGGTTGATTTACTAAGGGCAAATTCACTTTGCACTACAAGTTCACTCGCTGTAGATATGAGGGGGATATGCAAGGAAAACAAAAAACAGCATTTTTGCTTGCACATGATTGGATGATAGAAATCAGCAGAGCTTCCCCTCATTTTGATCTTCCCCTCAGATCTAGAGCAACTGCACTTCCAAGTGCAAAGTGGATTTGCCTTTAGTAAATAAACCCCTTGGTGCATTTACCATCTGACCCATGAAATTGTCCTGCAAGACATTTAGGAACTGGTGAGCCTTAGATGAATGTGCGGTTCCTTCCACCCAGTCTATATCAGGATAATTAAAATCCTGCATCATAATGACACTTTCCATTCTTGCCGCTAATCCAAATTGTGATAGGAGGTCCGCCTCCACCTCCTCCCTCTGGTTAGGGGGCCTATAGCATACTCCCAGTATTTCTTTCCCCTTAGTTTCCTCCCTTTGTAGCTCTACCCATAAGGATTCTACCTCCTCCTTGCTCCCTTTGTGATGTCATCTTTCACATTCACTTGTACAACATTTTTGATATACAGGCAAACCCCTCCCCCTTTTTTACCCTCTCTATCCCTGTGATATAGGGGAGTACCCTTGAATGGTTGCCAGCCAATCATCAGAGCTGTCGAACTAAGTCTCTGTACAAAATCAAAATCCTCCTCGTACAACAGTAGCTCTAGTTCTCCCATCTTGTTCGCCAAACTCCTGGCATTGGTGAACATGCCACGTAGTTTAGACCAGTCACATACTATCTCCTTATTGGGTGCTCTGGGGTTGCAAATAGGACTTGTTACTAGGTGCTTTAGTCAACCTACCACTAATGCCCCCAATACTACCCTCTGAAATATGTTCCGCGGTGACTATCTCTACCTCTGGCCCTTCCTTCCGTCGCCTAGTGTAAAAGCCCCTCTAACTTTTTGGCTTTCTTCACTCCCAGCAGATCTGCACTTCCTCAGTTTAGGTGCAGTCCATCCCTTCTGTAGAGCTGGTAACCGACTGAGAAGTTGGCCCAGTTCTTCAGTGTCAGGGCTGGGCTCAGCCCTTCCTTCTCTGAGCTGGCCGCTCAGTTGTCGGCTAATTGCCAGCTCCTATCTCTCCACAGTTACTCAGCTGTTGATGATATCCTGCTCGTCAGTCCTGCCTACTTAAGCAGACCAGAGGAGCTCTGTCTTCCCCTTGGTCACATCACAGCTATTCTGTTCAAGACTTGCTTTGCTGACATCCCTTCTGGCTCCATATCCTGCTTGCTGTTCCACTACATTGATCCCTGACTTCTGGCTTGGCTGATTATCCATTCCGGTTACTGAACTTTGGCTATGTTTTGACTACGTTTGTTCTTTTTACTTTTATTATTAAACAAGTGTGATTTAACTGTACTTCTGTCTCGGCTTGATTTCATGGTTTCTGACATTCAGGAACCCAAACCCCTCCTATCTACACCAGCTCCTCAGCCACTTCTTTACTTCCCTAATCTCCCTTTCTGGTGTGGCTCGAAGTACCAGTAGTATTTCTGAAAATACTACCTTGGAGATCCTTTTCCTCAATTTAGCTCCTAAGTCCCTAAAATCGTTTTTAGGACACTCCATCTTCCTCTGAATTTGTCATTGGTGCCAACATGCACCATGACAGCCGGGTCTTCCCCAGCTCCTCCCAGTAGTCTGTCCACCAGAGCCATGATTATAATTTAACCACTTCCGGACCAGCCGCCGTAGTTATACTGCAGCGGGTTGGCTCTCCTGCGCTAGCCATCGTAGCTGTACGTCGGCTCTAAGATGCCTCCGGCTCTCGCCTTTTTGGCTCTCGCCGGGCACCCGCAATTGCTCGTTACAGAACAAGAACGGGGATGTGTGTGTGTAAACACACAAGTCCTGGTTCTCTCAGGGGAGAGGAGACAGATTGTGTGTTCATACTGAGTACGAACACCGATCTCTCTCTTTCCCTAGTCAGTCCCATCCATCCCACAGTTAGAACACACCTAGGGAACACAGTTAACCACTTGATCGCCCCCTAGTGTTAAACTCTTCCCTGCCAGTGTCATTTATACAGTAATCAGTGCATTTTTATAGCACTGATCGCTGTATAAATGTCACTGGTCCCAAAAATGTGTCAAAAGTGTCCGATGTGTCCGCCGCAATATTGCAGTTCCGATAAAAATCACTGATCACTGCCATTACTAGTACAAAAAATAATAATAGAAATGAGGTAGGGGGGTGGTGTGGGAGGGTGGGAGAGGATGTCGACTAGGTTTCATATTTTGTATTAAGGAAATATATTTTTTGTGTAAGAATTGTTATTTGAATTTTATAAGTGCATCTGATAAAAGCTACTAATTAAAAAAAAATAAAAAAATAGAAATGCCATAAATCTATCCCCTATTTTGTAGACGCTATAACTTTTGCGCAAACCAAACAATATACGCTTATTGTGATTTTTTTTTTACCAAAAATATGTAGAAGAATACATATCAGCCTAAACTGAGGAAAAAATTATTATTATTTTTTTTAAATTGGGATATTTTTTATAGCAAAAAGTAAAAGATATTGGGGTTGATTTACTAAAACGGGAGAGTGCAAAATCTTGTGCAGCTCTGCATAGAAACCAATCAGCTTATAGTTTTTATTGTCAAAGCTTAATTGAACACGCTGAAGTTAGAAGCCGATTGGCTACCATGCACAGCTGCACCAAATTGTGCATTCTCCAGTTTTAGTAAATCAACCCCATTGTGTTTTTTTTCAAAATTGTCTCTCTTCTTTTGTTTATAGAGCAAAAAATAAAAACCGCAGAGGTAATCAAATACCACCAAAAGAAAGCTTTATTTGTGGGAAAAAAAAGGACATCAATTTGTTTGGGTACAGCGTTGCACGATCACGCAATTGTCAGTTAAAGCGACGCAGTGCCGTATCGCAAAAAATGGCCTGGTCATTCAGCAGCCAAATCTTCAGGGGCTGAAGTGGTTAAAGAAAACTATTGGGTTGCACTGTATACATAATATAAAACATAAATCACCTCTGGTGGCTTTAACAAATATCCTTACACCAGGGGTGTTCAACCTTTTGAAGAGCGTGGGCCACTTAAGTAATCTGGTAAACGGACGTGTGCCACAATTAACTATGGTGTTTTACCACCCCCTAAACTGCAAATCTAAACTAGCCCTTACTGTTCTGAGCCCCCTATAAGGCTCCTCTCACACTGATGCATCTGCGACATTCCTGCGGGTTAGCTGCGCTTTGCCATAGACTTCTATTACATCTTGTGGGTTTGGTGCATTTTCTAAAAGCGCACCAAATCTGCATTCAGGAGTTTTGGCACGCTTTCAGAAAGTGCACTGAACCCGCAGGATGAATAGAAGTTAGCTCACAGCATCTAACCTGCAGGAAAGCTGCAGGTGCATTGCGCTGCACCTGTGGATCAGTGTGAAAGCAACCTAATAACACTTTTTAATAGGCGCTAATATGCCCATTGCAAAAGCACAGTGTATGTGATGTTTAATACACTGATGTTTTTCTCCTCCAGCTTCTGCTGGCATTGCTCTCCAGGCTGCTCTTTATCACCCTACCTGGGGCAGGAGCCAGCGCTACATCGGCTTCTGAGGCTCCTGCTCCCTCCACAGCCGATCGCTTCCTCTGCTGCCAACGCCAGCTCCATGCACTCTGATGCTCTAGAATGGCGGGTCGGCAACCCGTGGATCGTGATTTGGGCTTGCTGACTCATCATCCCAGAGCATGAGGTCACGGGCCACATCAAAGTGGTCCGTGGGCCACTGGTTGGGCACCCCTACCTTACACCTTTACAGAGAGATAACTACATGTAAGCCATGTACAATTCTTATACAATGCTGTATAGTAGTTTCTCTTCTCAGCAGATCTGTCACAAGTAGCTGGTTGTCATATTTACATTTGAGGACACATTTGAGCCATATAATTGATGATGATATCTAGAAGAAATTTGTCACCCCTTGTCTCTGCCCCTACCCGTCTCTGACCACCGTCTTTTGATTCCACCCCCTACCCACCTACCAGTACTGCCCCTTTTAGAGAATACAGAACCAAGTATCATTTTGTGGTGCTAAATCATTTGTATGGAACATGTTAATGATAAAAAGAAAAGCAATACAATAGATCCCCTGCAGCCAGCAACAATAGAATCCCAGCAATAGATCCCCACACAATAGACTCCCCCAGCAACAATGGACTCCCCCAGCAACCATGGACTCCACCCCAACAACAGTGAACCACCCACAACAAAATATCCACCCAAGTAACATTAGACACCCCCAGCAGCAACAACAAATCTCCCAGCAGCCAGCATCAATGGATCCTCCAGCAGCCAGTAAAAATAGACCTCTTTCTCAACAGTAGATCCCTTCCAGCAACATAAGACCCCCCTCTCAGCAACAATAGATTTCCCATCGGCAACAATAGACCCTCACACAAAATCAGATTCCCACCAGTGACAATAGATTCCCCAAGCAGCCAATATCAATAGACCCTCCAGCACACCCTACACCCCATGCTATTACATACATTTAGTGCTGGTGGTGCCGGAACTGCGTTCCCCCACGTTCCCGCTGAAAAAAAGCCCTGGTAATACATGTCAGAAATTCAATTTAGATTCATACGAAATACAAATTTTTGTTAAGTTTGTTAACTTTTTGTTACAATTACGAATGTTCGTTATAATGAATTTATCAATATGGGGGGCTCCCACCATCCCTGTGCTCTGCTGACTTCCTGGGTTTTTGAACTTCATCATAACGAATAATTGTAATTAACGAACATTCTCGTTTCTGTTGTAATGGAATTTGGATCCGAAATTCGTAAACAAAATTTCGTATTTTGTACAAAATTCGGAAGCATGGCAATTGGTATTTCGGATCCTCCCAAATGTACAAATTTACAGAAATTCGTATGAATTTTTGATTCGTACGAAACGAATTGCACATGTCTAATAAAGAGCAAGCAGGAGAGCCAAGTGACACAGAGGGGTTGAGTTACTAAAGGCAAATAGACTGTGCACTTGAGATAAAGATTTACTTTGCAAAGTATACTCATTCACATGCAAGGAAAATGTTAAAAAACTGCATTTTTGCTTGCACGTGATTGGATGATGGAAGTCAGCAGAGCTTCACCTCATTTACTAAGCTCTGGAGCAACTGCTCTTGCAGAGAACTGCACTTTGCAAACTGCACAGTCTGGGGTTGATTTACTAAAGGGAAATCCACTTTGCACTACAAGTGCACTTGGGAGTGCAGTCGCTGTAGATCTGAGGGGAAGATCTGAAATGAGGGGAAGCTCTGCTGATTTCATTATCCAATCATGTACAAGCAAAAATGCTGTTTTTCATTTTTCTTGCATGTCCCCATCAGATCTACAGCGACTGCTCTGCCAAGTGCACTTGTGCCGCACAGTGGATTTGCCTTTAGTAAATCAACCCCAAAATGTTGTGAAAATAGAGCTGGGCGATTTTCTCAAAAAAAAAAAAAATCTGCGTTTAAAAAAAAAAAAAACTCAGATCACGATTCAAATCGAGTTTTTTTTTTTTGGACACCGCGCCGGTCCTGAGGAGCTGCGGGCAGGAGTTTTTAGGCGAGGCCGAGGCCGAGGCCTAGTCTGCGGCGTCCAGCTTCGCGGACTAGGCCGAAGCCACGGCCTCGCCTAAAAACTCCTGCCCGCAGCTCCTCAGGACCGCGCGGTGTCAGCGCCAGTCCTGGTGAAAAAAAAAAAAAATCTAAAAAAATCGATTTGCTGAAATTTTGAATCGATTTGACCTCTCAACTCGATTCAAGATTTAAATCGATTTTTTCCCCAGCCCTATGTGAAAAATGTTATCACCATGCTAATCAAAGTCAAATACCACAGCAGGGGTGGCTATGTTTTAGGCAGTGCAAATATGTATTGTGACTTTGGTGGCATTTTTAATGTGGTTTGCATATTCTATGGGGCCTAATCGCACCAAAGTAGCACACCACCCTTTCCCAAAGTCACATTGCAGCTGCGCTGCATTGATGTGCATGGGCACCATTGGAAGCAATGTTATTTCCATTGTCTTGCGATTCAGTGAGACCCAAGTCGCATCTTAAATCACATCAGTGTGATCCTTCATCGTGAATTCAGCTGATTGGCTATTTATATTATTATGCCTTGTGTATGCTTTGCTTTACTGTGTGCGTCGTCACCATTCACATTAACCCCTGATGCTGGAGCAAGGGCTCATGCAGTAGATAAAAGTCGATTTTCCTTCCGGTGTGCTTTTGAACTGGAGGACGATCACACAGACACAGAACAAACAGACTTTACAGCGCTGCAAGGCCACTCCAGAACTGTCCTGCTCTGGAATGATCACATGGCATGCCGAAATCCTCCAAAACTGTGCAGTGCAGCGTCTCAGGGACACCATTTTTTACTATTTCAGGAACATTTTAAACTAAAAATAATACATTGCCTGAAGCTATCTGCCTTACTCAGAGTAAAGAATTGCAATACAAGTAATCTTTCTCCTCTGCTTGCCCTCTACACGTCAAATCCATGGCCATGCAGCAAAGAGGAAAAAAAATATATTTCAGTTGCCGCAGGTAGACATGCTACTTAGAGATACAACAAAGTAACCGCTATTATACAAGGACGCAAAACCTTTTTCTAAGAAGCACCAAGGTCGTTTACATGAGATTTGGTTTGCTAGGTGATTACAAAGAGCCCTTTGTTTTATGTCCCAACAGGCCCAGTTTTAGGTGGAGTGACGCAGTTTTTTATATTTTAATTGAAGCCATATTCAACAGGATTTTCGCAGTGTTCTTAGGTTGAGTCGCAGTCCCTAGTTGGAGATGACTTGTAGAGTTTCTCTGCAAGATCTGCACGGGACAGCGCTGATGGTGTAAAACAGAAAAACACTTTTCTGGTAGTAGATGTGCTCCAGAACACTTTAGAGTTCATGTACCGAGGATTTTCTCCCTCATAGAAATCAATGCAAATGTAACTCATTAAAAGCAATTCCTTGAACAACTCAAAGCAATATATACAGAAGCAATCCAGAAACACAAGAAAGTATACAACATTTGTATTTAAAGCGGTTGTATACCCCGCTTGGTCATTTTTACCTACAAGTACTGCCGCGTACACACGGTCGGACTTTTCGGCTACAAAAGTCCGACAGCCCGTCCGACAGACTTTCGACGGACTTTTGGCGGACTTGCGACGGACTTTCTGATGAGCGGACTTGGCCACATACGATCACACAAAAGTCCGACGGTTTCGAACGTGATGACGTACACCGGACTAAAATAAGGAAGTTGATAGCCAGTAGCCAATAGCTGCCCTAGCGTGGGTTTTTGTCCGTCGGACTAGCATACAGATGAGTGGATTTCTGGGTCCGGCGTAGTTACGACGTAAAGATTTGAAGCATGTTCCAAATCTAAAGTCCGTCAGATTTGCGACTAGAAAAGTCAGCTGAAAGTCCAGGGAAGCCCACACACGATCGGATTGTCCGCCGGATTTGGTCCATCAGCTTCCGTCGGACTTTTGTAGCCGAAAAGTCCGACCATGTGTACGCGGCATAAGTCTATAATAAGGCTTACTTGTAGGTAAAATGAATATCTCCTAAACCTGCACCATTTAGAAGATATTCACCCTGCATGCGGCCGCTGACGTCATACGCTCTAAAGGTCCGGTTGATCGCGGCGGAACTTGCCAGAATGCGCCTGTGCGCGGGAGTGATGTCATCGCTGCTCCGACCACTCACAGCGCCGGAGCTCGCGAACACGGAAGAAACTTCAAGGGAGCATGTTAGCCCCCTCAGCGGTGACCGGGCGCGCTGCGGGAGCTTCGTTCTAAGGTACAGTAAGTATTTCATAATGTGCTAGTATGCGATGCATACTAGCACATTATGCTATTGTCTTGGGATTTACCACCACTTTAAATTTTTTTTATTCATTTTTAGAAAAAAGATTTACAAATACCATATATCCCATTAAAGACCAAGACAACATTCATAAAATAAACAGTAGATATAAAGAAAAAAAAAACATTTAAATCTCCTACACAACAATACATACATACTATACAAACATACTATAAAAAATGTGGTGTATATCCTATATCTTTATCATATCAACCATATATATCATATTTATTTGTATTCTCCAAAGAGAGGGAAAGAGACATCATGAGAGGTGGAGGCTTCTTATATCTTAAATAGTCCAGATGATCTTTCTCCCAGATAGGATTTAGGCTGGGTTCGCACTGCAGACGGATGTGGCTCACAGCGGGGGTCTGGTGCGTCCCTGTTCTCCTCTTCAGGGAGGAATCAGGCCCAAATGTTTGCATGAATTCGGACCTGAAACGGAGCCAAAGACGCACAGGACCCCTGTGCAATCCGCTCCGCAGCCGCCACAGAGATATGTGAACTCTTCTAGAGAGCTGGTAACAATCTCCTGTCATGTGAATTGGATGCGGGGAAACCCACATCCAATTCGCACTAGTGTGAACCCAGCCTAAGGGTTGCAGGTCTGTCTACCTAATCCTTACCTCTCATGTCCTCACCTTTCTCCTCTACCCCCCCCCCCATCACTCCCAGCTACTTACTTAAATAGGAAGCTACTTCCTATGGGGGTACTCGTTTGGGCTTGATCCTGTGCTGTGCTGCCTGCGTATATATACACGGACAGCCCAGCTCGACCCTGCTCCCTCATCACAGGATTTGATTGACAGCAGCAGGAGCCAATGGATCCCATTGCTGCCTCTCTGTCCTGTTGGGAGAGAGAGAGTAGTGAGCAGAGTTGGGTCAGGATCAGGTAAGCTGGGGGATCCTAATTACAGAAGGTTTTTTACCTTAATGCAGAGAATGATCGATTGAGAACTCAGATAAGTATTTAGGGAGGTAGGAGAGCATAGCAAGCTGTAAAATGTTTTTTTACCTTAATGCAGGGAATGCAAAGGGAAAAAAAAATGTTTTAGCTTTAGAACCATTTAAAGTTTTCCTCACCTGCTGAAATCAGTTATACTCACTTGAAATCCCTCATCCAGGTCCCTCACTGATAATGTTTTGAATAGTTGGAACTGCTAGTCCAGGTCCCTTCACTCCCCTCGGTCTGATGTCAGTCCCCGTCTAGATTTGGAGAGGACCCCTCTGCTGGCTAGCCATTGGGAACTGCCTGCATGATGCTGACCCCCAGAAGAAGGACACGTCCATGAAGTAAAGAGAGAGAAGAGTCCAGCATTAGATGATCGTGGGATTGCAGCTTAAAGTGGAGGGCCACCCTGAAAAAAAAAAATTCACAAAAGATTCTAAAAAAAATAAAAAAAACCCTTAAACTTACCTAAACCCTTGTTGCTAGGCAGTCTTCCTAATCTGCCTCTTCCTTTTCTGCGGCATGTTCTTCTCCTCGGTGAGCGGCCGGTTTTCTTCTGGGAGCTGTGTGTGTTCCCAGAACACCACGGGGCCATTCACAGAGCGCCGCGCCACTCGCGCGTGCGCAGTAGGAAACTGGCAGTGAAGCCGCAAGGCTCCACTGCCTGTTTCCCTTACCTAGGATGGTGGTGCCGGTGTTCTGACATATAGTGTCCTCCTATCAGATAGTGTCCGCCCCGTACTGCGCAGGCGCAGCGCCTGCGCAGTACGGAGGAGCAGGAGATGCCGAAAATGTCTAAAGTTGATCAGCTGACCATCAGCTGTACACGGCGCTCGGGCACTTATTAGCGATGGCTGTGTAAGAGGGCCCCTCGCGGGCTCGCTTCGCTCGCCACGCTTCGGGCACGGCCTCGCTGCGCTCGGCAACTATTTATTCTTACTCTATGTCCACTTGGATAGTAGGGAATGAACCTGGACATAGGGTAAGAATAAATGCGCAGGCGCCGTGTACAGCTGACGATCAGATGTTGAACTTCGGAGACTTTCGGCGTCTCGTTTGTCCTCCGTACTGCGCCTGCGCAGTACAGGGCGGACACTTTTGGATAGGGGACTGTATTCGACAAGACACCGGAACCCGAGAGCCGAGGGACGGGTCGGCCTCGGGCGGCCGACATTGCGGGCACCCAGGACAGGGAAGTACTTATTTAAAGTCAGCAGCTACAGTGTTTGTAGCTGCTGACTTTTAATTTTTTTTTTATTTTTAAGGCCGGAATCCCGCTTTAAAGTGACACTAAAGGTTCGTTTTTTTTTTTTAAATAAAAAACATGTCATACTTACCTCCACTGTGCAGCTCGTTTTGCACAGCGTGGCCCCGAACCTGGTCTTCTGGGGTCCCCCGGCTCTCTCGGCTCCTCCCTACATCAGATAACTCCCTAGGAGAAGCGCTCTCCCGGGGGGTTACCTTGCGGGCGCACTCCCGAGTCCAGCATTCAGCGTCCATAGAGCCAGAATGCAGGACTTGGCCCTGCCCCCCCGGCGCCCGCGTAATTGGATTTGATTGACAGCAGCAGGAGCCAATGGCTGCGCTGCTATCAATCTATCCAATCAAGAGCCGAGAACCCCAGGCAGAAAAAGAGCGCGTCCCCGTGGGACAAGTTTGAGGGTTCAGGTAAGTAAAAAGGGGGGGCTGGGGGGCCGGTCACTGACAGGTGTTTTTTCACCTTAATGCATTGGATGCATTAAGGTGAAAAAAACACAAACCTTTACAACCCCTTTAAGTGAAATTGAAAATTTGGAAAGATGTTTTTTTTTAACTCAGCAAACTTTTATCATGTAGTTGGGCTTTAGAAAACAAAATGTAATATTTTTCAGCTTGCCAGCCCTTAGACAAGGTGGTTTCCTTTTTTAGGCTTTTATTCCTCGCTAGCACTTCCTGTCCTGGGGTGATAATTCTTACTCATCATGATATATTTACCAGACCAAAAGGTAGCAAACAATAGAAGTTCACTGTCACAGTTTACATATACTTTAACAAGGGAGGGTGCTGAAGCAATAGGATGGCACGATCGATTATGGAGGAAAACATTTTGAGGGCTATTTATAATAAGAAATGGTGTCTGCATTTCGCACACTGGATATCTCTCCAATTATTGCACAGAGTGCCTGCATTTTACATATTATTTATAAAATGCAGAGTGTAGTGTGGATCCTGTATTGGGTTCTCTGCATAACTCTACAAAGAACAAGCCTGGATAGGAAGAGAGCCCTGTCACATTACCTGCTAAACCAAACATTAACAGGGTTTCCCTTGCTTTGGAGGAATTAAAGCACAAAGTAGAGCTTTGTAAATGAAATAAAAATTTTGAAAGCAGCTGTATGGTAGAGCTGCACGATTAATCGTCAAGAATCGTTATCGCGATTTTTTCCCTGTTGCGATCTTGAGAAAAGTGTTTCCCGATTCTTTCTATGCAGATAATTCTCTCTGCCCTATTAAAGCAGACAGCCATCAAAAGAAAGGAAGAAAAAAAACAAACTGGGCAGTCTGCCAAGAATCACAACATTCTTTAGCAGTGGAACTTAAGTATAAACATTGTAACAATTTGTCAAAGGAATAGACTTGTGTGTAAACGAGGAAAGTTTAAACACTGACCCTTTTTCTGACATTTGTTGGTTTCAAGTTAAAATCATTTTTTTTTGCTCGAAAATTACTTAGAACCCCCAAACATTATATATATATATATATAGAGAGAGAGAGAGAGAGAGAGAGAGAGAGAGAGAGAGAGAGAGACCCTAGAGAATAAAATGGTGGTTGTTACAATATTTTATGTCACACTGTATTTGCGTAGCGGTCTTTCAAATGCAATTTTTTTGGAAAAAACTACTTAAAAAAAAAAACTAACCAGTAAAGTTAGCCCAATTTTTTTTTGTATAATGTGAAAGATTTTACGTCCCGAGAATCGTGATCTTTTTATTCTAAGCAAAAAAATTGTAATTCTCATTTTGGCCAGAATCGTGCAGCTCTACTGTATGGCATTTCAGGACTAAGCAGGGTCTCTACATCATGGCATTATTATATCATATGTGTATCTGCTCTGTGAACTTCCAGGAAATGTTTGAATACATTTGGCAAGTTAGTAACATTTCAAATGTATCACAATAGTATCCCCTACAAGAATTCAAAAGGGATGGCTTGTAAACTCCACATATTGCAATCCACAGATCTGATATTCAGTGCTATGATTAAAATGACTCTGCTAAATCAATTGTTTTACTTTAGATCCACTTCAATGGCTGCTTCTAAATAAGAAAAGCCACAGATTGTTTACAAATGATAATGTTTTGCTGGATTTTCTGACATATTAAACATGTATTTTAAATGACACAAAACTTTATAAGTCAGGTCTGTCGTTTTTTAGTCAGGTAAATACTGTATGAAATAATGCAAAAAATATATTTTCATATCCAGCCACCAGATAGAGCTCTGGTCTATATTTTACAAGACTGCTGAAAATGCCTGTTGTTACAGAGTTCAACAGCTCAAGCTTCAATTAGGCACTCAAGTTAATGACTAATAGTTATCAATAATCACCCTCAGCACGTCACCCTGTTTAAGATGACTCTGTATGAAGTGTCATTCAATGACAGATGTAACACCTCTTTCTTGGCAGCAGGTAAAGAAGGCTCCAAGTAGCCAGACCCAAACTAATATTTAACTGTCCCTGTAGTAATAAAGACTTACATATCTTTACAAGCTTTGGTTTTGTTTCTCCAAGCCTTATTAGTGCTCTAATTCTGTGTATGTCCTTACCAAGGCTGCAGATTTCAGCTCTACGCAGATCTTTAACAATCATTTACAATTCTTTGCATAATTGCACCATTATAATGGTTTCCTGATGGAATGTTGTGGACCTGTGGTTGTTTGAATACAGTTACTATGTGGAACATGCTTTATTGGCTGATTAAATTAACAGAGTGGAAATGAATTCACTAGTCTGCATCCTCAGGAAGCTACATGTAATGCTGGGTGATGTCAACCCTTTTTAACAAAGAGTCCCTTGGGATAGCCAGGGCCCTCGAATTTTCTTAAAGTGACTCTGTTGCTAAAGTAAAGAGAATGCAAAGACGATAGTAGATACGCACCTCTTCTGCTGCCCGCATTTCTGATCTCTGTTTTAATAGAGAGAAACCTCCACCTGAAGATTCCTGAAGAGTCCAACACTTCTGGGAGTTTCAGATTTCTGGCCCCTGCTGCACTCAGTGATTCTATTCCCCAGCCCCTACATTGATACTGTGCCTTGTGGTGACATATTACATATACATGGAGGAATTTTAAATAATGCTGTAATTGTGTTGTAAAGATCACCTTGCCAAGATAAAGATTGTAAAGGTCCATCAACTGCCAATGGGTTGGTGGTTTATGCATGAGGCATTTGAATAATTAGGGTTGGTGTATGCTCTGCCATTTACTGAACTAGCACATGTATGCCCATTCATAAAAGAACCCGTAGCATATAACATGTTTATACATCCTATTGGACTTCTTTGGACTGGCCTATGTAGTGCTTCATAATGTCATGATTGCATAACCTATAGTCTTGGAGAGATCCCAGTCACAAAAGTTAGTAGAAAAAGAGATACCAGAAAGTCTAGTGTGGTTATCAGGGCCTGGACTTGAACCTGGGACCTCTTCTGTGTCTGGCGATGACTGTTCTCGCTGAGCTACCTGAGATGCTGGTTAGTGCCCTGTCTGGATAGTGTCTTGTCTGATCCATTGGACAACCCAGCCTTGTGCCTTGACTTCTGCTGAACCTTGAACTCTTTGCTCCTCCCATGAACTTCTTGATTTAAGCCATGTCTCTGCACTTCCTGTTTGCCAGATTATTTTGCTCTCTTCAGCCAGTATCTCACTCTCATCTTTCCTGCTGCTGTCCATATTTCGCTACCCCTCGTTATCAACCCTTGGCTTCTTCCTCAAATACGCTTCTGCCTGATCTCAACCTGCAACTACTCGTTACTGACCTTTGGTTTGTGTAAATGTCCTGTTTGATCCTTATGTAGCACTAACTCACGGTGGAGCTGCTGTTTTAAAGCGGGCTGTTACCATCACCTTCGTTACCTCAATTTCACCGGAACCAGGTCTAGGGTCCCGTTGAGTTTAATGCTAAACAGTGTAGACGCCAGACACTTTAGTATCTTTTCCAATGCTTTAATAAAGAGTAACTGAATGAAGTAGCAGGAAAGAGGTAGAAGGGAAGTTGCAGGGAAGTTCAAAATACCTTTTCTTGATGTAGTATTATGAATTGGAATCTTGTAGATGAATGTACTCTCCTTTTAGAGTTGAATCTTTGCCCGCCCGGATAGGTTTCTCTCACTAACCTAGCAACCGGCACGCAGCACGAACAAAAGTCTCTGCCACAGATTTGAACGGAATAGAAACCCGTACGATCCTCTGCCACAGGATGTAATGGTTTACGATGGATAGCAAACACAGCACTAGAACCTTTAAGCCGACCCGGCAGTACTATGTGGTAGCTTAACTTTAGGATGCGTCCTCCAACTGAGTCACCAGGCCCCTCTCCAGACCAGCACTCTGCATGATCCTTCCATGACGGGTCCTCCCCTGGGATCTTCTCAGTTGTCCAGCTTCTTCCCGTAGGACAGACAGCACAGGACCATTCCCTCGCCGCTGTGGTAGGCCCCAGACAGGCTTCTGGGCTTACCCATAAGCTGCAGCAATGTGGTCCCCCCGGTCGGAGGACCACGCGGTAGTACTCCTAACACATACCTGTCGGCCAGGAGGGCCAGCAGGTGGAATGAAAGACCCCCTAAAACATGGCGTCTGTCCCATAAATACCCTCTCCCAGAATGCTACTCGGAGGACCATCCCCCCTGAGTTATCTCCGGGACAGAAGAGCACTCATACGCTTCAACGTTTTGCCTTTCAAACACCGACCCATGGCGACAACGACACCCACAGGCACAGTGTGAAACTACACGCAACACAGCCAGGCTAAATCTAACTATGTATGAAAACAGATAACCCACTAAATTTACCTAGATGAAAATCTACCAGCGCTACACTTACTTGCTTATCCGCTTCGGCTTGCTCACATCCTGGTGGGGTGATTTTGAGGACCGTGACATGATACTAACATGCAGCTAAATCCATCTCCACCAGCAACTGGCCTTGGAGCTTGACCCCTGATCGTGACAGTGGGGTGGGTAGAGTTGACAAAAAACAGAGAGTAGATTGGGGAAGTTGCGAGAAAACTTAGTGTGGATGGTAGGGGGAGAGCTGTTCTAAATAACATATGCAATGGCAAATATAGCATGGGCAATGGGAGGGGAGGTGAAAGAACCTACATTTCAGGATGAAAAAAGAGGAGATTTGACATAAAACAGTATGGATGAGTGCCTATCATAGAATGTTGTAAGGGATGAGGGCTTGCTGTCAGAGAATATGGATGGGGTAGATATCAGGAAACATTGTATAGGAGGTGGTGTTGGGGGGAGTGCTTCCAAAGAGACCATTTTGATCCTTGCTAATATATAGCAAGTATATGAAAAAACAGAACAGGGTAGGATACTTTATATTGCATCTGTCATTTACCTCCTTAACCCATAGTTTCCAACTGTCCCTCATTTGGAGGGATTGTCCCCATGGAACTAAAGCCTACCGTCCCTCCTCATTTGTACCTTTTTTTCAGTCTGATGTATAGACCTCTATGAACAATGTACTATTTATCTTCCAGAAGTCTCATGCTACATTAAAAAAACTCCAAAAAATGAAAAAATCCACCCTTACATTGCAAGGGTTAAATGCTCCTTTGGTCTAGGGGCCGAGGATTGAATAGTTAATACTTGCCTTACTCCTTGCTCCAGCAGGCTTCCTCCGGCACTGTGACCCATCCCCTGCAGCCTGCTCTGTAAGTGGCAACCTGCTCACTATATCATATAGGGTTAATGTCCCTGTATGGTTCTGCCTACAGACTGTATCTTTGAGCACAGGAGGAGAGCATTGGAGTGGGGTGTAAGGTAAGTGATAGAGCCTCTTCCTCTCTCTGCTACACATAACAAGCATTTAACCCTTGCAAGGTGGGGAAGCCCACAGCTCAAGTTTTTTTATGCTTCTGGAGTTTGGCTTTAAAACTTTACATCAACCTTTAAAATTTGTTATTAGGAAAAGTCAGTAGAAAGGAAAAGTTGCAATGAAAAAAAAAACGCTTTGGGGTTTATCCAATCATATTTTGTGTATCTGTTTTTCAGGGTCTTCTGGGTAACAGGGGGTGTCCCTTACCAGTATACTTTGTGCTGAAAGCTGTCTCTCTTTCTCCTCTTAAAGCAGTATTAAACCTATAAGCAAACATTTCTAATATTGCAGCTTACAAATTCTTAGATGTGATGGCTGCATTTATTTTTTTTAGCCTTTATTTCTTCTATTTTCACCTGGTTATCCAGCCAGTAAGTCTGATGTTTTTCAAAAGAACAAGCTCTCCAGCAGAATGTATCAGTTACAGAGGTGAGATAAACCATTTAACACTAGCAGCGGTGCTTACAATGGTCAGCCTTTATTTATATAAAACCTTTATCTTAAAAGAAATAAAGAAATAAGTTGTAACTGCTAATAAAGTATAATCGGGAGTTTGGCTCCAATTTGTTAGTGTATTTAAATCTGCTAGTCCATCTTACACTCCCCTCCCCCCAGACTGAAGATGCTGCTGTCCAAAAGTGCCCCCTGTGCTCCTTCACCCAGAATGGGGATGCTCTGATACAGGAGGTGTGTTACTGGCCAGATAACCAGGTGAAAACAAAGAGAAAAGGTTCACAGATGTGCCGCTGCGGTTTTGCAGTCCGAGGTCTGGTGCGTTCCTGTTCAGGCGCGATTTTTTTTGGTGTAAATTTCTACTTGAACTGGACCCAAAAATGCACAGGACCCTTTGGAAACTGCACCACGGCCGCCCTGGACATGTGTGAACTAGCTACATGAAGAGCCGGTCACATTCACATGTCATGTGAATTAGATGCAGTTTAAAACGCATACAATTTGCATATATGTGAGCCCAGCCAAAAAAATGAAAACTAATGCAGCCACCAAATCTAATGATTGGTAAGCTGCAATATAATACATTTTTGGTTTTGGGATTAATAGGTCTTTAACGGCTTGCTGACCGCCCTGCCATCAAATGATGGCGTCCCAAAACGGCCGCTCTCGCACGCCCGCGTGGGGTGCGCAGTGCGGCGATCGCGGCCGTGCCGCTAGGGCACGGCGCGACCCCGATCTGCGTCCGCGACTCTTTAACCATGTGATCGGCTGTGTCCAATCACAGCCGGCCACATGTAAACAAGGAGATGCCGGTAATCGGCTCTCCTCGCCTCACACTGACAGAGTGCGTGGAGAGGAGAGCCGATCAGCGGCATCTCCTCAGAGGGGGATATCTAGGGATGTAATCAGGGCACTGATCATCAGTGCCCTGATTACAATAAATAAATACAGTGTCACAAACAGTGCCCACCAATGCCACCATATAGTGCCCACCAGTGGCAGCAATCAAAAACACAAAATAAAAAACCCAGCTGTGATTAAATACCACCAAAAGAAAGCTCTATTTCTGTGAAGAAAATGATAAAAAATGTGTTTGGGTACAGTGTAGCATGACCGCGCAATTGTCATTCAAACTGCAACATCGCTAGAAGCTGAAAAATGGCTTGGGCAGGAAGGGGATGTAAGTGCCCGGTAGACAAGTGGTTAAGCTAGCAATATACTACACATATCTTAGTAGGTTCCTATATACTGCTGGTGCCAGCTGTCAGATTACACTGACTGGACACAGTGGGAGATTCGCCCATCCATGCTGTAGAGTGTGGATGGAGGATTCTGATTTGTTTGCATTTAGAACGCAGAGAGAAGATTGGAGATCTGGGATCTGGGTAATAAACTACACCCACTCTAACCAAGATTTGTTAGAGAATTTGTGCACAGCAATCATGACACCATGAAATCTCTACCCATTACTGTTCAATATATTGCAGACCAGTCTGGAACTAGTGAGGTTAAACAGAAATGAGCACAGCGATGTGACCTCTCCTCCCTGTCTGTCATCACCAGACGATTAATCTTGGAGCACAATCCATCACACTTCCACTCGATTTGCACACTTAGTTGCTGATGGAGCATGTATTTTGGAAACTTGTTTGCTTTTATCTGCGTTCTGCCTGAAATGTGAACTGGATGTGGGTGCAGCCATTGGAACCTCTTATTTGTGTATCTTTATGTGTGGTTTCAGTAAAGGCAGGGCTCTTTGCAAAGAACATCCAAGTGGCTGTCTGTTTTAACTCTGGCCGGGAGCCAGCAGTAATCCAGCTGTGCGTCTACAGTAGGTATTAACTTCAAACATTAGGAATCAGTTCCATGGCCATTTATGGAAAGTTTCTGGCCCTATGTACCAACATAGTTAAAGAGAAGGCAGACGAATGGGGTGATCTATAGCTTAATCACCTCAATACAGGGCACTTACACCCCCCTTCCTGCCCAGACCAATTTTCAGCTTTCAGCGCTCTCACAGTTTGAATGACAACTACTCATGCAACACTGTACCCATATGAAACTTGCGTTATTTTTTTAACACAAATAGAGCTTTCTTTTGGTGGTATTTCATCACTTGTGGGTTTTTTATTTTTTATGCTATAAATAAAAAAAGATTGTACATTTTGTGAAAAAAATGCCTTTTTCTTTGTTTCTGTCATAAAATTTTGCTAATTGGTCATTTTTCTTCATAAATTTTGGCCAAAATTTATACTGCTACATATCTTTGGCAAAAATAACCCAAATTAGTGTATATTATTTGGTCTTTTTGAAAGTTATAGAGTCTACAAAGTATGGTGCCAATCACTGAAAATTGATCACATCTGATCAGGCCTGCAGTACATCAGATGAATCTCATTTCTTGGGACACTAAGACCCGGTTCACACAGGGGCGACTTGTCAGGCGACTTAGCCGCCTGACAAGTCGCGTTCCATTCTGTACAATGGAACCATTCTAATAGGAGCGACTCAAGTCGCTCCGACTTAGAAAAAGGTTCCTGTACTGCTTTTGGGGCGACTTCAGCCGACTTGCATTGACTTCTATACAGAAGTCATTTTGCAAGTCGCCGCTGAAGTCGTGTGCAGTTCGCCTCTGTGAGTCGCGCTGCAAGTCGTGCTGCCCCTGTGTGAACTGGCTCTGACAAATCAGGAAAGTACAAATACCTCCCAAATGACCCTTTTTTAGAAAGTAGACATTCCAAGGTATTAAGTAAGTAGCATGGTGAGTTTTTTTAATTTGTAATATTTTCCCACAATTCTTTGCAAAATGAAGATTTTTTTTTTTTTTCTTTACAAAATTGTCATATAATCAGGTTATTTCTCACACACAGCATATGCATACAACAAATTACACCCCTAAATACATTCTGCTACTCTTCCCAAGTATGGCGATACCACATGTGTGAGACTTTTACACAGCCTGGCCACATGCAAAGGCATTGAAGTAGCACCTTCAGGCGTTCTACAAGCATAAATGACACATCTCATTTCTCAACCACCTATTACAATTTTGAAGGCCCTGGAGCACCAGGACAATAGAATTGCCCACAAAATGACCTCATTTTGGAAAGCAAACACCCCAACGTATAATCTATGAGGCATGATGGGTCATTTGAACGTTTAATTTTTTTCCAGAAGTATTTGGAAAATGTGGAAATAAAATGAAAATGCATTTTTTTTTACACAAAGTTGTCAATTGATATTTCTAACACATAGCATGTATATAACAAAAATTACACCCCAAAATACATTCTGCTACTCTTTCCGAGTATGGCGATACCACATGTGTGAGACTTTTACACAGCTTGGCCACATACAGAGGCCCAACATTGAAGTAGTACCTTCAGGCGTTCTAGGAGCATAAATTACACATCTCACACTTTTGAAGGTCCTTGAGCACCAGCCCAGTGGAATTACCCACAAAATGACCCCATTTTGGACAGCAAACACCCCAACGTATATTCTATGAGGCATGGGCTGTAAATAGGTACTCGGGTACTCTGATGGGCTGCAGATAGGTACTTGGGTACTCTGATGGGCTGGAGACAGGTACTCGGGTAACTTGATGAGCTGCAAACAGGTACTCGGTTACTCTGATGGGCTGGTGACAGGTACTCGGGTACTCTGATGGGCTGGTGACAGGTACTTTGGTACTCTGATGGCCTGGTGACAGGTACTCGGGTACTCTGATGGCCTGGTGACAGGTACTCGGGTACTCTGATGGGCTATAGATAGGTACTCGGGTACTCCGATGGGCTGGTGACTGGTATTCGGGTACTCTGAAGGGTGGTGACAGGTACTCATATGGACTGTGACAGGTACTCAGGTACTCGGGTACTCATATGGACTGTGACAGGTACCCGGGTACTCATATGGACTGTGACAGGTACTCAGGTACTCATATGGACTGTGACAGGTACTCGGGTACTCATATGGCCTGTGACAGGTACTTGGGTACGAGATGTTACCGCAATCTCCTTCTCCCGATCACGTGGTAAACAGCCATGCCCAATGGCTGTTCACCCCCCTTGGTGGCGAGCGGTGTCTCTATGACACGCCGCCACCGAAGGAACAGGGATGCGAGCACACGATCACGTGCATTCCCGGTTTAAATGGAGGAACGTCATATGACGCCCTTCCAGAATGAGAGCCGCGTCGCTTAGCCATCCGTCGTATGACAGCCGGTGGGCAGCAAGCAGTTAAAGTGATGGTAAACGATCACCTTGTAAAACAACCCATTCAGTTTAAAATATCAATGAAAGGCAAAACATTTTTGTATAGATATAAAAAAAATCTGTTTTCCATTTTTTTAATAAGTGATCACTTTCCCTCTGTTCCCAGCTGCATAAGTGATGGGGAGGAGAAACAGCAGCACTCTGATCTTCCCAGTGAATGGCTGTACAGCGGGGGGGGGGGGCTTGTCAGGACAAGTCTGATCATTGGAGGAGAGCAGGCTGAGTTCCCAGCATAGCTAGAGAACTGACCACAAGGTACTCTCCTTAGTGTGGTCAGTTTTTAATAGAAAAGCGGAGCAACTGGCAGGAACACCAGGGATTACACACAAAGGAAGCAATACAAAGGGAACAGGATACTTTCTCATACAAGTACATGGTACAGCAGGTACATATCAGGAATATGAAATGTTGGGGTAACAAACGCTTTAAGTATAACATGCTACATGGGGGGCCATTTCATTGTAGGGTTATGGGTTTCACCAGGCCTGAAAAAGTGTGTAATAATTATTTAACTTCCATTATATAGCAATAGCAGAATGGAAAAGCTGAAAACTCATAAAAGTTTTGCATTTGACCTGACTACAGGGGAACAACTAACCTGCACACAGATGTCCTGCTAGCTAAATTTGTATAGCTGCCATTATCCTCTCCCCAATGTTTATGGAAGAGTGTAAAAAAAAAAACAGGTTGGTGCATTCCATGGTTCAAACACCTTCTCCAGTCATGCCCGCATACACTGGAACGTGAAAGGGACGATGTTCAACAGAGAATCATGTGACAAGAGGCTATACGGTCACTCAAAAGTACATGTGAGAGTGCAAACGAAAATGGTTTTATAGAACTTAAGCCAGCCATAGATGGATCTAATCTCAGCCTGTTCAGCAGGGACCGGCCAAGATTCGATCCATCTATGGGCAGGCTGGTTGTACCCAAGTACAACAGCCTGTTGGATTTTTTACATAGATTACTGCTGTGCTGGTGGCCAGCAAAAACACAATAGCGCTGCCTGAGAGATTCCCCCATCAACACTGACTGTGTTGATGGGGGAATCAAGCAAACTGTGATGGAAGGAAAGAGAATCAAATCATCTTTGACCTGCTTTAGTTTCAAGGAAACGTTTGATGAAAGAAATAAAGAGACTGCTATTGCCTCCATTTGAAAATGCTAGTTACATGGTTGTGATGCTAATTTGGTAACTTCAATATTTTCTGAGTAGCTGATTTAAAAAAGTATGAAGATCTGGGGTTCTGACTTTACTTGCAGCAGAGGCCACTTCACTCAGAATGTATAGAAGACACAACCGGCAAGAAGATCATCCTTATTTCTTTTAGCATGGGTTTCCTCTGACCTAAAAAGACCATGTTGCAATATGTTTTATTTTTCAAATCAAGCCATACCTGTAAAAAAAAGAGCTGCCCGTACTGCTGATAGCCTCTCCATTCCTGAGAAATTGTCTTCTGAAATCTGCATGGAAGCCAACACTTCATGGGGTGTCAATCTCCTGGCTCCCCCACGGCTCTCATCCGTGCCTTCTGCTGACCTCCAGCTTTTTAAAGAGACAGCGGTGATGTGGAGGTCAGCAGAAGGAGTCATTGAGAGCTGTGGGGAACCCAGGAAATCGACACTCCAGGAAGTGTCAGTTGCTCTGCAAACTTCAGTAGAAGACTTCTCAGGATTGGAAGTAGTAAAGGTAAGTGAGTTTAGTCTTCTACAGGTATGTCTTGATGTTTATTATGGCACTAGATCAACAGGGTTACTTTAAAATTACAGACATTCTATCACTGTTTTCAGACTTTAAAATATCTGCCCTGAGGCTGCTGGATCATTAGAAGCTGCTCATCCCTGCCCAGCTCCATGGAGCTCTGGCATTAAAAGTCACTGACTGCATTTGTTGTAACATATGCAATAGCAACTCCAAACTTTGTTGAGTGGTACAGAGAATGCCTTGATGGTAAAAATGATGGTTCAGGAACTAGTCATGAATGGTCTTATGCAAGCATCTCAATATTCAAAATGATCATACCTTTGCAGGCTTTTGTATGAAAGATGTGTGCCTGCCCCATTACTTTCTTTTTCTGAACTTGATTCTGTCTGAGGATGACTCTGGAGGGGAGAGGACATCTGAAATGTGACAACTACTACTCTGCCAACTTTTTTGACCGCTGATAACCCACGCCGTCTCCTGAATGTGCATAACAGTATCACATAACAGAGCCCTGTAGTTGTAAGGAATGTAAAAAACTACAGTGCCCTGTTTTTAAGGCTGGCCATAAATTATACAATTTTCTTGTACAATTTTCCTTAAGATTTACGAACACCATCAAATATGAGGTTAAACCTAAACAGCAATTTGTATGCAATCAGGCAGGTCCTTGCTCTACATCAGGGGTCTCCAAACTTTCTAAACAAAGGGCCAGTTTATTGTCCTTCAGATTTTAGGGAGACCAGACTGTGGCCATCAGGAGTACAAAATGTCCCAGCATCAGTGGGAGTAAACAATTTGCGTCTTTAGGAGGAATTGCGCCCTATCATTGGAGTCATTGGGCCCCAATGTGTTGTCATTGGTAAGAACTGAGCCCCACTGTTGGTGTCATTGGAAGGAACTGTGCCCTTCACTGGTGTCAGTAAATAAAATAGTGTCCCAAGGTTCGGAAAAAGCCACATCTGGCCCCTGGGTGCAGTTTGGAGACCACTGCTCTACATAGTTGAAGGCACATCTAAAGGAAATTTAACAAGATCATTGTATAATGTCTGGCCAGCTTAACACTTAGGAGCTAGAAGATAACGTGTATTATCATCAGTGTACAGGGCAGAAATTCTGACCACAGAAGGTCTCTTACCTCTGACTCTGAGCTCCAGGAATTATCCCCTGACAAGGTAAATTAGGTAAGAGGGTAAATATAAATCTTTCATAGTTCTGCCTGCATATTTATATTAAATTTACAAAAAATATACAGATTGATTTGTCAGCACACTCATGACAGGTTTTCTTTAAAACGTGTTAAAACCTACCATTCATCACCTTTTTAAAAAAAAGTAATACCTGAAACTTTTAAACGAATCTATGTGTAAAGGCGACACCGACTGGTCATCACACTGTGCAGTCGTCTGGAGCTTAAGAGAACCCCAATGTTGGACAGCAAATTGAAAGTGTCCATGTCATTCAGGAAGTGGCTGCACACCCGCTAAAGGACACTCCTTTTCTGTAGTGCAGAACATAGAAGACTCAGGATCTGGCAAGTCAAATTACCAAGGATTTAGGTGACTAAAATGGTGTTTTGACTTGGAATATTTTTTATACCTCTCTTTAAAAGAGAGAGAGAAGGGACAGGAAGCCTGTGTATTATAGGTCTTGCTGAAAAAATTGCCACTGCTTTACATGGATCTATCCCATGTTACTAGTATAACAGAGCAGCCGTTAGGACAAGCACCCCCTAGTGCTACAGAGGGTGTGGCGTCTTTTTCCTGAGGACCATACATGTGCAGTGCGCTCTTTTTCCCCTCATCTCAAATGAGCCTAGTGGCTATGACGGGAGAGAAAGAACACACTGCTCATGTGCAGGCCCTCAGGAAACGATGGTGCTCCCTCTTATAGCACTAGGAGATGCTCATCCTAATGGCATCATAGTAGTGGACAGAGCCATGTAAAGCAAAAGCAATGTAGCAGTAGCAATCAGGTTAGTTACCAGAGCAGAGGCATAGTTTTAAGATCTGATCAGTACAGGGTGCTCCTATGGTGTAGTGTGATTGCATAGTGGGTATTTTTTCTAAAGGTAAGCTTATCCTTTAACATATCCTGGGCCACTCTAAAGTGTAAGCATGGCCAAAACATGGAGAATGCAGCAGAGAGTGACACTGCTCTTCACGGAATTCAGGATAAATCCATTGCCAGAGGAAAGAGAAGACAAACATGACCTGTGGTGTCATCAGACTGGACCAAATACACCATAAGTAAAGTAGAAAAAAAAGTTTTGGATGGGGGGATTGTGAGCCCAGAGTTAGAACTTTATGGACTCTGTTAGGATTTTTTTTTTCTTGCTGTGTCTTGTCAAAGGTGCTTTCTCCAAAGCAAGAGGAAGTGCTCTCTTGGATAGCTTCACTAACCTAAGGGTGCTTGATATAGTGCAAACCAATGTAACAGGAGCTTCAACACTGACCACCAACCTCAGGGGGCACTTCAACACTGACCTCCAACCTTAGGGGGCACTTCAACACTGACCTCAAAGCTCAGAAGGTTCCTTAGCATTGACCACCAACATAAGGGTGCACTTCACCACTGGATACCAACATAGAGTCCACTTCAATACTGACCTCCAAAACCAGGGGGCACTTTAGCATTGACCATGGACATAAGGGTGCACTCCGTCAGTGGACACCAACATAGGGTGCACTTCAACACTGACCACCAGAACCAGAACAGCTTTCCCTGTTGCTCACAAAGACCAATAATGTGAGGCAAATCTCACCAGAGGTTCTCACAGACTCAACCCAACATAGGGTCTAATCCCTCTCTACTTTATCCAAAGTGTAATTTTTGTTAACGTTACATACACTTTAAAGGAAACCTGTACTGAGGAGGTATAGAGGCTGCAACTGCTGAGCTCCTCCAAAAATTCTAATTACATGAATCTCATTTTAATCCAATGTCTTCAATACTATCTGCACTTCTGATCAAAAACAAGTTTGCAAAACATAGTATTCCCAGAAAGAGGTCAGCAATAGCAGCCTTTCCACTAAAGGGCCATGGCCCCATTATTTACTTTTAATAGCTGATCAGAACTGGGACCTCTGGTAAGTGTATCTCACTGCTGGATTCCCCCAAAATATATGAGAAACTATCTTATGATTCAGCTTGCTAGCTTCCAGGCAAAACTGAGATTTGTAGAGTTGTTGGGTGGCATTTCCCGTTACAATTATTCTATGGCTCATACACTGCTGTGAAAAGCTGCGGGTCTCCAGCATTACATTAGACAGCCCAGGAATGCAGATCTACTGTGAGGACACACACACTCTATGCACTCCCAGGCCACAGAGCTCAGGAAAATGTTTATATGTCTTGTTCCTTAAATTATGCAATCAGTTATAGCAAAGACTTGGCAGATTAACATGAAAACAATGTATTTTGTATTATTTTCTGCACATTGGCCAGATTGCTGAGGCTTTCTTTCCTTGTACATAATGTTCACGCAGTTTCAAACTGAAGTTGTTTCATACAATATGTTCCCATGCTGGGTTCCTGAAGAGGAAATGCTTGACATGTTTAAATAGTATTTGCAATTATGTATTTTCAGAACTTTATTTGATAAAATGATTTGTAGATTCTCCCTTTGAAGGTGATCTGTTTCAAACAGGGCTTTCAACATAACCCTAAAGGAAATCTATGGTCACAGCATACACTTTCAATTTATAACATTGGCATTGTAATAACAATACAAACAATTTTTAGATTTGTTAATCCAGTATAGGCTTACTTAAAGTGGTTGTATACCATATTTTGACATTTTTACCTACAGATAAGTCTATAATAAGGCTTACCTGTAGGTAAAATGAATATCTCCTAAACCTGTACGGTTTAGGAGATATTCACCTTGCATGCAGCCACTGACGTCAGCAGAGCATGCGCTCTGAAGGTCCGGCTGAAGGTCCGACGGAAGTGGCCAGACCTTGCCAGAAAGAAGACTCCCGCGCGCATGCGTGGGAGTGACGTCATCGCGCCTCCGCCAACTCAGCGCCAGAGCCGCGAACCCGGAAGACACGCCAGGGGGAAAAATGTCAGCTCCCTCAGCAGTGACCGGGATCCGATGCCCAAGTCTCGATCGAAAGTAAGTATTTCATAATGAGCTAGTATGCGGTGCATACTAGCTCATTATGTCTTTGCCTTACAGGTTTTTTCTTCTATTTTTTTTTTTTTTTTTTGTGCAGATATACAACTGCTTTAAAAAATTTCCTTACATATTGTGAGTGCTGCCTGTCTGCTGGTCATCTCTTTCCACAACCTCCTGGATTCCCTGCATGTTTTGCAGTCTCTCCTCTGCTATTTACTTTCAATTTCTAAGGACTACATATCCCATGGTACCTTGCTGCCTGCAAGCAGTGATTCCTGTACTGACTCCGCCTCCTGAAATTCCCCCTCTCTGCACCTCTGTAGTTCAGAAGGCAGCCTCTGTGAAATGCAGTGCCTACTCACAAAAAATTCAAGGAAGTAAATATGTGTGGCCCTTCACAAAGTAGGTTTAAAAGGAGAAGTCACTTTTTGGCTATACTTCTCCTGTGGATCACAGGAGTACAGCTCCTTCCACACTCCTTTGAACCGTTTTTCAGCCGACAGCAAGCTAAAGTCTGCTGTTGGCTGACATTACTGAGCTGGTCCAGGCTCTTAAAAGATATATGGTCGAGGTCCACCCTGAAGCCTGGACCAGCACCTGACTCAGCCTCCCAGCAATCTGCTGAGAGCCTGAACCAGCCGCTCCCGCCGCCTCCACAGCATAGCGCTCCTGTAAAAGCTGGAGGGGCAGAGCATACTATAGAGCCAAAGACTGACAATCCCAGCTCTCTGCTCAGAGCAGAGGGGGAGAACTGAGCGATCAACAGTCTTTGATCGCTCAGTTTTCAATGCAGAGCCAGCGGGGGACAAATGCAGCATCACATCGATGCTGCATCCACCTAGGTATGTATAAATGTTTTGTTTTTTTTCATACTTCCATACTTCTTTTAACAAACTTTAGGATTGTTCATATTAATAGGAGAAGGCTGGAAAAAATTAATACAATGTGGAAATGAATACATGATTTTACATTTTGTCGATAGATACACTTCAAAGCTAAACTTAAAGCTGAACTTTACTCATCTCCGCTCCAGTGATGCAGTGTCCCCAAGCTCCCCACCCGGCCGCTGACATTGGCCGAGTAGAGATGACATCACTCCTGAGCATGTGCAGGAGATCAGTCAGGTTCGGCAATGCCGAATTTGTACAGTGAGCCACGCTTGCGGTAGACAGGCAGGTAAGCAACTTTAATGTGGAAAAGACAAAGCATGTCTCTTCTTCATTAAAAACCCTTCCTGTTTGCCCTTTTTAATTCAGGCCTAAAGTTCCACTTTAACAAAGTGAAGTAACACATGCAAGAGTTGACACAGCTGCACACCCCAAAAAGCATTGCAAAATTTGTGGAAAAGTTTCCCCAGGGGGCTTTTAAGCAGCAAAATATTTCTGAAACAATGTTTAGTAACCATGTTTAGTAAAAATATTATTTAATTCAGACATAGAATGCATTACATAATCAATCAATCAATCAATCAATATCACATAAAATTTCCAGTAGTCGACACAAGCAACAACAAAGGACCATCTCCCATGGCAATCAATTCATTAAAAAAGTTCTATTTGTACAGTTACATTCTATCAATACTATCCATATGAATCCCCATGAACAACCCAATGCATTTCGACCCTTTTTCATTTTCTGGTCTTCTTCAGGGGGGTTTTAAATTCTAAAGAGATACATCAAAAAATTCCATTAGGATTTTCTACGATATACAAAACATGATAGATCATTTTGTGATATTTTGAAAGTTTTGAAAGTACATCACCATACATATGGCGAAGTACTTACCATTAGGGAATAGGAAAGTGGGCTTGTGTCGCATAATTTGCATTAATAAAAACCGTTGCGTGCGGTGGTCCCACAATGTTTTCTCATTCCCTCTGTCGCCTCTGGGCACGTCCATAGTCCACGAGGCTTGCAAGGAGCCACGCATTTGGACCCAGTGGGGAAGGTGTAGGGTGAGGCACCTGTAATTTGATATTTGTAAAAATTAGTATGTAGTCAGCGCGTGTCGGGTGAGAGTTCCGTATTGTCCTATATAGCCAGACTGCTTAATATTCAAAACAATTAATAGGGTGGTCTCGACTAATATTGTCCCTTTGCTCATATTTTAATAATTTTTGGATCTGAATTGTGATATGTGAATATATGATAGGTTGAACTAAGTGTATAGAGTACTTGATGAAAAAAATCACTTTAAACAAATTCCATATTTTCATGCCTCACCTTACAAAGGTGATGATACTGGGTGGTGGGGTAGTATGTGAAAAAACTAAGTGATGGGATCTATATGATAAAGTGTAACATAAATAGAATTTTGTTGATAAGTGCCAAAAGCAGGAGGTCTGTGTAATGAAATATAGCATACATAAAGTGTTATTGATGTGTGCCAAAAACAAAAACGTGTAAAAAAAATATATATATATATATATAACAAACATGTGAAAAAGGGAAAAGAACTAAGAAGGCTAGTGATGTGTGATAGTAAAAACAATCTATACAAGGTTAAGTAATGTGAAGTGCCTAATAAAGGAATATCTAAGGTTGTAAACAGGTGGTGAAAATAATAAAAAAAAATAAAAAAAGTTCCACTTTAAGGAAAATATAAAAACACCAGTGTACATAGTTGTGTATTTAGTAAACAGCTTTAAATGTGTTTTTTAAATGTGTTTTTCACATGGACAGCACTAGGGACCAATCAGGCTAAGCTACAGGAGCATATGCTGACAAGCAACATGCTGATTGGTAAAGAGCAGCGGCCCTTTACCACGTAATCGCTCCGTCCAATGATGGAGCGTTCACTTGTCAACAAACCAGTGCATGTCCGGTTCAGCTCTCCCCTCTCCTCGCACCGATCGGTAGAGCGCGCGAGGAGAGGAGGGAGACTGAAGCACTACTCACCCGTGCCTCATTCATGCCCATCTGTTCTTCATCCATGCCCATCTGTGCTTCATCCATGCCCATCTGTGCCTCATCCATGCCTCATCTGTGCCTCATTCATGCTCATCTGTGCCTCATCCGTGCCTCATTCATGCCCATCTGTGCCTCATCCGTGCCTCATTCATGCCCATCTGTGCCTCATCCATGCCCATCTATGCCTTATTCATGCCCATCTGTGCCTCATCCGTGCCTCATTCATGCCCATCTGTGCCTCATCCATGCCCATCTATGCCTTATTCATGCCCATCTGTGCCTCATCCATGCCCATCTATGCCTTATTCATGCCCATCTGTGCCTCGTCCATGCCTTATTCATGCCCATCTGTGCCTTATTCATGCCCATCTGTGCCTCATTCATGCCCATCTGTGCCTCATTTATGCCCATCTGTGCCTCATCCATGCCCATCTCTGCCTCATGCATGCTTCATCCGTGCCTCATTCATGCCCATCCATGCCACATCATCGCTCATCCATGCCTCATCTGTGCCACATCCATGCCTCATCCGTGCTCATCTGTGCCACATCAGTGCTCATCCATGCCACATCCATGCCTCATCTGTGCGTCATGTGTGGTCATTCATGCCACATCCATGCCTCATCCGTGCTCATCCATGCCACATCAGTGCTTATCCATGCCACATCAGTGCCACTACAGTGCTTATCAGTGCCCTATAGTACCTCACAAAAGTGTAATAGGTAGTCAGGAAATTTAATTTGTAATTTTATGTCCTTAGAGCACCTGACGGTGTTGGGCCTCTGTATTTGGTCAGGCTGTGTAAAAGTCTCCCATATGTGATATCGCTATACTCAGGAGGAGTAGCAGAATGTATTTTGGGGTGTAATTTGTGGTATGCACATGCTATGTGTTAGAAATATCTTATAAATGGACAACTTTGTGGGAAAAAAATGTGTTTTCATTTTCTTTCCACGTTTTCCAAAAACTTCTGGAAAAAAATGACATATTCAAAAGACTCATATTGACTCATAGAGTATACATTGGGGTGTTTGCTTTCCAAAATAGGGTCATTTTGTGGGCGTTTTCATTGTCCTGGTGCTCCAGAGCCTTCAAAAGTCTAATAGGTCCTCAGAAAATTTTATGTTTAATTTATGCTCCTAGCACGCCTGGAGGTGCTACTTGCATGTTTATCTTCTCTATGTGGCCAGGCTGTGTAAAAGTCTGGTGGAATCGCCATATTCAGGAGGAGTAGAAGAATGTATTTAGCAGTATAAGGCTACATGCTCACGGACGTTTTAAAAAACGGGCTGTAAAGCCAGTACAGATGCCAGGAAAAAAGCGGCGTTAAAAACTCAATTTTATCCGCGTTTTGCATTGAATTCAATGCACGTTTCTCCACGCTGGCTTTCAGCCACGTTTCTCTGTCTCTTTTAAAATCAATGGTTCCCTATGGGAGCCCATTGATTTGAATAGAGGTCGCACCAGAAGTTGGATCAAGAGGATCCGACTTGCGGTGCGACTTGTGTGCTGAGAATCTTGACGGTAGAACTCAGCAAAGATTAAAAAAAAAATTGCATGAGGTACCCCCCCAGAATGATACCAGACCCTTTGGTCTGGTATGGATCTTAAGGGGAACCCCCACACCAAAAAAAATGGCATGGGGTCCCCCCAAAATCCATACCAGACCCTTATCCAAGCACGCAGCCCGGCAGGTCAGGAAAGGGGAGCAAGCGAGTGTCCCCCTCTTCTGGACCATACCAAGCCACCTGCCATCAACATGGGGGGGTTGGTGCTTTGGGGTGTACCTTGTCCCCATGTTGATGAGGACAAAGGCCTCTTCCCGACAACCCTGGTCGTTGGTTGTCAGGGTCTGCGGGCAGGGGGCTTATCGGAATCTGGGATCCCCCTTTAATATTGGGGCCCCAAGATCCTGGCCCCCCACCCTATGTGAATGAGTATGGGGTACATCGTACCCCTACTCATTCACCTGGGGTAAAAAGTGTCAATAAAAAAACACACTACACAGGTTTTTTAAGTAATTTATTAGGCAGCTCCGGGGTCTCTTCCGAGTTCGGGGTTCTCTTCCGACTTCTCCGCACTCTCTGGTGTCTTCTGCCAGGCTCCTCCGCTATCTTCTGCTCTTTTGCCCGCTCTTTTGCTAGTGGTTGTCCGGTCTTCTCTGTTGTCTTCTTCCCTCTTCTCTTCTTCCGATGTTGACTCAACGTTCTCTCCCGCTGTAATGCCGTGTGCGCAACGACTTATAAGGCATGGGGCGGGGTCACCGGGTGATGTCATCTGGTGACCCCGCCCCTTATGGTGTCACAGTCTCGGGGCGTGGGGGTTCCTCTTAAGCTCCATACCAGACCGAAGGGTCTGGTATCGTCCTGGGGGGGGGAACCTCACGCAATTTTTTTTTAAAATTTTCGCTGGGTTCCCCCCTCAAGATTCTCAGCACACAAGTCGTACCACAAGTCGGATCCTCTTGATCCGACTTCTGGTGCGACCTCTATTCAAATCAATGTGCTCCCATAGGGAACCATTGTTTTTGAATAGAGACAGAAACACCGGACAAGGCTTAACACAGTGTTAAGCCTCATTAAATCGTGTTTAACACCTTTTGCTGGCGTCTGACGTTTTTACAGCTCTAGCGCTGGAGCCTCAGAACGCACTGGACCTGGGTTTTTTTTTGGCAGCTTAAAATGGCTATGCCATTTACAGCTCAAAAACACCATGGTGGGCATGAGGTCATAGGCTAACATGGAGAGGTGTTTTTAAGCTGCAATAAACGTTCAAAAAAGCAGCTGTAAAAATGTCCGTGGGCATGAGGCCTAACTCTTGGCCAAAATGTATAAAGAAAATTACAAATTTACAAAATTTTATAACCGAAATATAGAAAACTGCATTTTTTTTACAAAATATGTGGTCTTTTTTCGTTTATAGCACAAAAAAATAAAAAAATAAAAAAATAAAAAACAGTGGTGATTAAATACCACCAAGAAAAAGCTCTATTTGTGTGAAAAAAATCTCATATGGGTACAATGTTGCATGACTGAGTAATTGTGATTTAAAATGTGAGAGCTGAAAATTGGCCTGGTTAGAAAGGGGGTGAAAGTGCCCAGTTGACAAGTGGTTAACTAGACTACAAACACAAATGTTACTCCTTCCACCCCCTCCAACCTAACACTTAAACCAAGGTTAAAGTAGAATAGGCAATAGTCATTTTTTAAATTTTGGATAGAGTAATGGAGGGTTATAACCCTTATATGTTGTTTTTTTGTTTTTGTTTTGCTCTCTGTGTCCCATTGGGGAGATTTACCCATAGCCAAAACATGAAAACGCCTTTAGTTATACTTTAAAGTGAGTAATATCTATTGGCTGCTCTGGGCTCTGTTCAGCTGCACAGCAATGCACAGCCATAGTAGCCAATGGCGTCCCTAGGGGGGGCCAGAGGGGGCCCTGACCCCCCCAAAACATTATGCTGTGCCCCACCATGTGACCCCCCCCCCATTTTTTTTTTTTTTACAAAAAAATCAATGTCTAAGAGAGAGAGAGTCCCCAGTCAGCTCCTGCAGGTGATTCCTCCCCCCTCCCTCTGCATGCTGACACTGCATAATGCAAGCGCTCACATAACCACGGCCGCCCAATCTGCTCCTTCCCCTGCATCCTTATTGGCAGGGAGAAGAGCGAGTTGCAGGAAGGACTCCACCAGGACTCTCAGTTACTGAAAAAACAGACTGAGTTCTCCCATCCTTAGGACAGGAGAACCAGCCTGTAAATTCCAAGAGATGCCAGGCCAGCGCTGTCAATAGCAGGGGCAGGATAGCAAGAGGAGGCTGGGGAACCCCACAGTGGCAGAACACCAGGGCCCGGTGGCAAGACAAACTTTGCAACCCTGATAGTTCTCCCACTGCTTTGGATCCTTATATTTTCTTGGTATGCTGGTGACATATATCTCTTGTTTTCTGCCACCCTGGGGGGCCCCAATACAGTAGGAAGGGAGCTCACTGCAGAACATGTGAAAGGGCCGTTGTGGGGTTGTAGTAAAGGGCCCCAGAATATATATACCATATATACTCGAGTATAAGTCGTTCCGAGTATAAGTCGAGGCCCTAATTTACCACAAAAAAATGGGAAAAACTTATTGACCCGAGTATAAGACGAGGGTGAGAAATGCACAGCTACTGTAAGTGGAAAAGAGGGTCAACAATGCCCATTTGCATGCCTCACTGTGCCCATTTTCAGCCATAGGTCCCCAAACTCGGTAGTTAAGGGTTCCTAGATGCCCTCTAGCTGCAGGCAAAATTTGGGGTCTCTGAACCCAAAGTGTCCTGAAATGACATTGCTGCAGATGGACACAGTTGACCGACTTTGGGTCCCCGTATCTCGGGGCCACTTAGTGCTAGGAACCCCAAATTTGGTGTGCAAACCCAGTGGAACTAGCACCATAACATATCCAAAGCTGGGATTTCTAGCTCCAACTAGCCCTGAGATACAGGGCCCCAAATATCGGTTCAGAAAATGTCAAGCACTTTTCTGCAGCAGAGAATGACATTTTTCGAACCGATTTTGGGGCCCTGTATCTCAGGGCCACTTGGTGCTAGGAACTCCAGCTTCGGATATGTTGTGGTACCAGTTCCACTGGGTTTGCACACCAAATTTGGGGTTCTTAGCATAAAGTGGCCTTGAGATATGAGTCCCCAAATTCGGTTCGAAAAATGACATTTTTTGCTGCAGAAAAGTGCTTGACTCGAGTATAAGTCGAGGGGGGCACTTTCAGCACAAAAAAATGTGCTGAAAAACTCGACTTATACTCGAGTATATACGGTGTATATATATATATATATATATATATATATATATATATATATATATATATATATATATATATATATATATATATATATTTGCATTTTATAGTTGCCCCCCTACTTTTGTCCCTGTCCCCCCATGTGCCCCCCCTAAATATGAAAGCTGGAGACGCCATTGATAGTAGCCAAAGGAGGGCATCAAAAGCTGCAGTCAAAAGACAGGATCCATGTTTAGGTATCCCCACTATCTGGCTGGCTTTGCTTGAATATAGCCTTTGACTGCAGATACTTAAAGTGTTACTAAACCCAGGACCCTGCACTCACTATATTTGATCTCCCACAGCACACAAAACATGGAAATGCAATTATTTTTAGTAAATATAACTCACTTAATACCTTTTCTCATCAGCAGTATATAGCAGTCTTATGACTTCTATCAGTGTCTGGTTAAATCTTGTTGGAGGAGTTTTCATTCTCTCCTGATTGTCCTGTGAGGCTGCAGGACCCCTGACCCTCTGTCTGGACAGTGCTGATTGGCCCTGTTCTGATCACATGCACCCTCCCAAGAAAAAAAAAAACACTCTAGCAATACACACCAAAGTGAGCATGTGCAGCTTGTCTCTAAGGCTCTGACAAGGAGATGGTTTGGGGACTGTGGAAGAAGGGGAGGATCAGAGAACATAGGATCAAACATTAACCCCTTAAGTTCCACAGCGAATATAACAAGCATGATTTACTGCATATACAGACTGATTTCACTGTTGTGTGTTTAGTAAGACTTGAATACACCCCTGCCCCCCCAATACCCTGTCTGCCTCTATGTGTACATACCCCATAGCTGTGCTTAGTTCCCAGTAGCTGGTTCTTTTGGAAGATAGTCGTCAGTAATAGAATGGAGGAATGGTCCAACATAAGTATGCATGTGCCATACCTAGCCAATCCCAGTGGAAACTAAAAATCACTTTGGTAAGCACAGTTATTTCAATGATTGCGCTGGCTTCAGGGTCCCCTGCTGAGTGGCTGCCCTGCTGCTTATTGAACAGCATTGCTCAGCATGGGCGCCCTTCAGAGGACGCTTTGCATTTTCTTTGCAAGAGCGAGTCTGCTGGAAGGACTTTTCTTAATCGTTACTAAAATTCTCCATTGGTGTTGAGTAGGTCTATGTCTGACTTCCTCCCTACCACCGCATTTCACTCTTTTTTGCAGTCCCCTGCAAACCATTTGGAATTTTGGATGAGGCTGAAGACGAGGATGTCTATACTCTCTTTATCATGGGAAAAGAGAAAATATCATGGGTGCAATCTGGTCTGCTTCCACATGACTAACTTATTAAGTTAAGTTTAAGTTGTAGTGGGGGGTGAGGAGGACTGCGTTTCCTTGTATGAGTGTTGACCTTGTGTGATGGATATTTTCTATGCAGATACTGTATTCCGAGGTTTCTCTCTAATATACAGGATCCATATCTATGTCCTTGTAGAAAAGAGCTGAATATCAATAAGAGAAAGATTACTGTCCAGATAGATTTTATTCATCATGTGTGTACAATAAAATATCCAGTGCATATTGGGGTTTTAAAGCTCCCATGATGGCTTACATGTATGCAAATTGAGTACAGTCTGGAGAGTAACTGATATAATTCAGTGGAGAAAGATTTTGGTCCTTCAGGCTGGGTTCACACAGAACATGCAGCGGCTCACAGCAAGAGTCCGGTGTGTCTCCAATTACTGTTTCAGGTCCGATTTCAGCCTGAATTTTGGGCTAAATTCGGACCTGAAACGGACCAAAAGACACACAGGACTCCTATGCGATTCGCACCGGAGCCGCTGCGGAGATATGTGAACCGGCTCCATAGAAAGCTGGTCACAATCTCCTGCTATGCGAATTGGATGCAGAGAAAGCCACATCCAATTCTCATAAGTGTGAACCCAGCCTGAAAGCCTCTTCCCAGTCTTCCAGTCTTCATAGAGCAGTGTTACCAAGGAGTGAAAAGAATTTGCAGGACCAAAACCTCTGAACCATCAAAACCCCTTTGCTGTTTTATTGAACAAATTGACACCAACGATGAGCCACTAATCCTCCCACTGATACCAATGATGGGACACTATTCCTCCCATTGGCACCAATGATAGGACACTATTCCTACCAATGTCACCAATTGTGGGGCACTATTCCCCCCACTGACACCAACTGTGGGGCACTATTCCCCTCACTGACACCAACAATGTGGCACTATTCCCCTCACTGACACCAACAATGAGGCACTATTCCCCCCACTGACACCAACTTTGGGGCACTATTCCCCCCACTGACACCAACAATGAGGCACTATTTCTCCTACTGACACCAATGACAGTCAAAGAACTGTGTTTTTTTGTTTTTTTTAGGCAATATAACTCTTGATTCATCTTGCAGACCAGACCCCTCCTTTCCCCTTTAATGTAACCCTGCGTGACATCCTGACCTTTTGCCCTGGCATTCTCCTACTTAGAAAGATAATTTATTATGACACAGCAATCTATCATCCAATCAGCTTCAATCTTCACCCTGCCTTCATCCCATATTTCTAATTGCAGGAATTCTTTGACAACACACGAGTGCAGCCTGTAACACCAGTGGAATAGATATAGCTCATAATGTTTTTATGTTTTATTTTATTTTTATGTTTTGGTCACATAGCATTGCTGTCACATATAACTAATAAATGTAGTGTATTATTATTTCACGCATATTTAATGTTTGTTATTGCAGTATTTACCCTAAAGTGAAAGTTTTGCTTAAAAACATTTTTTTTTCTCTGCGGTTTTAGTTACATTACTTACCTACTTACCTGTAATGAAGTATGTAGGATCATGTGCAGACTGCTCAATTCTCTAGAAATCTTCACTGCCCTGTCCTCTTCTGTATAAATCTTTACTGCCCTGTCCTCTTCTGTATAAATCTTTACTGCCCTGTCCTCTTCTGTACAGATTCTCACTGCCCTGTCCTCTTCTGTACAGATCTTTACTGCCCTGTCCTCTTCTGTACAGATTCTCACTGCCCTGTCCTCTTCTGTACAGATCTTCACTGCCCTGTCCTCTTCTGTACAGATCGTCACTGCCCTGTCCTCTTCTGTATAAATCTTTACTGCCCTGTCCCCTTCTGTACAGATTCTCACTGCCCTGTCCTCTTCTGTACAGATCTTCACTGCCCTGTCCTCTTCTGTACAGATCTTTACTGCCCTGTCCTCTTCTGTACAGATCTTCACTGCCCTGTCCTCTTCTGTACAGATCGTCACTGCCCTGTCCTCTTCTGTACAGATCGTCACTGCCCTGTCCTCTTCTGTACAGATTCTCACTGCCCTGTCCTCTTCTGTACAGATCTTTACTGCCCTGTCCTCTTCTGTACAGATCTTCACTGCCCTGTCCTCTTCTGTACAGATCGTCTCTGCCCTGTCCTCTTCTGTACAGATCTTCACTGCCCTGTCCTCTTCTGTACAGATCGTCACTGCCCTGTCCTCTTCTGTACAGATCGTCAATGCCCTGTCCTCTTCTGTACAGATCGTCACTGCCCTGTCCTTTTCTGTACAGATCTTCACTGCCCTGTCCTCTTCTGTACAGATCGTCACTGCCCTGTCCTCTTCTGTACAGATCGTCACTGCCCTGTCCTCTTCTGTACAGATTCTCACTGCCCTGTCCTCTTCTGTACAGATCTTCACTGCCCTGTCCTTTTCTGTACAGATCTTCACTGCCCTGTCCTCTTCTGTACAGATCGTCACTGCCCTGTCCTCTTCTGTACAGATCTTCACTGCCCTTTCCTCTTCTGTACAGATCGTCACTGCCCTGTCCTCTTCTGTACAGATCTTCACTGCCCTGTCCTCTTCTGTACAGATCGTCACTGCCCTGTCCTCTTCTGTACAGATCGTCACTGCCCTGTCCTCTTCTGTACAGATCTTCACTGCCCTGTCCTCTTCTGTACAGATCGTCACTGCCCTGTCCTCTTCTGTACAGATCGTCACTGCCCTGTCCTCTTCTGTACAGATCTTCACTGCCCTGTCCTCTTCCTGCTCCTAACTTCTGGAAATGTGGTAGTTAACAGCCTGTAAGTTTATCTATGAATAGAGGAGAATCTGATCAGCAACTTTATTGCTGTCTGTGTCCCCATTAGGGAGATTCACCCCCTCTATTTGTCCTGTTTACCATTATCATTGAAATTGAGAGTAAAAGAAAATCCTATATTTTGGGTTGTCCCCAGAAAAGTAATATAGGGGAAATCTTCCAGTTTGGACGACACTAATCTCTTCTCTCTCACTTCTTGGCTATGGGACAGGAAGTGAAGGTAAATCTCCCCAATGTGACAAAGATGGCAAAAAAAGCCTACAGGGGTTATAAGCCTCCCTTACTCAATCCTAAATGAAAAAAAAAAAAGGTTTTGCCTATAGTTCTACTTATAGTGTTACTAAACCCACAACAGTATAATAAGTCTGTATATGCAGTAAAGCATGCTTATTATACTCACTTTGGAACCTAAGGGGTTAATCCTCTGCATTGTGCAAAAGAGCTGTTTGACCCTGACTTCTCTGATCCCCCACCCCCCCATTCTTCCACATTCCCCAATCCATCTGCTGATAGTACCGAGCCTTGAGGGCACATGCTCAGTTTGGTGTGTACTGCTAGAGCACAGGGCCAATCAGCATTGTCCAGACAGAGAGTCAGGGGTCCTGCAGCCTCATAGGAAAATCAGGGGAGAATGAAAACTCCTCCTACAAGCTTTAACCAGACACTGATAGAAGTCACAAGACTGCTATATACTGCTGATGAGAAAAGGTATTTAGCAGTTTATATTTACTAAAATAGATGCATTTCCATGTTCTGTGTACTGTGGGAGACCAGATATAGTGAATGCAGGGTCCTGGGTTTAGTAACACTTTAATGCCACAATCCAGTATTGCAATTAAGGCTTGTGAAAAACTGCAAATACTAATAGACATAAACTCAAATATATCATATAACATCTAACATGTTTATGTTGTTCTTAAACGTTTTAAAAACTACAGCTTTTAATAAAGGAGATCTGAAAAGATAGAATTGAATAAAAAATTCTATAAAGCGCTTTTTTTTTTACAGAAGAGGCATGAAAATGCTCTTCTGCCAAAACGGTTCTTCTTGCTTTAGGAGTTTTTATTTAGCATACACTGCCCGAAATGCAGCCTTTTTTCTCAATGGAGTCAAGATGTTCTCTGATTGGATGAGGCAGAGACATTAACCGCCTTACCTCTTTACCTTGTCTAACCAGAGAACTTGTTGCATTCATTGAGAATATTTAAAGGATGATCTGAATTGAGCCTGTGCTGATCAAGCGACCCCCTGTGGTTACTATGCAGCAGGGCAGCCACTCTGCATGATACCCAGAAGACAATGAGGATTACTGTAGTAGCAGTGGCTACTACATTGATTCTCTGCTTCCCCAGGGATTGGCTAGGTATGAAATATGCATACTCATGCTGCCTGCCAATTGGAGAGGGCCTATGCAGAGAAACCACAGGCTTTTCTACTGTAAAGAAAATAAAACGTAAGACTGCAAACCTTTTGCTTTAATGCACTTGGAATGTATTTAACTTATTCAAACTGAAAGTACATTTGAGCTTTAGGCCCCATTCACACTTGGCATAGCAGGAATTTGCATTCCCACTCGGGATTTTGCGTGAGCGACAATGTGACACAATTACACATGCCACGCATAGGGCAGCTGTTCACTTCAATGGGCTTCCCTATGCGCATTTGTCACCCAAATGTAGCTTAAATGTAACTCCTTTCTGGGTGACAAGTTTCACACGATTTTGTAAAGTTTGCGACAATTGCGGCAAAGTCGCAACGCGTTTGGGGTGCCATTTAGAATAAATGGCATCCAAACGCGCGTTGCGTGTTTTGCACTGATTGCCACGCAGTTTGGAATCACGGGCAGAATCACAGCAATACCGCCCGTGATTCCAAAACGCCAGATATGAATGGGGGCCTTAAGAAAGCATTCATACGTGCCTTGGTTTGTACAGTGTGAAGGATCAGTATGTGTATATGGCTGGGGCTGCGTGCGGGCAGCCTGGCACTCTAAGGGGTTGCAGTGGCTGTAGTGACACAGCTGCAAGTCCTACTTTGACAGCCATACAGTGGCAAATCCACAGCCCTAAACAGCAGACGGTAGGCATTCAGGGCCCTGCACCTGCCCCTTGTCAAATTAGGACATGCAACTGTGTCTGGCTGCATCCCCATAAAGTAACATAGGCATGCCCGCATGCAGCCGTATATACCACCGCTCATTAACGCTGTACGTGCCACAGCACCCATGTAGATGAGCCCTAAGGGCTCGTTCACACCTTAAGTGCATGAAAACGTGGAAAAACCATGCAGATTTCACTTGCAAAGACACGAGTTTCACATCAGTTTCATACACGCTTCAGTGAGACGTTGACATCGGCTTTCATGCGCGTTATATTCCCATCGCACACCATCTTGGAATACACGCCTGACGAAGGAGTCCTGCGTGGCTCCGAAACGCTGCACTACACCGTTTTGTGATGTGATCTTTCTTGGATAAAAAAACATTTGGGCGAAATTGATGATCCATGGAGTGCTGGCGAATATCTACATATCATAGAAGTTATGTGCTCTGTTCACAATACAGTGTTGATGTCGCATTAGTTTTTTTTTTCCTCGCAGAAAACTGCACACACGTTGCAGATTCCTGTGCAGGAAAATCGGCACATGACACCGTGTTGTGGTGTGAACAGGGCACATAGAGAACAATCTTTTTTTTGTGCTCTTGCAGAATGCGTTTAGAAAAGCCGACATCTCTGCACCATGGTGTGAATGAGCCCTAACTCTGGTCTATGGTCAGCTTTGGTCTCACTGTGATACCTAAGCTTGAGTCCACCACATGCAACTCTTGTGTCACGTCATCCTTTTTTTGAGTATTTTAGACAGACACTATATTGTCGAAAGTATTTGGGACACCTGCCTTTACACGCACATGAACTTTAATGGTATCCCAGTCTTAGTCTGTTGGGTTCATTATTGAGTTGGCCCACCCTTTGCAGCTATAACAGCTTCAACTCTTCTGGGAAGGCTGTCCACAAGGTTTAGGAGTGTGTCTATGGGAATGTTTGACCATTCTTCCAGAAGTGCATCTGTGAGGTCAGGCACTGATGTTGGATGAGAAGGCCTGGCTCGCAGTCTCCGCTCTAATTCATCCCAAAGGTGTTCTATCATGTTGAGGTCAGTTCCTTCACTCCAAGCTCGCTTATCCATGTCTTTATGGACCTTGCTTTGTTCACTGGTCCAAATAATTTGGTAAAGGGGGGATTATGGTGTGGGTTTTTTCTTTATTTCAGGGGTTGGGCTTGGCCCCTTAGTTCCAGTAAAGGGAACTCTTAAAGTGATTGTAAAGGTAAAAAATAAAAAAAATAAAAAATAACAAACATATCATACTTACCTGCACTGTGCAGTTCGTTTTGCACAGAGTGGCCCCGAACCTGCTCTTCTGGGGTCCCCCGGTGGCTCTCGCGGCTCCTCCCCACATCTGTTAACCCTCTCTGAGAAGCGCTTCCCCTGGGGGTTACCTTGCAGGCGTGCTCCTGAGTCCAGCATTTGGCATCCATAGAGGCCGAATGCAGGACTCGGCCCCGCCCCCCCAGCGATCGCGTCATTGGATTTGATTGACAGCCATGGGAGTCAATGGCTGTGCTGCTATCAATCTATCCAGTCAAGAACCCCGGGCAGGGAGAATGCGTCCCCGTGGGTCAAGTAAAACAGGGGGATGGGGGGGATAGGGAGGCCGGTCACTGACAGGTGTTTTTTCGAAAAACATGAAGGTTTATAACCCCTTTAAAGCATCAGCATATCAAGACATTTTGGACAATTTCATACTCCCAACTTTGTGGGAACAGTTTGGGGGTGGCCCCTTCCTGTTCCAACATGACTGCACACCAGTGCACAAAGCAATGTCCATAAAGACATGGATGGGCGCATTTGGGCTGGAGGAACTTGACTGGCCTGCACAGAGTCCTGACCTCAACCCAATAGAACACCTTTAGGATGAATTAGAGCGGAGACTGCGAGCCAGGCCTTCTTGTCCAACATCAGTGCCTGACCTCACAAATTTGCTTCTGGAAGAATAGTCAAACATTCCCATAGACACATTCCTAAACCTTGTGGACAGCCTTCCCAGAAGAGTTGAAGCTGTTATAGCGGCAAAGGGTGGGCCAACTCAATATTGAACCCTACGGGACAATACGGGACTAAGACTAGTTCAAGTTCATGTGCGTGTAAAGGCAGGCGTCCCAATACTTTTGACAATATAATGTATACCATTTTTCCTAAACTCTTCCCGGTTTTAAGGCACCTTCTAAAATAAGCAGAGTCAGCAGCCTAATCTCATCCCTGCTGCGGCTGTACATACAGGCCCTTTCTTGGCTAGGACCTCACATTAGTCATCAAAGCATCTGCATATAATTTACCATTAGGTAACTTAACAAAGTCTGTCATGAAAAAAAAAAGAAAAGTTTGCAGAGTGCTGGATTCTTAAACCAGCATGTAACACGTGCTGAGTGATATTTATTTTACTCTTCTTCCTTTCAGTGATGAAAGACCCTTTGAAAGTAAGGTTTGCCCCGGCATAGCAGTTCCTCCAGGAAACACAGCATGTTCAGCGTGGAGGACCTCCTAGTTTCTCATGGGTATAAAGTGTCCAAGAGCGCGCTCGCCTCATATCAGCACAGGACTGACGGCTACCAACACCAAGCAGCAGACAGCAGGGCTGCCAATGGGATTTTAAATGGTTTTCAGCCTGACTCAGAGCTTGTTGCTGCAAACCCCACACAGACCAAGGGCCTCTTCGGTGACCACGAAAAAAATTGCGTGAACAAGAGAAGACAGATCTCTGCCGCAGGCTATCCCAGGAGCAATCAGTCCTCGGACTCATGTCATACATCGGAAGTGGGGTATGTGCCTAACCTACATTTCCCATCGCATGGTAAAACAATGCGCCACTGTGCAGCCCTCCTCTTGTGTTAGCAATTTTTGTCATTTTTTTTTTTTTTTCATGCTAACTCCCCATTTGCAGAGGCTACTATATTTAGCAAAGGCTAATCTCGTGATGGTATGCGTTAAACGATCGGAAAGGAGTGCATCCCTGGAAGTGAATCCGCTCATTTGTATGCGGCAGATTCATTCCAGGGTGCTTAGGGTATAGATGATTCTGTGAAAAAAAAATAACTAAAACAAGACGGCAGAATATTTCCGTAATCATTTTCTTTTTTTTGTAGTGACTTTTTATTTATTTCTGTGAAATTTCGGTTCTTAGGCGCCGGGCGTGCCTGATGAGCAGTGGTGTATTTTGGTTTTGTGCTGCCCTAGGCAGGCCTAAAATCGGGCACCGAGACAAAAGAAAAACAGGGGCGCACCAGCCTAGTGTATTAACTAAAATTGGGCACCCCCACCATCTAAATTGGTCCCATCCCAGACGCTTTAAAATTGCGCACGCCCGTGCAATGGAGTCAATTTTACTATCCATAGACAAGGCTTTAAAAGCCTTTACAGGTTACTACTTTAGGTTTACAGAGGAGGTCTTGTGCTACAATTACTGCCCATGATCTGACGTTCGCGGTGATACCTCACATGTGTGGGGCGATTGCTGTTTGCGTGTGTTCGGGAGCGACACGCGCTTTTGTCTTTGCGTGCAAGCCCTGGACAACGGGACACTTTAATTTTTTTAATTATTTTTTTTAATTATTTTTTTTAATTATTTTTTTAAATTATATTTTTAATTTTCTTTTTAATTTAATTAATTAATTATTTTTAAATTCTTTTTTATATATTTTTTTGAACTATTTATTTTATTTTTTTTTTAATCACTTTTACTACTGTTACAAGGAATGTAAACATCCTTGTGAAAGCAATAGTCATGTGACAGGTACTCTTCATGGAGAGATCTAGGGTCTAAAAGACCCCAAATCCCTTCTCTGCACTTAAAAGCATTCAAAACACCAAGATCGGGGGGGGGGGGGGTTCTGAATGCTTTACGTTTTTAAAAACTGGCGCCCTGATGGTTTCCGAGTAAACTGGAAGTGATGTCATCGCGTCCCGGTTACTGTTACTAACAGTCGATCAAAGCTAATCAGTGCGATTTGCACCTCCGATTGCAAGTTGCATTGCAATCAAAAATAAGTAGTGCAGGAACCTTTTTTCAAAGTTGCTGCGACTTGAATGGCAGCAGTTTGAACAGTTCTATTTTTGGCATTGGGGTGCGACTTGTCATGCGATTTGGAACTGTAACACATCGCATGACAAATTGCACTGATGTGGTAACATTTGTGAAGCAAATGTTACCAATTTTAGATATGGTGGCTGCATTCGTTTTCTTTTTTTTAAGCTTGCTTTCTTTTATTTTCACCTGGTGATCCAACCAGTAAGTCTGCTGTTTTTCAGATCCTCCAGATGTAGTAGTTAGAGCGTTGAGAAAATCAATTAATATTGACAGTGGCGCTTACAATGATTAGCTTTTATTTATTTCTGTAAAACCTTTATTTCAAAAGAAAAAAAAAAAACTGTAACTGTTTTATAAAATGTTATCTAAATCTGCTAGTACATCTAACACTCCCCTCCCCCAAGACTGACGATGGTGATGTCTGCTGTGCTCCTTTATACAGAGTAGCGGCACTCAAATACAGGAGTGTTACTGGCCAGATCACTAGGTGAAAACAGTGAAAAGCGGTGAAAAACCTTAAAAAAAAAGAAAACTAATGCAGTGTGGTGGTTGTTTGTGTTTGTGATAGACCAACACAAAGGGGTTTATTTACTAAAGGCAAATCCACTTTAGTGCACTTGGAAGTGCAGTCGCTGTAGACCTGAGGGGGACATGCAAGGAAAATAAAAAACAGCATTTTTGCTTGTACATGATTGGATGATAAAATCAGCAGAGCTTCCCCTTATTTCAGATCTTCCCCTCAGATCTAAAGCGACTGCATTTCCAAGTGCAAAGTGGAGTTGTCTTTAGTAAATCAGCCCCAAAGTGGCACATAAATGTAAAATGGAAGGAAAATGATAAATGGTTTTCAAAATTTTTTACAAATAAATATGTGAAAAGTGTGGCGTGCATTTGTATTCAGCCCCCCAGAGTCAATATTTTGTAGAACCACCTTTCACTGCAATTACAGCTGCAAGTCTTTTGGGGGATTGTCCTGTATTTGGCTCCATCCATCTTAACATCAACTCTGACCAGCTTCCCTGTCCCTGCTGAAGAAAAGCATCCCCACAACATGATGCTGCCACCACCATGTTTCACAGTGTGTTCAGGGTGATGCGCAGTGTTAGTTTTCCGTCACACATAGAGTTTTGCTTTTAGACCAAAAAAGTTAAATTTTGGTCTCATCTGACCAGAGCACCTTCTTTCACATGTTTGCTGTGTCCTCCACATGGATTCTCGCAAACTGCAAACTGGACTTTTTATGGCTTTCTTTCAATAATGGCTTTCTTCTTTTACTCCACTAATAGTTGTCCTGTGGACAGATTCTCCCACCCAAGCTGTGGATCTCTGCAGCTCCTCCAGAGTTATCATGGTCCCCTTGGCTGCTTCTCTGATTAATGCTCTCCTTGCCCGGCCTGTCAGTTTAGGTGGATGGCCATGTCTTGGTAGGTTTGCAGTTGTACCATTCTCTTTCCATTCTCGGATGATAGATTGAACAGTGCTCTGTGAGATGTTCAGAGTTTGGGATATTTTCTTTTATAACCTAACCCTGCTTTAAACTTCTCCTCAACTTTATCCCTGACCTGTCTGGTGTGTTCCTTGGCCTTCATGATGCTGTTTGTTCACTAAAGTTCTCTAACAAACCTCTGAGGGCTTCACAGAACAGCTGTATTTATACTGAGATTAAATTACACACAGGTGGACTTTATTTACTAATTAGGTGACTTCTGAAGGCAATTGGTTCCATTAGATTTTAGTTACTGGTATCAGAGTAAAGGGGGCTGAATACAAATGCACGCCCCACATTCAGATATTTATTTGTAAACAATTTTGAAAGCCATTTATAATTTTCCTTCCACTTCACAATTATGTGCCACTTTGTGTTGGTCTATCACATAAAACCCCAATAAAATACATTTAAGTTTTTTGTTGTAACATGACAAAATGTGGAAAATCTCAAGGGGTATGAATACTTTTTCAAGGTACTGTATATGAGCAATTTTTTTAGCTGTTGCCCGGTGTTCTCCCTAAAGTTGGGTGGATCAATAAAGTGACCCTGAGACCCTCCAGAGGGTCAAAAAAACTACACAGGCACTGCCCTGAAAAGAAAGCAGTTTTAAAGTGAGCCCCTCAGCCCCCCTAATACTTACCTAAGCCCGATCTTAAACCATCGATGTGCACGAGACCCAAGGTCTCTCAGGTCTCTGTCTCCTGATTGGCTGAGATGCAGCAACAGGAGCCATTGGCTCCCGCTGCTGTCAATCACAGCCAGTGAGGCGGAAGCGGGGGGTGGGGCTGAGCCGTGCTCTCTGTGTCTTATGGACGCGGTAGCAAGCATGCTATGGGATATCTCGGCAAGGGGGAGGGGCCCAGAGTGCCAGCAGGGGACCTGAGAAGAGGAATTTTGGGGCTGTGCAAAATCACTGCAAATAGCAGGTAAGTATGACATTTATTTTTTAATAAAAAAAAATCCTTTACCAGCCTGGTACACAGTAGTAGTTTTTTTCATTCAACACAGTGGGCTGAATGGAAAAAAAACTGAAGAGCTCAGGAGGAGCCGCTGTACTGACAATCTGATTTTAGTACAGCGATCTCCCCTGCAAACTACTGTGTTTTGACAGGGGACGACTCAGATTTCAGTCTACTACTGTATCCTCGCAGCCTTCTTGTGCAGCCAGGGTCTCTGTGAACATACAACACTACAGTAGCCATTGCAGACTGTGGGGTCTGAGTCAAAAGTAAAGCAAGTTGAGGTGGTATTAAACCCAAAAACTAATAATGTAATATATTGCAGCAGTGGCTGCCCCCCCTAGTCCATGAGCCTGGCCCCTAATCTACATGCAGGGCACCGGACGCATGGATTTCAATAGGGTTTTTTTTTTTTTTAAGCACATGATTAGAGCCTGAAGCTCTAATTGGCTCAAAAAAAAGGTGGGCTCGGGGCGCAAAGCACAGTGCCCTGAGCCCACCCAGTTGTGTGCCTCTATTGTCTTCCTGATTCTCCTCCCGGGCCAATCAGGAAGCAGGTCCCAGCAAAACAGTTTTTAGGACCAACTTCCCGTTCGTCTCGTGCTGGGGGGTTGGTGGTGGAGGCGGTGCAAGTGAGGGTGACAGGTTTGTTTCCCCTCTGTTTTCACCTGGGGATCTGGCCAGTAACACACCTCCTGTATTAGGGTGCCCCCACTCTGGATGAAGGAGCACAGGGGGCACCTTTGGACAGCAGCATTGTCAGTCTGGGGGGAGGGGAGTGTTTGATGTACTAGCAGATATAGATACACTAACAAATTAAAAACACCAATGCGTTTTTTCATTCTTTTTTTAAAAATGCAGGACATTATTTTCAACATGGGTTCCTATGGAACATCAATGCATTTTTGTGCCTCTGCATTTTCGGAAAGGGTCAGGGACTTTTTTCAACAAAAACTATGCTTTTTTGGTTCAACAGACTTCAATGGACAAGCTGGCGTTTTTACCACGATTTTGCCGCGATTTGCGTCTTGCGTTTTTAAATCTGCCCAACCCCAACAACAAATTTTCCAAAAAAAAAGCATTAAAAAAATGCAAATCGCTGCAAAATCGTGTTAAATAAAGTGCAAAAAGCACTGCAGAAACGCTCAAAAGCAACATGCATAGATGTGAATGGAGCAGTTACAGCAATTTTTTTTTCTTTAAAGGGGTTTTACATAAATAAATAAAAGCTGACCACTGTAGGCACCCCTCTCAGAATGGCTTGTCTGAAAACTCTAACTCCTACATTTGCAGGACAGCTTGTTCGTTTAAAAAAACAACATACAGTACTTACCGGCCTGGATCACCTGGTGAAAATATACGAAGGAAAGCCTAAAAAAGAAATCTAATGCAGCCACCACATCTAAGAATTGGTAAGCTGCAATATAGTACAGTAAATGTTTGATTGACACACATACCCACCTCCATGCTGCAGCTGTCCCCCGCCAGTTCCAAGACCGAGACCCGAGATGACCACTGTTCACTCAGTTCTCGGTCTGCTCAGAGCAGACAACCCCTCCAGCACTCACTGGAGCGCTGGGCTGGGGAGGGGCTGACAGCATTTTTACTTGTATGTGATCAGATGATAGAAGCCAGCAGAGGTTCATCACATTCACTAAGCTCCATGAAAATTTCCCTTGCAAAATGCAACCTTCATTTGCAAAGTGAATAGTCTGTTTGCCTTAATAAATCAACCCCATGGTGTGAAAATACAGTCTTGTCATTAGATTGGTTTATGGTACAGTTATTTATACAGAGTATTGAAACATAGTGAGAAAACCATAGATAAATGCAAAGGATATGAAGTGGACATTATCTGATATACGTTTATTGGTGATTTACAGGACCTCACAAAAGTGAGTACACCCTTCACATTTTTGTAAATATTTTAATATATATTTTCATGTGACAACACTGAAGAAATTACACTTTGCTGCAATGTGAAGTAGTGAGTGTACAGCTTGTATAACAGTGTAAATTTGCTGTCCCCTCAAAATAACTCAACACACAGCCATTAATGTCAAAACCGCTGGCAACAAAAGTGAGTACACCCCTAAGTGAAAATGTCTAAATTGGGCCTAAAGTGTCAATATTTTGTGTGGCCACCATTATTTTCCAGCACTGCCTCAACCCCTTGGGCATGGAGTTCACCAGAGCTTCACAGGTTGCCACTGGAGTCCTCTTCCACTCCTCCATGATGACATCACAGAGCTGGTGGATGTTAGAGACCTTGCGCTCCTCCACCTTCCGTTTGAGGATGCCCCACAAATGCTCAATAGGGTTTAGCTCTGGAGACATGCTTGGCCAGTCCATCACCTTTATCCTCATCTTCTTTAGAAGGCAGTGGTGGTCTTGGAGGTGTTTGGGGTTGTTATCATGTTGAAATACTGCCCTGTGGCCCAGTCTCCGAGGGGAGGGTATCATGCTCTACTTCAGTATATCACAGTACATGTTGGCATTCATGGTTCCCTCAATGAACTGTAGCTCCCCAGTGCCGGCAGCACTCATGCAACCCCAGACCATGACACTCCCACCATCATACTTGACTGTAGGCAAGACACACTTGTCTTTGTACTCCTCACCTGGTTGCCGCCACACACGCTTGACACCATCTGAACCAAATAAGTTTATCTTGGTCTCATCAGACCACAGGACATGGTTCCAGTAATCCAAGTCCTTAGTCTGCTTGTCTTCAGCAAACTGTGGACTTTCTTGTGCATGATCTTTAGAAGAGGCTTCCTTCTGGGAAGACAGCAATGCAGACCAATTTGATGCGTATGGTCTGAGCACTGACAGGCTGACCCCCCCCCCACCCCTTCAACCTCTGCAGCAATGCTGGCAGCACTCATACGTCTATTTCCCAAAGACAACCTCTGGATATGATGCTGAGCACGTGCACTCAACTTCTTTGGTCGACCATGGTGAGGCCTGTTCTGAGTGGAACCTGTCCTGTTAAACCGCTGTATGGTCTTGGCCACCATGCTGCAGCTCAGTTTCAGGGTCTTGGCAATTTTATTATAGCCTTGGTCATCTTTATGTAGAGCAACAATTTTTTTTTTCAGATCCTCAGAGAGGTCTTTGCCATGAGGTGCCATGTTGAACTTCCAGTGAGCAGTATGAGAGAGTGAGAGCGATAACACCAAATTTAACACACCTGCTCCCCATTCACACCTGAGACCTGGTAACACTAACAAGTCACATGACACCGGGGAGGGAAAATGGTTAATTGGGCCCAATTTGGACATTTTCACTTAGGGGTGTACTCACTTTTGTTGCTAGCGGTTTAGATATTAATGGCTGTGTGTTGAGTTATTTTGAGGGGACAACAAATTTACACTGCTATACAAGCTGTACACTCACTACTTTACTGTACATTGTAACAAGTGTAAGATATATTAAAATATTCATAAAAATGTGAGGGGTGTACTCATTTTTGTGTGATACTGTATGTTTTGACTAAAGTTCCCTTTATATATCCTCATCAAATATTATTAAATCGGGTGTTTTTTTATTGGTGCATCATTTATTACATATCAAATTTAAAGAATAATAACAAAAAAAAAGCTAGACATATTTAAACACCCTTTTTTCAAAAAACAAACACAGGAAGCGTACAGGATGTAAACAGACATGGAAAAAAATGGCAGGTCGAGCACTTCCTGTCAGTCTGCCCAGGTGGCCTGTTCTGTTTATTTATTCTGATTGTGTTAGATGGCTGTAATGTGTACTCAGCTAAACGTAATGATCTAATGTACATAAAGATATGGCTATCAGTCATAAAAAATGGTTCAGAAACATGAAAATATTTTCTGAAGCCTGCACATTAAATTTGGCGTTTATACAGAGCAGTACAAACAAGCAGATATTAAAAACCCTCACGCGGTCAGAGCTGTTTTAGCATTTTTTTGCACATGTTTAAATTTTAGGCCTGAAGATTACACAAAACCCCCAAACATTACATATTTTCTGAAAGCAAACACCCTAGAGAATAAAATAGTGGTAGTTCCAATTTTTTTATGTAACACGATATTACCACAAAAGTCTAGGAAATGCAAAAGTGTATTTTTTTGTTTAATTTATTTTTTTCATCACAAAGAGCCCCCTATGTGATGATTTTTTTGGTGACAGGTTCTCTTTATAAGAACAAACAAATGGCCACTGCCCTCACCTATAACTGACCTTTGCAGCAAGGAGCACTTGGAAGGGCAACGCATGCAAAACAAAACCAAAGAAATTCCCAGCTCAACTTACCCACCAGCCTGCTAACAAACCGAGTTGTCATGTCTAACAGTATGCATTAAAAACAGGGGTTTTGTTTGCACACATTAATGTCAGAGGTTGTGACATCACCAGCCTAACTCTATGACTCAGCCAATCAGAGGAAGCTTTGTATTCATTGCTAGAATGCATTGCTTGCTCTGAGCAGCTGAGCGCCGCTGCGGTAGACTCTTCTGTGTTCCCGGTATGATACAGGGAGTCTCGGCTTGAACCCGGAACACAGTTGCAGGTAGCTTCAGCTACATAAAATGTATACCACACATCCAGCATAGGTTAGTGAGGGTTATAATTTATTTGGGCCAACTTGGCCCAAACACACTGTAAAGTGTGTGGAAAGATGGAGTTGTTCTTTAACGCCCACATTCTGCACATGGGCGACCATGGGCAGCCAACATTTCTGAACTGAGAGCACACAGACTGCACACTTCCAGCACAGTGACGGAGCTATCACAGACAGCTCCAGGTTTCTAGTAATGATCAAGAACTAGCGGGACCGGCTCCTGATCAGGTGACTACTGTGGCAGCCAATCACAGTGGTCACATGTTTAGACAGTATTGCACACGTGTTTAAGTATATCAAGCATTTCAGTGTTAATGGATTCCATTGGCCAGAACGTTGACTTATTCTAGTCATTTGAATGCATTAATGCTTAAACTTGCCTAAACTCGTCTAGTGTTTACACGTATTTAGGCACTTTACATGTTTTTCTGCTTTTCAGCTCCTCTAACGAAAGTTCTTTTGATTTGATTTGTTTGGGTTTTTTCAGTCTGGAAATGCTCCTCTTCTAATACACCTGTAAACATTTATGTGTGGATTGACACATAGGCCAACAAAGAGGTGCTTTTACAGGCTAAAAAAAATGGAATGTGTTCAGTTATATACTGTATGTATCAATTTGTAGCAAAAGTTGGGTCTAGGCCTGCACTTGATCCTACTTTTCTTGCAGCATTTTTGAAATGTTAATTTTTATTCATTTGTACAAACATTTTTTGGCATTTTCAGGTTTGAGCATGTTTGTTTTAGTCAATGGAAAGCTAATTAGAAAGAGAACAGGCAAAAAATTGTGCGGAAAACAAGCATTATCAAGTGAGTTTGAAGTGGAGTTCTGCCCAAAAGTGGAACTTCCACTTTAAAGCCTCCTCCCCGGCTCCTGTTTGTGAAACGGAGCTTTTGGGGAGGAGCAGGTACCCGATTTTGAGAGGCACCTTCTCCCACTTTCGTTCCGGTCACCTTAATCTAGTGGTTCTCAAATCCTGTCCTCAGGACCCACTAACAGATTTTAAGTATTACCTTGGGGAGATGCAGACTAGAATACTGCAATCACTGAGCAGCAAATGATATCACCTGTGATGTATTTCAGTTATCTTGCAAACCTGGCCTGTTAGTGGGTCCCGAGGACAGGAGTTGAGATCCACTGCCTTAGGCAATCAGAAGCAGAAGTTCTCCTTCCCAAAGTCTTCTGGGACACATGACAGGTCCTAGAAGGCTTTGGGACCAGTCACAGAACGTAGCACCGCTCGCGCATGCGCAGAGGGCACCCGGCTGTGAAGCCATACTCTGTCACAGCCGGGTGCCCATAGTAGAGATGCCGGCGCCGCCGAAGGAGGACACTGGGAGAACGCAGTTGCCGTGAGTGCACCGCTGTATCGTGGGACAGGTGAGTGCGTATTTATTAATAGTCAGCTGCTACAGTTTTTGTAGCTGCTGACTTTTAATAAACAAACAAATGATGCTTTAAGGTACTCTGGAAGTCTATAGGGATCAAAAATGCACAACCCTGCCCCAAGAAAGCTCTTGTACTTTTTCAAGCTTCAGCTGACAAGTTTCAAACGTCATAACAGTCACGTGTGTACGGACATCAATGGATATAATGGGAATCTCGATGCTAAAGTATAACTAAAGGCAAAACTTTTTTTGAAATTTTGGATAGAGTAAGGAAGGATTATAACCCCTAGGGAGTTGAGTTTAGAAGATTTTTTGGAAAGCAAAAAAATGCATTCAGGATGGATATTCAGAGGCATTTGAAACCTCAAAAGCCTGTAACAGCTTGTAAACGCATGTAAATGTGGTAACTCCCATTTAGCCACATTTCGTTTACAGGCATTTTTAAAAGAGATACATTTTTGACTATTTAAAAAAATTAAATAAAACGCAAACGCTGATAAACGCGGCATGTAAATGCGCTAAAACGGGCTTTTTTAAACATCCTAGGCAAGAATTACGTCAGCTTGGCCTGGTTCCTGCCCGCCTGCAGCCTCCGGGGACACCTCACACATCTCAGGAGGCTGCGGCACCAGTTTGAAAGCTCCACACAAGCTTGTCCATGAGCTGTGGGGAGCCAGCTGTGAGACATCAGGAAGTCACCCAAGATGGCGCCGGAGACCAGAAGCCCAAGCAAAGGATTGGCTCCAGTGAAGACAGCACTGGACTCCTTGGCTGGTGTCAGTTTGCTAAAAGTCTTTTTTAAAAAGAGGACTAGGTTCCTCTTTAATGTGTTACCCAAGCATGGCCCTACACCTCACTCAGGTAGCCCTTTAACTGCAAACCATTACAGACTACACCATTTATAAAGCCATTTGTCATGCAGCCTGCAGCTCTATAGTGCCATAGACTCAGTTATATGGTAGCATTGAGAGTCCATTCACACCAGTAGCTATGCTAGAACCACTGGTGTGCGGTAGGATGACACTGGTGCTGATGCACTGATCTTGGCACATCATACGGTTTACTTTTTTTTAAAAACATTTATTTTAAAGCAAACGTTATTGAAATGTCCCAAAATGACATTTTATTTAGTTTTATTGTCTGCGGCACAGTGCAAGGATTTCTTTGCACTGTGCAGCAATGAAAAAAAATCCTGCACAGCGTACTTTCTTTTTAGCACATGCCAGCGCAACACTGGTTGCGGTGGTGTGTGCTGAAAAAAGTACACCATGCAGTAGTCTTTTTGCCTTGTCTTTTGGTGGGACTAGTAGAAATGCATGAAAAGTGAGCAATTCAGAAGGTGGATTAGCTCACCATTTATAATTGCGTAAGGGATAAGGGATGGCTCAGAAGCTGGGAGAGCTTTCAATTTACCATGATATAAAGGAGTGAAATAGAAGACACAATGGGTGTTATTTACTAAAGGCAAATCCACTTTGCACTACAAGTGCAAAGCGCACTTGAAATTGCACTTAAAGTGCACTTGGAAGTGCAGTTGCTGTAGATCCGAGGGGGGACATGCAAGGAAAATAAAAAACAGCATTTTAGCTTGCACATGATTTGATAAAAAAATCAGCAGAGCTTCCCCTCATTTCAGATCCACCCCTCAGATTTAATTTCAATTTCAAATGCACTTTGCACTTGTAGTTTGCACTTGTAGTGCAAAGTGGATTTGCCTGTAGTAAATAACCCCCAATAGCTTATAATAAAGTAAAAAAGGAGCAATACAAATGGTTGGGGTTTGTGTTTTTGTTGATATCCTGCCTATGTCCCTGTGTGGTCTTCTTCTGGCTCTGGAACAAGGACTCTGTCATAGTTGAAATATCTGTCAGCCAAGTGTATGTGAACCCCTTCTGTGTTACTACATTGCTATTGTTCCTGATTAGAGATGAGCAGAGTTATTTCAGAAGCAGTGATTTCACTGCAAAATCTTTCCAAAGAAGAAACTTTAAGATTCGCTCTTTAAGTTGGTTAAGCAAAATTTGCTTGGAAAAATAATTTTTTATGGAAGTCGTGGCCTTGATTGGTTAAACAATTGAGATAAGCAATATTCTGTAGTACAACCCGGGTTCTCTGCGTTTTGTATAGTCTCTTATATTGTCATGTGTTGTTATTTTGACATACTTTCCATCTAACCATCTTATCTGAACATAGGCTGTATTGTATATATTTCCCAAGTTGGACCGTGTTTATGTTGTCTTTTGATCCAGACGGTACACAACTACCGTATTCTAGCGGCTGCATCCGCAACCCTTGTATGTCAAAAGTTTAAATTATCGAACCACAAAAAATTATTATTTAGAGGGTGCATTTAGAGTAAATTAGTTTAGTTAACTGACTGTTCTTATTCTTTTGGTATTCATTTTTTGTGCGTTTATTTGTTTACTGTCATTTTTATTTTTGGGCACAGTAACTGTTCCAAGACAGTTGAAAGCAGCACTCAAAACAAACGCTCAGATTAATACTTACCTAAGTGGATGCAGTATCGATCTGATGCTGCATCTGTCCCCCCGCTGCCTCTACACTGAGAACTGAACGATCAAAGAGCGCTGACCACTCAGTTCTCAGTCTTCACTGAGCAGACTGTCAGTCACCGGTTCTTCACTCTGCCCCTCCATCTCTCACTGGAGTGCTGGGCTGTGGAGGGGGCGGTAGCAGCTGGCTCAGGCTCTCAGCGGCATGGTGAGAGGCTGAGCCAGCTGCCGGTCAGGCATCTGGGTGGATCCTGACATTAAAGTCGGGATCTCTCCAGAGCCTGGAGCAGCTGAATGATGTCTACAGACAGTGAGCTTGAGCCTCCTGACAGCTGAATACCAGTCACAAGAGTGCAGAACAAAGTGCACTCCTGTGATCCCCAAGGGAAACAGAGCCAAATAAGCTTTTTTTTTTCTTCATTAGTTTTTATTGGTTTTTAAAGAAGTACACAAACAAAGTGCAACAGTACATAGAAAAGTACAAAATAAACATAAGTAAAACGCAGGGTAAGGTCCATAGTTCAGCATAGAAATAAATGTCAATAACAAAGAAAGTGCAGTTCCAGTGCATTCCAGTTACAGAAAAAAAAATTAGAACATGCTGCATTTTTCCTGCACTGGACTGTACTGGAACGAACCTAAAAGCGCCAAAAATGCACTGGAACGCACCGGAACACACCAAAAACGCACTGGAACACACATGTCCTTAATTAGTTTACTACACTGTCCACTACACTGACCACCATACTACACTGTCCACCATACTACACTGTCCACTATACTACACTGACCACTATACTACACTATACTGACCACCATACTACACTGTCCACTATACTACACTGACCACTATACTACACTGACCACCATACTACACTGACCACCATACTACACTGACCACTATACTACACTATACTGACCACCATACTACACTGTCCACTATACTACACTGACCACTATACTACACTATACTGACCACCATACTACACTGTCCACTATACTACACTGACCACTATACTACACTATACTGACCACCATACTACACTGTCCACTATACTACACTGACCACTATACTACACTGACCACCATACTACACTGACCACCATACTACACTGACCACTATACTACACTATACTGACCACCATACTACACTGTCCACTATACTACACTGACCACTATACTACACTATACTGACCACCATACTACACTGTCCACTATACTACACTGACCACTATACTACACTGACCACTATACTACACTGACCACCATACTACACTGACCACCATACTACACTGTCCACTATAGTACACTGACCACTATACTACACTGACCACTATACTACACTACACTGACCACTACACCACACTACAAAAAAAAGGGAGGGATGCACTGGACTGCATCAAAAACGCACTGGCAGAAAAGCATCTGGAACACACCGGGGCTGCGTTTCTATGGTGTGAACTGGCCCTTAAGCTAAACACCAGCCAACACTTTTTAAGCAGTTACAGTAACAGTTTATTTTTATTTTTGGGATAAAGGTTTGACATGAATGAGTAAAAGCTAGCTGACCATTGTAAGCATTGTGACATTTTTGCTGGACTGTTTGGTCTGTTAATAGAAGATGAAAAATAACAGACTTGCTGGCCAACTTACCAGATGACAATAACATAAAGCATAAAAAAAGGAAACGAATGCAGCCATCACATCAAATGCCCCGTACACACCATCAGATTTTCCGACAACAAATGTTGGATGTGAGCTTGTTGGCGGAAAGTCCGACCGTGTATATGCTCCATTTGTTGTCGGACTTTCCGCCAACAAATGTTGGCTAGCATGTTCTCAAATTTTCCGCCAACAAATTTTTGTTGTCGGACTTTCCGATCGTGTGTACACAAATCCGTCGCACAAAAGTCCACGCATGCTCAGAAGCAGAAGTGGCCGGTCTTGTAAACTAGCGTTCGTAATGGAGAATTAACATTCGTGACGTGGCAAATTATGAAATCTCCAATGCAGCGCACAATTCTCTTCTTCTTTAATGGGATAATAATGAAGCTGCTTTGCTGGTGATAATGATGGAGTTATTGCAAACAAATTTTCAAAGGCTTTTTTTTTTTCAAGTGATCTCAAGAATAATAATAATAATAGCGCTAAATGAAAAATGCAAAAAGAATAAGCGCGAATCAATACTCACCAAACTTCTACGAACACGAAATTAGCAGAAGGAGCCCAAAGGGTGGCGCTAAAAAGCTGAAAAACCATGTAGTACGTCACTACATTCGTAATCGTTGGCCAACATTTGTGTGACCGTGTGTATGCAACACAAGTTGGAGCCAACAACCTTTGAACAAAATTCCACGGTTTTGTTGGCGGAAAGTCCGATTGTATGTGCGGGGCATTAGAATTAGTAAACTGTGATGTATTTTTTTTTCTTTTGGGTTTAGCACTATAATTTTACTTTTTCCCATTGACTACAATAGATTTTACCAAAATGTTGCAATTTTGTCAAAATTTCAGTCATTCCTGTTCCTGATGGTAACTAATTTACAGCAAGGCAATTAATGCTGTCATCCTTGTGTCTTCTATGTGCATCCAGGAACAGGAGATACAGATTCCAACAGAACCTGACCAAAACTTAGTCATTGTACACCATCAATGATTCAAGAGAGAAAAAAAAACAATGCTTCATTTTATGCTTCACAGATGTTGCAGACAATTTGAAATAATTTGTTTTATAAACTATCTGTAAATTTCTGTCTAGACTGAGCTAGCTTGCATCCAACTGATTTTTTTCCAGTACAGGTTAAAAAAGAAAAAATAGGTCATAAAGTAACAGGTAAATTTGGCGCAATGCAAATATTCATGATTTGGAGCTACACTGTAATGTCAAGCCAGGACAGGCAGAGCTCCCGTGGTGTACATGTTTTCCTGATTACAGTGTAAAGCATTTGGGGGGAGATTAAGTAAAACTGGTGCACACAGAATCAGGTGCAGCTGTGCATAGTAACCAATCAGCTTCTAGGTTTTGTTGTCAACGCTTAAAAAGCTGTAAGAGTTGTAAAGTCTCAGGGTTTTTCACCTTAATGCACTCTATAAAAAAAACCTTCTGTGCTGCAGTTGCCCCCCAGAGCCCCCTTTTTCTTACCTGAACCCGATCGTTCCAGCGACGAGCATGAGCCCAGCAGCTCCAGCCGCTGTCTCGGGTCCTCATTGCATAGATTGATTGACTGTCAATCAAATCCAGTGACACGGGAGGCGGGGGCAGGGCCGAGTCCTGCTGTCTATGTCAATGGACGCAGCAGCAGGACTCGGGAGCGCGCCCACACGGGTGCCCCAATGGAATGCGGCTCTCCGTGGGGGCACTCGATGAAGAGGAGGAGGAGCCAGGAGCGCCACGCGGGGGGGGGGACCCCAGAAGAGGAGGATCGGGACTGCTCTGTGAAAAACCCTTGCACAGAGGAGGTAAGTATAACATGTTTAAAAAAAAAGACAAACCTTTACAATCACTTTACAAGCTAAAGTTAGAAGCTGATTGGTTACTATGCACAGCTGCACTAGATTATGTGTGTTCCAGTTTTAGTAAATCTCCCATTGTGTCCCATGTCCCAAAACAGAACTCTAGGCAATTTATTTTTAACGTTCAATGGTGCTGTGCCCATACTGCATGGGTCAACTGCTTGTTCTGGTCTAGAGGTTCAGTAGCCAAGATATACTAACCTAATCCTCCGATTATCCCAGCGCAACATCAGACCCTTTGGCTTCTGTCGCACGCCGACAAAACTGCATACTTGAAATTTTCAAAATTTTGTCATGTTACAATCAAAAAAGTAAATGTATTTTATTGGGATTTTAATTTGATAGACCAGGGGTCCTCAAACTTTTTAAACAAGGGGCCAGTTCACGGTCCCTCAGACTGTTGAGGGGCCGGACTATAGTATGAAAAAATATGAATGAATTCCTTTGTACACTTATTTGTAGTGCAATAATACAGGAAAAAACAATACAACATTTGAAATAAAGAAACCATTTTAATCAACATAAACTTATTAGTATTTCACAGAATCCCCTCATCACAGAACCCCCCCCATCACAGACTGCTCTCCATCACAGATCCCCCCCCCCATCACAGACTCTTCTCCATCACAGATTTCTCTCCATCACAGACCCCCCATCATAGACTCCTCTCCATCACAGATTCCCCCCATCACAGACCCCCCCCCATCACAGATTCCTCCCTATCATAGACTCCCCTCCATCACAGACTCCTCTCCATCACAGACTCCTCTCCATCACAGATCCCCTCTATCACAGATCCCCCCATCACAGACTTCTCTCCATCACAGATCCCACCCATCACAGATCCCCCCCATCACAGATTCCTCCCTATCATAGACTCCCCTCCATCACAGACTCCCCTCCATCACAGACTCCCCTCCATCACAGATCCCCTCTATCACAGATCCCCCCATCACAGACTTCTCTCCATCACAGATCCCACCCATCACAGATCCCCCCCATCACAAATCCCCCCATCACAGATTCCTCTCCATCACAGATCCCCTCATCACAGATCCCCTCATCACAGATCCCCTCCATCACAGATCCCCTCCATCACAGATCCCCCCCCCCATCACAGACTCCCCCATCACAGATTCCTCTCCATCATATACTCCCCCCCCCAAATCACAGATTCCTCTCTATCACAGATCCCCCATCACAGACTCCCCCCCATCACAAATTTCTCTCTATCACAGATCCCCTCATCACAGACTCCTCTCCAACACAGAGCCCCCTCCCTCATCACAGACTCCTCTCCATCACAGGCTCCCCCCCCCATCACAGACTCCTCTCCATCACAAAGCCCCCCATCACAGACTCCTCACCATTACAGAACCCCCCCATCACAGATCCCCTCCTTCACAGAACCCCCCATAAGACTCATCTCCATCACAGACTCCCCCCCATCACAGATTCCTCTCCATCACAGAGCCTCCCATCACAGACCCCCCCCCCCCCAAATCACAGATCCCACTTCTCTTCAACACAGAGCCACCCCCCCCAACACAGACTCCTCTCCATCACAGAGCCCCCATCACAGACTCCCCTCCATCACAGATCCCCTCCATCACAGAACCCCCATCACAGATCCCCTCCATCACAGATCCCTTCCATCACAGATCCCCCCAATCACAGACTCTCCCCATCACAGATTCCTCTCCATCACAGAGCCTCCCATCACATACTCCCCCCCCCCCCCAATCACAGATTCCTCTCTATCACAGATCCCCCATCACAGACTCCTCTCCAACACAGAGCCCCTCATCACAGACTCCTCTCCATCACAGAGCCATCCCATCACAGACTCCTTTGCATCACAGAGCCCCCCGTCACAGACTCCTCTCCATCACGGAGCCCTCCGACAGAGTCTCCCATCAGAGAGCCCCCATCACAGACCCCCCCATCACAAAGCCCCCCTATAACAGATCCCCCATCACAGAGCCCTCCATCACAAAGCCCCCCATCACAGATTCCCCCCATCAAAAAGCTCTCCCATCACAAAACCCCCCATAACAGATCCCCCCATCACAGACTCCGACCTCACAAAGCCCCCCACCACAGATCCCCCCATCACAGATCTCCTCAACACAAAGCCCCCCATAACAGATCCCCCAATCACAGAGCCCCCATCACAAAGTCCACCCTTAACAAATCCCCCATCACAGACTTCCCCCAACACAGAGCCCTCCAGCAGTATAACACTGCCCCTTCTATAACATCGCAGCACTCCCCCTCTCTTCTGCTACCTTAATCACACAAGACGCGAAGCATGACAGGTCCGGACAAAGGGGCGTGACTTTTCAAGTGAAAGGCAGGTGATTGATTGCTGGGACCTCCCTGCTGCCTAGTGACCAATCACCTGCTTCTTAACTCAAAAGGTGTGATTAAGGTAGCAGAGGGGAGTGCTGTGATGTTAAAGTGGAGGTACTGACGATTTTTTTTTTTTTTAAGTCAGCAGCTACAAATACTGCAACGAATCCCACTGGTCCCTGCTGTCTTCTGGGCAAATACATGGCAATCTTACAAGAAAACCTGTTATGCCCCGTACACACGAGCGGATTTTCCGTCGGAAAAAACTTGGATGGTTTTTCCGACGGAATTCTGCACAAGCTTGGCTCGCATACACACGGTCACACAAAAGTTCTCTGAACTTTCGACCGTCAAAAACGTACGTGACGTACAACACTACGACACACCGAGAAAATGAAGTTCAATGCTTCTAAACATTCATGGAATTGTTTCTGAGCATGCGTAGGAATTTTGCGCATCGGAATTTGTACAGACAATCTCATTTTCGGATAGGAACTTTTTCCGACCGAAAAATTGAGAACCTGCTCTCAATCTTTTGCTTTCGGGAATTTCGCCAGCAAAAGTCCGATGGAGCATGCACACGGTCGCATTTTCCGACCAAAAGCTCTCATCGGTCTTTTGCTGGCCGAATTTCTGATCGTGTGTACGGGGCATAAGAGTCTGCAAAAGACTTGAGATTGGGGCGGAGAAACTGTATCAGCAGGACAATGATCCTGAACATACAGCCAGAGCTACAATGGAATTGTTTAGATCAAAACATATTTATAAGTTAGATTGGCCCAGTCAAAGTCCAGACCTAAATCCAATTGCGAATATGTGGCAAGACTTGAAAATTGCTGTTCACAGATGCTCTCCATCCAATCTGACAGAGCTTGAGCTATTTTGCAAAGAAGAATGGGCAAAAATGTCACTCTCTAGATGTGCAAAGCTGGTAGAGACATCCCCAAAAAGACTTGCAGCTGTAATTGCAGTGAAAGGTGGTTCTACAAAGTATTGACTAAGGGGGGCTGAATACAAATGTACCCCACACTTTTCACATATTTATTTGTAAAACATTTTGAAAACCATTTATCATTTTTCTTCCACCTCACAATTATGTGCCACTTTGTGTTGGTCTATCACATAAAATCCCAATAAAATACATTTACGTTTTTTGTTGTAACATGAGAAAATGTGGAAAATGTCAAGGGGATTAATACTTTTTCAAGGCACTGTAAAACTGATTGTATCTTAATAGTCACGAGTCACCATAACAGGTCTCCAGTACTGTAAATTATGACATAATAGTAATTTTGCTGGTATATTTTTATAACTAAAATACTATAAACCAGCTGTGCTGACGAGCTTATGTTTGAAAGCTTCTGCACTTTGCTAACATAATGAGAGCACTGTGCCTTATCATTCCACATAACTAAATGGGGCTATGAGCCATAAGAGATATACTGTATAGCCACATATACACATAGAGATACACATAGATCCATATATACATATATATACATTAGAGCCGCCCAATTAATCATTAAAAAATCGCGATCTCGATTCAACCCCCCTCGCGATCTTAATACAGCATTTCCTCGATTCTATGTAAAGTGCAGAGCTGTTCTCTGCTCAGAGCTGTCAAAAAAACAAAAAAAAGCTGGCAAATGTTTATCAACATTTCTCAGTGCTGGGAGATAAGGAGAAACATTGTAACATTTCCTTCTAGATCAAAGGGATGAACTTCTGTCTGCAGATGAGGTCAGTTTAACCACTTAAAGCGGAGTTCCACCCACATTTTTAACCTTTCACCATCCAGCAGTAAAGAGTACATTCATTGCAATGTGGCATATATATTTTTTTTTTAAACACTTACTGCTGTATTTCTTAATAGCATTCCTACTTCCTTCCCCTCGGCCGCGCGTGTCATTTCCGGCTTTGAAATGTCTGCTGGCATATGTGTGTCATCAATCCCAGGAGACAATAGGCATCAGCGGTGTTAAGCCGCTACTCATCAGAATATGCAACCGAAGAGACGTTGCGTCACGGCCATCTTGGTACACCCGCACTCGTCCACAGTAAGCCTAGAGTTAGAAGTCGGCAAGCAGACATCTTTATACACCCACCGGAGTCTTGCTTTTCACAGTTATTTTTAACAGTAATTTCAGCTTATATAGTTAAATACAGTATATATAAGCTGAGTTTACTGTTAAAAATAACTGTGAAAAGCAAGACTCCGGTGAGTGTATAAAGATGTCCGCTTGCCGACTTCTAACTTTAGGCTTACTGCGGACGAGTGCGGGTGTACCAAAATGGCTGTGGGTGTACCAAGGACACCGAGTCAAAGCATTGAGAGATCAAGAGGTGCATGCTGGGCATACAGCATCACCATATCCCAGTAGTGACTGCTAGTGGGCTTCACATGCCCACAGTAGAGATGAAAGCGCTTTGCAGAGCAAAAATAAACAGTAATGCCCCGTACACACGAGCGGAAAAAACTTGGATGGTTTTTCCGACGGAATTCCGCTCAAGCTTGGCTTGCATGCACACGGTCACACAAAAGTTCTCTGGACTTTAGACCGTCAAGAACGCAGTGACGTACAACACTATGACAAGCCGAGAAAATGAAGTTCAGTGCTTTCAAGCATGCGTTGAATTGTTTCCGAGCATGCGTAGGAATTTTGCGCGGCGGAATTTGTACTTTTTCCGACTGAAAAATTGAGAACATGCTCTCAATCTTTTGCTGGCCGAAAGTCCGCCAGCAAAAGTCCGATGGAGCATACACACGATCGCATTTTACGACCAAAAGCTCTCATGGACTTTTGCTGGCGGAATTTCCAATCGTGTGTATGGGGCATAAGTCATTTTTAAAAATGGGAATTAAGCGGCGATATGTTAAATGACATTGATTTAATGTTTTAATTCTTACAGTGTAAAAGAACAGATTACATAAAAAAATAAAAAAAAATTCTGGGTGGAACACCGACTAGCCAGTGGCCAGAGTCTCAGGTGGAGCTGGAGGCGGAGCGAGCACCAGTGCTATGGCCACGTGTCCCGGATTGCCTGGGACAATCCCGCAATTAGTGTCCCGGAATGAAATTGACAGAGCGAGCAAACCCCGCCATAGCACTGGCGCTCTCTCTGCCTCCAGCTCCACCCGAGACTCTGGCCACTGGTTGCCTAGCAACCAGTGACCTCACAGCTGCAACTCTGCCCAGCATGCAAAGTGGTGAGAAGTTAACTTTCTCCTCTGCGCCTAACACTCTCCAGTCTCCACCATGCCGGACAGAACACCTGCACTGCAGTCTGGGTTAGGATCTCCGTGGCTCTGCCCCTGGCTGTATCCCTGCCTCATACTGCAGAGCGGGCCGAAGCCGCCTCCCCCTCCTCGGCTATTTACATGTACACAGGAGCTAGAGGACAGACACTGATCTGAGGTTTGTTGTTAGGCTTATATTATTATATGTATATAGATGGACTGGGGAGGGGGACAGGGACAGTGATCAGGAAAAAGGTAAAAAGCGCCCCCACCCCCAGCACATTTCTGACCTCCACCTTTCTACTAGCAGTACTGTGGGGGGGGGTCTGTACTTAGTGGGAGGGGGTCAGTACTGTGGGGGGTCTGTACTGTGGGGGGGTATGTACTGAGGGGGGTCTGAACTGAGGGAGGCGGTCTATACTTAGTGGAGAGGGGGGTACGTACTGAGGGAGGGGGTCTATACTTAGTGAAGAGTGGGGTCCGTACTGAGGGAGGGGGTCTATACTTAGTGGAGAGGGGGGTACGTACTGAGGGAGGGGGTCTATACTTAGTGGAGCGGGGGGTACGTACTGAGGGAGGGGGTCTATACTTAGTGGAGCGGGGGGTTCGTACTGAGGGAGGGGGTCTATACTTAGTGGCGAGGGGGGTCAGTACTGAGGGAGGGGGTCTATACTTAGTGGCAAGGGGGGTCAGTACTGAGGGAGGGGGTTTATACTTAGTGGCAAGGGGGGTCCGTACTGAGTGAGGGGGTCTATACTTAGTGGAGAGGGGGGTACGTACTGAGGGAGGGGGTCTATACTTAGTGGAGCGAGGGGTACGTACTGAGGGAGGGGGTCTATACTTAGTGGCGAGGGGGGTCAGTACTGAGGGAGGGGGTCTATACTTAGTGGAGAGGGGGGTCCATGGTGTTGGAAAGATATAAGTGCTGAAACCAGCCATTTACCTGACAAATCACTCGCCGCACCGAAATCCCGTCAACCCCGAGACTACATTCAACACAACCCCCCCGGTCCTTGGCAGAATTGTCCCTGAATGGCAGTCTGGAAATGTGGTCACCCTAGACCAATCCCTTTAGGCTCTCATCCTTTCTCTCTATACAAGTAAAAAAAATACCTGACCAAAACTAAAAAAAGGAAAGAAAATAGAGTTTTGGCTGAAGTTCAGCGTTCAAAGTGTCCATGTATGAAAACTCAGCAACTAGGACTTGTAGAGAGTCTTCTTACAGTCCTTATTATGAGGTAAATGAAGCAGTAAGTCATTTTTTAGCAGTAACAGACAGCTTTGATGAGTATGAGGTCATGTTTCTGGTATACCTAATGCACAGTATAATTGTAACATAAAATCAAGAGAATAGAAGCAGAGCAAGACTTTGCAAATGTTATTTGTACCAGTTGTTGTAGCAGGGTTATCCAAGGTGGAGACGTCTGCCTGAGGCTACATCCGCTTTTCTTTCCTGGATAACATCCAACACACATTTTACAAGGAACATAGGTCCTCATTACTGCAGAAAATCAGCTAGAAATGGTAGAGTATAACTCCTGGTCTGGAGATCTCATGATATAGGCAATAGCACTAAAATGCCGCTTCAGTGCTTTAGCTAGAACTCTGGTTAAAGCTTTGCACCTATGCATTGTGGTAACAAGTGGCAAAGTGCTTGGTTTACAGCGTATAACCATAATGCATGCCACTTTCTGTGATGTGTTGCGGTGCCTTTTTTTTTGCCCATTTTGTACGCATAGTAGGTCCTGGACTGTATTTTGTTCTAGTTTCAAGTGTTTTCGGCCCCTTATAAATTACTTGGCTGCCTTAACACAATGTGTATTAATGCATGAAATACCACATGGTAATGCATGTGCAACAGAATGGCATAGTATAAAAGGGCCCTAAAGTAAATCTGCGCTAAGAGCAGGACCTGGACAAGGGGTTGGCAGTAGGGAAAGTTGCCCTGGGCGCAGTGAAGCAAAGGTGCAAAAAATGGATGCAGGGTGGTACACCCATTCTACAGCATGTATCAGTAGTGTGGGAGGGGTTTGCAATTCTGGATCTTTGCCTTGGGTGCTGAATGACCCTGCCCTGGTACAGGGGGTCCCTGGGTTACAAACAAGTTAGGGACTGTAGGTTTGTTCTTAAGTTGAATCAGTTTGTAAGTCGGAGCAGGTACATTTTTTAAGTGTAGCTCCAGCCAAAAAATCTATTTTTAAGCTTTTTGGATAGCATAGGGAAGGGTTAACACCCCTGTAACATTTGTTTTGCTGTGTGTGCCCCTGTTCAGAAGATTTCACCTCACTTTCTGTCCCAATGACAATTGGATTTTGAAAATTTTGTGTTGTTGTGGAAACAAGTCTTGGTGATAAAGCATCAGTGAAGGTACCTTTTCCCCATAATAGCTCTTACAGGAGTGAAGTTCCCTTACTAGGGGTAGATTTTTTCTCACTTCCTGTTGTCTCCCTCCGTTTGTAAGTAGTAGTCGTTTGTAAGTCGGATGTTTGTAAGTAGGGGACCCCCAGTACTGGCAGAGAGAAATATGGGGGCGTTCTTTGAACATATCTGATGACTACCTGTTATGTTTACACACTACCTTTAATGCCTACTAAGTCACTGACCTCGAACAAGTGTGCAGATCAGGGAAATTGGAAAAGTGTCAGAAGTCCTTAATCATAGCTCTCAACTGTCCCTGATTTCGAGGGACTGTCCCTGATTTGGAGCAATGTCCCTCTGTCCCTCATTCCTCCTCATTTGTCTCTTATTTTGATCTAATCCATATAGATATAAATAAAATGAACTTTTTATCTATCAAAAAGTGTTTCCCAGTGCTAAACCTTTCATCTGATTTCTAAATTGCTGCATTTGTAAATTCTAAAAGCCAATATAAAGGAATAGTAGTGGTAAAAAAAGCACTTGTGGGTTAAACCAATCTTGTTTTTTTGGACAATTCTCCTTTAACGGGGGCGTGGCAGGGGATGTGTCCTATGCATACTTTTGCTGATAGGTGTCCCTCATTTCCATCTCAAAAAGTTGGGAGGTATGCTTAATAGCATGCTTGTTGCATTCAAATTATTACAACAATAGTTTGACAGCCAAGCAACCATCATTTTAAGGAGGAGAACTCAATGTCAGCTTCTGTGTTTCTCTTAAAGTGATGTTAAAGCTTGGGTTTAAAAAAAAAACAAACATATTATACTTACCTGCTCTGTGTAATGGTTTTGCACAGAGCAGTCCGATTCTCTTGTTTTCGGGTCCTTCTCTGGTGCTTCTGGCTCCTCCCCCTTGAGCAGTGCCCCCAGAGAAAGCCATTTTCCCTGGGGCACTGGTGCATGCTCGCTCCCAAGCCACTGCTCTATGCATCCATAAGACATATAGAGTCGCGGCTTGCCCCCCCCCCCCCCCCGCCCACCACTTTCTCCTCATTGTTTTACTGGCTGGGACTGACAGCAGTGGGAACCACTGGGCACCCGCTGCTGTCAGCCAATGAGGAGAGGGACAGCGAAGGACAGCCAAGTCTCTTGTGCACATCGCTAGATTGAGAGGGGGCTCAGGTGAGTATTACGGGGGGCTGGGGGGGGGGGCAGCACACAGAAGGTTTTTTTTACCTTTATGCATAGTACCAGGAGAGGAGAGTGCACGACCCAGAGCACTTTGAAGATCTTCTTCGCAAAAGGAAATGAAAAGTAATGCATGACATACTGTACATACACAGGGGCGTACTAGAAAGCCAACACCACCAGTTTTTTCTGACTTTTTCACCTTCACACTTTACTACTGCAAAATGCAAAATTCAGTCTACTGAATTCTGTATATGAAAGTATGAAAAAAATAATATCTGAAAACTGAGTTCATGCATGTTTTGCACAAATACAACAACTTGACATTTTGGTAAAGGTTCTCAATGACATCCGAGCTCATGCTGCTTTTGCAAGGACATCTCAGTTAACGTTATCAGTCCATTTACTGGAAATTATAGAGGGTGCAACAAGAGGAAGGAGAGCCATTGGAAAAGGAGGAAGCCCTGGGAACTTTTAATTGTTGGATTCCTTGGGAAGCATTAGAAATCAGTAAGTGATGCAATGTCTTATTTGACAAATAGGTCCAATCAGAACTGACACTTTAGGAGAATCCATCTGGAAAACCCTTTTCTCAGATATCCATCTCTGTCTCCTGTCAAGTCTGTGATGAAGATGTCATAGTCTTGGAACGGAAATCCCAGTATATTCACTAGTAGTGTTATTTTAAAGGGACACTTACCTTAGAACAAAGAGTTGTAAACCTGCCACAAGACACTCATTAGAATTGAAGATCTGGCTTGGAGAGGCTACCAAACATCTTCAAAATTACAGTCTAGTTAACATGACTAACTACAACTAGACCTGGATAAATGAGAACCGTCACAGAAATGCTACCAGAATAAAGAGCAGGAATGCTCTAGTGCCTGCATGCACCTCTCAGCGTTTTCCCCCCAAAAGCCAGCGAGCTCTGATAGGCAAGTAATACAATAACCAATGCAATGCACATTTGCCAAAAGTCAGGTACTCTTGTTAGCCACATCAAAAAGGGATATAATGCATTCTATCTTGTCAGTGACCTGAGAAATTGGGCTTGGTGCCCAACCCTAGTTACCCCTCTGTCCCTGCTTGATGAAGCGTTGTCTTTTGTGGATTGTCAGAGCCATGAACTCATGTAATCTCAAGTTCACTAGAAGTACATCACATCAGCAGATAACGCTCCCGGCGTGCTCCTATAACTGTAGCCTGTAACGTTCTGCTTTTTTTTTTTAAACAAAAGCACTAATATATTTTTGCTACTGCAAAGCAAACATATTGCAACCACATGTTCTTTTGTGTGAAGAGTTTTCCATCTGTTATCCAAGACAGACACGGAAGAACCTGGTTCCTTCTATTGTAGTAAACTGAGATCATCCCAACTGGTATCAGAGTAATCAGTTCCAATGGTGTTACCGTGTGGCCAAAACAAAGTTCACTATTGTACAAAACACTGTTCTGTTGAGCAGATGTACATTGGACAAGCATTATAGTATAACCAAAGGCAAAACTGATTTTTTTTTTTGGGGGGGGGGGGGGTTCAGTTAGAGGGATTAGAACACTTGTCAATTTTTATTGCTGTCTGTGCCCCCTTTGAGGAGATTCACCCTCTCTATTAGTCCTGTTTACCATTATCACTGAAAGTGAAAAAAAAGCCCAAATTTTTGGGTTGTCCCCAGAAAAGTAATAGAGGGGAAATCTTCCAATGGTCCACTAGTTCTGGTGGTCCCCAAGGATTTCCCTTAATTTGCAGGGATTTTCTCTCACTTTCCGTTTGTCTATGGGACAGAAAGTAAAGGGAAATTTCCACAAAGGGACACAGATGGTGAAAAAAAATCTGACAGGGGTTATAACCTTCCCTTGCTCCATTCTAAATTAAAAAAAAAAGTTTTGTCTATAGATCTACTTTAAATTAGTCTTTGAGCCGAATCCGATTCTACATTAACTTGATTTTTCATCTACAGTCCCCATTCTGAAAAATGCAAGTATCTGTACATGGTGATATTATAGTGGCAAATTAGACCAAAGGTGCCCACAGATGTGTTACCTGGCTACTACATCTTGCATGGTCTAGCCTTTTTCAACCAGGGCGCTATGGCACCCTGGGGTGCCTTCTGTCTTTTCTCAGGGGTGCCTTGGCAAAATGTCTAAAAAATTGCCCAAACCAATGCCATCATAGGTTAATAAAGAGGACATTGGGCTCCTAAGGACGTTCTTGTTTGCCCTTCCCCTGACATCACTGGGGTTATGTTAGCTGAGTTAAGGAGAAAACCAGAGGGAGAAGAGAAACACTGGAATATTAGTGATTACCAGTGTACAAAGGTACGCATATTGCTTTGTAAGAATCTCCTCTAATGCTGGTGTCCTACATGTGCAGAGGCTGCTGCATTATGTAAAACTATAGCTTAGTGTTTTACATTTTAAAGTGATATGCCTTGAGATTGTACATCATTTTGAAGAGTGCTTTGACTGTAAAAATACAAAGGGCAATAATTCTCCTAATGATAGGCCGTTTCAGGCACTTTAATCACATAGTATGTAGAGAATAAAGTTCATAAAAACATATTTTATTGATACATCACAGATAAAAGAAACAGGAAAACAGTATGTACATAGTATGAACAGCTATTGATATACCAACTATGAGAGATAACGATGATACAGCATGGCTTCCTCCGACCGACGCGTTTCAGAGAATATACATCTTCATCAGGGGTATGAGAAATATCATTTATAGTCAATTAAATGGTGTTGTAGATAGATATTCCGTGTTTCAATTAAAAACAAAGTCTGAAAATTCTGCTCCTCTGCCCAACCTTCAGAGTAATGTGTATTTTGTTATACTTCAGAAGCAAATAATGGGGGGGCGCTCCACCCACAAGAGAGAAACAGGTAACACTGAGGCCTTGGAGACTCAATCCTACTCCTAGAAGTCAGTTCTGGGCATAAAAGCCAAAGTGTAAGAGTAAAATAGAGCCTCAATTCTATGGTAACATAGTTGTAGTCAGGCTTAAACGGTGGGAGAGGAGTGTTGTGTCTTCCAATGAGGATACACGGCAGAAATAGACTGTAAAAAGGTTGGTAAACACTGGCCTAGCTATTGAATTGTTAATGTTCCAGCTAGCTCTGTACAAACATGTACTGTTTGCTTGTTTGTAGCAACACTAGATTTCTTTATTGACACCTCTGTTTTGGGAGAAAAGAAAAGTGATTAGCCAATAGAAATCCATCCATGAAAATGGATCCCCCACCTAAGATGACTTGGCTAGGGGGTGTCAGCAAAGGCTTGCTGACATGAACAGTTTGCAGTGAACACATTTTTTCTAATGTCTGCAGGTATATCTGATCTCACAGTAATCTCTTGAATAGTCCCAATGTGTCTGTTACATATTCAGCAGAGAATGTGTAGACCCCCTTTTTTCTCTAAAGTGGTCACACAGATCAACAAAATGTATCGACAGCTAAACAGTCAATTTAAAGTCATTCTAAAGGCTCAAAGTTTTTTACCTTTGTGCACTGTATACATGAAGGTAAAAAATGTTCAATTTGCAGCAGCCTCCCTAATACCTACCTGAGCTGTATCACAATCCAGCGATGTGCACGAGAGCCTCAGCTCTCCGGGGACTCTCCCTCTTTATTGACAGAGACAGCAGCGGGAACCACTGGCTTCAATTGCTATTAATCACAGCCAGTGAGCCAATGAGAAGGGTGAGGTGGCGGGTCTGTGTTTGAATGGACACACAGAGCAGCGGCTCAGGAGCGAGTCTGCTTGGGTGCCCCCAATGCAAGCTGCTTGCTTTGAGGGCACTTGGTAGGAGAGAGGGGCCAGGAGCACCAGAAGAGAAGGATTGGGCTGCTCTGTGCAAAACCACTGCACAGAGCAGGTAAGTATGAGATGATTGTTATAAAAAAAAAAAAAAACTTGCCTTTAATTTTACTTAAAACTGTATCTTGTATGCCGCTGGTGCAGAGGTTTCCGGGGCAGGACAAGGTGAATATTAAGGAAAATTTTGATTGAGTTTGAGGGCTTTGGTTAAGTGTTTGGGTGGTTACGTGTACTTGGGACAAGTTAGGGTCGGTTCACACTGGGGCGACTTGGGATCCGACTTGTACGCCCTCAAGTCGCCCCAAGTCGCCCCAGAAATTGTTTCAATGGAAGTTAACGCTAGCGTCTTAATAGACACTACTGAAGTCGCTCCGACTTCAGAGCGTACTCCCTGTACTACTTTGATCCGACTTGGTAGGCGACCTGTACCATAGAAATCAATGGAAGTCGCCTCCAAGTCGGATCTCTCTGTAAAGTCAAGCGACTTTGCAGGGAAAACCCCTCCCTCCCCCCCTCCCTCCCAGAGAGCTGATTGCCCTGTGATTGGCCACAGCCGAAGTCGCCTGTCATGGAGGCGACTTCAAGTCGCCTTGTAATTTGCTGAAGTCACGCTGAAGTCGCGCTGAAGTCGCGGTACAAAGTCGCGCTGAAGTCGTGTTGCCCCTGTGTGAACCGACCCTTATTGTTAAAGCGGAGTTCCACCCACTTTTGAGAGGTGGTCGTAAATGAAAGACCACCTCTCCACCGCTTGTTTTTGGCTAGTTAAAATAATTTTTTTCTTCTAACTTACCTTTTTATGAAGTACAGCTGTACTTCTGATCCATCTGGTCCGCGGCGCAGGACGTCATATCCTCTTCTTCGGCGAGCCCCCCCCCCCCCCCTCATGTCTTCTGGGACATGTGTGTTCATTCTATGTACATTGCAAATATTTTAACAAACATTGTTGCAGATTCCAACTTTTTGTAATTCTGAAGAAAAATCTGTTTGTCTGTGTCCATGTGCTAAGCCTGGCCATACACTATACAATTTTCTTGTACAATTTTCCTTTAGATTTACCAAAACCATATAATATAATGTCAAACCTAAACACTTTCAGTTTGTATGCAATCAGGCAGGCCCTTGCACTACAAGATACATCTAAAGGAAGTTGAACAAGAAAATTGTATAATGCGTGGCCAGCCTTAAGCCCAATACACACTATTAGATTTTCTGCAGATTTTTGTCTTCAGATTTACCAAAACCATATAATATGAGGCCAAACCTTAAGAGTTTCAATTTGTATGCAATCAGGCAGGCCCTTGTACTACATGGTTTTGGTAAATCTGAAGACAAAAATCTGCAGAAAATCTAATAATGTGTATGGGGCTGAAGTGATCTGTATGAGAGTGGTTTTATAATTATCAATCGGTTGCTGCACCTGCAGGGCTTTAATGAGGAAATTGGCATTGTCTGCATCCCCTTAGATGTGATTTCCCTTTTCTCACTAAAAATGCAATTTTTGTTGCAGGGGATGCTCAAAATCAAATTTGCATCTTAGTGCAGACTTCTGGGAAAATAAGTAAGCCAATCACACAATCAGGAAATGACATTTCTGAGGATGGTTCTGTACAGAACACCTCCAGGTAGGCATATTGCATTGCATTTTACAGAAAATTACAGCACCAGAAAAGGAAAGGTAATTTTTAATAACATTTAATTACAATATGACTTGTGTCGCAATTGTATATGCTATGTTATTTTTTTTTATTTGCAAATTTTTTTATCCTTTAACTTTTACATTCATTTTAGGCCCCATATTCCTATAGATGCCAAGTAGAGAATTTCAGCACCTTCTGATCAGGGTCTTGTTTTGTCCAAAATAGGCCTAGTCCAGGGATATGCAATTAGCGGACCTCCAGCTGTTGCAGAACTACAAGTCTCATGAGGTATAGCAAGTCTCTGACAGCCACAAGCATAACACCCAGAAGCAGAGGCATGATGGGACTTGTAGTTTTGTAACAGCTGGAAGTCCGCTAATTGCATATCCCTGGCCTAGTCTATAGATTTACATGGAATGTGAATTAAAAATGCTTTACTTTAGGATTACCTTGGCAGCTGCAGTATGGATCGTGTTCATGCTGACTACACCTCTAATGCCGCGTACACACGATCGGAAATTCGGCCAGCAAAAGACTTAAGAGAAATTTTGGTCGGAAAATGCGACCGTGTGTATGCTCCATCTGACTTTTGCTGGAGGAATTCCCGCCAGCAAAGGATTGAGAGCAGGTTCTCAATTTTTCGGTCAGAAAAAGTTCCTATCCGAAAATGAGATCGTCTGTACAAATTCCGACGCACATAATTCCTGTGCATGCTCGGAAACAATTCGACGCATGCTCGGAAGCATTAAACATCATTTTCTTGCCTCGTCGTAGTGTTGTAAGTCACCGCGTTCTTGACAGTCGAAAGTTCAGAGAACTTTTGTGTGACCATGTGTATGCAAGGCAAGCTTGAGCAGAATTCCGTCGGAAAAGCCATCCAAGTTTTTTCCGACGGAAAATCCACTTGTGTGTACGAGGCATAAGGCTTCATGTACACGGGACGTTTCTCAACTTCTCCTGAACACTGGAACATCTCAGGTAGTAATCCACGTTTAAAAACGTGTGTTTAGCAGTGTTTACAAGCCGCGTTTAGCCGCGTTTAGCTGCGTTTGCGTTCAGAAGCGTTTACTAAAGATAACCTCAGGAGACACTTCCAAATGATTAGAAAGCACTAAAAACAAGTACCGTATTTATCGGCGTATAACACGCACCGGCGTATAACACGCACCCCAATTTAGGAGGGAATTTTAAGGAAAAAAAAACTTTTAGAAGGGAAGTTGAAGGAAAAAAAAACTTACATTTAAATGCCCATCATTGCAGCCTTCTCAGTGCAGCCTTGCCTCAGTGCAGCCTTGCCCCAGTGCAGCCTTGTCAGTGCAGCCATGTCAGTGCAGCCTTGTCAGTGCAGCCATGTCAGTGCAGCCATGTCAGTGCAGCCTTCCCCAGTGCAGCCATGTCAGTGCAGCCTTCCCCAGTGCAGCCATGTCAGTGCAGCCATGTCAGTGCAGCCTTCCCCAGTGCAGCCTTGTCAGTGCAGCCTTCCCCAGTGCAGCCTTCCCAGTGCAGCCTTCCCCAGTGCAGCCTTCCCCAGTGCAGCCTTCCCCAGTGCAGCCTTGCATCCTGTGATCCCTGCCATCCTGTCTTTCAAAATCGCGACCGTGATTTGAAAATGGCGCCGCCGGCGCCGAAATACACAGAGCCGGTCCTCGGCTCTTCTCGGCGGCTCTCGTTTACTTTCGGCTCCACTCGTAGTCCCGAGCGGAGCTATCCGCTCGGGGCTACGTTCGGCCACTACTATCGGCTAGGTTCAGGCGGCGCTCGAGTGAAGACGAAAGTGGCCGAGAAGAGCCGAGGACCGGCACTGTGTATTTCGGCGCCGGCGGCGCCATTTTCAAATCGCGGTTGGCGACTTTGAAAATCTGACAGCTCCGGATCGCAGGGGATTGGCGTATAACACGCACCCGCGATTTTCCCCTGATTTTAAGGGGAAAAAAGTGCGTGTTATACGCCGATAAATACGGTATTTATTAACTATTTTAGACATTTTGTGAGAGAACAGTGTGAGTAGCATCTGAGAAAGCAGTGTGCTTGCAGCTAGCTGTTATTTTTTGGTTGGTTTGTTAATATGAATCCCATATTGAGCATGTGTGAGGAAACGCTCCTGATGTTAATTTTGCTGGCTCTCCAAAGATGTAGAAAATTGTGTGAGAGGACCAGAGTTCGTTGTTACTGGACACATCCATTGATGGCTCAACGCATGTCCACAGGATACTTTTCTAATATGTATGTTCAGCTGCGTAATTACCCAGAGAATTTTTTAAAATTTTACACACATGTCAATTGCCACCTTTGACGCTCTCTTGGAAAAGGTTAGACCCCGTCTATTTCGCATGGACACCAACATGAGGAAAAGTGTGCCACCAGAGGAACGTCTACTGGTCACTCTCAACTTCAGCGTCAAGTAATGCAAGTTGTGTATTTGTACAGCATAATTGGCCGATGAGGGGAATATCACATGGTATATCAAGCTTGCAGGCAGTGATAATTGGGTTTTTGGTGTGTTTTTAGCATTTTCCAGGCTCAAAAGTAATAAATCAAATGTTTCCCTGTTAGCCGCGTTTGTCACTTGAAATGCCTCTAAACTCAGCTTCTGAACGCATTTTTTAGGTTCCAAAAAAAGCCTCTAAACTCAACTGCTTAGAAATGACTATAAACAACCCTGTGTACATGTACTGATAACATAGAGGAGAGTTCAGGAGCAGTTGAAAAAAATGCCCAACTGCTCCTAAACGTTCGTTTACCAGCAGCATTGTACATGAGGCCAGGGGCGGACTGATAACTCATGGGGCCCCCGGGCAATAGGAGATTATGGGGACACACAGTATACACACACACAGTATACAATCACACAGTATACACATACATGTACACACAGTATACACAGACAGATTTAAAAAAAACACAGATTTATACATACTGTCCCTGGTTTTACTGAGGCTGGCAACCCTGATGGGGCCCCCTAGTGGCCCAGGGCCCTCGGGCAGTGCCCGAGTGGCTCAATGGTCAGTCCGCCCCTGCATGAGGCCTTTTAGACCTCTTTTGTGTATATCCGTTTTCCTATGCAGACGTGGGTCGTTTCCATATCTCAACCCCAAATGTGTATATAGTTAGATGCCTCCACTTTCTATGTGTCTGCCGGGAAATGGTGAAAGTCTAAAATGGCTATGGGTCAGTGCAGCATGAACTGCATTCAGCCATATAAATGACTAAGTGATCCTGTTTGATTTAGGACCATGACGATGGATGATCTAGCTAAACACAGTGTTTTCTCACCCAAAGGAATACAACACAAAACAGGTCAAACACAGCCTCTGAGCTGCCATATGTACTGCTCAATTAAAGTAAATAGGATTTTGCTGATTGCATTTTCAGTACGTTCCAAACAGACGTCATATGCACGAAAACAATGCCTGATGACATGAGCCCTAACTCCCTGTCTGTCTTTTACAGCTCTGCAATAGTTATTAACCACTTCACCTCCGAAAGATTTACCCCCTTTCCTGACCAGCCCATTTTTTGCGATACGGCACTGCGTTACTTTAACTGACAATTGCGCAGTCGTGCAACACTGTACCCAAACAAAATTGATGTCCTTTCTTTTCCCACAAATAGAGCTTTGCTTTGGTGATGTTTGATAACCTCTGTGGTTTTTATTTTTTGCGCTATAAACAAAAAAAAGACAGACAATTTTGATTAAAAAAAAATATTTTTTTTTACTTTCTGCTCTAAATCATATACAATAAAAACATTTTTAAAAATCTAATTTCTTCATCAATTTAGGCCAGTATGTATTCTGCTACATATTTTTGGTTAATCTCCATGGTGGTATGACTATGTCTAATTTTTGAAGCTCAAAGCAGTATATTGTTTTGCATGGAAATTTGGTATTTTATATTGTAGGCCTGTAATTCTTAGGAATAACTCACTTAAATCTGTCCAAACAAGAGTCTAGTAGACATCCCGGGTATGATAAAGTATAAAACACAAAATCATAAATTCTAATATAATAAGTTACTATAAATAATAACAAATATAATATAATAATAATACATTTTATTCAATGCATTTTATTCAATAATATAATCAAATCAAAAACACTGAAATTTGTCTAAACAAGGGTGCAATATTACTACTCACTGCATATTGGTTTAGTAAACATCCCGGGTATGCACGACATCCAGCTTTATTCACAGCCATTGGTGTTTGGTGGTTCACAAAGATCAGTTCGGCAACTTTCCAAATAAAGTCAGAATGAACCACAGACTTGTCACTCTTTTTTTTGAGCAGAATGTAGGCATTCCACAAGCATTGCTCAAAAAGATGCCTGAAGATCATTTGGAGTACTTTTTTTGCTGTTTCCTCATTGCTGGATAGAATGTCTATGCTTCGTCGGCTATGTCAACACCTCCCATGGTGTTATTGTAGTCTATCACTACTTCATGATTTCATTCGCACCTTTTGTGCATACCATAACATTGGAGGTTTTATGGACTGTACTCATTAGGCACACATCTTTTTTGTCATGCCATCGCAGTGCCATCATTTTGCCTTTTTGCCAGGCAACCATTTCTCCATTCCAGTAAATAGGATTTTGCTGATTGCATTGCCAGGCAACCATTTCTCCATTCTTCAGCTTCATATTGCCAAATATTGGCGGCATGTCACGCTGGTTAGCCCTAACGGTTCCATAGGCATCTGTTTTGTTCTGCAGAAGAAACTCATAAAGTTGAGGAGATGTGTAAAAGTTGTCGGTAGTTATGCAACAGCCCTTATTTAGCAATGGCTCAATCAGTGAAGGAACGGAAGATGTAACCATTCCATAGTTGATGTATTTTGGGTGGAATTTTGTTCCTTTCCCAATGTATAGGACTGAATTACAAATGTAGCCAGTTGATGATTTGCATAGCATGAAGGATTTTACGCCATATCGTGCTCTCTTTGACACCATATATTGTATCCAGCCGAGCCTTCCCTTGTAGGCCATTAGACTTTCATCTATGCTGATGTCTCTTTCTGGTACATAGCTCCGTTGGAATTTTTTTTGGAATCATTTTAAATACTTCCCAAATTTTCTTGAGTTTTGATGCAGAATGAGTATTTTCATTAAATTCTTCATTGTTTTCAAAGTGTAAGTATTTTATTATCAGCGAAATTCTGTACTCTGACATGAATGTGCCAAAAAAATGGAGTGACAAGTAATTTGTTAGTTGTCCAATACCACTTCTGCAAGGTTTTCCCCACCTCTCCCTGAAGTATTATTAGGCCCAGAAATTTTCAAATGTCATCTTTGGTCACTGGTTCCCACTTTCTACTTCTTGGAAACTTCCGATGCGTAGTAGCTTGTTGCTCTTGGTACCATTTTGTCTCCATAACTATTTTTTCAATAACCTCATCGGTTAGAAATAGTTGTAGGTATGCCAAGGGGTTGTCATCTTCAACGTCCACTCTCATACCAGGTGCTCCAGTAAATGGGAATCTTAGGGGCGCTGCGTGATCCGTACCATAGTCAATAGAGCACCAAGTCCGCACATTACTGAGCTCAGTCGCAGAATCATCACTGTCGTCACTTTCCGTGTCTGATAATGAATTTTTCTACAAATCAATTCTGAATCCCTATCACTGTTTTCAAGCAGGTCATAACCCGCTTTTGATGTAGAGACACGCTTTTTGGATGCCATGGATGTTCTCAGGTTTCCTGGCAGAAAGAATGTCAGAAAGAATAGTAAAAATGCAGGCAGGGCACTGGACAAAGCACTGGGCACAAACTGAGGTCAAATGATTTGATACATTAATGTAATCCAATAAGAGTACAATGTATTGAGCGTGTGTTGTGTTTTATACATTTTGACATTTCCGCCGGGTTCCGCCCCCATGCGTCGCAACGCTCACAGGGAACAAAACCCGGAACACAGAGCATTGGGCGGAGGATCGGGCCGCCAGACACAGCGGGAGTAAATTGTGGGATCCTGGGGACAAGGTAAGTAACCTCTTCCTGGATCCAGCAATGCAATCCCGAGTGTGGCTCGGGGTTACTGCTAATGGCACTGAAATTTCACCCCGAGCCACACTCGGAAATACCGCCACGGAGGTTAAAAAAATCCCAACAAGCGTATATTAATTAGTATATAGTTATAGCATCTACAAACTATGTGATATATTTATGGAATTTTGATTTATTAATTTTTTTCTACTAGTAATGGCAGCGATCAGTGACCTATAGCGGGACTGCGATATTGTGGCGGACAAATCGGACACCTAACTTACACTTTTGAAAATTTTTTGGGAGCCAGTGACATTAACACAATGATCAGTGCTAAAAAATATGCGCTGTCACTGTACTAATGACACTGGCTGGGAAGGGACTAAGATCAGGGGCAATCAAAGGGTTAACTGTGTGCCTAAAATGTGTTTTCTAACTGTGAGGGAGGCTCTTTTACTAGTAGAAGACATGGATCGGTGTTCCTGCTTCACAGGAACACAGGATCCATGTCTCCTGTACTGACAGATCGGCAATCTGCCTTGTTTACATACAGTGCCTTGAAAAAGTATTCATACCCCTTGAAATTTTGCACATTTTGTCATGTTACAACCAGAAATGTAAATGTATTTTATTTATTTTTTTGTGAAAGACCAACACAAAGTGGCACATAATTGTGAAGTGGAAGGAAAATGATCAATGGTTTTCAAAATTTTTTACAAATAAATATGTGAAAAGTGTGGCGTGCATTTGTATTCAGCCACCCTGAGTCAATAATTTGAAGAACCACCATTCGCTGCAATTACAGCTGCGAGTCTTTTTTGGAATGTCTTTACCAGCTTTGAACATCTAGAGAGTGAAATGTTTGCCCATTCTTCTTTTCAAAATTGCTCAAGCTCTGTCAGATTGGATGGAGAGCGTCAATTTTCAAGTTTTGCCACAGATTCTCAATTGGATTTAGGTCTGGACTTTGGGCCATTCTAACACATAAATATGCTTTGATCTAAAAAAATTCCGTTGTACCTCTGGCTGTATATTTAGGGTCGTTGTCCTGCTGGAAGGTGAACCTCCACCCCAGTCTCAAGTCTTTTGCAGGCTCTAACAGGCTCTTTCTTCTAAGATTGCCCTGTATTTGGCTCCATCCATCTTCCCATCAACTTTGACCAGCTTCCCTGTCCCTCCTGAAGAAAAGCAACCCCACAACATGATGCTGCCACCACCATGTTTTACGGTGGGGATGGTGTGTTCAGGGTGATGTGCAGTGTTAGTTTTCTGCCACACATAGCGTTTGACTTTAGGCCAAAATGTTCAATTTTGGTCTCATCTGACCAGAGCACCTTCTTCCACATGTTTGCTGTGTCCCCCACATGGCTTCTCGCAAACTGCAAACAGGACTTCTTATGGCTTTCTTTCAACAATGACTTTCTTGTTTTCACTCTTCCATAAAGGCCAGATTTGTGGAGTGCATGACTAATAGATGTCCTGTGGACAGATTCTGTCACCTGAGCTGTGGATCTCTGCAGCTTCTCCAGAGTTACTATGGCTACTCTTGGCTACTTCTCTGATTAATGCTCTCCTTGCCCGGCCTGTCAGTTTAGGTGGACGGTCATCTCTTGGTAGGTTTGCAGTTGTGCCATACTCTTTCCATTTCTGGATGATGGATTGAACAGTGCTCTGTGAGATGTTCAAAGCTTGGGATATTTTTTTATAACCCAACACTGCTTTAAACGTCTCCACAACTTTATCCCTGACCTGTCTGGTGTGTTCCTTGGCCTTCATAGTTACATAGTAGGTGAGGTTAAAAAAAGTCCATCAAGTCCAACCTATGTGGGTGATTATATTTCAGTATATCCCTGTATGTTGCAGTTGTTCAGGTGCTTATCTAATAGTTTTTTGAAAATATCGATGCTCCCCGCAGAGACTGCTGTCTGTGGAAGGGAATTCCACATCCTTGCCGCACTTACAGTAAAGAATCCTCTACGTAGCTTAAGGTTAAACCTCTTTTCTTCTAATTTTAATGAGTGGCCATGTGTCTTGTTAAACTCCCTTCCGCAAAAAAGTTTTATCCCTATTGTGGGGTCACCAGAACGGTATTTATAAATTGAAATCATATCCCCTCTCAAGCGTCTCTTCTCCAGAGAGAATAAGTTCAGTGCTCGCAACCTTTACTCATAACTAATATCCTCCAGAACCTTTATTAGCTCAGTTGCCCTTCTTGTACTCGCACCATTTCCAGTACATCCTCCCTGAGGACTGGTGTCCAGAACTGGACAGCATACTGTAGGTGCGGCTGGACCAGAGTCTTGTAGAGCGGGAGAATTATCGTTTTATCTCTGGAGTTGATCCCCTTTTTAATGCATGCCAATATTCTGTTTGCTTTGTTAGCAGCAGCTTGGCATTGTGGCATTGCATGCCATTGCTGAGCCTATCATCTACTAGGACCCCCTGGTGCTTTTCCATCCTAGATTCCCCCAGAGGTTCTCCCCCCAGTGTATAGATTGCATTCATATTTTTGCCACCCAAATGCATTATTTTACATTTTTCTACATTGAAGCTCATTTGCCATGTAGTTGCCCACCCTATTAATTTGTTCAGATCTTTTTGCAAGGTTTCCACATCCTGCGGAGAAGTTATTGCCCTGCTTAGCTTAGTATTGTCCGCAAATACAAAGATTGAACTGTTTACCCCATCCTCCAGGTCGTTTATGAACAAAATATATAGGATTGGTCTCAGCCCAGAACCCTGGAGGACCCCACTACCCACCCCTGACCATTCCGAGTACTCCCCATTTATCACCACCCTCTGAACTCGCCCTTGTAGCCAAGCCAGTTTTCAATCCATGTACTCACCCTATGGTCCAAGCCAACGGACCTTATTTTGTACAGTAAACGTTTATAGGGAACTGTGTCAATTGCTTTTGCAAAATCCAGATACACCACATCTACGGGCCTTCCTTTATATAGATGGCAATTCACCTCCTCATAGAAGGATAATAGATTGGTTTGGCAAGAACGATTCTTCATGAATCCATGCTGATTACTGCTAGTGATACCGTTCTCGTTACTAAAATCTTGTATATAGTCCATTATCATCCCCCCCAAGAGCTTGCATACTATTGATTTTAGGCTAACTGGTCTGTAATTCCTAGGGATGTATTGTGGGCCCTTTTTGAATATTGGTGCTACTTTGGCTTTTCAAACGCCTAGTACAATTCCAGTCAGTAGACTGTCAGTAAAAATTAGGGACAATGGTCTGGCAATTCATTGACTGAGTTCCCTAAGTACCCTCGGATGCAAGCCATCAGATCCCGATGATTTGTTAATGTTAAGTTTCCCAAGTCTAATTTTAATTCTGTCCCCTGTTAACCATGGAGGTGATTCCTGTGATGTGTCATAAGGATAAACACAATTATTTGCCACTTTGTGTTGGTCTATCACATAAAATCCCAATAAAATACATTTACGTTTTTGGTTGTAACATGACAAAATGTGGAAAATTTCAAGAAGTATGAATAACTTTTTGAAGGCACTGTAGGCAGACTGCGTAAAATTACAGCAGGCTGGCGGCTCGCACTCGTGCCCAATACCCAGAAGTGCAGGATCACGTATATATGTGCAAAAGTGCAGCAGGACCAACATTTTTAGGCGTGGAGGTAAAAATGCACTGCTGTTGTGCTGCCATCTGGATATTTTGACATGACCCTCTATAATTTTCAAGTTGACCACCACTTAGTCCCTTCAATAATTACATCAGCTTGCCATAGTTCCTGGTTCCACCCACACCGACCTAAACCTATGGTGCTTCCACCATCCACCTACCAATTCTTCTGTTGTACTCCCCTTAGGCCCCTTTTACACAGGGCGGATTCTGTGTGGGGTTCTGTTACGATCAGCAGGGGATCAGTTCAAAGAGCCCGCTCTGCTCTATAGGTGGACAGGAGTAAAAGGACTCCACTGTCCGTTTAACCTGACTGCCCTCCAATCCAATCTGTCTAAATGGAAGAGGACAGATCCATTTGTGTTTTTGGTGGACCGGAGGTAGACGGGTATTAACCGACACAAGTCCATTTGCACCCGCCTGTCCATTGGGATGCATGGACCATTCAATCAGGTCTGCCTGAACAACTGACTGGTGGACCTCATCTCATGGCCCATGTGAAAGAGGCCTTAAAGTGGTTGTAAACCTCAGACATAAAATATGAACAAAGCACATCCCCCTATAGCAGTGGTTCCCAACCCCTGTCCTCAGGACCCACTAACAAGCCAGGTTTGCAAGATAACTGAAATACATTACAGGTGATATAATTTGCTGCTCAGTGATTGCAGTATATTAGTCTGCATCTCCCCAAGGTAATACTTAAAATCTGGCCTGTTAGTGGGTCCTGAAAACAGGCGTTGAGAACCACTGCTCTATAGTGTGTACTTGTCTCAATTAAGAGCACCAAGTGTTTCTGTCTGCTGCTTCTTTCCCCTGCTATTCACACCTATCAGCATGAATCACTTTACTTCCAACAAGTCTCCTGACACCAAGAGAAAAAAGGTGACAGGGGGAGGAATCTCCAGCACACACCCTGTGATTGATAGCCTCAGCTCTTTTTCTGTGTGCTGTGTGAAGGGGGGTGTGTCCCTTCCCTCCAATCAGCTCTCAGAGCTCTCCTCACTGAGCTCTGCAGTGTGCAATTTCAGCTCTCCACCCCATTTTCTGACAGCTCAGACAAGCATTATATATTCTGGACTTAGACGGGTGTAGAGAAGAGAATCCTGCAGATAAACAGGTACAACTTATGTAGGAGGATTTGTTTAATCTCTGTGTATTACCTGAGACCAGTCACTTCACTATGTATATGTAAGGGTTTACAACCACTTTAATGTTAAAGTTGAACTGCAGCCTTGCCTTTTTTATTGCAGAGTTATATAGATTCTACCTAAATCATAAGTAGAATGTGGTTTTGGTAGGAGCCAATAAATCCAGGTCTTTCTTGCAGAAGATAATCGCACAGAGCAGTTCGCAAAGAATTAAGTATGTGCACGTTTAACCTAAGAAGAATATTTGGTGTTGAATTCTGCTCACATCCTTGTCCTATTTGTGTCAAATTCAATTCTTCTCTAATGTCATTTTGCTAGTGGCTCAGATGAGAAAAGGAATCATATCAGCTCGTTTCTGGACACCAAACCCAAAATACATTCAGGATATATTGTATCTTGTTTAGTTTCTATGTACTGTAAGCTAGATTACAAAATTAAAGGAAAACTTTTGCCTTTTAACATTTTCTGATTTTATATGCAAATCTGATCAGCATAAGGCTAGGTTCACACCTATGCAGTTTCCCTGTGACTGTGTGTGGGTATAAAAGCCCATTCATTTGAATAGTCTGCTGTACCTACAGAAAACGCAGGGAGAAGGTCCCTGTACCTTGTCCAAAATTGCAGCCGCAGGGAAACCCCAAGGTGATATGTGGTTCACAGCACAGTAAAACGTGCTGTGGTTTCCAGTGCTTGGGGGTGTCACTAAAAAGTAATGGCCCTCTTGCATGCTAACAGCAGCATGTTTTTTTACGTGGGTGCAGGAAAGCGTGTGATTACACGCAGTCCTTCACCTGCCCAGTGGTGTATTTTGGTTTCGTGCTGCCCTAGGCAAGACTGAAATTGGACGCTCCCCCCCATTTAAATTTGTCCCACCCCTTCCTGTCTGTTGACACCCACCACCATCCAATCACACCAAACAACGGCTCTTACTAAGTTTCTTGTTTTATTTAAACTTTATTTTTGTTGTACAGGTACATTTTTTTTGGGGGGGGGGGCGGCTTTTGAAAGACTTAAGGGATCTAAGCAGACCTCTAATGTCTCTTTTTTGAGATAAAGAAAGTGACTGTCCCTTTCTCTGCAGCCTGAGCTGCACTGTGGATGAATAAAATAGGAGTCTGTATAGAGACTCCTATTCATTCATGAAGTATAGTAAACAGTGTTTATTATATTTCATTCACAAACTGTCAAATAGTAAACACAGTTTACTATGTGTTAATGATTAATGAATACAGAAGCGATCAGTACTGTGATCGCTGTCTGTATTCCTTCAGGAAAGGGGCTGGTAAACACATGTTTACCAACCCCCCTGACTCTCCATCCATCCAGACCTCCCGCACTAGCAGCGGCTACAGCCAGCAGGAGGAGGGTGGCAGAGCTGATCAACCGCTGCACAGAGCAGCCCTCCTTGCTCTCCATTCATCCACAGTTCCTGCACCAGCAGCGGCTGCAGCCGGCCGAAGGGGGAGGTGGGAGAGCCGGCCAGCCGATGCATGGAGCAACCCCGCCCATCCACATCTAACACATTAGCAGCTGCGGGAGGGGGAAGTGGGAGAGCCGGCCAGCAGTTACATGGAAGGGGGGCCTGGCAATCAGGGAGGTGGGGGCGCTAAAGGGTGGGTCGGAGGAGCAGAGGGGGATCTATTTAGACAAACTGATCCCTCTATGGAGGCCCTTCCGCTCCCAAAGTCGGCAGGAGGGCAGAGGAGTGAAGCCGACAGCTGCAGGGCATCGGGTTTGTGGGGGTCATTGCAGCGGGGTGAAGTGGCAAGAAGAGGTAGCCTGGATGTGGCGGCGCCGCTCCCCTGAAAAATGCCGCCCAAAGCAAATGCCTTGTTTGCCTCACGGAAGATACGCCCCTGCACCTGCCTATAGTGTGAGCCTAGCCTTAAAGCGGGAGTAAATGCCCTTGTTTGATTTTTACCTATAGGTAAGCCTATAATAAGGTTTACCTATAGGTACAGCAAAAACCTAAATGTGCACCATTTAGCAGACATTTACTTTAGATGCAGCCGGTGACGTCACCAGCGCATGTGCTCTGAAGGAACGGCATACCTGTTCTGTTCTTTCAGAGCCATTCTGTAAACAGTGACTTCCATGCAGAGTGATGTCATCAGGCCATTCATAGTGCCAAAGCCTGCGAACACCGAGTGAAGATGGAAGTGCCTGGCATACTAGCACATTATGACATAAACTGCCCGGTGCCTATTTTTTTTCTTTTTCAAGAAGCAAAAATAATGGCTAAATATTTTCTATTGCCTCTTAAAGCTCCCAACCCCCCCCCCCCCCCCCATCTATGAGCTGTTGAAATGTATATACTGACTGCTTCCAAAAAGCATCACCTTTTTTAATAAAGTATTTTATTTTTTTCTTGATTTCTGCATCTTGCTGCAGTTTTCATTTGATTAGAATTTTTAAGAGTGGCTGCATTCTTGCTTTCTGCAATAGAAAGATAAAATATTCTTTCCTATTTTTATTTTGGACTATTTACCAGGTAATGGAAGGGGAGAAAGGGCTGCAGGGAAGAAGTGCAGTACTCATTGGAGTGGATTTACTAAAGGCACATAGACTGTGCACTTTGCAAGTGCAGTTGCACTCATCTTCCCCAGAGCTTAGCAAATGTGGTGAAGCTCTGCTGATATCATCATCCAATCATGTGCATGCAAAAATGCTTTTTTTTATTTTCCTTGCACTTGATTGGGAATTTTTTACAAAGTGAAGCTTTACCACATTGCATTTGCTAAGAAAAATGAGTGAAACTGCACTTGCAAAGTGCACAGTCTATTTGCTTATAGTAAATCAACCCCTTTGTTTCTCCTAAAGTAGCAAGCAACCCATTCTTTTTTCTCTGGAAACTATTGATTGGCAGATGGCCCAAATACAATTTCTTTTGTGAGAATAAGATATCACATTACCTCTAATTGTGTATTTGTTGTTTTCATTTTTAAGGCTGTGATAAAATGAGTCGAATCTGCATGGGCTTTTAATTGTTACAGCAGTTTTACGAATACTATGGCTATAGAGATTAAGTTGTCATAAATTTTTACATTGCAAATCATTAATGTAAATAAATGTAAATGTATTAGATCTTTTATACGGAATTCCTTCTTGTATTGCAGGGTGTTGGACAGATTTCACTCTGAACGGCCATGTTGGGCAAGGACAGATAAAGACATTCAGTACTGGAGAAGGAGAGGCCAAGATTTCAGTGTTTTATGTAGACATGGAGAAAACGGAGCAGCAGACAAGCCAGCCTTGCCAATAAATATTGATGGAAAGAAGAGATGTAACGTAGTAGATAAAAATGCCAAGGAATGTCACAACACTGTCATAGAAAATGTGGAGAGAACAAGAAAGAAAGTAACAGTAGGTGTAAAAACAGTAGAACAGCAGACATCAGATGGCAGTTGTGAGAAGTTAGAGGATTTAATCTCATCAAATCCAGAATGTGGTCCATTTGTGTGTCCCAGTAAGCAGAAAATACAATTTATTTCAAAGGGTAATTCTCCTGAAGGTCCAAGCCACATGGCTATAACATCAAGTTCAGGTGACAACTCTTGCATCAAAGAAAACACAAAGCAAGATAACGATAATTACATTGTAAATCAGGACTGCAGCAAGAGTTCTTTTTTAAAACCTAAATATAGTCGACCCTCAAAGCCACCATCATATGAAGTTCACCAGCAGACGTGGGGAGCTGTAGATGTTGGTGAAAATAAAGATAGTCAAGAACAAGATGAACACTCATCTCCCAAAGTTCTAGATTCCACCCAGGACTCCTCTTCTCATGACTCAGGCATGGAACCCCCTAATTACATACCTCCTCCATCATACAAGTCCCCACCTCTACTACATCCAGCCAATAAAACTTTTAAAAAAGTGCCTAGACCAAGTGACTGCTTACGGCAAAATATTTCAGCTGAGAAAACCAGCACAAGTGACAAAAAAAACATCTGTTTTCTCGGAAACAACGGTCCTTTCACTAAACCAGCCAGCCACAGGCACTCAGAAAATTGTAAACACTCCATACAATATATCCCTTTTGATGACCCACGAATTAAACATATAGCCAAGGAGGCCGAGAAACACAACCACAGTAAAAAATACTCTTCCACAAATGATCCTTGTAGGGTTGAAAATGTGAATCAGGATAGTAACCTTCACAAACGAGAACAAGATAGTGCCTTTATCAACCCCAAAAATTTGGGACATCATCATGTAAAAAGAGAAGGTATTAAGCATAAGCAGTGGTTGCACATCTCCATTCCAGATCAAATGTGTTGCCCGCTACCTGAAAATAGAGATGGAGCTACAGCATGCAGCTTGCCAGAAGACAGCGAGCCTACTCACAAACTGTCTTTGAAAAAGACCCATTCTGACAGTGTTTGTGAAACTGTGACTAAAGTCAAAAAGTTTGAACCTGAGTCTTTTGTTTTTAGCAAAAAAAGTTCCAAGAGGAAACTAAATGAAACAATATTTTGCTTGGTTTCAATTCCAGTAAAATCTGATTCCAGCCCATCTGATATATGCAAGAACAACAAGCGTTTAATGGACAATACAGACAGGATGAACATGCTAAAACACAGCAATGCGGGTCTCCCTGAGCAAAGGCTTTTAAGTGCATCTTCCAGTGACTTAGAGCTACAAACACTTACAGGAAACCTGAACAATAATACAGAGCTACTAAAACAAGCCCAGTTCAAAACAGAGGAAAACAAACAAGCAAATGACCTCAGATCTGGCGAGTTGCAACACAGGGAGCTGACATTATCTGGCTCGTGGCCAGGTGATCAGTACAAAGATCAGCAAACTCAAACATTGTTAACAGACATAGAAATTTATAATGGGACAAAACAGAGTGAACAATCCCAGATAATAGATGGGAGGCCTTCTGCAGAAAGTATGAGACAAAATGTATTTGGTATTAAAGGTCAGATAGGATTTGCACCTTCCAGCAACAGTGCATTTTCAAGGACATCCTTGTTATTGACACAAATACCTAAAACAGAGCAGTCTCGTGAATTTCCTAGCGTAAATGTTGATGGGAAGGTAAAAGCAGCAAAGTGTGATAAGAGTGAGGTTGAGGAAGACCACCCATGCAATAAGAAAGAGGTTTTTGGTCAGTTTCTTTTAAAACCTGTCAACCGACGGCCTTGGGATGCTATAAGAGAATTGGAAAGTTTAAATAAAGAATTTCAGGAGCCAGAAAGTTGTGCTAGTGATGGTAAAAAGAATGTTGTTAGTGAACAAAGTAAAGTGATTCCAATGGAAATGTCTTCCACAAGAACAGCATTAAGGAGAGAAATGTTGAACAACAGTCGTCACATTATAGAGGTAGAAGAGGTGCCAATGTTTGAGGCCCTCCAAAGTAAGTCAGAAAAGTGGTGTACGGAAAAGTTAACATATGATATTTGCGAGAGGACTACTGAAATATGCAAATCTTCCCAAGTGAAAGAGGCCAACAATCAACTAGGAAAGCTGTCTGATGGATGCACACCAGAACAAAAGCAAGTTCAAATTAAGAGGTCTAAAGAGGCACATTTGAATCCAAAAACAGAACAAGAACTTTCAGAACAAAGTCATGCAAATAAAATTCCTCCCACCATAAAGCAACATGTTTCAGATGCTTTAGTCCACCATTTCAAAGAAGACAAAACTTGTTTTGACCATACATTTTTTGATGTAGTTAAAGTTAGCTCAGCAAAATTTGGCCAAATTGGTGATAATATGTTAAGGAAGTTGTCACTAGCTGATAGAAACCATGGGCGTTCTGTTCCTGACCTGAGTAAACATTCTAGTGGCACAAGTGAGAATGGAGACTTTTTCGAGGAGCACAACTTTTTGGACATTCCAGGGAATGAATCCCTTCACGAAAGAGCTGCTAGGATTCTTGGAATCGAAGTGACAGAGGATTCTTTAGTATCAAACGGAAGCTCTGAAGCTCAAAGCCCAGAAAATTTTATGTTTGGTAGTGGAGCACAGCCACAGAACAATGAAAGTCCTAAAGTGAGTGACATTTCATTTTCAACAAACGAGGCAGTAAGGATTTTCAAGAGTGTCCTTCGTTTGCCTATAGACAATGAGAAAGCTGTTGAAAAATTAAAGAACATACATCAAGATCAGGAACTAGCTTTGGCATGTCCATCAGTTTCAGAGCAGAATGAGACAAATATTATGCGTAGTGCTGAGAAAAGGCTAAGAAACACATCCAAAATGATAGAAACATTACAGGGGAAACTTGCATCTACGCCAGTTCGCACTGCTATAGACCGCCTTGCTCGCATGAAAGAAGTTGATTCTGTTTCCAGAATGAGGCGACTAAGCATTAAAAGCACAGATTCTGGTGATGAATTAGATGAGGAAAAACAGTTGCATGGAACACAGGATGGAAGAACCAGAAAATTCTCTATGGGTTCCATTTATAAACGAGTGATCTCCCTAGATGAAAACCTTCTCATAACACCAAAAGGCAAAGATAAATTGGATTCTTTATCTTGTGCAGGTAAGAAAACTGTAGAAATCACTGTAATTTTTTTTAAACTAATTGACTAATGTATATATAGAAGAATGTGTTCAAATCTTGCTTACATTCTACCATACCAGCAAATGATTTGGCAGAGACACCAGTGGGTTGACTCACAAACAGGCTTCTTAATGCTCACAGAGAATCATAAGGCAAGACTTGCTGGCATTACTTTGTGTCTCCAACCCCTGACACAATTCGATAATGACGGTAAAAAAATATATATGTGGACCAAAGCGCCAAAGGATTGGTGATAAAAGTAAATAAATATAAATAACCTCATGTATGTATTAGTATCATGGCTAAGAAATTTAACACATGATTAGAGCAGCTGCAGTGTGAAATTGATGTGAACAATTGATAGATGATAAAAAATATACTGCGCTAAATGCTACATGCAATAAAATGCTACATACAATAAAATAAATATATGTAAAACACTGAAAACAATCAATAAAACAGTCCCCAGTGAAAAAGTGCTCGTGGAACAGAATTGGAGATCTCATATACAGTCCTGTGACTTGAATTATAGATGAGTAGTTCTGTGTTCCTTATGTGCTTAAATAGGGTGCCCCCCTAGTAGATGTGCACTCACCCTTGGGATTGGGCCAACTATCGCTAGTTAGGTCAAATGCATATGTGGGGCGACCCCTGTGAATATCCTCTGGACCGGTGGTTGGCTATGGTGAATGTTCCTCATATAGATGGATACAATAGAAAAAACCTCATTGCGCAGTAGCATTTAAAAATAACTTTTATTCCAAAAAATTAAAAGAGGGTATTCAACCTACATGTATGAGTGCCTGATATCCTGGCACCCGGAGTGAACAGCAGGTAAAAAAGTCATCCGTGAACTCTGCCTAGTCGGTTCATACAGCTGCTATCGCGGTGGAGGCTCGATTTCCGGGTTTGGACGTATGGGAGGAAGAGTGTCACGATGACGCGACTCAACCTTGATGCAATGCAGTCTATCAGATTGGCCGTCTTCAGGAAATTACAATTCCGCCATTTTGGTTGAGGGCATAAATACCCTCAACGTAAATCAAGTGTTATAAAGTAGCCAATAGCGTTACTTTACCTGCTATTAACTTGGGACTGCTCACAATCTAACTACAGATGCATTTTAGGCAGTATGGAATATAATTAAAATTTAAAAGTACGATTGATAAAATGCAATTAAAAAGGTACAGTAAAACAATTACAAATTAAAAAATGTGTTAATAAGATATTGCAGAAACCCCCAATATGGAAAATGCATAATTCGACTGTTATACAAATGTGGCGACAAATTACATTAATTAATTACAAATTAAAAAATGTGTTAATAAGATATTGCAGAAACCCCCAATATGGAAAATGCATAATTCGACTGTTATACAAATGTGGCGAAATGAGAACTATTCACTCATGTACTACAGCCCACTAGGTCGCCCCCTGCTGACCATAAGTGGTACCTGTCCAAGATTTGATAGTCTGGGATAAATACAATAAAATAAAAAATAAAAATTAATTAATTTCCTTCTTCTGAAAAAAAATCCGAAAAGACCGAGAAAACCAAAAAGAGGGGGGGAAAGGCCAAGAAAAAAAAAAAGAAAAATAGGGCAGGGATCTAATAGTTGGTGATAAAGCAATTGAGGTCCAGCTCAATATTTAACCCCTGGGGGGTGAGAGTCTGGAGCTTAAAAATCCACCTGGATTCATTCTGAGAAACATTTTTTGTCATGTCTGAGCCCCTCCAATGCCTGTCCATGTGATCAATAGCGTAAAAAGACAGAGAAGAGGGGTCATGGCCATGAGCTAGAAGAAAATGGTTCGATACTCTATGTTTCCGGAAACCATTGCGTATAATGGCGATGTGTTCTCCAACGCGTATAGCCAAAGTCCGGGAAGTGCGTCCCACATATTAAAACCCCCACTTGCATTCCAGCACATAGGTAACATGCCTGGTATTGCATGTAATAAAACTTTTTATGGGGTATTCTTTGTGGGTCTGATTTGATTTAAAATGTGTGCGTTTCCTAGGTGCAGTCAGAGTGTTCTTGCAAGGTAAGACACCTGCCACATCTATAAAAGCCTTTAAAATCAAACATGGTGGTTAATGACGGTGTCTCTGCCACAGCTGAATTCCTCAGATAGTGGTCTGCTCTTCATTTTTGCATAACCTGTTAAGGTAACATGACACTAAAAGAATAATTGAGGAATGGGAAGGGATAGTGACTGGAGCACTTACTATAATGTGCAGGTATGCACAGTATAGTATACTTGCACATTATTGCAAACTTAAAGTTTTTCATTCTCCAGTGATGATAGCCAAGCCCTCTTCATCGCCATCACTGCCTTTTTCTCAGATGCTTCTTTGCTACTGCATGTTCTTCTTTTGGACATTGGGTGACCAATATTGATGCAATTCCCATCCATGCATGATAGGGATTCATTATTACAGCATTAGGCTACCCTGCACTGAACCTTTTTTAAAATTCAGTTCTGTGTGGCCTTGAAAACATTGAAAGACTGCCCTACTTGTGACTTTACAGTAAAGTCAGATTTAGGAATATTTTATTAGTGGGTGATATGTGATATATTGGCTAGCTGTACAATCCATTGAGGTTACATTAAGGAGGTTACATTAATTTTTATTCTACATATCTTAAAACCTTATCTTTTTTCTATGTATCAGATAACCTTATCTAAATTTAGTATATCTCACCCCATGTTAGCCTGCATACAGTTAAACCTCAGCCAAAACTTTTTTAGTTTAGGATAGAGTGAAGAAGGGTTAGAACTTTGTTAGCTTTCACTGCTGACTGTGTGCCTTTTGTAGGGGATTTCCCCCCACTGCCTGTCCCAGTAACAATCTCTCAACTTTACAAGAAGTAAGAAGAAATCTTCCAACAAATAGAAAGCATTAAAAATGTTCTAACCGTTCCCCATGCTGTTAAATAAAGTTTGTAGTAATATGGACTGTGTCCCTGTGATATACTGTAGATCTTCCCTTACTTCCTGGCATGGTGACTACCTTTCACCGGGATAGGAAGTGGAAAGAAAACCTGGGGGGGGGGGGGGGGGTCAGAAAGCAATTTAAAGTTGATATCCCTAGCCAAAACAAACAAAACATTTTGGCAGAATTTCTCTTTTAACCACTTAAACCCTCTCATATCCAGACCAATTTTCAGCTTTCAGCGCTGATGCGCTTTGAATGAGGATTGTGCGGTCATACAACACTGTACCCAAATGAAATTTTTATCATTTTTTCCCACAAATAGAGCTTTCTTTTGGTGGTATTTGATCACCTCTGCGGTTTTTATTTTTTGTTAAAAAATTTTAAAAAACGAATTTAAAAAAAAAAAAATGTATATTTTTTTATATTTTGTTATAAAATTTTGCAAACAGGTAACTTTTCTCCTTCATTTATGTACGCTGATGAAGCGGCACTGATGGGCACCAATAGGTGGCAGCGATAGGCACTGATGGGTGGCAGTGATGGGCACTGATGGGTGGCAATAATGGGCACTGATCGGCACTGGTTGGTTACACTGATAGGCAGCACTGATAGGTGGCACTGATTGGCACCATTGGTGGGCATTAATAGGTGGCACTTGTGGGCATTGATAGGTGGCACTCATGGGCATTGATAGGTGGCACTGTGGGCACTGGCAGGGGGTACTGGTGGGCATAGATGAGGCAGAATTGCCCCTTGCTCTTCGGGACCGATGTCCCTTGCACATAAGCCGGTGATCGGCTTTTTTTTCTCCTTGCGCTGTCAGCGTGAGGAGAAAATAAAAAGATTACCGAGTTTTTGTTTACATCATGTGATCAGTTGTCATTGGCTGACAGCTGATCACGTGGTAAGGGGCCTGGACCGGCCCCTTACTCGGATCTGTGATCACCCGAGTCTCAGTGACTCGGTAATCACAGTGCGCGCAGGGAGCGTGCAAAGGGGAGGACATCATATGACGGCCTTCCCGGAAATTCAGGTCCGCGCTGTGCCCGTCATTTGGCTATAGCGCGGACGCCAAGTGGTTAAAGCTTTATTTTAAATTAGTTGATTTTTATCTGTATATAATAGATTGTACAAAGGACTATTGGGAATAAAAAAATCCCAGGACATCAAGGATGAAGGAACATTTGACGCCTTCCAACAGGACTAATAGATGGTAGACCATCTGCAGAAAATATAAGGCCAATGTACTTGGTATTAAAGGTCAGATAGGATTTGAACCTTCTAGCAACAGTACATTTTCAGATACCTAGAACAGAGCGCCCCAATGAATTATCTTGTACAAATGTTGATGGAAAGGGTAAAATGGTAAAGTATGATAAGAATGAAGTTGAGGAAGACCACCCATGTAATAAGAACAAGGATTTTGGTTGGTTTCTTTTAAACCTGTCAACCGACACACTTGGAATGCTATAAGATAGCTGGAATAGTTGGAATGTTTAAGGTTGGGTTCACAGCTAATTGACAAAGTAATTGTCCAACGTTTCAGTTTTTGTTAAGGATCAGGTCAGGATTGCATCAGTATCAGGTCAGGTTTACATCAAGATTTTATCCTGTTCACAACGAAATGCATCTGCGAATCAGATGTGTTCCCAAGAAAAAGATAATGTGCTTGCAATTCGCACCGCAATGCCCAGAAAACGCACACTTTTTTCGGCAATGCGAAGTACGAATGCAACGCACATATGTGAACCAGCCTCATTCAAATGAACGTATTTTAAAATGCCATGCGAATTGGATGAGGTGTAAGCCGCATCCAATTCATATAGGTGTGAACCGGGCCTAAATAAAGAATTTCAGGAGCCAGAAAAATGTGCTATTGATGGTGAAAAGAATGTAGTTGTAGAGTAAAGTTTTTCTAGTGGACATTTCTTCTACAAGAATGGAATTAAGAGAAATGTCATCAGTTATCACATTATAGAGATAGAAGAGGTGCCAATGCTTGAGGTCCTCCAAGGTATAGTATGTCAGAAAATTGGTGTATGGAAAAGTTACTATTTGATATTTGCAATATCTATATGTAATAGATTGTAAAATAAGATGTTCATATGTTAGACAACGTTTAACTAGGGTTACAACAATAGGGAATTTTGGGGGGGGGAATTCCCAGGAGAAGGAGCATTCGACTTGATACTATCTTTGACATTTTAGTAATAGCCCTAGTACTGTCAAATATGAGAAAGAAGGCTCCTCAGCCATGTGTAGGCTGACCCAAGGATAGACTTGTCCCTTCTGTTTCCTACATCCCTCAGCTCATGCATTTCCTCCCACTACAATGGCCGTATGCTGAAGCCTTACACAGGGGTGGACAAATCAGTGCCTAATTCAGGAGGCTTTCATCCCAGTAGCACTTTTTGGAAAGCATCTACTTTTATTGAAGTTGATTTTAGACAGAGTGGAAAAGAATTATTAGAACACCTATTTCTTTTTACTATTATCTGGTGCTCCGCTAAAGAGATTTTCTCTCACTTCTGTCCTATTAACAATAGTTTTACCAGACAGAATTTAAGTGAGGGAAAATCTGTAATTGGGATACACACACAGAAGTATAAAATATAACAGGGGTTTTTGACGTCAAACGGATGGAATATTTGACAGCCTCCCTAAACAATACTGTTGACAAACACAACCAAGTATGGGAACTGTGGGATATGCTGGAAGCCCCCCAAGCCCAGCTGAATTTAAGGTTGATTCCCCCAGACAGTGCAGAGGCTCAGGGCCAGATGGGTCTTCTCTTCTCTCTTACCTCTTATCTACCTCTAACCCCCTCTTTTCTCCTTATTCCCACCCTTCTTAGCCCTCTAGGCTCTACATAACCTCTTTACTCTTTTTTCTCCTACTCCTTTTTTGCCACAGATGTACATCGGAGCAAGTTTGAAATAAGTGGTAGCATAGAGTCATTGACTCATACCTCATTGAGTATCCGCGGATATTCATTGTTTTCCTTTTTCTTTTTTTTATTTTGTTCCTCACCAGTTATATATGCTTCAACCATGTCCAGATACAGGTGACAATGTGTATGAATAGCCCGCTTGATGTATACCACTTATCACATAGCAAGACCTTTCTTTTTTCAGTTTGTTTTTTTTATGTTAGAAAAAATGGAAACTTAATAAGAATTGTCAGTTTAAAAAAAAAATATATATATATATATATATATATATATATATATATATATATATATATATATATATATAACAGGGGTTTTAGCCTCCTACTCTATTGAAAAAATATATATATTTGTCTGTATTGATGTTGGAGATTTTCTGTCACTTTTAGAGCCTTGTCTGCGATAGCAGTATGCCATTTTAGATGCAATGTAACATTATTTTTTACTTTCCTGTTTATAATCCACAGATGTATATGACCCAGCCAGAGTCGAGAGAGTATAACTCTTGTCTTGGTAAATGATTATGTGTTGCTGTGAGCATTGAGGGTCAAGGCAACAGAAGGTCTGATGTTCTCTGCTTTCTTATCAAAACTTGTCCAAGCTATCTACGCCATTTCCACATTGCCATTACTACTGCCAAAACCAAGTCCTCTGTCTTCTGCACCGTTACCACTAAATATCTGAAATGCAAAGGAAGAAGTGAAATTACTAGTGAAAGTCCTTTCCTGAGAAGCACATGAAGGAAAATCCCAGGAGACCTTGACCAACAATGTCCATAAACATGTAATTGTTTTCCAGTTTGCACACTGCGTGCCACAGTTCCGTTGAATGTAATGTTGAACTCTGCACAAGTATGAACACAGGAGGCTAGTAACACAACATGAATGTATCCACACCAACGTATCCTATACTTGGAGAGACCATCGTTGCTTTCTTTTACCTGTTTTAAAACTGTTTTAATATATGGATGCTTGTTCGTTACCATGTTTTTGGACAGATGGATGAACATGAAATGAAGCAAATTCATCCCACATCATTAAACCTCCACGTTGATGACAGTTCCACAATGAAAAATAAGATGGTGTTGAAAAATTGATGTGTGTTCTATGAATGCAGAAACACTTCTAAACATGAGCTTGGAAAGAGAGCAAACACATCTAATTGGCTGTGTATCTTTTCTGTTGGAGAAGCGCAAAACATTTTGACTGTGGGGGAGGATTTAAAGACATGTATGAAAAGGAACTGGCTGCAATATAGCGTGTGGGCTTTCTTCATTGTAGAGGAACCAGTAAACATCTTTTTGACAGCTGATTTTTACAAGCGAAGCAAGCATTGTTTTTTATCATTAACAGTTGAGAAAAATTGCAATTTGGAACTGATTTCTAAAAACTTGTACACATAGATGGCCTTTAGTGTAAATGACAGAGGAAGTTTTAAAAAATTGGGTGTGTCTATTGCTGAGTCCATCTTTTGGTGTGTATCCAAAAACCAATCAGAATATGTCTTTTTAAAATATGGGGAAAATTCTTCAATTTTTAAGGCTAGTCTTACTCCTTCCATCCGCTACATCCCTCAGCACCTAGATCTCCTCCCACTATGATGGCTGTATGCCATAGCCTTACAAAGGGTGGACAAATCACTGTTTAATTCGGAAGGCTCTAAGCCCAGTCCAGGAGCCACACTGCACTTTTTAGAAGCTTGCAAGCATTGCCTTTTATTGACATTTGACATTAGCAAGCTCAAAAAAATCTAACAAAGATAGACACAACTCGTGATGAATAAGGGGCATTATTAACCTTACTTTTGGCATTTGTTCAGACCTGGCCACTCAAGCAGTAATTAACTGTGTTACTTAGCATGCAAACTCTTGGTGGTGGCAAAAACATTGCCTTTTACTATTTTGCCTTTACTTGCCACCAAACACCACACCTTAACAGACCCGCAAACCAACATTTGGCCTATTTACAAATTGGGACCTGCTCATTGCTGACGCCTAATGCCATCTATGTGTACAATCCTGAAGTCTCACTTTGTCAACTTCATAAATGAATCATAAATAGCACTTAAACTACATATTAGTGTATGTAAGGATAAAACTTTTTCTTTTGGATACAGTTAGGACGGGTTAGATCCTCTCAAGTTTTTTTTTGCTGTTAGTATCCCTGTCGGAAAGATCCTTGTATTCCATTGGAACATTGTCACAACGGCAAGGGGTGAGGGTAAATCATTCAATGAGAACAATTATTAGGGGGACAATTAGCTGGGAATTTGCTTCACTTTGATTTCCTCTCATTGCTTCTCCCGGAAAAGTCATGCAGGAACATCTCCCCAGTGGGACAGAGACAGTCAAAATTAACCCGATAGAGAATTTAACCCTTCTCTACTCTATCCAAAACCTAAAACAAAAAGTTTTTCTTTACATAGACTTTAATTTAAAAATAGAATAGAATACTTTTTTCTTCTTCTGAATTTAAAGATATATTGTTAATGCTATAGCACGGCCTAAATGTATGACTGGCATTTAGAGGACCAGTCTGCCCAAAACAAATATTTCAGTTTCTGGTGGATGCTGTAGAATTGAATCACTTGCTGCCTTTATTAATCTCTCAGCAGTTCTCCGATGATAAAATCTTTGTGTTTCTATGTTAGCCCATGCCCTGCCTCCAGTACATGTGGTCATCTTTTATGTGGAGTAGTAAGATCCCATTGTAGTGTTGGCAGTATCTGGGCACTGCTGGCACAGAGAGCTCACCATCCAAATTTCAAAGATACGACAACAGACAGATAACGCAATTTGGCAGTGTCCACCCAGCTCTGTTATATCAATTTTGCTTTGATTGACCCTTTTTACAATGAATTCCTACAGTAGAAATCTACACTTCTAGTAGCTTAGGTCAGGCAGTCTGTTCAAGGATGCGTTTAGTGTGACTCATTTTACTGTCGATTAATACATTTTATTCTTTTTGACATGTTTTTATAACCTTCTGTAGGACAGAGGTGAGCACTGCTGGGTCTTATGCCTAAAATTGTGGTTTGGTCCTCTGAAATGTAAATACTGATCAGTAGTTTGTAATTTAAAGGGGATTATCTTTGTAAGCAATACTGTTACACAGGACAAAGAAGCGCTTTTGTTTACATTCATCTATGCTGTTACTGTATTGTGCGAGGAACACACTGGTCAGTGAATGTGTGTGACCATCATCTGCTTTTTGAGTCCCTGTCTCCCTCTCTCTTCCCTGGTGTTCTACCTTACTATACCTCTCAAGGGCTTGTTCTGTAGAAATGTCTGTGTTACATGTATAAACCAATTGCCCGTGTCATTTTCAAAACCAAACAGATCTGATTGTTAGCTATGAATAACACAGACAGTACTTATTTCACACCCAGAGCAATACAGTCAATAGTCCCTTATGATTGAAGACAGTTGGGCAGCAGAGATAATTCTTAGCACTGATGCTTTGATATGGTCAGCCTTCAGATAGTCTGCACAGCAGTGAGGTGCAGTAACCCATAACAGCCAATCAAACATCTGCAATTATCAGTCTGATGGCAGAAATGCTATAATCTGATTTCTGATTGGTTGCTGTCTCTGTTATTTTTTTGCACTGTAAATAGTCATTGCCTTCTGGGTTCCAAGCTTCTCCTCCATACCACAACATGTTTTTGGATGTCTCACTTCCCCTTAACAGGCTTTCGGTTAGATGAGTGTAGGACTATGAGGGGGAAGATCTCAGTGTTATAGTCATTGAGATATATAGGAAGCTAATATGTGATTTAGCTCACCAGTATTCACCCACTATTTAAAGATCAGTTTGGAGTGGATTTAACCATATATGTTGCAAACCCAACTATATGTTAAATACTATTTGCTCTGTAGTGTATAACAATCACCGTTGCACCAGAACAGCCTATTGAAGCCCTTTGTTCATGAACTGTTCTAGCAGCCCACGTCCTTGTTTATTGAGTGTTCTTGTACAGCTAAAGGGCCATTGGCTGCAAACCTATAGAAATATGTATTATATGTAGTTTTATGACATTTAGACAATGCTATTAGCTTAAGTGCCTATGTTAGCTTACACCTGGTCACATATGCAAGAAACCAATAGACCCTACATCCAAAGAAGCTTCCCCATCACCTAACATTTCATACTAACCTGCACTTTATATAACTTGGCATTTTTTATTGGTTCAATGGCCTGTATCAAAATAAGACACATCAGCGCTCACCGGTCATGTTTTATGTATGCAGCTCCAATATATAAAGGTTATAACTGAGTTTCTATCCAGATATTGGTGGCTGAATGCCAAATGCTGGGGGAGAGCAATAGGTAGCAGCTTCTCTAGAGGCCACAATCTCCGGGGACCTCACTAGACTCTAGGAGGCTCAGTTGTTTTCCAACTTTCTGTAACCATGGAAATGGCTCTGTTGTCTGTTTATTAGTAGCAAGAGCCTTTAAACCACTGTGTGAGAACAGCGAAGAAGTCATTCTACATCATATAGACCAAGGAAAGCATTCTAATTGCCCTGGGCCCATTAAATGGGTCAAAGATCCTTTGCAAGACCACTGGTCAAATGTTCACCGCAAACCTGCTCAAATACCTTGGCCTCACATGTAAAGTGTCTGGTTTAAGATTGTGTTTCTTTTTTACTCCTAATAGCCAATCAGTGACTCACTTATATAATCAGCTCTAGTAACAGATGACAGCTTGATTTGATGCATGGAGGGAAATGCAAATTGACCTTTTGTTCTTTTGTCAAGCTCTTCATGTATGAGATGCTAAATGGTGGGCAGGTGTACCCATGTGACATGCAGATGATCTCTGCACAGTTAGCAGAAGTGGCCAATAAATATTTTCCACACAATTGAGTGGGTACATGCTGGGGTTTTTAGGTGGCAATGATTATCTGGAAAACGCATTATGGTCTACCACTGGATTTTACCTTTATTAAGAACTCTAAAGAGAGAGGACACTCTCTCCCCCATAACTTAACACATGATAAAGCTTTAATAGCGTCTGCTTTGCTTTTCAGCTGAGTATCTGATGTCACCATATGAAGTGAGCGCATATATATTTTGTAAAGCCCACTTGTGGACAAATAACACTTTATTACTGTATCTGCACCCTTTATTGGATCTTTCACAGAAATTTACAGAGAGCTTAATTCAGGCTATGACTATAGCACTTCTGCTAAAATCCTACATTTAGGCCATCACAGCTTTATCGGGGTTAGGTGAGATCTAATGGTCAGATCCAGCTGTAAAAGAACAAATCCTTCCCCGCTTCATTTGAAACCCAACATTCTGGTTGGGTGTTTTCTGTCATGGACGTTTAGGAGTGCCATATTCTGATGTTCTGTTGGGTGTTTGCAAGAATTCAGATTAGAATTATTTCTGAATGTTTCGAAGTACTGATAGTGAAAACCCTCACCACCACCTCAGCCAGCCTGGGCTAGCCCACAGATCTACATTTTAAAACCCCGTCTTTCATTAAAACTCTAATAAATATAGTTTATTATCAAAATACCCATGCATTAAGAGGCTATAAAGGCCAACATCTTCCAAAACTCATATTCCAGTTTTGTATATTTGCTGGGAAGTTGAGTTACATGGTGGCATTTTATGCTCCTAAGTGTCTGCAGAAGTTAGATATCTTCATGAGAATTCTTAGTTTCACATACCTGTGTATGCTATTGCAAAGCCAAAGCAAAAATTCCTAAATAAATGGGGAGTCCAATGTGACACCTTCGTTGTGTCCTTTAATAAGCTGAAAACAGACTATTGCTGGTAGATCCCACCAATAAAGTCAGTAAAAGATAAGATTGCAACAATTGATTCAACATGCTGTAACTTACACAAAAGCTCTAGGTCAGCTCTGGGTTTATTTGGTCTTTAGAAAACTGTGATGCAAAGGGCGTGATAGATTTCTTGAATACCTAGAAACTGGGGCAGAGGGATTAAGTAGATGTGACACGATGTTTAGCTTATGCTGTTTTTTCTTTATACATTTGCTGTATTTTAGTGTTACTAGTAGCAGAGTCTAGAAGGTGAAATGGAACAGTTCACGTGAAATGGGTGTTTTAGTCATATGTCACTTTTAGTGTTAAACTACTTTATATAAAATCACTATTTCGGTAACCCTAGCTGTGGGTGGACCACTAGCCTCACCAGCAGTGGTCTTATGATGTTAGTGATTCAATGCGGAATTCCACTTATGAGAAGAGTTTTAATAACATGAGGTTAATCGATTTTTGGAGATAATGTTGAAGGTTAAAGCTAAACTTTAGTAAATGAAAATGATAACCTTACTGGTTTCCCAATTGCCCCCTATTAAACCTCAAAAAGGACGTTTAACACATTGTGCCAATTTTGATATATAGCATATTTTAGACTCATTAACATCATCACTCAACCTTTGTAACCTACAGTATGGCGTGATGTGATAAAAGCCAGCAGAAATATGGGTGTCTATAATGATGGCTAGGCATTCCTAGGTGGACTTCATTAGCATGCAGACTGCTGTAAATGAAACCACAGCTATTCAATTAAATAAAAGATGGGGTGGAAAGGGCCTGGAGACTCTGGTCACCAGAAAGTAATACAGCTGTTATTGTATAATAGATGACTACAGGTGCACACTGTGAACTTCTCACAGCATAGAGGAGTATCTATATAAAATTGTAAAATTGTCTATCTGAACCTACAACTCTTGGCTAATACGGACTGGTAAGCAGCTCATAAAGTTGTAAAAGCTGGGATGAGACAATACTTTTCTTGAACTATGAATCCAAAAACGAAAACTAGATACTGGCATTAGCTATTGATGTGAATTATTCCTGAATTGTGGTATGACTGGTGTTCTTTAACATGAAAAAATTGCTTTCTACCCTGAATCTTGTATCTTGTAATGCTTACGTTTAAGTTTTTGTAGGGGGAAACATGTGGAAGAGACCTTTATGATGTGAGCTGCTTTCAGATGCCACACATTCTACTCAGATGAGTGCTAATCTATGGACTTTTTGTTACTTTTTTTTAGCAATGCACTTTTCTCAGAGCATGATGTAACCTTTAATACTATTAGCAACATTATGTCTTTTATATGAAAGGATGTTCAATGTGAATACACAGCACTATTGCAAACAAATGGTGTTGTCACTGTGGATGCTAAATGTATACAGGAGTTTGCTTCGACTAAATGATGATCTCATGTTAACTACTTTCTCTCTTCTTCTAGAGTTAATCACTGCTAATTATGGGGTATACAAGCTTATTTAACAAAGCAGTGGAAGGGAAGATGTACAAGGTGGGGTAACCCATAGAAACCAATTCACCCAACTGAAATGAACTGCAGAACACTAAAATCTGATTGGTTGCCATGAATTTTGTTCATTGGTCACTTTGGGTTACTGAGCACCCCCTTTCCTTTGTACACTACTTTACTGAATAATGCTGTTAAGAGGATAGCACATAGAACTATGATGACCCCACCATAATTTGAGGTTCGTTTTACATCCACCCCTCTCGACCCCTTAGCTAAAACGTTCCTAGGTGTTCCCACTTCTCCTGCTGCATGCTCGGTAATAAATGACTGTTCCAACAGGGAGCTTCAGACTGTTTTGCAAAAGCCATGTAAGAGATACTGATCTTAGAGGTCAAAGTAAGAAATCTCCCAGCCAAAGTCCTTCAGAAATATACCAACATTATTTACCTCTCTCAGACCCTCAAAGGCTGTAATGTCAGTTTTGGCTGGATTGATCATTTAAATGCTGGACAATCTAACATTTCAAACCAAAATATATTTTGAAGCTTTAGAATTGTCATATTTCTGCTGAAGCTGAACTCCAGACAATGAGCTAAGTACACAGATGTAATGTGTATTTCCATTCATCCAATTGTAAGATTTACACGGCTATGCTACACAGCACAACCCTGTCTGGAAGGGCAGACGACCTGATTTTTCTCAGCTGCAGTTAAGTAGCATAAGAACTGCAGTACAACTAATTGGCTCTTTGAGCTTCTTCTAACTATCCCAGCCAGAGCTATGCTGTGCAGTGAATGGCAAGAGACTCCCAGATAGCAAGTAAAATTTGCCAACATTGTTGAATTGTAAGTCTGTTAACCTGCTGCACATTTTCACTGGCAAGTTGTACACTTGCAGAGCACTTAAAGCACAAGTTCTAGTTGACACTTTTCCAATTTGTAGCAAATTTGTGTGGCAAGTCTCTAGTAAGAGCAACATTGCAGTGGTGAGTCTACAGCAGGAGCTCTGCAAGTCTACAGCATGAAAATTCAGCCACAGTGCCCCCTGTGGTGGGATGACTATTGCATAACATAACTGAACCAGAACTTGCAGAATGTTTGCAAAGAAAGTTGATCTGGAGTCATGCAATGCAGACTTGCTGCAATTGTGCAACAAACTTGTGAAGCCTGGCAAGTCTAGCAATAGCTTAGCAAGTCATTTTCAAACTTGCAGCACAATTGCTTGCTATCTGGCCTAATCTAAGTCAAATGCAGTTAGTTACATTGTTTGTATTACAAAGAAATAGATTCATTATGTGTAAGTACAGAGCTGTGTTATTTTGTGTCTAGAGTTCAGCTTTAAAGGATAACTAAACAATAAGAAAATGATCCTAAGGGTTTGTTCATAAAACCAGCCAAGAGGCTGTAAAATAAGACGATTGGGTTGCAATTTTACTGTCCCCCCCAATGCCCACTTGAACAAGGCCATGCGGCAACCATGTACACATTTAGTTGCAAAAATTAAATTACATGTCGCTTTCAGCCACTGGTACCACTACCCAATGCAACCCATTCAAGTGAATAGGGTCACAACACATACGCCCTGCAATGCAGGGTTGCGGTGCAGAGGGTTAAAACGGGTGACGAGGAGGCGACTTATGGTCAAACACCATCTGAAAATCAATCCACCATGGACCACTTTTCAGGGAAGCAGCTATGTTAGTCGCACGTCTGAACGAGCTCCAAATGTGATCAAGAATACTGATGAATTCCTAAAAGCATTGATATGTGTGGCCAGCATAAAAAAGCTGGAAAAATATCAAGATGAATCAGCTGCTCTGCGTAGTGGCAGCTTTTTCTGTTTTAACATGAGATAATGCAGTTTCGACATACAGCTTGAATATGACATGAGGGACTTCAATCCATTTTCTTCCTACTTCGTATACTTTAGGCCTCAGATATAAAATACTGTACCAAATGTAAAATATATATGTTTCTCAGAGCTCGGGGTGCCCAACCTAGGCCAGATACAAGGCCTACTTGGTTTGGACTCGTTGTTATGAGCAACACAGCCTTTCTTTTTTTTTTTTACAGTTTTTTATGCTGCATAATGGCCTAGATTGTGAGGTTGAGAATAGAGAGAATTATTATAAGCCACGTAAGTCTTTGGCCCCTACAGAGATTCTCAGGCTCACAGTAAACACTGGGAGCAGAATACCCTTCTCCCACAGTCTGTCTGTGTGATAGCAATATGTCTGAACCATGGGGTGGTCCATAAAAATGAGGCAAACTAGGGTAACAGGGTTCTTGTGGCCTCAAAATGGCCGAAGTGATGTCATAATATCTGCCATAGTTAATCTATCTCACTGGCAACCATTAACATGACAATATTTGTCCCTACTGTGTACACTTGACAAAAACATTCATAGGTGTAGGAAGGAATCCATTTCATTCTATGCCTCAGGCACCACCCCTGGTTTAAACTGTAGTCCAACACAAATGGGCCTAATTAATAAAGCATTGAAAAAAGCATTGAGAGTGTGTAGTGACTTATTCTTTTCAATCATATTTCAGTTTGCTGCTGCCAGGTCAACCGAAAAATGATTATTAAATGAACGAATGACTGTACTTTACACCATGCTGCTTGCCTTATTGAATAAGCCCACAAAAATGGTTATGAAGTTAAATATATATATTGAGCATCTGCAAAACATTTCTTAAGATGTATTTTAAAAATTAGCTGTTTCACTTACACCTGTTTTTGTTACGAGTATTTTTTTATGTAGAATATCTTATAAAAAAGAAAAAACATTAAGCTGTCTTGTAATCATTGGCATACACTATTGCATTTCAGTAATAAAAATGTGTATAAATGATAATTGTAATAAAATGTGCCAGGTGACTAGACACAACAGAGTCTACCATTATGTGGACGGAGCTAAAATGTCGCCCATGAACTCCCTAAGATCTAGTGATGCGTTTCTTGTCTTAGTGATGTCACCAATGGCTGGGATTTCATTGGCTGCCTAATCAATGATTCTGCCACAAAATGCCTGCCTCGTTGTGTGTAGGCAGCTGATACGCTAACCATTTCAACTGAAACACCACTGATGTTTGCACTTAATGTGACCTATTTTGTTTTCTATATTGTAGAAAGGAAAACCATTTGTATGGCAAATATGTCAGTGACAAAAAAAAAAAAGAAAAAAAAAATAGCTCATTTAAAGTATCTATTGCTTTTTACAGAATATGGTCTATTTTTTTAACATGTACACATGCCACAAGTTGCCAAATAAAATGAAAATATTATATGTAGTAAATGTGGTATACTGTATTTGTTTTTCGAGCACTTTGGAAGGATTATTGCTCGGTAACTGTGATATAACTGTAATATAACGTATATTTTAATGTTATATGGTTTTGGCTTGCGCAATAGAATGTTGGCTATGATGTTATCTCACCTCGTCTATGTGGAAACCCTGAATGCACTGCAAATCGCTCTGCAGAGGGCCCACATTCCATAAACATTAGGCAATCCCTGGAGATGCTCCATAGCCTTGCTCTGCTTAGTTATTGGATCTTTCTTTGTTCATATAGGTTTCATTTCACAGACAGTTTAAAAGGAGAAAGTCTGGTTCTCCTCAAGCACATCTTGTGAAACCTACTGGCAGGTAGATGAAGTATTTTAAAGGAAAGAGAAAGAATCAATGTAGTGCTCATTAAAATCTAAGAAGACAGATGGAGCCAGCTTTATATGAGCTAACATACATTTACATTGCACTGCTAGATGAAGCACAAAGATGGACATATTAGCTTTCCATCCTGTGCCGCTAGTCAGTGGTCTGCAAAGACAGGAGGCAAACACTGTTACTGCTACAGGAGTACAGGAGCAAGGATTACTGTCGTAGAAGTACAGGTGGAGTCAGGGTTGCGATCAGAGGATTACAGGTGGAGTTGGACATTGGGTTGACTATTAGATAGCGCTCACCCCATTGGAAACAACCCAGGTCTCCCTTACCTGCCAGCCCGGGTATCAGTTCCAGAGCACATGGACAAAACTCAGGCTTAGTCTAGGAGTGTCTTTTTTGAAGATTTATTGCAGTACTTGAACGCAGGTAGCCTTTGGGCTAAGATCAAGTGTAGTATCTGTAGTATCTGAAAGAACCCTGACTCCCTTTGCCAAATGGGGGAGTCAGTTAGTATTTCCTTGATGTAATTAGGTGGGGGGTGCTTTTCCCTACTGGGTTGAATTTGACCTTGTGCACAAGGCTTGTCCCTAGTTGTAGGCAAGTCTCTCCCTAAGCTCTCTAAGTTCTGATACCTTCCTGGTAGGGATGGGGAGGCACTGGTCTGGCAGAGGGCCAAGCTGTGAAAGAAGCCCGTAGTGTATGTGCCCCTGGGGTGGCAGTCCAGGGGTGCCGTAATCTCTCACTGTAGGGATGCTCACTTTGAGTTTTTTGGCACCAAGGCCACTACACCATTTCACACTTTTTTGCACCTGCCTCTAGGGCCGGGTCTTTTGGCTAGGAACAGAGGAATTTTTTATGGTTATGGTATTGCACTATTTACTTCTCCACTTGCCTTTCCCTCTTTTTTATGTGTTTTGTCACTTTGCACTTTCTCTCATTACCGATGAGTAGGGTGTAGGTCCTCGGGTCTGCCCTGAAAGTCTAGGAAGGGGGGTATGTGGCCTTCTGGTCTGGTCCTCCCTCTCTTATGGGGTCTCCCTTCGAGTGACCCCCACTTAGTACTTGGGGTTGGTCTGTTTTGGCAGACCTCCCAGAGAATGGGGCCCATCTAGTTTGCTAGATCTAGTGAGCCCTGGGGGATCAGGGCAAGGGTCCTTTCTCTTCAGAATAGGACCATGTATACACCCTGTGCACTTGTTTATGTTCTCGTCTTTTGTTTATGCACTTTTTTTTTTCACCGGGTGTTATATTTTCGAGTGTGTTTCACAACACCATGGGAATAAATGTAATAAAAAAAAACGCAGGTAGGTAAAAGGATGATGGGGCAGGATACTCCACAACACAAGCAGATACGGGCAGACAAGATCTCAAGCATAGTTTCTCTATAGCAGCTTTAAGTATTGCTGGAAGTAGATGGGACAGCCATCTAGGCTGAGACTCTGTAAGAGCTGTCACAGTCCTTGTAGAAACCTCTGGCATCTAACCCTTAAAGCACTACTGGAGCTCTAGGCAAGGTCCTACTCAAGATGTCCAGAGACAGCTCCCAACCAGCTTCCCTGCAACACTCTTCAGTGAAAGGGTTCTCTATTTCAGCCGAGCTTCACAGGTAGCATCTCCAAGTTTCCTAAATCCAAGTTCTTCCAAGGCCCTCAGCCAAGCACATGCTGAGGCCTAATAGCAACAGCTCTTCAGTAACACAGGCTACCTCTCAGGGTGCAGAGGCCCCAGGAGAGAAAGAGAGCTCTGATCAGACCCTTTCAAAAATGTATTATCTCCCCAGCTACACCTTCTGGTCCCCCAGGGACTGGCTGAGGTCAGATAAATATTCATAACCCAGTATGAAACCCTGCTTCTCTATTTCTGTAAGTTTCTTCCAGAAGCAGTGTCACAGTCAGGAGTCAAACTCAGAGATCAGTAGCTACAGCAGTAGAGAGGCTCACACCGACCAGCTGGATATGTACACAAGAGCACCCTGGAGAATGATGTGGGCTCACCCGAGGTGTGGGGTCTAAGCACTAAATGGTATTTACCAGATCTCTTGATGGTGGCGATGGTTTTGCTACTTGTTAGTACCAGGTCATGGTCCTCATGATTGTCCCACCAGAAGGGGAGCAAGCCAGGGTTCAGTAGCAGATATAGCAGGTAGGGATTAAGCAGAAGCATAGTCAGTAAACAAGCCAAAGGTCAGTAACAAGTGGTTACAGGTTGGAATTAAGCAGACGTGTAGTCGAGTAACAGGCCAAAGGTCTGTAATGAGTGGTCCACAGTTCACCAAAAGGTACATTTCAAGATAATTTAAGGGTTCAGACAGGATGCTGTCCAGCATCTGAGGTGGCTCAACAAGGGAAGCTACTGCTGGATGCATCAGAGGTCATGGGTTCAGATCCTGGTCCAGGCAGGAGCAATCAACAACCAGGGTTAGGGAAAGACCTGGCCAGACCAACAAAAATAAAATGCTGAGTACAATAGAGCCAAAAACAAAATGTATGCAGCAGGGGACTACACAGGGAAGGCTGACAACTGCTGTTAATTGTGAGGCAGTTACTTAGCATTGTTAGCATGCAACATGAAGTATTATTACTGGCAGGATTTCATGGTAAGAAAAGTTGCAATAGAATCCCAGAGAAAATGCACTTATCCTATTTGCCCCTATAAGCTGAGCTAATAGAACCCAACTCCCATCTCCAGAGGTGCATACTTACATTGATGCTTGTGCAGTAGAGCTCCTTAGAAGTCCGAAGGGCCAGTGTACCTCTATCTCCAGCCAGAAGATGGGTCAGAGGTGGAAAGCCAAACAATTTTTTTGTACAGCTACTTTGGCCCACGTCTAAATGGTACATTTTGTTACAATGCCTTTAACCACTTGCCATTGCTACCCTAGTCCTCTACGAGCATCTGAATGCCAGGAGGTAGAGACATAGACGGCCTTTCTGATTATGGGACTGATGTAATTGACTGTCACAGTCCATCATATGATTGGAAGCTTCCTAACATCTTTCCTGGGCTGGGAGCATGCAGTGAGTATAATCTAAGCCCAGAAAAGCCTTTCCCTATGGATGCATATGTGCAGCGGCTTGGTGGTAAAGCCCACCCAGCCATCACTGGCGGAAACAGCTTAACTTAGGTCCATTCCTTGAATAGCCAAAATGTTTTTGGATCACATACATAACAAATATACTTTTTACTTTCAGTCGTGTCACCATGAAATTATAGTTATGACTGTTTAAGACCTATTATTTTTTCCAGATCTGATAAAAAGAGGCATTTTTAAAGTATATGTGAACCCTTACCTGTTAAAACAACCCATTCAGCTTAAAATAGAAATGCAAGGCAAAACATTTGTGTATAGATATAAAAAACATTATAAATATCTTTTTTACTTGTTTTATAAGTGATCACAACCTCTGTTCTTAGCTACATAAGGGGTTTAGAGAGGTTGGTTTGGAGACTGCGGGGGAGTGTATAAGCTGGAGGCTGAGAAACCGACTTATATATAAGATAAGATATATAAGACTCCAAATATATACAGGAACCTCTGATGATGTCCTATTGGTGACAAAACATGTTAGGCGTGTCCTGACTGGCGACACAAGCATGCTACGAGCCGTGGCACCATTTGATTGTTATACATTTTTATCAGTTGTCTTGTAAGTACAACCTGAGTAAAACCTTTATATGCTTTAAAAACGTACTTCACTGTGCACCTCTCTATGTTTATCATCCTGGTGCATGCCTTGTGATTGGGGAGTCAAGCAGAGTGGACATACGAGCGTGATTACTGGATGTATATATTTGGAGTCTTATATATTGCGCTAAGAGTTTGATGGGAGCCAATTCACCTGCTGGTTGATGCTGTGGAGCCAATTCACCCACTATTGGAAGCTGTGGAGGAGCTGGAGCTCTGTGTCATATGCCTTATTTGACCTCTCTATAACTTGAGGGTCCAACTGCTCTGGTAAGGGGATTATCTGAACACACGGTGGTGTGGTGTGCCTTCAATATCACACTGTTGCTGGTGCGGGGCTCTCATCTCTTCCTTACTTGAGAAAATATTGACCATTGTGACAATGGCAGTCTCAGCCCCACCCCTGAGATTTTCAAGCTCACAGGACAACAATCTAAGTGCCAGCCAATAGAGAATGATTATTATTTGGATCAGTTAACCTCACGGTGAAGTCTCACACACACACAACAAAAGCTCAATTGAATAGAGTGAATATACGCGGGTTCTTCAAAAAGTTTCTGCACTTTTTCTATCTAAGTTATATACAGTGCCTTGCAAAAGTATTCACCCCTCCTTGGCTTTTTACCTATTTTGTTACATTACAGCCTTTAGTTTAATGTTTTTTTAATCTGAATTATATGTGATGTATCAGAACACAATAGTCTAAGTTGGTGAAGTAAAATAAACAAAATAAATACATAAAACTATTTTTCAGAAATAAAAAACTGATAATTGGCATGTGCATATGCATCCCCCCCTCCTTTGTTATGAAGCCCATAAAAAGCTCTGGTGCAACTAATTACCTTCAGAAGTCACATAATTAGTGAAATGATGTCCACCTGTGTGCAATCTAAGTGTCACATGATCTGTCATTACATATACACACATTTTTGAAAGGCCCCAGAGGCTGCAACACCTAAGCAAGAGGCACCACTAATCAAACACTGCCATGAAGACAAAAGAACTCTCCAAACAAGTAAGGGGCAATGTTGTTGAGAAGTACAAGTCAGGATTAGGTTATAAAAAAAATCCAAATCTTTGATGATACCTAGGAGCACCATCGAATCTATCATAACCAAATGGAAAGAACAATGGTACAACAGCAAACCTGCCAAGAAAGGGCCGCACACCAAAACTCACGGACCAGGCAAGGAGGGCATTAATCAGAGAAGCAGCACAGAGACCTAAAGTAACCCAGGAGGAGCTGCAGAGTTCCACAGCAGAGACTGGAGTATGTGTACATAGGATGACAATAAGCCGTACGCACCATAGAGTTGGGCAGAGTGGCCAGAAGAAAGCCATTACTTTCAGCAAAAAAACAAAATGGCATGTTTTGAGTTTGCTAAAAGGCATGTGGGAGACTCCCAAAATGTATGTAGGAAGGTGCTCTGGTCTGATGAGACTAAAAATTGAACTTTTTGCCCATCAAAGAATACACTATGTCTTGCGCAAACCCAATACATCATATCACCCAAAGAACACCATCCCCACGATGAAACATGGTGGTGGCAGCATCATGCTGTGGGGATGTTTTCCAGCAGTCAGGACTGGGAAACTGGTCAGAGTTGAGGGAAAGTTGGATGGTGCTAAATACAGGGATATTTTTGAGCTAAACCTGTACCACTCTGTGTGTGATTTGAGGCTAGGACGGAGGTTCACCTTCCAGCAGGACAATGACCCCAAACACGCTGCTAAAGCAACACTTGAGTTGTTTAAGGGGAAGCCCAGACCTCAATCCAATAGAAAATCTGTGGTCAGACTTAAAGATTGCTGTTCACAAGTGCAACCCATCCAACTTGAACGAGCTGGAGCAGTTTTGCAAGGAGGAATAGGCAAAAATCCCAGTGGTAAGATGTGGCAAGCTCATAGAGACTTATAGAAAATGGAAAACACTGCGCTATAAACCAAAAAAGAATCTGTGTACAGCAGCAATCCCCACAAAAAACATCAATTGTAAATGGGTATGGAAAGAATAAGGGGTTGCGCTAATACTGTAGGTGCAAAATATGAGTCTGCAGTGCAAAAAGAATTATACAGTGATCATACATAACATTGAATATAAATATAAAAATAAACTCATGTGCAAAACGTATAATAAAGTGAAAAGAAAAGTCCCATCTATTCAAGACATTAGTGAGATGTCACGGTTTAGACCACCAAATCAGAAATCAAAAAAGTCCAAGTGACAATAGGTGTAGTGCTGTAATAGCGAGGAGGGGTCCGCCACCAGAGAATAGAAGGGGTTACTTCTTACCAGAAGGCCATGACCCCCCACCACAGAGGGTCACAGCAAGCAGAAAACTTTAAATGTCAAAGGATGAGTACTGCCAGCGGTCTCCACCAGAGGTCATCTCAACATCAGCCACACCAACGGACTCATAGCAAAGGTACCATGAAATATAGAAGGGGCTCACATAGTGTAAAACTGATAAAATTTATTGGAATAGATAAAAAGAATAACACTTACAAGCGTGATTGATAAAACAGCCTTAAGTCCGGCTCCGTGGCCACCGGAGCACGGACAAACCCGTCCTGCTGGAATGTAAATCGCTCGTGCCCCTGGAAGACGTGATGATGTCACGAAACGCGTAGGGCGGAGCCAGACGACGCGCTGACTTCACCCCCGAGCGATTTACATTCCAGCAGGACGGGTTTGTCCGTGCTCCGGTGGCCACGGAGCCGGACTTAAGGCTGTTTTATCAATCACGCTTGTAAGTGTTATTCTTTTTATCTATTCCAATAAATTTTATCAGTTTTACACTATGTGAGCCCCTTCTATATTTCATGGTACCTTTGCTATGAGTCCGTTGGTGTGGCTGATGTTGAGATGACCTCTGGTGGAGACCGCTGGCAGTACTCATCCTTTGACATTTAAAGTTTTCTGCTTGCTGTGACCCTCTGTGGTGGGGGGTCATGGCCTTCTGGTAAGAAGTAACCCCTTCTATTCTCTGGTGGCGGACCCCTCCTCGCTATTACAGCACTACACCTATTGTCACTTGGACTTTTTTGATTTCTGATTTGGTGGTTTAAACCGTGACATCTCACTAATGTCTTGAATAGATGGGACTTTTCTTTTCACTTTATTATACGTTTTGCACATGAGTTTATTTTTATATTTATATTCAATGTTATGTATGATCACTGTATAATTCTTTTTGCACTGCAGACTCATATTTTGCACTATCAGTATTAGCGCAACCCCTTATTCTTTCCATACTCATAGAGACTTAGCCAAAGCGACTTGGAGCTGTGATAGCCACGAAAGGTGGCTCTACAAAGTATTGACTTTAGGGGGGTGAATAGTTATGCACATTGACTTTTTCTGTTATTTTGTCCAATTTGTTTGCTTCACAATAAAAAAAAAAATCTTCAAAGTTGTGGGCATGTTCTGTAAATTAAATGATGCAAATCCTCAAACAATCCATGTCAATTCCAGGTTGTGAGGCAACAAAACACGAAAAATGCCAAGGGGGTGAATACTTTTGCAAGGCACTGCATATAAAAGTGCAGAAAACTTTTGAAGACCCCTCATACTATTTGAAAAAGACTAAACATATTAAACCTCTTATATGTGGTACCTCAGAAGGGGGGGGGGGGGGAGGCAGGAAGCCAGCCAGAAGCCACCAAGGTCCCAGCTATGCTTAGCTGGGGGGGGCTATTTGTAGGATCTAGTCCAAGAATCCAGCTGGGTCAGCTTACGTGAGAGAGCTGGGAGGAAGTTGTGGATGTTCCAAGCTGTCCTGAGCCGGTGTGAGTCTAAATTTCCCTCACTAGGAAGAGCATGGTAAATATTGGCTGGAAGCTACCAATGGTCCTGTGGGTAAGTGAATACAAGACCCCAGTGCTGCAAAGTTTCACAGTGTGTAGCATTAAACTCTGGAAATACAGGTCACAGTCAGCCTATGCCTCATTTCCACTGAGCGGATCAGTTTGGTTCAGTTCGGTACGGTACGCTATTTTGGGTGTTTCCATTATAAAAGCGGCCCATACAACCGAACCGTTCCATTCAGGGTCCTGCTTCAGATGTGGGGCCATAGAAAATGGAACGGTTCAGTTAGGGCGGAGCTACGATACATTCCACTGATTGGCTGACAGAAAACCCTCTGCTGTGCTATGCTGAGGCATTTTTTCTAAACCCTGTATGGCTTGTGGTCCCACTTGCAGTGGAAACGCTCACCAGAATAGACCGGACCATACTAGGCCATTCAAACTACCGACCCGAACCGATCCACTCAGTGGAAACAAGGCACTAGAGAACCAGTGGGGCATTTCCTCAAGTTGTACAGTTTCAGGGGAACCCATGCTCCCAACCATTATCCATGTTCATTGTTCCCAATCAAACCTGAAAAAAGAACCATTGTCCTGTTTCCTGAGCCAGTGAAAAATGAAGAAAATGCTGCGTGCCTGTCTGTGTGTGCCACAAAAGGGGGAATAGGACCAACTTCATCGGTGGCTCTTTAGGGGGTGCACTACACACACATAAAGGTGACTTTGCTGTATGCAGAATTAGTAATAGTGTCCTGTATGTGTTCTATTGAAAACAAAAAAGTTCACAAACTATGTGTTTCAGCCAACGTGAACCATACAATTTGAGGGAGACCACGTCCTGAGTACCATTTACATTTCATTACAGCCTTGTTTACATGCACTGTAGATTAGACACAGCTGGAGTGTTAGAAGTTGCTCATCCCTGGGTTTAGGCTCTTTGTAGTGACTGCCCAATGCCAGGGTGCATGTCCAGAGTAAACGGGACCTCACAGAGGCCTTTGATGTCTGGAAGCTTCCTGAAGAGCAATGACCTGTACAAGGAGACATAAGTTGCAGAGGAAGTTTTCTGGGTGTTTGTGTGGGAGAGAAGAAAAACACAGGTTGCTGGCAATCGTGAACTAAGCAGCAGATTGAGGAATATGAAAGGCATCTGTGGGGCGAGGTGCTAGATGCTTATGGATGAGATAACATGTCAGTGGAATAGATGCTTGGAATGACTATGCTTTGTTTATACACCATTCACTAACACATTTCATCATCCAGGTTTTGCGCAAGTGAAAAAATATTTCCTTTACATTACTATGAAATATTTTGCTAACTTTTCCAAATCTCATTAAGCAGAGTGTGCGGACAGTGAAAGCACTGGAGCATTTTATGAATATTATGATAGTTAACATTTACGATTTGTATTTAGGAAGAGGCAATCATCTCTAGTGTTATTTTTTTTTGGAAAAGTTGTTTTTGTTGGGCAAAACCTTATGGAGAAAATTTACACTTTTGTTTTTTATTTTTTTTAACCATTTGACCTCCGGAAGATTTACAACCCCTTCATGAGCAGGTGATTTTTTTGCGATACTTTAACCGACAATTGTAACACTGTACACAAATAAAATGTACCGTATATACTCGAGTATAAGTCGAGTTTTTTAGCACATTTTTTTGTGCTGAAAGTGCCCCCCTCGACTTATACACAGTCAAGCACTTTTCTGCAGCAAAAAATTTCATTTTCCGAACCGAATTTGGGGCCCTGTATCTCAGGGCCACTTGGTGCTAGGAACTCCAAATTTGGTGTGCAAACCCAGTGGAACTTGTACCACAACATATCCAAAGATGGAGTTCCTAGCACTAAGTGGCCCCGAGATACGGGGGCCCCAAAATCGGTTCGGAAAATGTCATTCTCTGCTATAGAAAAGTGCTTGACATTTTCTGAACTGACTTTAGGACCCCGTATCTCAGGGCCACTTAGTGCTAGAAACCCCAGCTTTGGATATTGTTAGTGCTAGTTCCACTGGGTTTGCACACCAAATTTGGGGTTCTTAGCACTAAGTGGCCCCAAGATACAGGGCCCCAAATTCAGTCAACTGTGTCCATCTGCAGCAATGTCATTTTGGGACCCTTTGGGTTCAGAGACCCCACATTTTGGCTGCAGCTAGGGGGCATCTAGGAGCCCTTAACTACTGAGTTTGAAGTTCGGGGGACCTATGGCTGCAAATGGGCACAGTGAGGCTGCAAATGGGCATTGTTGACCCTCTTTTCCACTTACAGTAGCTGTGCATTTCTCACCCTCGTCTTATACTCGGGTCAATAAGTTTTTCCCATTTTTTTGTGGTAAATTAGGGCCTCGACTTATACTCGGAACGACTTATACTCGAGTATTTGGTATGTCATTTTTCCCCCAAAAATAGAGCTTTTTTTGAAGGCAATAGATCACCACTTTGATTTGATTTTTTGCGCTAGAAAAAAAATGACTGACACTTTTGAAAAAAAAAACAATATTTCTTAATTTTTACTATAAAACATATCCAATAAAAATAATTTATAAAATCAAATTTCTTCAAAAAAATAGGCCAATATATATTCTGCTACATGCTTTTGGTAAACAATCTATGGTATATACTGTATTTATGGAATTTTTTTTTAGATACTAGTAATGGTAGCAAAAGGGTCACTGGTTTGAATCCCAACCACGACACTACCTGCCTGGAGTTTGCATGTTCTCCCTGTGCCTGCGTGGGTTTTTTTCTGGGTACTCCTGTTTCCTCCCACACTCCAAAGACCTGCTGGTAGGTTAATTGGATCCTGTCTAAATTGGCCCCAGTATGTGTATGTATGAATGTGAGTTAGGGACCTTAGATTGTAAGCTCTTTGAGGGTAGGGACTGATGTGAATGTACAATATATATATATATAAAGCGCTGTGTAAATTGACGGAGCTATATAAGTACCTGAAATAAATAAATAAAATACTAGAAAATAGCCTATATAGTCTAGGAGCCCCCGTAGATATTAAAAATCTGTGCAGCTTTGTAAAATGATCATTCATTGTATTGTTTTACCTGTAGGTGATTAGGGTTCCCCCTAGAAATCTGGCTAAAGAAGTTCTCGTTACCAACCCCCACATCCTGATTTGTTGCTAGGGCGTGAAAATCATTGAATGCTCACACCCAGCATTGCAGAGTGAAAAGCAAAATTTTTCGCATTCTGGCAACAAGACAGGACTTGGGGTTGCTATCTAGGAGTTTTTTAGCCAGGCTTTTGGGGGGACCCAAATTTCCTACAGGTAAAACAATAAAATGAATTATCATTTTACAAAGCGGCAAAAATGTGGGTTATCTACTGGGGCTCCTTCACTGCATAGGCTACATTCTGGAGTGAACTTAGCCTTTAACCACTTGAGCTCCAGAAGTTTTTACCCCCTTCATGACTAGTCCATTTTTTTATATTTAGCACTGTGCTACCATAACTGGCAATTGCACAGTTATTCAACACTACTTAAATGAAATTTACGGTATATCATTTTTTTCACACAAGTAGCGCTTTCTTTTGATGGTATTTGATCACCACTGTTTTTTTTATATCTTGTATTATATAAATAAAAAAAGGCTAAACATTTTGAGAAAAAAAGCTATATTTTTTACTTTCTGCTATAAAACATACTTAATAAAAAAAATTTTAAATTTAATTTCTTTATACATTTAGGCTAAAATGTATTCTGTTACATGTCTTTGGTAAAAAAAAATCCTAATTTATTTGTGTGAAAGTTATAGCGTCTATAAACTATGGTATATATATATGGAATTTTTTATTATTTTTTTATACTAGTAATGACGGCAATCAGCAACTTATAGTGGGACTGTGATGCAGGCAATCTGACACTAACTGACAATTTGTGGGAACTGACTTACTGCCACTGACATCTTCATTGACATTAATACAGTGATCAGTGCTACTAATATACACTGTCACTCTATGAATGACACTGGCTGGGAAGGGGTTAACACCTAGGGGTTAATTGTGTGCCTAACAATGTGTAATGTGCGCTGATTTGTACTACAGATTAATCTGTTTCTTTTCCCTTGCCTTGCAGGGAAAAGAAACATAGAGATCATTCAATGCCTTGCAGGGAAAAGAAACATAGCATTCATTCCCTCTGTTTATACCCTTGTATTGTTTGCTAACACAGGGCTCTGGGCTGTGATTCAGCAAATACAATCAGTAGGTCCCGGGCATGAATCATTGGCTGGGATCTGCTGACAGACTCCTGCTGTGTCAAATCACAGGGTAGTAGGTGAGCGGGGCGTGTGAGTGCACTCGAAACCCGGAAACAGGCAGCGACGTACGGGTATGTCACAGTGCCTGTAGGAGCTGCCCTTTCACAGTATACAAACTGCGGTGGGTTGGCAAGTGGTTAAAATAATTTTAACCACTTCAAGACTGCCATACATATATACAGTGGGGCAAAAAAGTATTTAGTCAGCCACCAATTGTGCAAGTTCTCCCACTGAAAAAGATGAGAGAGGCCTGTAATTGTCATCATAGGTATACCTCAACTATGAGAGACAAAATGTGGAAACAAATCCAGACAATCACATTGTCGGATTTTTTAAAGAATTTATGTGCAAATTATGGTGGAAAATAAGTATTTGGTCACCTACAAACAAGCAAGATTTCTGGCTCTCACAGACCTGTATCTTCTTCTTTAAGAGGCTCCTCTGTCCTCCACTCATTACCTGTATTAATGGCACCTGTTTGAACTTGTTATCAGTATAAAAGACACCTGTCCACAACCTCAAACAGTTACACTCCAAACTCCACTATGGTGAAGACCAAAGAGCTGTCGAAGGACACCAGAAACAAAATTGTAGACCTGCACCAGGCTGGGAAGACTGAATATGCAATAAGCAAGCAGCTTGGTGTGCAGAAATCAACTGTGGGAGCAATAATTAGAGAATGGAAGACATACAAGACCACTGATAATCTCCCTCGATCTGGGGCTCCATGCAAGATCTCACCCCGTGGGGTCAAAATGATCACAAGAACAGTGAGCAAAAATCCCAGAACCACACGGGGGGACCTAGTGAATGACCTGCAGAGAGCTGGGACCAACGTAACAAAGGCTACCATCAGTAACACACTACGCTGCCAGGGACTCAGATCCTGCGGTGCCAGACGTGTCCCCCTGCTTAAGCCAGTACATGTCCGGGCCTGTCTGAGGTTTGCTAGAGAGCATTTGGATGATCCAGAAGATGATTGGGAGAATGTCATATGGTCAGATGAAACCAAAGTAGAACTGTTTGGTAGAAACACAACTCGTCGTCTTTGGAGGAGAGAGAATGCTGAGTTGCAACCAAAGAACACCATACCTACTGCGAAGCATGGGGGTGACAACATCATGCTTTGGGGCTGTTTCTCTGCAAAGGGAACAGGACGACTGATCCGTGTACATAAAAGAATGAATGGGGCCATGTATCGTGAGATTTTGAGTGCAAACCTCCTCCCATCAGCAAGGGCATTGAAGATGAAATGTGGCTGGGTCTTTCAGCATGACAATGATCCCAAACACACTGCCCGGGCAATGAAGGAGTGGCTTCGCAAGAAGCATTTCAAGGTCCTGGAGTGGCCTAGCCAGTCTCCAGATCTCAACCCCATAGAAAACCTTTGGAGGGAGTTGAAAGTCCGTGTTGCCCAGTGACAGCCCCAAAACATCACTGCTCTAGAGGAGATCTGCATGGAGGAATGGGCCAACATACCAGCAACAGTGTGTGACAACCTTGTGAAGACTTACAGAAAACGTTTGACCTCTGTCATTGCCAACAAAGGATATATAACAAAGTATTGAGATGAACTTTTAATATTGACCAAATACGTATTTTCCACCATAATTTGCAAATAAATTCTTTCAAAAATCAGACAATGTGATTGTCTGGATTTGTTTCCACATTTTGTCTCTCATAGTTGAGGTATACCTATGAGGACAATTACAGGCCTCTCTCATCTTTTTAAGTGGGAGAACTTGCACAATTGGTGGCTGACTAAATACTTTTTTGCCCCACTGTATATACGTTTCAGCTTTGAACTGGTTTACCGGGTTTATGGCTGAAGCTATCAGCCATAACCCCCGGTATTTTTTTTTTTTTTTTCAGCCAGCGGCTGCCTTTTCCATGAGAGCATTCTGAGTGGTGGCTCATGAGCCACTAGAATGCTTTCAGAAGTCTGGAGAGGGCATGTCCCCACTCCCACTGCTCCCTAATGTTGCTCAGGCTTACCTCTTTTACCGGTGTAACGACATATTCGGCGACCCATTGCAGTTTGCTATGGAAGTGACGTTCCGTCACCGCCATCTTGCTACACCGCACACTCGTCCACAGTAAGGATACTCTAAGAAGGGGGAAAGCGGACATGTTGTTACACCCACCAGAGTTTTGCATTTTACACTTATTTATAACAGTAAAGTCAGTTTATATAGTGAAATACAGTACTTACAACTCCGTCTGACTACTTAGATCTTGAATTTTAAAAGCAGCGGCAACCCTGCTCATCTCACAGGTTTGCTAATCTGACAGAAGTTGGCTGCTTTTAAAATACAACATCTAAGCAGTCAGACGGAGTTCTAAGTACTGTATTTCACTATATAAACTGACTTTACTGTTATAAATAAGTGTAAAATGCAAAACTCCGGTGGGTGTAACAACATGTCCGCTTTCCCCTTTCTTAGTGTATCCCTACTGTGGACGAGTGTGAGGTGTAGCAAGATGGCGGCGACGAAACGTCACTTCTATAGCAAACTGCGATGGGTCGCCGAATATGTCGTTACACCGGCGTGCATTAGAAATGATCAAACAGGTGCAGCCGGCTGGTCACAGAAGCGATACAAGACCAGATCATCTTTGATCGCCTCTATGGCCTTGGAGGACCGGAGTGATGTCATGAGGTCACGTCTGGTCATGGGCAGAAGTAAACTTTTTTTTTTTTTTTAAGCAAAACATCTTTTGCTTGTAAAGGTAAAGAAGAGATTTGGGGTCTTTTTGACCCCATATCTCTCCATAAAGAAGAAGGTCCTGTCATCTTTATTTCCATTACAAGGGATTACATTCCTTGTAATAGGAACAAAAGTGATGAAAAAAAATTAAAGGGACAGTTTAATAAAAAAAATAAAATCTAAAGTGCCCCCATCGCTCAGTGCTCACGTGCAGCGAGCCCATATCTAAGTTCGCGCACACATATGTAGACAGTGTTTGCACCACACGTGTGAGGTATTGCCGCCAACATTAGAGTGGGAGCAATAATTCTAACGCTAGACCTCCGCTGTAACTCTAAACAAGTAACCTTTAAAAAATTTTAAAGCGTCCCCAATAGAGATTTTTAAGTACGGTACTGTGCCATTCCACGAGCGTATGAAATTTTGAAGCGTGACATGTTAGGTATCTTTTTACTGGGCATAACATCATCTTTCATATTTTACAAAAAAAATGGGGTATATATTGTCTTTTGTTTTTTAATAAAAGTGTTTTTTTTTTTAAATTGCGTTTGAAAAATGGCTGCGCAAACACCGTGTGTTATAAAAAAAATTGCAACGATCGCCATTTTATTCCCTAAGGTCTCTGCTAAAAAAAAAAACTATATTGTTTGGGGGTTATAATTAATTTTCTAGCAAAAAATACTGATTTAGACTTGTAAACAAAAAGTGCCAGAAAAGGCCTGGTCTTAAAGTGGTAAGGGGGGCAAGCATGAAAAAAGAGATTAAAAGCAGAGTATTACTTTAATAAGACACATCACTGCTTCCAGGCTGAGTGTGTATGACAGCCAGCTGTCCCTGTGATTGGAGCCCTTCCATAGCTGGTTCGCTTGGAGATGATGTATGTTATACCACAGTAATTAATATCATCCATCTGTCTCCAGGGCTCGGCTAGCTCCTCTCAGCAGTTGTGTCCTGAGGTTACAGTGGAAGAAATAACAAACAGGAAGATTACATATGATTCTCTTTTATTTATACTGTAGCTAAAACTACCAAGCAGCCCAGTATTATTGCACTGTCCCACCTACTGCCTCGTATAATAATTAGGGATGGGCGAACGGTTCGGCCCGAGCATAAGTTCGGGCCGAACTTAGGCTGTTCGGACATTCGATGAACAGCCGAACAAATGGGTCATTTGACCGTTTGCCCCCCCCCCCCCGAACCGACCACAATGCATTGCTGCGCTGAACAGTGCATTACAAGCCCTAAATGGCTGAAGCAGTGAAAGCTTCAGCCAATCAGGGCACAGAGCACTGTCAGAGTCATGATTGGACACTGTCATCATGACTTTATCCAATCATGGCTCATTCCCGCCCCACAGTATAAAAGTATTCTTTCAATGGCAGCCATTTTCAGTGTGATTTTGGTGTGGAGAGAGATAGAACAGGGCTCTGTTCAGTGCTATCAGTTAGTGTGCTATACTGTGCTATTTTGCTTTAATTGTCAGTGGAGAATATTAGTTTAGTGTCAGTCTACGGATAGTGTGAGTGTAGTGAGGAGCACCATCATTCAGCTTTGCATAGTGTGCAACTAGAGTAGGGACAGCTCAGATCGTTTCACTGTAGTGTGGTAATACCATGTCATTCATACATAGATTAGTGTAGAGTAGGGACAGCTCAGATAGTTTCACTGTAGTGTAGTGAGACCATGTCATTCATACATACATTAGTGTAGAGTAGGGACAGCTCAGATAATTTCAGTGTAGTGTTGTAATGCCATGTCATTAATCTTTACATTAGTGTATAGCTAGAGTAGAGACAGTTCAGATAGAGTCAGTGTAGTGACGGTTGAACACCGTCTATTTGATTGCATTACTTGCAAGTTTAACGCCATTTACTTCTGTGTGCGTTACTGACAGTTTAATGCCATATCGTTTTGCGTGCATTACTGCTTGTTTAACGCCATATAGTTCTGTGTGTGTTACTGCCAGTTTAACGCCATATAGTTCTGTGTGTGCGTTACTGCCAGTTTAAAGCCATTTACTTTGTGTGCGTTACTGCCAGTTTAATGTCATATAGTTCTGTGTGCGTTACTGCGAGTTTAACGCCATATAGTTCTGTGTGTGTTACTACCAGTTTCACGCCATTTACTTCTGTGTGCATTACTGCCAGTTTAACGCCATATTGTTTTGTGTGCGTTACTGCCAGTTTAATGCCATATAGTTCTGTGTGTGCGTTACTGCCAGTTTAAAGCCATTTACTTCTGTGTGCGTTACTGCCAGTTTAACACCATATCGTTTTGTGTGCGTTACTGCAAGTTTAATGTCATATAGTTCTGTGTGCGTTACTGCGAGTTTAACGCCATATAGTTCTGTGTGCGTTACTGCGAGTTTAACGCCATATAGTTCTGTGTGTGTTACTACCAGTTTAACACCATTTACTTCTGTGTGCATTACTGCCAGTTTAACGCCATATCGTGTTGTGTGCGTTACTGCCAGTTTAACGCCATATAGTTCTGTGTGCGTTACTGCCAGTTTAAAGCCATTAATTCTGTGTGCGTTACTGCCAGTTTAACACCATATAGTTTTGCATGCATTACTGCCAGTTCAACACCATATAGTTCTGTGCGTCACTGTACGTTTGGCGCATTATATTGCAGTATATTATAGTGTATTATTATTATTATACAGGATTTATATAGCTCCGACAGTTCACAACATTAGGGAGTTACTCTTAGGTTAGGTTAGGGTGTTACCGACACCCAAAGACCAATTTTTATGCACCCGTTACTTCTATCCAAAGTCAAAGTGACACCAGAATGTATCCAAAAAATCTCTAATCTTGTTCCCAGTGCACTACATTGTAGCCTCATCATACACTGGCTCCCCAGCTGTTGCTGAGCAAAATAAAGGCAGCTTGCAGGGAAAATGTCATTTTCATTTTTTTTGGCTTTATAGATGCAATTATTGCTGCAGCAGATTCTAGAAATGGTACAGATCTGCCACTTTACAGGTAGACTAATGCCCTGTACACACGGTCGGATTTTCTGACGGAAAACGTGCGATCGGAATGTGTTGTCGGAAATTCCGATCGTGTGTGGGTCCATCAAACTTTTTCCATCGGAATTTCCGACACACAAAGTTTGAGAGCAGGATATAAAATTTTCCGACAACAAAATCCGACCGTTTAAATTCCGATCGTGTGTGCACAAATCCGACGCACAAAGTGCCACGCATGCTCAGAATAAATAAAGAGATTGAAGCTATTGGCTACTGCCCCGTTTATAGTCCCGACGTACGTGTTTTACGTCACCGCGTTCAGAACGTTTGGATTTTCCGACAACTTTGTGCGACCGTGTGTATGCAAGACAAGTTTGAGCCAACATTTTTCATTTTTATGCTTTCACTTTAAAAATCAAAAAATCACTGCTTATTTAAAAATGACGTTTTTCACAAACTTTTTTTTATTGCTACATGTCCCCCAGGGCAGGACCCGGACCCCTATAACCATTGTACGTCTAATTAATTGAATATAAGCCTTCAAAATGGGCACTTTTGATTTTTGACATTCGGGTCCCATTGACTTTAATGGAGTTCGTTATTTGGGTCCGAATTTTTGCGGCGTTCGAAAGTTCTGGTGCGAACCGAACGGGTTTCTGTTCGGCCCATCCCTAAAAAACACCAAACTACTGGCTTTGAGTTATAATTAAGTTCTCTAAAGAAAGGTAACAGATCTACTGCAGGTAAAACAACAGCAAGTCCCAACTTGTTTGAAAATACAAGCCCACCTGGCTGTCTTGAAAAATGTCACAGAGCAAGGGATTTAGGTTAGCTTGTGACACTGTCCCATGAAAACATGCTAAATATTGCATCTGGCAGCCTTTCCCCTTATTGGCCATGGGGGTGATCAGGTAAAGGTATTAACTCTGTCCCTTGAATTCTGCTTGCATAGACTGCTGTTCAGGCCTCCTGCTGAACAGATCTTTGCTCGTTGGACAGGGCGTCTCCTGTATGAAATAGTAGGTTAGTAGAGATCCCTCTGCAGCTTCTCTTCCTCTCACCTCAGCTCCAGCCTGGAGACAGAGCCCCCCAGCCCCGGGGTCCCCTCACAGGCCTCATGGCTGCAGCTTCAACACTCCATCTTCCACCCAACAACAGCCCTGCTAGCCAGGCTCTTCTATATTTATGAGCCCATCCAACCACCTTGCCAGGCCTCCTGCCCACCCCCTCACCTCTACCCACTAGCTTCTAGAATTTTCTTCTAGTTTCTAGAACCAGGGGGAGGCACCAGAAGCCTGACCTATAGAGCCCTTCAGCCTGACCTACATCTCTGAACCCACAGCAATTACCCAGACTCATTTAAGCTACAGTGAGTCAGCTAAATGTTCCTATCAACTTTGTATACTAGAGGGTGCTACACACAAATTTAGCTCCTTTGTAAAAAGTGAAGGTTTACTATAAATTAAATCCAAGGAGCTGCGTGACATCTCCTGAGCTTATCTCTATTATTTATATCTGACAGTTTTATTGCATTACTGGAAGACTGCTATCGCTGTATTTGCGGGAGCCGGATGCTGATGCTTCAGGTCTAAGCACCTTCAAAATTAGAGTTGGTGCAGCTGCTATGCCTGCTCCTCTCACAGAAACCTTTGTATTTAATGAACTCATTCACAAAATACAAAGGATTCTCTGAATGGGCATCAGGGGTGAGGCGTGGGCATAGCTGCTCTGTGTGCCTCTCGCTTCTCTCTCACAGCCCCGTTTGTAAGTGTATATGCTGACAGAGCCATAAACCTATCAGATATAACAGAGATAAGTTCAGGATATGTCATACACCTCATTGGACTTAATTCATAGTGTGCCTGCACTTTTTACAAAGTGGCTGAATTCCTGTAATTCAGCTTTAACTCAAAAAATTACCTTCTATTGCTCTCAACCTCTTTCAAATCTCCTATTTTTTTTTGTTTTTTGGTGTTGTGATCTGACTATATGTTAGGGCATGGTGTCACTGTATGTGGGAACATAGCCACTCTATTTTGCTCACTCTGGAGCTGGACTAGAAACGATAGACTATGGGATTTGTAGTGTGCATAGAGCAGTGAACTTGACTGCATCTAAAGTTTGCTGCTTGTTCCAAATAAATGGAAATGAGAGAGAAGAGGACTAGTTCAGAAACTCACAGGGGATGTTACATGGAGGCAGTGAACACAACAAGATACAATTTAATGAAAGAAATCATTACAAGGCCATTAAAGCAGAACTACACCCAAGCTTTACAGTTTCCTCCTCCCTCCTCTTCAACTGAGAAGCTATCAGCCTCTTGGGACATGTCACAGGTTCCATAAGGCTTCAGGACCATTCACATGGCGTGTCACAGTCAGGTTCTACAAGTGTTTTTGTCATCACCGCTTTCCTTTATACTGGATTTTCAAAATAGCAAACACAGTAATTTATAGGTTGGATGAAAGGTTTAAAGGTATTATAAATTCTCGTGGTTTTTCACCTTAATGCATTCTATGCATTAGGGTGAAGAACCTTCTTTGCTGCAGCTGCCCCCAGAGCCCCCTCTCCCCCATCCCCCTTTTTCTTACTTGAGCCCATGCTTTTCAGTGATGAGCATGATCCCAGCGGCTCCAGCCGCTGTCTCTGTCCTCATTGGAAAGACTGATATCAGCAGGAGCCATTGGCTTCCGCTGCTGTCAATCAAATCCAGTGACACGGGAGCAGGGGGTGGGGCCGAGTCCTGCTGCCTGTGTCAATGGACGCAGCAGGGGGACTCACGAGCGCGCCCACACAGGTGCCCCCATGGAAAGCAGCTCTCAATGGGGGCACCCGATGAAGGGGAGGAGCCAGGAGCGCTGGGGTTGAGGCACCCAGAAGAGGAGGATCAGGGCTGCTCTGTGCAAAATCCTTGCACAGAGCAGGTAAGTATAACATGTTTATTATTTTTATTTAAAAAAAACTGACCCTTTTCAACCCCTTTAGGCTGGCCATACATGGCTCAAATTTCAGCCGATTCCTGTGAGCTGTGGGTGTTTTGTCAACACCACCCTGTGGGTGGGTACAGCGTGGTGCGTCGCCAATAACACACACTAAGTCCAGAAGCAATGCAGAACTTGTATTGCATGAAGGTAAACAGTTCAGAACAACCCAATGGAAGGCAGCCCAACCGGTAGCACTCACGATTGTCACAGTGCATAATGGAGCAGGTCTCATTCGAGCTGACAGTGTCTGTCTTGAGGGGCAGAATGTAGGCTGGCCATCCAAGTCCAAGAAGGGAGATTTCTGAGAAGAGTAATATGTCCCTAGACTTTCCCTTCTCGTCTGGAATCTTTCGCTATCGCCATTGCTATCCCTGACAGAAAGGCAACCTGTCCCTACACTGTCAACACGCAAAAAGCGCACCAAACCCAGGAGGCAGTATCCAAAATAGGCTCTGCCTGACCCAAGATGGCCACCAGATTCACATGGACCGTCAGCATCCAGCATGCTTTATTTTGTTGAGAAATCACAAAAAACACCCCCTTAGCATCTCTGCCCATGGCCATCTTAAGTAAGGGCAAATGATTCATGTAGCATTTACTTCCTGAAATGCATCTGCCCTTAGCTCAGGCATGCATGTAGGAGAGTATGCTTAGCTGAGAAAGCTCTCTCCTCTCCTCCCCTCCTGAAGACTTCTGGGGTGTATAACATAATTTGCCTAGGCAAGAAACCAGGAAGTAACTGAAGAAATGTGTAGTTTTGGATAGAGTTGAGAGGGATTAGAATGCTTGTGTAACGAAACATCCCTCACACCGCTTGAGTGCTTTTGTCATATTCCGCTTCCTCCCAGTCTGAATATAGATATCAGATATTCCAACTGCTAACAAACACAACAAGAGAATACTCGTTAGTTTACTGAACATAGACTGTTTATTGAAAACACAGGTACACAGGTAATACTCACTAAGGGGCCAAGCCCAACCCCTGAAAAACAACCCCACACCATAATCCTCCCTCCACCAAATGATTTGGAACAGTGCACAAAGCAAGGTCCATAAAGACATGGATGAGGGAGTTTGAGGTGGAGGAACTTGACTGGCCTGCACAGAGTCCTGAACTCAACCCGATAGAACACCTTTGGCATAAATTAGAGAGGAGACTGTGAGTCAGGCCTTCTCGTCCACATCAGTGCCTAACCTCACAAGTGCACTTCTGGAAGAATGGTCAAATATAGACACACTCCTAAACCTTGTGGACAGCCTTCCCAGTTGAAGCTTTTATAGCTGCAAAGGGTGGGCCAACTCAATATTGAACCCTACGGACTAAGACTGGGATGCTATTAAAGTTCGTGTATGTGTAAAGGCAGGCATCCCAATACTTTTGACAATATAGTGTACATCTAAATATACCAGGTGACAGCTTTCCGGTCATGAATGAGAACATTGTGGAGAATTTTTTCCTAAAACAGTAAAATACAGACAACTCTCAGGGCGACTCTGTAGAGCCTATGTCTCTGAAGCGTTCTGTTGTACAGACAAGGAAGGCATCTTTGCTCCCGACTTACTTAGGTCATTTTATTTATTTAGCAACATCGTGGAAACCAGTGAAAGGATCACGTTTCATCCTGTTCACAGTCTTTACTGACCACTGCATTAGAAGGTGGCATCGCTAGATAAGAAGAGGGCAGTCACCATGAGCCAACCTTCGACAGACCTGGGCTTTATTTAAATAATACACAATAGCTGGCAGGAAGAAGACATCCCTAAACAATGCCAAGTGACACTGATCTCTAAGATATACATCCCGATCCTGTATATAAACACAGGCATTCATCTTAATGTAATATATACATATGTCTGTAAAGAATGATTGTAAGTGCAACTGTATATTTTACCTCAAGTGTCTCCAACATGGACACTTATTCACCTGTAATTTTGATACATTCCAGATTTTAAAGGGAAAGTTAAAACAACTATAGCACGGCTCCCTTGGGGCCTGCTAGGATTTACCTGCTCATCTGCATCACCATGACCCTGTAAACATTGCAACCCACCTGACACTCTGGGTTCAGACATCTTTGCACCACCTTGAAGTAATAAGTCAGACAACTCAGTGCGTATATATTTTATTAATGTTTACTGTAATAATTCAAAGAAGATCTTGTACAGAGAAGGTAAAAGATCAACTGAGCCTTTGACAACAGACCTAGCTCAGCAGAAGAATTCCTCTATAATAATACAAATTATGGCAGTTTAGCAATATAGAATATTATATACATGTATGTACAATGAAATACCACTTGGACATGACCTGAAAGGATAAGCAAGAGTTAGGCATTAATACTGGTATACTTCTAAAGGGAAACCTAGGCCAGCCTATTTTATTATTATTATTATACAGGATTTATATAGCGCCAACAGTTTACGCAGCGCTTTACAATATAAAAGGGAGACAATACAGTTATAATACAATAAAATACAATAGGATTAAGAGGGCCCTGCTCAGAAGAGCTTACAATCTAATAGGGTGGTACAAAAGGTTGTAACTGTGGGGAATGAGCTGGTGGAAGTAGTAGGAGATTAGTTGGAGACGTGATAGGCTTTCCTGAAGAGATGAGTTTTCAGGGATCGCCTGAAGGTAGCAAGAGTAGGGGATAGCCGGATAGATGGAGGTAGCGAGTTCCAGAGGATGGGAGAGGCTCTGGAGAAATCCTGGAGACGAGCATGGGAGGAGGAGATGAGAGAGCTTGAAAGCAGGAGGGCTTGAGAAGAGCGGAGAGGTCGATTTGGGTGATATTTGGAGACAAGATTAGTGATGTAGCTCGGGGCAGAGTTGTGAATGGCTTTGTATGTTGTGGTTAGTATTTTGAATTTAATTCGCTGGGTGATTGGGAGCCAGTGTAGGGATTAGAGTAGAGGGTTGGCAGACACTGAGCGGTTGGTAAGGTGGATAAGTCTGGCAGCAGCATTCATGATAGACTGAAGAGGGGATAGCCTATGGAGAGGTAAGCCAATGAGAAGGGAGTTGCAATAGTCAAGGCGAGAGATAACGAGGGAGTGAATGAGGAGCTTGGTGGTTTCATTTGTTAAAAAGGGGCGAATTTTAGAGATGTTACGGAGGTGAATTCTACAAACTTTTGACAACGATTGGATTTGAGGCTGTAATGACAAGTCAGAGTCTAGGATTACACCTAGTACCCTGGCGTGAGGGGAGGGACTGATGGTTGCATTGTTGATTTTGATGGAAAAGTCATGGAGGAGGGCACGGGTGGGGGGGAATATTATTAGCTCAGTTTTAGAGAGATTTAGTTTAAGGAAGTGGTGCGACATCCATGCTGATATGTCATTTAACCTTTAATCCTAATGAGAGATCAAGCAAACAAGAATGGTATGAGGGCCCTTTAAGCAGTAATGACATCAATGTTCCAGTTGCAGGCCTGATGGTCTTCACTGGCAGTCAGAGTTCATTAACTATATCCAATAAGGTGTGGTAACAAGGTAATGGTAATTCTTGGAATGGTTTAAGCTAAAGGTGTCTATGTACAGTGTTCAAATAGAAGTGCAATCAAGTATTCCCAAGGTAAAGCTGTCTGTACACAGTGTCCCAATAAAGCAACAGAGAAAGGTTTGCAAAGATGGGCAACTGCCCTCTCACCAACGATTAGACCGATTCAGTGCCTTCTGAATAGCGACTCCCAGAGAGGCATCCTTGCAGCGGATCCGTTGTAACAACGCAATGCGAAGCACAAAGTGAAGGTTTGTCAGACTGCCAAGTTGATGCTGGACAGATGTCTGATGAACAGCAAGCAGTGCTGGAATGTTGGAATAGAGTGGTTAGAATGTTGTGCACCACGTGGTAGACCGTGACCTCACCCTCTCTGTACAGAGAGGTCGGTCACACACGAGGCACAAGAAGAAGAGAGCGCGGGCAGGTCTCTGGCCTTTTTTTAATAGCTCTTCCCAGCAATCCCTCTGATAGTAGCAAAGCTCCCTGAGATATGTAGTCCGAGTGTATAGTCATTCGGGGGAATAGCCATTCTGAGGAACTACTAATCCCACAATCCCTTTGGTTTGGCCCACAAATATGATGTCAGTTAGTGGCGCTGGGCACTAGAGGGACAATACGATCTATGAAATGACAATGAATAGCTGTACTTTGCAATCACAGTCCACATTGCTACATCCTCCCCCCACTTGAAAGTCTTTGGTCCCGAAGACAGAACACAACCTGTGGGATCACCTTACTATATCATAGGAAAGTGAATGGTTAATTATATGACAAACCAGAAGTCGTAACACCCAGTAACTGATCCAAAGAAGGATCTTCTAACAGTAACTTATATACATTGTCAGGATGAAGTCATATCAATCTTGTGACGGCCAGTAACAAATTAGTGGCCCACCCATTAGTGTCAGGGGTTGGATCAAGGTCATTCTTTACTAAAGGTTCAATAAAGGAGGCAAGTGTTTGGCTAGAACATTGAGCGGTAGGGATGAGTTTGTCAGAATTTTCTCCAAAGGTATCATATGTCAGTCTTTTTGGAGGGCATATCTTCCGTCTTAACCTGTAGTAGATATTTTCCAGTGGCTCTGGTCCCTGATCTGTTCCCCAGAAACTACATCCAGATTCAGGCTCTGGTTCCGAATCCAGCTTGGTTCAGGCCCTGGTTCCAAGTCAGGCTCTGCAGCAGGTTCTGGTTCTGGAATATTTCTGGAATAGTCTCTCTCTGTACTTCCTTAGTAGGAGAAGTGGGAGTTTCCAACACATTAGCTACTTTATCGGATTGCATCTTGATTTCCTTGTCTTTTCTTAGTGGGTGAAGATCTGGTGTTTCAACTTCCTGTAATGGGAGATGTGTCTTCCTCATAAAGGGTGTCCCCTGACTGTCTTCCTCATCAGTCCCTGGAGTGATGGGATTGTCTTCAAGAGGGGGGACCCATAACCAATCAAGAGTTAATTCTTCCTCCTCACTCTCCTCTTCAGGTGGCATGGGTGAGCATGTTTTTCCCACCCTAGGCCTCAGCGTAGGGGACTGATAGGTCTCTAAGCAAGAGAATGGGGGTACTTGGACAGCCTTGGATATAGGCAGTAAATTGTTTTGATGCCAAGTCTTCAGAGGGGCAGTCTTCCTTTCTGGCCAAATCTGGTACACAGGGAGCCCAGGTAATCATTTATAGGCAATGTAGGGTTGAAAGCGCCATCGGTCAGCCAGCTTATGTTTCCCAGGCACCCCTAGATTGCGCAACAACACTTGATCTGCAGGTTATAGATCCTGAACCCTCACTCTGAGATCAAAATTTTTCTTGTTCCTCTGTTCTCTGATGATAGATGCTTCCTTACATTAATCTGTAGGGGGAGTATCCAGTAGAATCATTTGAGGTGCTATTATAAGCATGAACCACTGCAGCTATATGGTCCCCCCCCCCCCCCAATGCTGTTTCTTCTCTGAAGGAAGCGTTCCTAACATGTTTAATAGGGTACGGTTGAAACATGAAACACTCAGGTTGTGGATCCCCTTGAGGGTGGTAAGGAGTGGTCCTGGATTTCTTTATACTTAAGAGTTCACATAATCTTCTAATCAGCTTGCTCTAAAAATCTCGACCATGATCTAAGTGTAAGCGCTGAGGCAGCCCGTAGTGAACGAAAAACTTCTCCACTGGGGTTTTTGCTACAGTACTGGCTTGTTGGTCCCCAGTGGGGAAAGCTTGAGCATAACGGGTAAAATGATCTGTCACAACCAGGACATTACTCCGTCCACACAAGTCAGGTTCCAAACACAAGAAATCAATGCGCACCAACTCCATTAGCCACTGGCTTTGAAGATGGCCCATTGGGGCTGCCCTGCCTAGTAAAGTCTTCCTCTGAATACATCTGATGCAAGAGAGACAGTAGCTTTCCACCTCAGTTTTCATGGACAGCCAGTAAAATCGATCCCTGACTAACTTGAAGGTTCTATCTGGGCCTAAGTGACCATGATCATCATGAAGAGCGGTCGACACTATTAGTCTGTGTTTTTCAGGAAGGAACAGTTGACGAACACCCCCTGGTTCCTCAGATGGGCCTCTCCGGTATATGACTCCATCTTCCAACCGCATTCGTTCCCACTCTCTATGGGCTACTTTGGCTCCCTCAATGGAGCTATTCAACAGTATCTGAGGGTCCTGGGTGGATAAAGATTTCTTCATAAGATTCATTAAATGGATCTTCATGTTGGTCACGTCTCATGTCCTCTCTCGGCAACTGAGGCAGTTCTTGGCTGCACACTTGGGTCAAGTCACAGTAATATCTTGGCACTCCCGCAGGGGTTAGTCCCACAGCTTGGGCCCCTATTGCCCCTATGTGTTTATGGTCTACTCCTTGACAAACAGCCAATACTCCTTCCAGGGGTAAATGGAGTCAACTCTTTTGGCCAGCGTTTGTGTAGTAAGGCCTTTGGGAAAGAGCCTCAGGTTCTCGATTTCCCACTCCTCCCGTATTTCAAGCTGAACTGGATTTCAGACAGAGCAAACAACCACCGATATCCAGTGGCATCCAGCTTGGCAGTGGATAGTAAGTAATTCAAAGGGTTATCTGTTTTTACCACAAAGCTAGCCACGTACAGATAATCATGTAGCTTATCTACCACAACCCACTTGAGGGCCAAGAACTCCAATTTGTGTACAGGATAGTTCTTCTCGGGGGGGTGAGACTGCGACTCACATAGGCCACTAGGCGGAGTTTCCCCTTCGACTCCTGGTACAACAAGACCACCTCTGCTGGCATCCACATGCAATTCATAAGGCTTGCATGGATCAGTGTAGGCCAACATCAGTGCTTCAACAAGGCTCCCCTTCAGTCGTTCAAAAGCCCTTTCACACTTTGCCATCCACTGCTCTTGAATAGATTCACGTGGCTTCCTGGGGCCTCCCTTCTGAGCTTTCTGCTGATCCCCCTCCATTTGTTTCTGTAAAAGCTCATTCACTGGCTGGGCAATCTTTTATAGTATGAGCAGAAACCCAAAAACAACCTCAACTCAGTGACGGTGCTCAGGCAAGGCCAGGAAATAACAGCCTGCTACTTCTGAGGGTCAGTAGCTATTCCCTCAGCTGAGACTACATACCCAACATACGTGACCGAAGTCTGGTAGAACTAACACTTCTCTATCGACAGCTTCAGCCCCTCCGAGTGTAATCATTGCAAAACTTTCTCCAACCAAGCTTCATGCTCCTCCAACGTTCTGCCGAACACAATGATATCATCAAGATACACTAGCACATCCGCCAAGTTCATATTACCTGCAGTGTTCTCTATCAGGGCACCTCTTTTGTGATGTAACTTCTTTCCATTAAAAAAACCTTCTTGGACAACTTTTTGCTGATCCATGGTGTGCTGGCGAAGATGTACGTTTGTTTGATGCTTCCAGAACCCAACTGGTAATCGCTACAGCATCCATTATTTTTTATGCCATTTTGTCGGGAACGTGTGCGATTGGAATATCAAGTTGACTGCTATACTGGGTTTCCATTACGCACCCCCTGGTGGCCACCCAGATGTGGGGTTCATTATCCTCCGTGCCCGATACATGTGGGACACGGTTGTCACCAATTTATCCAATTGAGAAACTTGCCTAGATACTGATGGCATCCGATGATGCAGGATCCTCCCAGTTCAACAGAGCCCCTGGCTGCATCTACAGCCAAGAAGAGACGCTATTTTGTTTCCTCCTGATGAGAATAAGGCGTTTGGAACCGACACTGCCACTGATATCCACCATGAGATCAAATGATTAAAGAAAAGACAAATCGATCTCGAATTACATGGACAGACGCTATCCGAATACTATAGGACAAAAAAGATCCCAAGAGGTTTCCGCATCAAGAACCAACCTACTATTGGATGTCACAAACGTGAGTTCTGTGAAAAGTGGTGTGAGGTCTCCACACAAAATTCGCTCAACTATATGCTTATTTTGATAGAAGAAGTCAAGGTTCAACTGTGGCAAGTTCACAGAGAACTATCAACACTGATAGTGCCTGTCCAGGATAACGACGCACTAGCGAGTGCGTTGCGCAATATTGACTGTGAGATACTAGTATACTCTGAAAAACAGAAACAGGTCAAACGAGACAAGCTAAGACTTGTTAATCAGGATTACCAGGAGGGAGTTTATCTTTGGGTCACAGGAGCCACACGTCCCAGGAGGAGGCTCAGCCCACGCGCAGATACAGTACGGAGACACAGTCGACCTCCCACATCAGAGAGTGATCGCCCCTGAAAATCCATCATCTGACAGCGAGGTGGGGATATCGACAGGCGCCACCGCCTCCGGGAACGCAGCTCACCAGACCCTTTTTCCAGTAGCCAGTGGAAGCGCAGATCCAGGAGGGGCATCAAGAGAACAGACTGTGCCAACACTTCGCAGCAGCAGACGGCGGGGATCCAGGCATGCTTGGTAATCAACCTTTCATCACGAACCATCACCAACGGTGAGTCCAGACATTTATCTAAAGGCCTGTCATTTTTCCCTACCAATAGGCTGAATCTGTTTGACTTCGAGATTGAAATGTTCAAATTTGAGCGTACATTAAAAATAAAACAATTTTTACACACACAACCTGGGACACCCACCATGACCACAGCCGAGAAGATCACACCAATCCCATTCAGTTTGAAAAGTAAATTCATACCTCCTGGACATTTTCACTCTATCAAGAACTATATCAGAACAATCAAACATGATGTGTCCCAGAAAGCCTCAAACAGAACATACACTAATTTGAACCCAGAGGATTTTGCTGCACTTAGATCACTCAAAAACGATAAAAAAAACCATCATTAAACCCGCCGACAAAGGCGGGAGTATTGTGATCATGGACTACAGTGAGTACAGGAAGGGTATGCTCTCCTTGTTGCCCGACTCCACTAGCTACATGACATTGAATAGAGATCCAACACAAGGTGCCAAGAATATTTTATCTCACCTAATTAATATGGGGTGATCAGACGGTTGGCTGACCGATGAGGTGGCCAATTTTCTATATAATGACCATCCCTGCATGCCTGTCATCCATGGACTACCTAAAATCTATAAGGGCACCACACCACTTAAGTTCCGACCCATAGTATCCGGTACAGGTGTCATTACCCAACCGCTGGCCCAGGTTATTGATTTCTACTTACAGCCCTTCGTAAAGGATCTACCTGCCTATACACGGGATACAAGTGATTTTCTTGAGAAACTGAGAACCTTTCATACCCTTCAGAATGACTGGAAATTCGCCACAATGGACATATCATCCATATATACCTGCATACCAAACTCTGCCAGCTTGCGGGCCGTTGAACACTTCTGTGCTAAACATGACTTCTCCGGGGTACCTTGTGGGTATATTCTTTAATGTCTTGAGTTTATCCTCACTAATAACCACTTTATGTTTGAGGGAAGGACATACACACAAATACGTGGCACAGCCATGGGCAGCACCCACGTTTGCCAACTTATTTGTTGGCTACCTTGAAAAACAACACATTTACCCATCCCCCCCTTTTCCACAAGTATGTTGTAAAATGGATGAGGTACATTGATGACATTTTCCTCATTTGGTCAGGTAGCAAGGATGAGTTCAGTATGTTTGTTGACTTTTTGAACAATATTTTTCCAGGAATAGTGTTCAATCCTGAATTCTCTTGTGAACGTATTTCATTCCTTGATGTGCTCATCAATAATAACCGTGGCACCATCACAACATCCCTATACACCAAACCTACTGACAGAAACACCTTGCTCCATTTTCAGAGTGCACATCCTGAACATCTATGCAGAAATCTACCTATCTCACAATTTGCTAGGGTACTACGCATCTGTTCTGATGAGAATGAAAAAAGAGGCAACTTGAAATTATGTACAACAAATTCTTGGAGCGCGGGTATCCCACAGTGGTACTTGACCAAGCTCTTGACAAAGCCCAGAAGAGACGGACCAGAATCCCCAGCCCTATTACCTGCCCATTGTTTGTACACACGTTCAATCAAGAATTGGGTGCGATTAAACATGCTATTGAACATAACCGGAATATCCTACTATCTGACAGATCCCTGGGACCCACCACAATGGCCAGGCCCATGATAGCATACAAACGGGGTAGAACGCTGCGTGACCATCTAATACAAGCGGATCCCAGACACAAGTACATCAAAGCGTTACCCAAAATATCACAGAAAACAGGCTGCTACAGATGCTATAACTGTAACATATGTAACTAACTTATTTGTGGCACACATTTTACATACCCACGCATGGGTAAATGTTACCCAATATGTGAGTACTATAATTGCAACACTGATTTCTGCGTATATGTGTTAAAATGCCCCATTGACATATGTGGGTCAAACCGTCGGTCCGTTCAAGAAACAATTCCAGAAACACAGAAGTGACATTAGGGTCGCCCTGGCCAAGACCAAAAGAGGGTGAACAGGCTGACCCCAACAAACCTGTAGCAAGCACTTTGTAACAGCCAAGCACCAAACCCATGAGCTTCGTGGGATAGTGATTGAGCACATCAAGCCACCCCATAGAGGTGGGGACCGTGACCGGTTACTTCTCCGCCGTGAGGCCTACTGGATTCATACCTTAGGCACAGTACACCCTGGAGGGCTCAATACCAATTTATCTTTTACATGCTTTATTGATGATAGATGATAATTTCCTATGTATGTTTTCTTTTCCATCCATGGCTTGGTTTTCGTTATGATGTACAACATGTAATTTTGACCATTTACGCATTGTCTGAGCAATGACTCATCGGATATATAACATACCTTGTACTTTATACAAAACTACTCTTGGCTATGTCTAGCTACTGCAGGCTCATGTGTTTTTGTAGATACACTACAGGTTAAGTACCATCAATATTTTATCCCCTCACTAGAGCTGTATGTATTTATACGCTATACCTAGGTCCATTTACTCATTTTTCCCTTATTTTGTTCATCTTTATAGCATCCTACTCCTGACGATTGGCTTTAAACACCATGAAACGCGTTGAGTCCATACTCAAGGATGCCAGGTTTATGGCTTATATTATATTATGATGAATTCATCTCAGTATATTCTGTATAACTTTATGTTCTATCATGTACTGTTTATGATTATTACAACTATGTACAAGATTTTTTATTCACTATTGTTTTTAATACCAATCATGTTCCTCTATCTTTATACTTGAATAAATATGTGACTATTGCGCATTGAATATGTTTATATCGTGCCTATATTGTACACACGTAATATTTGTTTGGGATATCCATGATAGGGACTGCCCATTGGGGATTGGCTATAATCAAAAGTGTTTATCAATGTAACAATATATCTGGCCACATTATTCCTTATTACAGAGACAGACCTCATCTAAAGTCCCATGTCCATTTCTTTTATTTGTATATACCTTGTACTTTATACGTACTTGGTACTTCTCCTTCCCTTTGGGGACCTTTAATCTCTTCTGTCCTTTTTCCACATCTGGTATCTACCTGTGATACCCACGTAGCGGGCACATTAATTAAAGAACATTAAAGAACCATATTTCTGTACTAATAATTTTTCATGTATTTTGACATATTTTTATGTTCTGCTCTCATTTTTGGTTTGTCTTATACAGCCCCTGGGCTCCTGCTGCAGTGCACATGGTATTCCCAGATTCTCTTTTTTTTCTCCCCCCCCCCTTTCCCCCTGTCTCCCTGCTTTTTACCCTAAATCCCCCCCTCCCCTCCCCCCTCCCTTTTATTTTCCTTCCTTTGTCTTTCACTGTGCCTTTCTCTTGTGCCTTTTATGCGTGCATACTTTTTTCTTTTAATATTTCACTTATGTATACTTTCTCTTCCTTTTCTCCCCCTCTTCTTTTCCTTCTGCTGTGACAGATGTTTTTAACCTCTGTCCCAGGTTCTCTTCCCTTGTCTGTTTTCTATTTATTCCCCTTTTCTTTTCCCTTTGTTGTGGTTCCTCCTTTACTCTTTCCCTCTCTCTCTTTTTTCTTTTGCACCGTGGTTTTCTTCACCTCTTTTCACTTTTCCCTGCTCTGTCGCTTTTCCTTTCTCCGCTTTCCGTATGCTCACACCCCTCCTTTGTTATAGGTTGCTCTGACGACAGCGGCCCCGCTGCCAGGCGTCCCTTACATGAATCTGCTTCTACAGAGCTGGCAGCATGCGCGACGTACGTGGCGCTATGCGATAGGCTCCCTGGACCTCCAGCTGACAAGCAGTCGCTGGGTCCTAGTTAACACTGTGCCCCGAGTGGGCACACTCGGCAATTTTAGCCGATCAGTGACTATTAGGCAGTTCTATAAGTGGCGATCCGCACTCCAGGATTTTTCATATGTCATTACTGTCAACCATTCATTTTGTCTTTGCATATAACAATTTTTAATGATTTAGGCGGGATTCTGACGTCAATCTGACGTCAGAGGGAGGGGGAGTGTACTATTCTCTTCATTCTTCTCATTCTGCACATGTTTTTTTCCCTATTTGGTGACCACTGTAAATATATTGAGTTTGACACTATGCACCCCATCACTTGCCTGACGAAGGTGTCCTGCGCGGCCCCCGAAACGTTGCACCTCTTTAAAAAAACCTTCTTGGACAAAAAAAGCACCTCCTTTGTGATGTAACTTCTTTCCATTAAAAAAACCTTCTTGGACTACTTTTTGCTGATCCATGGTGTGCTGGCGAAGATGTACGTTTGGTAGAACTAACACTTCTCTAACGACAGCTTCAGCCCCTCCGAGTGTAATCGTTGCAAAACTTTCTCCAACCAAGCTTCATGCTCCTCCAACGTTCTGCCGAACACAATAATATCGTCAAGATACACTAGCACATCCACCAAGTTCATATCACCTACAGTGTTCTCTATCAGGGCAATTGGAAAGTGGCGGGGGCCTCTGCCAATCCTTTTGGCATTCAGTAAAAAAAAACTAAGAGGGCTGATGAAGGCTGTTTTTTTTCGGTCATCCAGATGCATAGCTATCTGGTAGTATCCACTCTTTAGATCAGGCACACTGAACCATTTAGCTCCTGATAAGCATTGCAGGGCCTCTTCTATGCGGGGGGGGGTTTGTGTACTGATCTGGGATAGTACTTTGGTTCAAGGTTCGGTAGTCAATACACATCTGGAGGGACCCATTCTTTTTCCTTACTACCACAATCGGGGAAGCATAAGGGTTCCTTTATTCCTTAATAGCCTCTGACTTCTTCAGTTCAGCTAGCTGTTCTTGGAGATCCTCCAGATCACACAAAGAAATTTGCCTGGCTCTTTCACGAAAAGGGCTTATCTTCAGTTAGCCGAATTCGATGCTGAGCACTCCTGGCACAGCCCACATCAAAATAATTCTTGGAGAACATCTTCTCCTATCGGGCTAGTTGAGCTTTGATCTTCCCCTCCCATCTGGAGAGCAGATTTGGGCAGTGGACGGTAGTCTCTCTTCCATTCCCCTTCTGGACTAGTTTATCTCTCGTCACTGCGGTGGCAGCACTCACTCTTCCAATGACCTTCCGGGGCTTCAGGCTGATTGGGTGACTGGTGACAGGAATACAACACCCTTTCATAGGTATCCAATCGCCACAGTCTTCCTACCCCTTCCGCGGGGGCCTTCTTCTCCTGCAATACTCACTGGAAAGCCTGCCACAACTGAGGATGAATCTTTCTTACTGGGACACCCTCCATGGCTAGTGGAGTGAGTAGTCTCCTCACAAGATTGGTGTCGGTGCCTATCAACAAGGAATTTCGGTCGGGGACAGACAACAGCCAACATGTCAAAAGTCTCTGGTTTTCCACCCAGGGCAGTATCAAAGGTTATGTTGATGGGTATGTATCCGTCATATGTGCACTTTTGGGTCCCTATGCCCCAAATCTCTAACTCCTTCAGTTTGCTCAAAGGGATATGTCTCAAGTGCTTGTGGTAAAAGTCTCGGTACAGCAACATCACCTGAACTCCATTATCCAGTAGGGCTTGAGTATAGATAGTCTCTACTTGTAGCGAGACTATAGGGGAGGACCCCACTAGGTTCTTTGGCAGATGTCTAGCGGGACTCTATAGTTTGTGTTCTAATCAGCCTCCTTGAAATCAGTGGAGTTGGTATAACTACTCACTCAGTAAGGTGTGCATTGATTTCCTGCCTTTGACTTCCCTTCCCTGAGGGTTTTGTTTCTTCTGTTTTTCTTGGTAAGGAAGGGTGACAGGTGGCATGCTACTTTTTTTCTTCTTAGAGCTTTTCTTGACATTGGATTGCAGTTTTCCCTCGGAGCTCTCAACTAGCTCCTTCACTGAGGTCCCCTGAAGTTTCCCGTTGGCTTTGTGAAGAATAACTTTTGTAAGGCCTTCAGAACTACCTTGAGTAATTGAGGGCTGATGCTAGTCTTGGGACACTCAGCCTGAAAGTGTCCAAACTCTCCACACCTCCACACTAATACATAAAGGCATGTTTTAATGCACTTTACATACTTTTTTTAGCAATTTTAACAATTCCTAGAAATTTTTTTCAACTTGCGATTTTATGTGACTTGCTGCGATTTTTTTGCCATTTTTTGCATTTTTAAATTCTTTATTGCAATAATACCCTCTTTTCTCTTATGTCCACCTTCAGATGTCACTATACATCCCCTAACATCATTTTTTTTACCTCTAGTCCAGCAGAATACCACAATGTAATTATATTTCTTACCCATTTTTTAACTTAAATTTAATTTTGTAATATTGTACATTATGATATGAATTTTGGTATTATGCGATGTGTCCGTTACAACTTGGAGTTGAGTAATCCTTTTAAAATTATCTCTCGTCATGTTGCGGAGTAGTGTTGTCTATTGGCATTTTAAATCACACTACTAGCAATAGCATCCGCCATGCCGAAGCTTGGACTAACCAAAAATGGCCGCGGTCACATGGCCATCAGTTTAGGACACACCTCATGCCATATAAAAACTGGATGGTGTAGCAGAATGGCACGGCTCCAGATGACGTCCCATTGACGAAACGTGTAGGACGGGCCTATACAGCGTCATTGGATCATTTCCAAGTTCGAGCCGTGGAGCGTAGATTGCTCCAGTTTCCTGTTTTTAAACACTGTTTTTGCTTTTAATGATTTTTCTTAAATGTGTGTACCCATCAGTACTATTAATACATTTTTGGATATTTGTACGGTATCACACTATGGAGTCTCTTTCCTCTCTACATGTGGGCAACATCTAAGAGGTTAACAGTGAGAAGACCACTTACATCGCAGACAAGGAGGCACTTGGAGAACACAGGACAGGAAGTTTCCTCCCACTCCACAGGCTGTGCAGTGGCTCATACTGTGAAGGTGAAATACCTCCTTGTGGGGTGAATAATAGTGGTGAGTGCGTTTCTTATGGGGCACTGTTTTCTAAGAAGCACAGAACAATTTGAAGGAGCACATTGTCACTTTATTGGACTTTTTTTTTATACACCAGGGTTTAAGGACGGTATATATATATTTCTGAACACAGTTTCACAGCAACAATATACACCAGTATATATATGTTGGATTTTTTTGCACAGAAATGTCACTTTGAATTGCAGGTTTTGCACAGGATTGTGTTTATTTTATTTTATTTCCGTTTGAACATAACAATATATATTATATATAAGCAGTTAGGAAGTTTACACAGTAAGATTTTTTTGTGGATTTTCGTGAATATACAAATATTTATTTTCTGCACTTTTATTGTCACTTAAATGTACCTGTGACACACACCCCTCAAGTATTTAGAGGTTGTAGGTCACCTCACAATAAGAGCAGCGCCATACCTATCCCCTCTTTTTCACATTTCTCCTAGATTTACCTTAGGGTGAATTTATTGATAGAGGCTGCAGCTCCTCGTTTTTCATTTTCACTATAAGCGCGGGGGTCTAACAATTTTTTCACTACCCCCCCCCCCACTTTAAATGGGATCACTCTAGCAATCACCCCTTCAGCTAGACATGCCTCTTCCCCCTCCTGCCATTCCAACAGCACCTTGACTTGGTCCAGTTCGTACTTAGCTTCCATATCCACAATGTAAGCCCGGTGTCCTGGGGCCAGAACTCTCACCCACTTTCTAAACTCTCTCTCAGTGTGTTCGCTCCCAGAGATCTCTAGAACAGTGCTCCTCTCCATTTGGGCTCCCTGACTTCTGCCCCAAACAACCACAGCCACTGAAGTTGCTTTGCACGTGGATTGTGGCTCTTGTCTAGGTCGACTAGGGCCAGCTGCCGATGGCATCCGGATGAGCCCCTAAATGTAACACAGCCCCCTTGGGGACTGCTTGGATTTACCTGCTCATCTGCATCACCATGACCCTGTAAACATTCCAACCCACCTGACACTCTGGGTTCAGACGTCTTTGCAACACCTTGAAGTAATAAGTCAGACAACTAAGTGCGTTTATATTTTATTAACGTTTACTGTAATATTTCAAAGAGGTAATAGATGGAGCCTTGGATAACAGTCCTAGCTCAGAAGAATTCCTCTATAATTATACAAATTAAGGCAGTTTGGCAATATAGAATATTATATACACGTATGTCCAATGAAATGCCACTTGGACATGACCTGAAAGGGTAAGCAAGAGTTAGGCAGTAATACTGGCAATACTTCCAAAGGTAAAGCCAGGCCGGCCTATTTAACCTTTAACCCTAATGAGAGATCAAGCAAACAAGAATGGTATGAGGGCCCTTTAAACATTTCACTACCCAGCTATAGACATATGACGTCTGCAAATGGGATCTCCCATCCTGGGCGGGCGTCCTCGGCTTCCCGGCGGTATAGGGGGTGCGTGCGCCCACCGTGTCACAGAGGAGCCGATGCGCATGCCCGGCGGCCGCGATGTCCACCGGGCACCCGTGATCGCTCGTGACAGAGCAGGAACGTGGATCTGTGTGTGTAAACACACAGATCCACGTCCTGTAAGGGGAGAGGAGCCAGATCACGTGTTCCTAGTATAAAGGAACACTGATCGGTCTCCTCTCCTAGTCAGTCCCCTCCCCCCACAGTTAGAATCGCTCCCTAGGTAACACATTTAACCCCTTGATCGCCCCCTAGTGTTAACTCCTTCCCTGCCAGTGACATTTACACAGTAATCAGTGCATTTTTATAGCACTGATCACTGTATAAATGTCACTGGTCCAAAAATAGTGTCAAAAGTGTCCAATCTGTCCGCCGCAAAGTCACAGTCATGATAAAAATCGCAGAACGCGGCAATTGCTAGTAAAAAATAAATAAATAAATAAAAATGGCATAAATCAATAACCTATTTTGTAGGCGTTATAACTTTTGCCCAAATCAATATACGCTTATTGCGATTTTTTTTTACCAAAAATATGTAGAAGAATATTATTAAATTGAGAAAAAAATTGAGGAAAAAAATTTGCTTTTGTTTTTAAAAAATTAGATATTTATTATAGCAAAAAGTAAAAAATATTGTGTTTTTTTCAAAATTGTCGTTCTTTTTTTGTTTATAACGCAAAAAATAAAAACTGCAGAGGTGATCAAATACTACCAAAAGAAAGCTCTATTTGTGGGGGGAAAAATGATAAAAATGTAATTTTGGTACAGTGTTGCATGACTGCGCAATTGTCATTCAAAATGTTACAGCGCTGAAAGTTGAAAATTGGCCTGGACAGCAAGGGGGTAAAAGTGGTTAAGAGGTATTGAAGTGGTTAAGCAGTAACGACGGTAATGTTCCAGTTGCAGGCCTAATGGCCTTCACTGGCAGTCAGAGCTCATTAACTATATCCAATAAGGTGCGACAACAAGGTACTGGTATTTCTTGGAATGGTTGAAGCCAAAGGTGTCTATGTAGAGTGTACAAATAAAAGTGCAATAAAGTATTCCCATGGTAAAGCTGCCTGTACATAGTGTCCCAGTGAAGCAACAGAGAAAGGTTTGCAAAAGTGGGCAATTGCACTCTCACCAATGACTAGGGATGAGCCGAACACCCCCCCGGTTCAGTTCGCAGCAGAACATGCGAACATGCAAAAAGTTTGTTCAAACTCGCGAACACCGTTAAAGTCTATGGGACACGAACGTGAAAAATCAAAAGTGCTAATTTTAAAGGCTTATATGCAAGTTATTGCCATAAAAAGTGTTTGGGGACCCGGGTCCTGCCCCAGGGGACATGTATCAATGCAAAACAAAGTTTTAAAAACGTCAGTTTTTTTGGGAGCAATGATTTTAAGAATGCTTAAAGTGAAACAATGAATAATTAAATATTCCTTTAAATATCGTGCCTGGGGGAGTGTCTTTAGTATGCCTGTAAAGTGGCGCAGTTTTTCCGTGTTTAGAACAATACCACAGCAAAATTACATTTCAAAAGGAAAAAAGTAATTTAAAACTGCTTGCGGCTGTAATGTATTGTCAGGTTCCGGCAATATAGATGAAAATCATTGAGAAAAACGGCATGGGTCCCCCCCCCCAGCCCATTACCAGGCTCTTTGGGTCTAGTATGGATATTAAGGGGAACCCCGCACCCAAATTTTTAAGAAAAATGGCGTGGGGGTCCCCCAGGCACTATATACTCTGAACAGAAGTATATACACTATACGGCCTGCCCTATATACTCTGCAGAAAATTGAGCATTAGGTGTTGGTGGTACCAGAACACTGTAAGCCCTCACAGTTACTCTTGGTGAGCGCAGGAACGGGCCCTGCTGTTAAATATTATATCAAAAATTGTAATTGAAAGCCCCTTTTAAACAGGGGCAGAAAAGTTGGACCTTGGGTGGTGGTGGTGCCACAACACTGCAAGCCCCCACAGTTACTCTTGTTGGGCGCAGGAACGGGCCCTGCTGTGAAATATTAGATCACAAATTGTATTTACATGTCCCTATTAAACAGGGGCAGAAAAATTGGGCCTTTGGTGGGGTGGTGCCACAACACTGTAAGCCCTCACAGTTACTCTTGGCGAGCACAGGAATGGGCCCTGCTGTGAAATACTATATCAAAAATTGTAATTACATGCCCCTGTTAAACAGGGGCAGAAAAATTGGGCCTTGGGTGGTGGTGGTGGTGCCACAACACCGTAAGCCCTCATAGTTACTCTTGGTGGGTGCAGAAAGGGGCCCTGCTGTGAAATATCATATTAAAAATTTTAATTACATGCCCCTGTTAAACAGGGGCAGAAAAACTGTGCCTTGGGTGGTGGTGTCACAACAATGTAACCCCTCACAGTTACTCTTGTTGGGTGCAGGAACGGGCCCTGCTGTGTAATATTAGATCAAAAATTGTAATTACATGCCCCTGTTAAACAGGGGCAGACAAATTGGGCCTCAGGCAGTGGTGGTGGTGCCCTAAACCAAAAATATTGTTATTTGTTGGAAGCTAGCATCATAAAGATTGAGGAGGAATAGGATAATCACTTAGCATAGGCAGTCTTCAAGGGATCCCACATCCATAGAGAAATCAATCAGTTACATCAGCATCAGGTGCTTGATAGCTGCTGCTGATCCAAGACGGATTCATTTTTATGAACGTGAACCTATCAACGGAGTCTGTGGACAGGTGCAGTCTATGATCCGTTACACACCCTCCAGCAGCACTGAATGTGTTTTCAGAAAGAACGCTGGATGCAGGACAGGCCAGTAGCTCAATTGCATATTGAACAAGTTCTGCCAGTGGTCCATCCTCAATACCCAGTAACCCAGTGGATGGTCTGTTGGAAAGGTCTCCAAGTCTGCTCTTGCCCCTAGATATTCCTGCACCATGTAATGCAGACGCTGGCGATGGTTGCTTTAACCGATCAGACCTTGGCGCCGAGGACTGAAAAATTGTCTAAATGCATCATTCAGCCGGCCACCTTCTCCACCGCTCTTCCTCTGACTGAACGAAGCCTCAGCAACAGGTTGTCCAGCACCAGGGAATGTAATCTCCCAGGGTCTGGAAATGCGTTGCACAAAACTTTCTTCAAGGCCTCCTAAAGATATTTCATCCTTTGCTCCCTCTGTGAAGGCAGGATGAGTTCTGCAACCTTACCCTTGTAATGTGGATCAAGAAGGGTTGCCAGCCAGTAATGATCCATCTTCTTGATACTACAGATCCTAGGGTCCTTTCACAGGCTTTGCAGAATCAGGGAGGCCATGCAGCGTAAGTTTGCAGAGGCATTCGATTCTGAGTCCTCTGGGTCACTAAGGATCACATGATCCGTAACAACCTCCTCCCTGCCATGTACAACTCCTTGGGTTTCTGGGGACTTAAAACCATCCCTTGAAGACTGCTGCTGTGTTATGCTCCACGTCCATTCTGACACAATCCTCCTCCTCCTCTTCTTCCTGTGTGTTTGGCAGGCCGCAGGAATACTATCTGGATAAAGGGGGCCTTGAGAGGTAAGGAAGTCCTCCTCTTCCTCCTGCTGTTCTGCCTCAAGTGCCCTGTCCATTGTTCCACAAAGCATGTGCTCCAACAGGAAGACAAGAGGGACAGTATCAATGAATGCATGCATTGTCGCTGCTCACCATCCTTGTGGCCTCCTCAAATGGTGAGAGGACAGTGCATGCATGCATATTTGATCAGTAGCCAATAGCGTGGCAAAAAGAAGCCAAGCTCCCCTGACCCTGTCCTGGTGCCATACTCACACAGGTACTCATTGATGGCCCTCTGCTGCATGTGCAGCCACTGCAGCATTGCCAACATTGAGTTCCACCTGGTGGGCATGTCACAAATGAGGCGGTTGGTGGGCAGGTTGCATTCCCTTTGAATGTCAGCCAGCCGAGCACTGGCATTGTATGACCGGCAGAAATGAACACAGACTTTTCTGCGTCAGGAGATCCTGTAAGCCTGGGTACCTGCTCAAGAAGCGCTGCACCACCAAATTCAGGATGTGTGCCAAACATGGGACATGGGTCAAGTGTCCCTGTCGGAGGGCAGAGAGAAGGTTGGTGCCATTGTCGCATACAACCATTCCTGGCTGAAGATGGCATGGCGTCAACCACCTCTGAGCCTGCCCCTGCAGAATCTCTGCCCCAGTGTGGCTCCTGTCCCCTAAGCAGACCAACTCAAGCACCGCACGGCATCTTTTTGCGTAGGCCCTTGAACGTAGGCCCTGTGCTTGCGTAGGCCCTTGAACGCTTACGGAGCACCGCTCGTTCAGAGGACAAATCTGCAGAAGAGGCCATAGAGGAAGAAGAAGAGGAGGGTTGGAGGTGAGAGCTGTGGCAGAATCAAAACTAGCATTCTGGAGGCGTGGTGGCGGAACAAGCTCCAACAATACTGAACCCTGTCCTGCATCCCTCCCAGCTGCCAGCAGAGATACCCAGTGCTCCGTGAAGGAAAGGTAACGTCCCTGTACATGCCTGCTAGACCATGAGTCAGCGGTAATATGGACCTTACTGCTGACCACCCTGTCCAATGAGGCCAAAAAATTGCCTTCCAGATGCTGGTAGAGAGCCGTAATGAAAAGAAATGTTGTTTTAGAACCTGCCACTGAGGTACTGCACATTCCACAAATTCACAAAAGGGGGCAGAGTCTACCAGCTGAAAAGGCAGCAGTTGCAGTGCTAGCAATTTGGCCAAGCTAGCATTCAGATGCTGAGCATGTGGATGGCCGGGACCGAATTTCTTTTTACGGTTTAGCAACTGGGGTAGGGAAATTTGCCTGCTAAAATCAGATAGAGGTGTACTGATAGCAGATTGGCTGCAAGTACTTGGGACACCTATTGCTATACCTTCATTCCTTTCAGTGCAAGTTTTTGAGAGGACTGGAGGTATAGTGGTGTTGGAGATCCCAGATGAGGAGCAAGGAGAAGTTCGCCTTTTTTTTTGATGTGGATCGTTCAAGTGCTGTTGCCAATGGACTGCATGGGAGGTCGTCATATGTCTGGTCAAGCATGTGGTGCCCAAGCGGCTGCTGTTCTGGCCACGCTTGATCCACTTGCAAACAGCAACGTGCAATCTGCTGCACACGTGTCAAAAAAGGCCCACACCAAGGAACTTTTCAAAATCAGCGGGGAGTCAGCAGCGTCCTGCACCTGCGGAGCTCTGCGATGTGATGCAGTAGGGTGGCTGCCCTTAAGCTGCCCCCTAGAGGACATCCTGCCTCGTTGGAGTTGTGCCACCTCCTCCTCTCTTCTATCAGGCACCCAAGTAGAATCAGTGACCTCATCATCACCTCCATCCTCATCACTGGAGCAAACTTGGCAGTATACTGCAGCTGGGGGAACATGACTGCCAGTTTCTTGTCCTTCTTGGGCAACCCCTCTCTCTAGGCTCACGTTACTCCCTTCCTCGACCTGGGAACAAACATCGGAGCCTTCCAATCGCTGCACATCCTCCAGCAGCATGCATCCGACACCGTGGTCGAATAGTTTGGGGTACTCCTCCGTGCATGATGGTGGGGCTACAGAAGGAGTGACTGTGGACAACGAGCTAGTGGAATAGGCCACTTTGGCTGCTACATTGGAAGGCAAACTACTCTGAGCCTGGGTGACAGAGGATGAGGAGGATGAGGACAGCTTTGTTATCCACTCCACCAACTCTTCTGCATGTTCTGGCTCAATAACACGGCCAGCAGCAGAAAAAAAGGACAAGCGTGCCCCACGGCCACCTGCAGAGGATGCACCATGTCCATGACCAGCACTGTTGACTGTAGACACAGAAGCTGCTTGCCCTCTTTTAGTGGCCCGTGAGCATCTGCCTCTCCTTGGTGGCCTTCCAGACATGATGTATATTTTGTTTTGCAACACCACACTACACTGTATTGTGTACTGCACCAGAAAAGTAGTAGCAACTGCACTAAGGCTGCACTGTATTGTGTACTGTGTACACCACCAGAAAAGTAGTAGCAACTGCGCTACGGCTGCACTGTATTGTGTACTGTGTACACCACCAGAAAAGTAGTAGCAACTGCACTACGGCTGCACTGTATTGTGTACTGTGTACACCACAAGAACAGTAGTAGCAACTGTACTACAGCTGCACTGTATTGTGTACTGTGTACACCACAAGATAAGTAGTAGCAACTGCACTACGGCTGCCTTTATTGTGTACACCACCAGAAAGGTAGTAGCAACTGCACTTCGGCTGCACTGTATTGTGTATTGTGTACATCACCAAAAAGGTAGTAGCAACTGTACTACGGCTGCACTGTATTATGTACTGTGTACACCACCAGAAAAGTAGTAGCAACTGCACTACGGCTGCACTGTATTGTGTACTGTGTACACCACCAGAAAAGTAGTAGCAACTGTACTACGACTGCACTGTATTGTGTACTGTGTACACCACCAGAACAGTAGTAGCAACTGTACTACGGCTGAACTGTATTGTGTACTGTGTACACCACCAGAAAAGTAGTAGCAACTGCACTACGGCTGCACTGTATTGTGTACACCACAAGAACAGTAGTAGCAACTGTACTACGGCTGCACAGTATTGTGTACTGTGTACACCACCAGAAAGGTAGCAGCAACTGCATTACGGCTGCACTGCATTGTGTATTGTGTAAACCACCAGAAAGGTAGTAGAAACTGTACTATGGCTGCACTGTATTGTGTACTGTGTACACCACCAGAAAAGTAGTAGCAACTGCACTAAGGCTGCACTGTATTGTGTACTGTGTACACCACCAGAACAGTAGTAGCAACTGTACTACGGCTGCACTGTACTGTGTGCTGTGTACACCACCAGAAAAGTAGTAGCAACTGCACTACGGCTGCACTGTATTGTGTACACCACCAGAAAGGTAGTAGCAACTGTACTACAGCTGCACTGTATTGTGTACTGTGTACACCACCAGAAAGGTAGTAGCAACTGCACTACGGCTGCACTGTATTGTGTACACCACCAGAAAGGTAGTAGCAACTGTACTATGGCTGCACACTGTATTGTGTACTGTGTACACCACCAAAAGTGTAGTAGAAACAGTACGCCACGCAATGCACTGTAGATATAGGCTACGCTGGATGCAAAGCATATTGACAGAAAAACACAGAATTGTTGACATTTTTGCGGATTTATTAAAAAAGAACTGAAATATCACATGGTCCTAAGTATTCAGACCCTTTGCTGTAACACTCATATATTTAACCCAGGTGCTGTCCATTTCTTCTGATCATCCTTGAGATGGTTCTACACCTTCATTTGAGTCCAGCTGTGTTTGATTATACTGATTGGACTTGATTAGGAAAGCCACACACCTGTCTATATAAGACCTTACAGCTCACAGTGCATTTCAGAGCAAATGAGAACCATGAGGTCAAAGGAACTGCCTGAAGAGCTCAGAGACAGAATTGTGGCAAGGCACAGATCTGGCGAAGGTTACAAAAAATTTTTGGTGCACTTAAAGTTCCTAAGAGCACAGTGGCCTCCATAATCCTTAAATGGAAGACGTTTGGGATAACCAGAACCCTTCCTAGAGCTGGCCGTCCAGCCAAACTGAGCTACCGGGGGGAGAAGAGCCTTGATGAGAGAGGTAAAGAAGAACCCAAAGATCACTGTGGCTGAGCTCCAGAGATGCAGTAGGGAGATGGGAGAAAGTTGTAGAAAGTCAACCATCACTGCAGCCCTCCACCAGTCGGGGCTTTATGGCAGAGTGGACCGACGGAAGCCTCTGATCAGTGCAAGACACATGAAAGCCCGCATGGAGTTTGCTAAAAAAAACACCTGAAGGACTCCAAGATGGTGAGAAATAAGATTTTTTGGTCTGATGAGACCAAGATAGATCTTTTTGGCCTTAATTCTAAGCAGTATGTGTGGAGAAAACCAGGCACTGCTCATCACCTGTCCAATACAGTCCCAACAGTGAAGCATGGTGGTGGCAGCATCATGTTTGGGGGTGTTTTTCAGCTGCAGGGACAGGGCGACTGGTTGCAATTGAGGGAAAGAAGAATGCGGCCAAGTACAGGGATATCCTGGATGAAAACCTTCTCCAGAGTGCTCAGGACCTCAGACTTGGACGAAGGTTTGCCTTCCAGCAAGACAATGACCCTAAGCACACAGCTAAAATAACAAAGGAGTGGCTTCACAACAACCCCATGACTGTTCTTGAATGTCCCAGCCAGAGCCCTGACTTAAACCCAATGGAGCACCCAATAGAGACCTAAAAATGGCTGTCCACCAACGTTTACCATCCAACCTGACAGAACTGGAGAGGATCTGCAAGGAGGAATGGCAGAGGATCCCCAAATCCAGGTGTGAAAAACTTGTTGCATCTTTCCCAAAATGACTCATGGCTGTATTAGAGAAAAAGGGTGCTTCTACTAAATACTGAGCAAAGGGTCTGAATACTTAGGACCATGTGATATTTCAGTTTTTCTTTTTTAATAAATCTGCAAAAATGTCAACAATTCTGTGTTTTTCTGTCAATATGGGGTGCTGATTTTAGCAAACGGCTGCAATATAACAAAGAGTGAAAAATTTAAGGGGGTTTGAATACTTTCCCGTCAGCACTGTATATGTATATATATATCAAATACACTGCCACTAACTGAATAACCTGCCTGCTTAATCTAAATCAAGCTATCTCTCCATCCACATCAACAACACTACACAGGGCCGCCGTGCAGGCAGCCTTATATAGTGTGGGGTGTGGACTTAGTCCCCCTGAGCGATGATTGGCCAAAGACACCCTGCCTTTGGCCAATTTTGGCTCTCTTAACAGAGGGCGCTGGGATTGGCCAAAGCATGCAGGTCAGGTGCATGCTTTGGCCAATCATCTTACAGCAATGCACTGCAATCTTGCAGTGCATTATGGGGTGTTCCGCGGGCACTCGAATTTCCCACAAATGCCCCATAATGTTTGTTCTTCGGCGAACACCCAATGTTCAAGTCGAGCTTATGTTCGACCCGAACATCGAACTCAACCCTAATGACAAGTACGCAAACACACAAATATAGCTTAAACTGGATGAACCAGTGTCTTTATTCAAGCTTACCAACTATGTAACAATTGATATTGGGTGAAAAAAAACATTGATAAATAGACCTATTAGTTACGGACTGGTACGCAATTGCAATTTAAACAAGGGAATGAGCAAATTGTCAAGGCTAGATTTACATTTTTGGGAAATGGGTGGGCTCAGTTCAAATTAAAAAAGAAAAATAGTTTACAAAATTGTAATTTAAAAATGTACACCAACAATTTTTACTTTAAATATTCGGATTATTCCACGGCTCTGTGCAATAATCACAAATTACACTAGATGGAGACAAAGCACCAGTTTATGGAAGAAAGAAAACCAGCCATAAAAAAATTGAGAATATTGCACTCCTATGCGAGTTCCAAATAACCTTTAAGACTTGTTCACACTAGACAGTCGTTCTGAATGCACATCCGCCGGTGTGCCCTGGCAGGAACAGTGCTAATGTGCCAAAGGGGTCGATTGAGCACTGACCACCAATGTAAGCGAGTACACCGAGTACTGAGTACAAAAGACACTGAACACCATGTTAAGGAGTACATTGAACACTGTCCACCAATGTAAGAGTGTACATTGAACACTGACCACCAATGATAGCGAGCGCACTAAACACTGACCACCAAAGGGTGCATGCCAAGCACTGACTGCCAGGGTATGTGAGTACACCAAGCACTGACCACTACACTACTCTCTATGTTATACAATGAAGGGGGCACACTGACTACACAATCCTGACTGCTGAACTCTTACACAGTCCTGACCATTACATTATATACATTATGTTGTACATGCATAGTCCTGATATTCTGTACACTATGTAGTCCTGATGTACATTATACATTTCTGACAACTGAACTTTTTGTGCTTTGTTGTACATTTCATGTACTATTTGCATAGACTTGACCACTGCACTCTATACACTACAATGTGCATCATAGTTCTGACGATTGCACTCTTTATGCTACACTGTGCATTATACACTCACCGTCAACTTTATTAGGTACACCTTGCTAGTATTGGGTTGGACCTCCTTTTGCCTTCAAAACTGCCTTAATTTTTCGTGGGATAGATTCAACAAGGTGTTGGAAACATTCCTCAGAGATTTTTGTCCATAATGGCATAATAGCATTATACAGTCGCTGCAGATTTTTCAGCTGGAGAAACCTTCTGAGTTTATTTCGACGGCAAAACCGGCCATGTGTACAGGGCATTAGGCTTTTTTCCTACTGATTGTATCAGGGACAAGGGCTTTTGAGAGGAGTACCGGGGCAGAGTGCTTTGACATTTTCAGGAAGCTCCTCAGTGGACCCTCCAACCAGCCATGATCTGCCTGAACTGCCTAGAGAGGTACTGGTTTAAATAAGATATGTAATGAAAATGGAAGGATTATATTTAAAAATACAGTAAGGATGTTGATTAGGTGGGAAACACGGAACCAGTGAAGGCAAAAATAAGCATTTTCCTGTACAAAATTATTTAATTATGTTTGTAGCTCAATTATGGTGACAGTGACAGGACTTGTAAAACCAGCCACCGTACACTTCCATGATGTAGCCTATCCTGTGCATTATTTGAAATGTCATCTTTCTTTACTTTGCAGAAGAATTTCTGGGTCTTTTAGCTATTAAAAGTTATGAGACTTGGCATCAAGTCCCATCAATACATTTTGGGGATTAATTATTATTATATTTTATATTGCTTGTGACGGCATTTCATAAAATCTCTTTTGATATTGAGCAAACCTCATATATGTTTTGTTAATGCTGAACCTTTCACTTGGATATACAATACTGCAGGGAAAGCTATTGGGTCTGTATGCAGAGAAATGTTTAATACTGAGAGAACACTGCTAGAATTGGCCATATTTTCTAATGGGGCGTACACACGGTCGGACTTTTTGTCTACAAAAGTCCAACGGACGCCGACGGACTAAAGCTGGCTGGTAATCCGATCGTGTGTGGGCTTCCCCGGACTTTCAGCGGACTTTCTCAGCCTCAAATCCGACGGACTTTAGATTTGAAACATGCTTCAAATCTTTACGTCGTAACTACGACGGACCCCGAAATCCGCTTGTCTGTGTGCTAGTCCGACGGACAAAAACCCACGCTAGGGCAGCTATTGGCTACTGGCTATCAACTTCCTTATTTTAGTCCGGTGTACGTCATCACGTACGAATCCGTCGGACTTTTGTGTGGTCGTGTGTAGGCAAGTCTGTTCGTTAGAAAGTCTGCCGCAAGTCCGCCGCAAGTCCGCCGGAAGTCTGACGGACAGGCTGTCGGACTTTTGTAGATGAAAAGTCCGACCGTGTGTACGGGGCATTAGTATTTCAATGGGTGCAGTCACACGAATGATTAGGGCACAGAGCAGATAGCTTCAGCAAGAATCAGTGGATTCTTGTGGTGGAAATCACAGGAATATACAAACATCTAAGTCTGGGAAGACTGTACAAATTAATGACAGGCTGACACCAGCCGTAGCTGTCCACATGATATTGCACACAGAGTTGATAACCTGTGGATAGCAAAAGACGATTTGCCCTGGACACAGGACCTGTGTCCATGTTTTTGTTCTTTCATTCACCTGTTATAGCAATAAAACTATGTTAAAGCTCCTTCAGGCTTGAGCTTTTGTGGTAGCCAGACATAAACTAGCCATAACACACAACACGTTTTCTATAGTTGCCAGAGAGATATATTTCCATTGAGGTAGGTTGGCATGTTTCATGTTCTCTATAGTTCCCAGAGAGGTAGGTTACACCTCCGTGGACTATTTATCAGTGCTGCTATATATTGTTGTCCTGTTTACTTTTTCTTGTGCTGTGTCCTATTGCCACCCCTCCTGCACACTCAAGTTCTCCAATAAACACCTTTACATCAGCTTCCATGTGATTCACCTCCATGTGCTCTCTCTCTCTGTGCTCCTAGTCTGTCACACACACCCTCCGTAGTTCACAGAGCGGTAGGTTAAACATCCTCTGTAGGTCACAGAGCGGTAGGTTACTTCCCCTCTGTAGTTCCCAAACTGATAGGTTACATTTCGCTCTGTAGTTTCTAGTGCTTTGGTTGTGCGCAATGAGCACAAGAAAAGCTGTATGCGGCAGCCATGTTTTTCAGGTCGCAGGTCCACTATGGTATTTTGTCTTTAAGGAGAGACATCGCTGCAGTCATCTTCCCCCTTCTTCCACTTTCAGATTATACACCCCTTATCAGTACTGTGATAGGATTAGCAGACTCTAACCCCAATACACATCTCAGTGACCTTGCAAGCCTAAGTAACTAGAGTTTTAACAGATACTCACCTGGTCTCAGGCCTGTCAGTCATTTAACATGCCAGCTGGTGGAATGGCCAAAACACATTCCTTATTGACTGGTTATTAGCAAAGACTCAAGAACTTTAGTGTATTTCATAACTTCTGAAATACTAACAGTACAGCCAAAATAAGGACATACTTTCCTCCATCAGTTAATTAGTAACGTTTTAAGTCCAAATACCCTTATCTTAGACAATATGAGGAGCCATTAAGACACATTACCCCTCCTAGGTAAAGTAGACATCCGACACCTGTCATATTTATATCCATTCCGAAAGGAATTCAAATGTTGGACAATAAATATGCAAGTTAGCAGACTGTAACCTCTAGGTATTTAAAGATATTAATGCCTATAGAAAACTGTATCTGGAATGTGGTCATAAACACAGTGACATCCCTGCTAATGAAAAACAGGTGCTAGCTCTGCACTGAATGAGGAATTGAAGAAAAAGCTGAATGGCCGCACTCCTTTGCAACAACTTGAAATATGATAAAATCCATATGAATACAGAGACATCAGAAGCATAGGGACAAGAATACTGACACATATCACACCACTGCAGGGTGCTTAATCATAGTTTAATCATCACAAGAAAAGTGCCCCTTGCAGTTGACAGCTCTCGTGTACCTTTTTCATGCTTACGAGAGACACTTTTCCACTTTGCTCATTAATTCAACTTTGCTGAAACCAGGACTTGATAAGTATTTTCATTTTCCAATCCTTTTGTTTTGCTGTTGCATTATCTAATTGTTTTCTTTGTAATATATTTTTTCTGTAAATATTTTACATTTTCATTATTTAACCATATATTGAAAAATATTAAAACTGTCCCTAATGCCCTAACACAAAACTTAAAGAATCCCTGTCTTTTGAAGATTGCTACTATAAATATCTGGATATACTTGTCTGTGGTGACAGTATGTGTTACAGACATTTATTCTAAAGTCATAGTTGCTATTGCAAATTTTGTTAAAATGTGCTCTTTTTTGAAAAAAGTATTTAGTGGCAGTTTACAGAGTTAATTACTTAGTTACCTAAGCCCAGTGATAATCACTCTCAGTCTGTTGGCACCTAGATTGTGGTCCCACAAGCTTGAAAATCTTTGTGCAGGGTGAGGCTAAGAGTTCCATTGTTGCAAATCATTGACAGCGTGGTGTGAGGTTGACCAGACATTTGTCACAAGTTGGGTTAGGATGACAAGTGGTCTGACCCACGTTTGTCACACTTAGAGGTTCTATAGTTCCCATACAAGTAGGGATTACACCTCTTCTATTTCCAGAAAGGAGGGTTACATACTCTCTATGGTTCCAAAGAGGTTGATTATATGTCTTCCATTGTTTTCAGAAAGATAAGTTACATGCTGAGGTAAATTTCACATTATCTATAGTTCCTAGACAGGTGTGGTCTACACCTTCAATAAATTCCAGGTTATATACCTCCTTTCGTTTTTAATTAGATAGGTTTGACACCTTCTATAATTTCTAGAGAGGTAGGGTTTCACAGGATAGTTGAATAATAAAATAGTATTCAAGTGATCCCAAATCTAGAACTCAGATAAAGTGGACTTTCTACTACCTTCACAGTTCCAGAGTTTCTGCTGCTTGTAGCTGCAGTTGCTCTAAGTGCTGGTGGTAGAAATTGCCTTCTACCTATATCATATGTGAAAAGTAGAAGACATTAAACAGCCTATAATTATTTTAAAATGACTAGATTTGTTTTTAGATAGAATACACATACATCATGTAACAATTTAAAGACGATGTATGACTTTCCAAAATGCTATTGAGGTATGTTAATTTAAAAATTTTCCTGAATTGCAGGTCTGAGGTCACAGTGTCCCTGTGTACAGCTTGTAACTGAGACCAGATGACATACATAAACCATTAGATTGTGTGCAAAGTCCTAAAATTTAACTCATCCACGAAATCCACAGATTGCCACATTTACAATAAATTTTTATTGTACACTACGTATTTTGCAGTCTTGGAATAATGGATAACTCAAGGTCTGGAATCCAAATTATTCTCTTGAATACCTGTAAACCTAGGATAAGGAACCAATATTGGTCCCTACCAACATATTTGTTTATTTCACCACCATCAGTCTGAAACCTAAAGTACTTGATGCTTCTAACTATAAAATCAAAATTTAATATCACAAACCAAGATGAGTAAACTTTTTAAACGTTTGATGAGTTGTGGTTCACCCGAACGTCCTAAAAAGTTAAAAACCTTTGAGATTGGAATGTCCAAACTGGAAGCCCTATTTAAGTCTCAAAAATTTCCAGTCCCCAAACGGTATGGCAGCACTGCATGATGAGATGATAGGGCTAAAATATGTGTAGCACCCTCTAGCTAGGTGCTAGTGTACATAGTTGTTGATGTAGGTACGTTTTAGCGTGGCTGAGAGCCAGGCTGGGTTAAATCTGGGCCATGGTCGAGTTACTCAGGGAGGCTGGATGACTCAGCAAGCGACACCTCTGGTACATCCCCCCTACTTGCTGGAACCTTTGGAGATGCTTCCAGAAGAATGGGAGGGAGGTAAGGAGGAGCTGCTTGGAGCATTGATGAGGGCCCTAGCCAATCCACAACAAAATGGGCTGGCAAAGGTGCAGGTCACCTCAAAAATTACTCATGGGTCATACCGGCAGGGGTAGTCAGGTGGAAGATAGAGATGGAGTGCTGAGAAGGCTGTCGGTAGGGATGCCCCCTAGTCTGGGGGGGTGACCTCGGGCCTGGGGCTCTGGTGCTGGAGGGACCCTGTACAACACACGGAGGAATCCTCAGGTGTGAGGATAGCAGGAGCAGGTCAACATTTCCAGGAGAAATGAGGAGTAATGAGGAGTAATCCGGGTGGGCTGGTGAGTGTTTTAGTCTGGGTGGACTGTGGAGAAGTAGCCAGGAGGGCTAGTGAGAGGGGCAGCTGCAGCCAGGCGGGCTGGCAGTGCCTGAAGAAGTGGTGCTGGGATCAGTAGCCACAGAGATGTAAGCTGGACCCAGGATTTTGCTACAAAACCAAAGGGCCCAGGGTCCCTGCCTGTAAAGGACTTTTGCTTTGATCTGGCTATGTGTTTTGCCAGATACACTAACTGTGTCCCAGCTGAGTCTGTCATTGCAAGCAAGTGCTGGAGGAAGAAGGAGTGTACATAGAGACTTTATATAGGTGTGTATATAGGAAAAGTTGTCCCTGAAGCGTTTTCTGAAGTCTCATGGGCATCATTTTCCCAATCCCTATCCAAGGTCCAATCCCTAAAATAAAAAAATTAAAAAAAAGCACTGGACTGTTTTCTGCCTGTCAACATGCAGTGTGCCTGACTGTCCAGGGTGTGGGATCCCTTTTGACCTGCGGCTCCTTATGGGGTGTACTACATATGGAAAAGGAAGATGCTGTCTGGAGAAATCATAAAAATCAACCGCAGCTACTGATATCCCTAAAAAATTGTACCTGGGATAAGAGGGTAAGACATGATGGTACTGGCAGTCAAGCTATGGGTGTTCAGGCAACAACAGAAGCAGGTATAAGACAGAACCACCAAGTATAACAGTGACATTTGTGTTGGACTTGGGGCATGCAGATTCATGAAATTCAGTCTAACTATTTCAATTTTCAGATCAAATCTAATGACAAATCACAGGGCCATTTTTTATAAACATCAATACCCTAATCACGCATTATTCATATAACCCAATACTGAAAAAATCATAAATTGGTACTTGTTATCTGTAAAACATTGTAAATCAAAATGATTTTTTTTGTAATCACATGTAATTAAATGTTTAAGACCCCTTCCACACTGAAGCGCTGCTAAAACAGCTTTTGTGGCGTTTTTCAGGCGTTAGCGGGGTTCTTTTTTTAAGGTCATGTGACAACATGACCTTAAAAAACTGCAAAAAAGGCAGGGGCACTCCAAACCCGCCCCAAAGACACTGCTTGCAGGACTTTTTCTACTGCCCCGCAAGCGCACCGCCCCAGTGTGAAAGCACCCATTCAAATGAATTGGAGGCCGTTTTCAGGTGCTATTTTTAGCGCTAAAACGCCTGAAAACTGCCTCAGTGTGAAAGGGGTGTAATGTTTTTCATGATTCCGGAGGCACTTCATTATCATCCACATAGAATTATTTCCAGCACCCAGAAATAAATTAAACAGCACATTATGTTGTGTTTTAAATGCAGTACTATGGTTGAAGCCAAAGCCTGCAATTCACCTGTTTGTATTCCCACAACCTCATTTTAAGGGGAACTTAAAAATAAAGGGAACAGACTGAGGTAATTTGGAAAATATTTCTTATAGTAAAGTGCTACAATTATATCATTAAGTTGGGAAATGCTGGACTAGACCATATTTAAACATCAGCTGTTCCGAGAACTTATTTTTAAGTCTGCAATTCTATCACTAGGACACATTGCTTGTGTGTGGCTTTTGCATGTAGTTATCCTCACCTGGAGCACAGACACACGTTGGGCAAGCCAAATTAAAACTAGACATAATATCATCCATCCACCATTTGTCTGCATCATCCATCCCAGCCACTCCAGGATGCAGCTGCCTCCGCACAGACAAATTTATACAAGGTCACCAGAGTCCGATAACATGTTCTTCCCCCCGTCGATATACATTATTTATTTCTTCTTCTGGAAAGTAGCCAAATCTCTTATTCCTATAAGTTATACCAAAAGTTGTTGAGAACTTATAATGTTTGGTTTGCAGATGTTTCAGAAATGTGCTAATGTTAACATGGCCAGGGCTCAGGTTTCTGTTTTCATCCATACTTTCATTAGTAAAGAGATATTTTCTGTATGTGTGCCATCAGACTCATTCATCAAACTCATCAGTTCTTAGCCTGTAGTATCATTTTGTAATGTCCAGGTATTTTATCAACTGTTTAGCTCCGAGGATATGACATGACACAAATCCAGCACCTTGGGGAAGGGATGCCTGCAATGACTGTACAACAATGCTATCAGTTATTTTGCCGTTAGTAATTACTTAGCCTTTGAACCCTTTGTTGTATCTCATACAGTTTAACACTGAACTTGAGACAATGGCTGAATACATTTACTATTTTTATTTTACATAGATGACATACACTATATTCTCAAAAGTATTGGGATGCCTGCCTTTACACGCATATGAACTTTAATGGCATCCCAGTCTTAGTCCGTAGGGTTCAATATTGAGTTGGCCCACCCTTTGCAGCTATAACAGCTTCAACTCTTCTGGGAAGGCTGTCCACAAGGTTTAGGAGTGTGTCTATGGGAATGTATGACCATTCCTCCCAAAGAGCCAGTCAGGCCAGTCAAGTTCCTCCAACCCAAACTCGCTCATCCATGTCTTTATGGACCTTGCTTTGTGCACTGGTCCAAATCATTTGGTGGAGGGGGATTATGGTGGGAGTTTTTTTTCCAGGAGTCGGGCTTGGCCCCTTAGTTCCAGTGAAGGGAACTCTTAAGGTGTCAGCATACCAAGACATTTTGGACAATTTCATGCTCCCAACTTTGTGGGAACAGTTTGGGGATGGCCCCTTCCTGTTCCAACATGACTGAGCAACAGTGCACAAAGCAAGGTCCATATAGCAATGGATGAGCGAGTTTGGGGTGGAGAAACTTGACTGGTCTGCATAGAGTCCTGACCTTAACCCGATAGAACACCTTTTGGGATGAATTAGAGTGGAGACTGTGAGCCAGGCTTTCTCGTCCACATTTGTGCCTGACCTCACAAATGCGCTTCTGGAAAAATGGTCAAACGTTCCCATAAACACACTCCTAAACCTTGTGGACAGCCTTCCCAGTAGAGTTGAAGCAGTTATAGCTGCAAAGGGTGGGCAAACTTAGCCATAGATGGTTCAAATCTCAGCTGGTTCAGCAGGTGTGAACCGTGTGTGGGCAGGCTGAATGTACCAAGTTGATCGGTCAATTACCTTGGTTACAACCAGCCTGCCAGATTCAGTTGCGAATATCACTAGCAATAATCACTGTGGCCTGCCAAAGAAAGCTGTTTCAATTGTCAAAGGATTTGTATTTGGCCATACAGTCCTGAAATGTACACATCTTTATCACACAGAACAGCCTAGTCTAGCAGGACAGAAGACTGCCGTAGTTAAGCAAGTTTTACAGGTCTTGTTCCTTCCCCACCCTGTGACTGCACAGTGAATGGAAAAGCAGACTGATAAGCTCATCCCTCTTCACTTTTTTCTCCCCTCCTATCAGCATGCTTTGCCCATTAAAAAATAAATGCAGTGATGTGTTAACAAATAAAGAACTGCATTTATTTGTATTTTTTACAGCTTTCAGCTTTAAAGGGAATGCATAGTGGTATTGTGTAAATTATATTTATGTATTTATTATGAGCAGGACTAAAGAATACATATATATGTTGTTTTTTTTTTTCAGATGAATATGAAATATTTTTTATTTTCCTTATTAGCCAGCAGGTGGAACGCACGTTACCTGTCTATCCTCATCTGTTTTAATAAAACAAGTCTGTTGTTCACAAAGTTTTTCGTACGCACTGTAAAATCATTTTCTGGAAGTTCACTGAGGGGATTCGGAAACAGTTTTATGCTGCCACCTAGGGGAGCTTTGGACACTGGCAAACAAAAGCCAGCCCCCACACAACCCCTCTTCTACCCAGCATGCCTCGGTTTTGTGAGCAAGCAGTACATAGAGTCAACAAACACAGAGGGACAGGTCATGTGTCCCTCAAGGCACTTCAAGAAAAAGATTTTACGCTAAACACAAAATCCTATTTTCTCTATCACCAGTTGAGGTACAGAGGAATTCAGGAATTCTGAAACAGTAAGAATGTCCAAAAGCAGTCCAACTGAGGGGTCCCCAACAGCTGGGAAATCCAGTAAACATTGTGGAAGCCTTGGCCAAGCCAATGGAGCTGTAATAGAGCCCACTAGTGAAGACCCAAACAATAGGGGTCCAAAGTTCTAGAATACAACTGTTGGTTTCATCTGGGTATACCGGATAAACATCCCCAGAACCATTATGGGAGTATAGGCTGAGGTCACATATAGCAGGAGAACTGTCCTCTGTGTGTCTTCAAGAAGACATGTTGTGCCTTGTGGTAGTAAGCAACTTGGCTCATTGTAAGGCAAGGCAGGGGAATGAAACTGGAGACTGGAGATCCGCTTGGTGTTTAATGAACAGAAGCAGCAGTAGGATGGTGCTTCCTCCAGGCTGAATGGCAGAGAAGAGAATGCACTCATGGGACACGCCACCTAGCATATGACTTTAGTTCCTCATACTTAACCCCTACCATAGTGAAAATGATGGGAAATATGAAAATGGTGCCCAATGGTACCAACTGTGAGGTAGCTCCCGACTTACATAGTAAGTGAGCCTACAGAGACAAAGTCACAACAGAGGTTCTGGACCCAGAAAGCACTCTGGGACAAACTAACATAATACACAGTGTTTGGAAAAGCACCACAATGCAGAGCCTACTGACCGAAGGTCAGATTCCAGACTAGCCTCGCCTTGTCCAGTTTTCACAGACAGGGTCACACCTGAGACTGTGCCATGGACCATGGCTTTGGACCTAGAAAGCACTCTGTGGCTAACTGAAAGTCACATTCCTGGCTGTTTTGACAGGAAAAGCTTGTGGAGAAGCTTGCCTACTTACCTCCTGCACTTTGAGGCAGTGAGGCTGCTAAACACAGGAATGTGCAGCAGCGACTATCTGGAAGTGCTGAAGTTTTACTTGTCAGAATAGCCCAAAAATTGGCCATGCCAGGAGGGTTTAGGAGTCTGCTGCAGGTGAGCCTGCACTTCATATCTGCAGCAGTTTCCTCCGTACCCTACTATGACAGAGTCTTTTTCAGTTGATATTTACACATACATCAGAATGATTTAGAGTTTGATTTCATGACTGCAAATTATCCCATAAACTCAGACATAGTAGCAGAGAATTCTTCTCTAGTCAATTGCCGACCGCCTTATATATACATGTGATCCGGCTCTTCTGGGTAGCAGACACTATCAGCCGGTAACACAAACTTGATGTCCGCTGGCACCCGCCGATCATTTGGTACAGAGGCAGAATGGCAATCTGCCTATGTAAACAAAGCAGATTGCCATTCTGTCAGTAGGGAAGGCATGAATCCTGGATCCATGTCTTCCCCTAGTAACAGCACCTCCCCCACAGTACAAAAACACTGGCTAGGCACACAGTTAACCCTTTGATCACCCCTGATGTTAACCCCTTTCCAGCCAGTGTTATTAGTACAGTGACAGTGCATATTTTTAGCACTGATCACTATATTAGTGTCACTGGTGAAGGGGTTAAATCTGCTTAGACCTGGACAATCAGTAGAATTCTTTGGGAGCTCCAGAAGCATCCAATGCAGACAAGAGAGTCATTCAATGAATGCTTGGTTTTAATGATAAGAATCACATCTTTATGCAAATTATGGACAAAGAATATAGCACAACTTAAAGAGAAAGGAGGGAAGGAGGACAGAGTTCATCACATGACACATAATTCCTATACAAACATAGCATCTCAGACATAGCCTAAACTAGTATTATAGCTGACAAGGGATATTATCTGAAAACATGATTTAAACTAATGGTGACGTTCTGACTTTGTCTGAAGACCTCATTTCAAAACCAGTCCTTACCAGACCTTAGCTATGCTGTGGTCATCGTGACAAACAAGACCCTAAAATAAGAGATATTCCTCTGTCAGCTATATTAAAGTTTTAGTCATGTTAACTCTTTCTCCTCCTTCAACTGGTTCCCAAAAAAGTGTCAAAAATGTCAGTTAGTGTCCGACTTGTCCACCGCAATATTGCAGTCCTGCTAAAAGGCGCTGTTCGCCACCAATACTAGTAAAAAAAATTCCATAAATAAATCCCATAGTTTGTAGGAGCTATAACTTTAGTGCAAACCAGTCAATATACGCTTATTGGGGTTTTTCTTAAATTTTTCTTAAATTTCTTAAATTGATTAAGAAATTCGATTTTTTAATTTTTTTTATTGGATATGTTTTATAGCAGAAAGTAAAACATTTTGTTTTGTTTTTATAAAATTGTTGCTCTTTTTTTGGTTTATAGTGCAAAAAATAAAAACCACATAGGTGATCAAATACCACCAAAAGAAAGCTCTATTTGTATTACCTCTAAAAAACCACCGACACGGCTCTGTCACCTTCAATGGGAAAGGGAACTAGGAAAACAGCTCGATCCGGAGGACTGGCAGGTCATGACTTCACATGACATGACTAGCAATCTCCAAATGCTCAAGGAATGTCATCTTTTTTAGAAAATGCCTATAAGGTACTTTACAGGTGGTACTACACACCTGCTAAACTGGCCCGGTTCATCCCAGCCTACTCTCCCTTGTGTTTCCCAGGGTGCTCCCAGGAGGGCACAGTGTCGCACATCTAGTGGACCTGTCCGAGGGTACGCAGGTTATGGATTAGAGTTTACTCCCTCCTCCGAAACATACTCCATGCTGACCTCAAAAAGGATCCATTCGAGGCACTTCTCTGCAACCCAATTGCGGAGCTGCTTCGCCCGGAGCGCCAGCTGGCTCTGCATCTCTTTACTGCAACCAAACTAACGATAGCTAGGGCATGGAAGACACAGACACTAAGTTTTGAGGCGGTCAAGAATCGCATGGACGATATAATGGTTAATGAAAAGCTGACTGCTGTCCTTTCGGACACTCATGATAAGTTTCTGAAGCTATGGAGGCCATGGGTCGAATATACTAAACCCACCCTCCCCCTTTCTTCCTCTTCTCTCCTTTCCCCCTATTCTTTACTCCTCCCTTCTTAACTAATCTCTGCCCCTAGCTCTTCTTTAACCTCCCTCTCAAAACTGTTTTCAGCCTCTGTTATATTCTTACTGTTTTGTTTTTCTTTGATTTACTAGCATACTTATTTTATTTATAAGATGCTAAACTTTATGTTATGTTTATTCATGATGCATTATCTACACTGTTAAACTGTGAAATTGCGATGATTATCAATAAAAACCCTTTGTAAAAGAAAGCTCTATTTGGGGGAAAAAAGGACATACATTTTATTTAAATACAGTGTCCCACGACTGCACAATTGTCAGTTAAAGTAAAGCAGTGCTGTATCGCAAAAAATGACCTGGTCACGAAGGGGGGTCAATTTTCCAGAGCTGAAGGGGCGAGATAAAACAGGAGGAAGTTGCCTTTGAAGGGGTATGAGAAAACTCAGAGGAGTGCTGTGGCTCAGGCAGGGACAGTGTCCTGGGCTATTGGTGTCAGGCCCCCTAAGACCCCTTTCACACTGAGGCGTTTTTCAGACGTTTTAGCGCTAAAATTACCGCCTAAATACCGCATGAAAAACGCCCCCATGTATCTCAGTGTAACCTTTCACACTGAGGTGTTGCGCTGGCTGTGCGTTGGAAAAAATCCTGCAAACAGCTTTTTTGGAGCATCTTTTGGGCGCATAAAATAGAGCTGTAAAAACGTCTATCCCAATTGAAATGACTGGGAAACGCTGTAAAACCACTGTAAAACCGCGGTAATACCGCTTTAAAACCGCCCAGAAGCTGTGGGGAAGGTCACATGACCGCATGGTCACATGGTCAGGTCTGCTGACGCTAACGCTTAAAAAAAACGCTATAAAAACGCGATTAAAACGCATGGGCGCTAGCACTATTTTTACCGCTAATGCTGCAAAAACGCTGTAAAACCATGCTAATAACGCTCATCGTTTTTACCGCGGTTTTGCAACACCTCCGTGTGAAAGGGGCCTTAGTGTATCGTAAGCTGGCCAGGGCTTGAGGAATAGCCCACAAGGGTCCTCACAAAAAAAAACTGCCAGAGCAAACTGCAAGAGCAAGAAATGCTGCCTGTGACCAGGTCACGGTAGGGCAGCATAGGGCTCAGGTAAACATGCAGAGGACGTTATCATGTACCTTGTGGCAGACCCTCACGTGTAGAGGGAAGCCTCTCGTACAGCCCTGAGACCACTGATTTTGTGACAAGGGCCGCGAGAGAGTGCAGCAAGGTATGAGTGCCTGTTAGATGTTCCTTCAGCCACGGCAGCAGGTAAGAGGTGCATTGCTAGAGACAGGTCGGATCACTGGAACAGCGGATGGCAGCAGGGACAGCAGACCCAGCACTGGGCAGATAGCAAGCAGCAGATGCTTGATGGGCAGCTGGCAGGTGTCTGGTGCAGGAGGATAGGTAATGCTCAGCAGGTAGAGAACCAACAGGGACCAGGTAGCATGCAGAGCAAAACTGGAGAATCACTGGATGCTAGGTCAGACAAGCCAGGTCAGCAACAGACGATCAGATACAGGTAAAGACATCAGGTAAAAAATGGTCAAGATGCAAGCAAGGGCTGGCAACGTAGAATCAGATGAACAGGCGCAAATCCAGGGACAAGCCAAGGTCAGGGCAAAAAGCATTCAAGCAAGGTCAAGGTAAGCCAGGTCAATAAAGGAGTCAAAACAGGAATGAATACAGGAACACAGGTAATAACTGCAGATGAGAGAGCACTGCCTAATAGCACTGCTGCAGTTTAAATAGTGCCATTGGCGCCAACATTAGCGGCGGGCACATGTGGGAGCATGCATGGGTGCATACGGGAGTGCACATGCCAATGTGCATTCACACACTGTTATGCACAGGGAGACAAGCACCCACACATCTTTGCCCGCACACCTGTGGATGTCTAGAGGCTTCAGCTGTACTAATGCTAGTGAGTTCCGGACAGGCTTTTTCAAAGGTTAAGTGCCCCACTCAACTAAGATGAGGTCCTGAAAAGGCTGCATGGCACCCCCACTGGAACATTTGGGGATAGAGATGCAGGTTCCAGGGAGCAGCCCGCTTCAACTAGTCTTCACCCCTTGGGTGGGTATAGGGCCAGTGCTTGACTATTTCGCACCCTAGGCAAGACCAACCCCTAGAGAGCAGGTGAATACCACAGGGTCAGAGCGGACTCACTGGGGCAGCAGAATTTCTCCTAATTCCGGAGACCTGAGACATGGTGTCTGCCTCGTCCGCCTCCCCAGCTGTCCTCGTGTCCGCCTCCTCTGCCTCCTCAGCTGTCGCCCTCCTTACAGGCCGAGCTGCTGCTGACATCCTCCACAGCAGCCATGACGGATGTCCTCCACGACTGATGCTTTCTCTGGAGAGTCAGTCAGCACCCTATACCTGTGTAGGGTGGCATTCTTTAGCCCCTCGTGTTCCCCAGCCAGGCTAGTGGGGAAGTCAGCAGCGGCCGCAGCTTAGTTTGTCTAGTGGGAGCGTCTACCCTGGGTGGGCATACCCCCTAAGGAGTCTTCAGGGACAGGGTTTCACCACAATGGTGCACCATGGTCCTAAATTTGTAAAGCACCCTGCAGATAACTCACATGTTGCACAGACCAGCCCCATATCTTCCTCTCAGGGGGGTCCGGGGTATGGCTTCCATGGTAATACTGACAATCAGCAAACCCAGAAAGCTGCAAAATTATCCTCTGGCTCTGCAGCTAATGAAGAAATTTACTAGATGAAAAATTTATCTTGAGAAAATAAAAATAAGAGAAGACATCCATTCTCTTAGGCCACTAGCAAAAACTGAGGCTTGCTGTAAGTGGGAGGAGTTATACTGGGCTGTCCTTTTCAGCTTTGTTTGTGTCTCCTGAAGGCAGCAGCCTAACCCAATGTACCTGAATACTGCGTCCTGTCCTTAAACAGACAAATAAGAACCATATGCTGCACAAAACAGGTTTGTGGAAAGTTTAAAGTATACTGCTTAGATTTAGCCAGAGGGAACCGATGAAAATATTGTCAGAAATTCAAGAGTCTAAATAATGCAGTATGTTTGTATGGAGCCATGATGAGGTGCAGTTTTTCTCTGGGGAGAATATATAGTAAATGGCCTGTATAGAAAGTGTACATAAAAAATGTTGGCCATAACAATAGATAACATTTGTTTGTCATTTTTCTAGAGCAAGTTTGATAATGACCCGTAGCACTTTTTATGATATTCCTTCCAACTAGCTTTTAGAAATGTGATTCTTTATTTAAAACGTTCTTACTTCAGCAGAATAAATTCTGATCTGTATGGGTTACTGCACTTAAAGATTCCTTCTTAACAATAAGAATCCTTTTTTCTGCCATAATAGTTGCCACTTACCACTAAAAGCTTTCCATACTGTTGGAGTAAATTGGAAGCTCAAAAGCAATTGCTAGCCTGTCATGGGTAGAATTCCTACTTATACAGTGTTTGGCAACCCAATAGAACAGGGGTCCTTAAAATTTCTAAGCAAAGGGCTAGTTAACTGACCTTCCATTTTTAGGGGGGGGGGACTGTGGTCAGTGGAGTCCCAGAATCAGTGGGTATTAACAATCCCCCTGGCTTGGTAGTGTGAGAGTAATAAATGCCCCAGGGATGGCGGTTAATGGGAGTAAAAAATTACCTAATGTCTGTGGTCAATGAGAGAAGGAGTAAAGCCCCATGCTTGGTGTTACAGAGAGGAGTAGTGCCCCAATGTTGGTGTCAGTTGGTAAGATTGTTCCCCATTGTTAGTGTGGGTGGAAGCTATAATGCCCCATTAATGGTGTCAATGGAATAAATTGTGCCCTATAGTTGGTGTCAATAAATAAGAGTTTCCCATCATTGGGATAACTGGGAGGAATTTTTGACACTTTGTGGAGGTCAGTGGAAGGAATTGTGCTCTATAGTTGGTGTCAACCCCCACTCGAATTAGGCCTCAATTACACTGGCACCCTTGCATTTCAATGTGCAGGAGAAATCTCTAGGGAAGTATAAGCAACTCTTAGGCCTGATTCACACCTACGCATTTTTAGTGCTTTTTGCATTTTGCAGATTTGCACTACAGAACGTGTTCCATAGGAAACCATGTTAAATAGGCTGTAGTAGAAATCTGCAAAATGCAAAAAGCACTAAAAATGAATAGGTGTGAATCAGGCCTTAGGCCCCTTGCACCCTGAGGTGTCTAGCTGCTGTGTGTGCATCTGGAGTTTAAGGCTCGATTCACATCTATGCATGTTGCTTTTGAGCGTTTCTGCAGTGTTTTTTGCGGTGCTTACCGCATTTTTGAGCAGCGTTTTCACTGCGTTTTTACAGTGTTTTGAGTTTTTGGGTTTTTTTTACAGTTTTTTTATACTGTACGCAGTGTAAAAAAAACGAAAAACGCAAAAAACACCGCAAAAACGCTGTAAAAATGCTGTAAAAACGCTGTACTTGCGTTTTTGATGCTGGTCCATTGAATTCTATTACATGCAAAATGCTGCATTTTGCATGAAAAAAAGTCCCTGACCCTTTCCAAAAACGCAGAGACACAAAAACCCATGTTAAAAAATTCCCATGCATTTCTGCAAAATGCATCAAAAAACACATTAGTGTGAATGGAGCCTCAGTGTGCCCAGGAGGCATAGGTGCAGCATCTAGCTCCTCTGTCTGCAGCCTGTTAAAGTCTATGACTGGATTCACACCTATGCATTTTTACTGCTTTTTGCATTTTGCAGATTTGCACTACAGAACGTGTTCCATAGGAAACCATGTTAAATGGGCTGTAGTGCAAATCTGCAAAATGCAAAAAGCATTAAAACTGCATAGGTATGAATCCAGCCGAAGGGGCTATGCAGTGTCTGATTTGATAAAGGTCTTTTGCGGTTAATTTAAAAATTGTACTTGTTTTAAGATTCCAAATCTTGTTCATCGATATTTTGCAATGACCAGAAGGTGGCAGTGTGAGCCTCTAACCTCAACTGAACCTTTTTGATAAGCGTGGCAAATTCACATGTTCCATCATGTCAGCGCATCATTTAACACAAAATGATAGGTTTGGCCATGATAGACTGAGATAGCAATCTTTTCCTCGTGTATTGGTAAAACTAATCACAATTAGTTTATATAACAAGTCTAGGCAGAGGCTGTGTAAATGGACCTATAATAGAGAAACAAAGCTGTCTTTTAGGTTACAAAGTCAGAACCTTCAGTATGACAGACTTGATCTCATCTAGACTTTATTTCTTCAGGTTTAAAGTGAAACATCACTCAAAAAAAGGTTTTGCACCAGTCTAGTCTCTACCCTTCACTGTAAAAAAAAAAAAAAAAAACAGATCTTTATATACTTTATTTCAATTTAAATGTTTTACCTCTATTTTCTATTTGCCACCACCCTCTGCCTCCATTCTCACCTAGGTGAGAATGATGTTTCGGTCTCCTGCTTGTAGGCAGCTGTAGTGCAGGGTAGCCTAGCTGGCTATAAGAGGAAGTGGGTTAGCAAGTATATATACTCACTTTTCAGTCGATTTGATATGTTTATGTGTACATATGTTCAGAGTTGTCTGGCCTCTATCATTGTCTCCAGCACCATTTTGGAGAAGCCTGGTGTCCTGATAGGACAGCAAATCTCTGGAGATTTGGTCGGCCATTTTTGGGTGGATACCTTATATAAGAAAGCCAGCCACGTTTAGTTCAGTTCACGTGTGTCCATAGACAGGGACAGAGAGCCGCTTGTGAGGGAGAGTTATAGGAGAGAAGATAGGGAGAGTGTTCCGGCCTGTTAGGGATAGCTCAGGGTTCCTACGGAGTTCTGTATCAGCAATCCTAGTCAGATGAAAGACTCCCCGTGGCGGATAATCACTCGCTGTGAGGGCGGGACAAGCGTATCAGATGCCTATATCCATCTGCTGAAGGAATACCGTTGTTTCCGGGTAATATGTGTGTGAATATCAGCCTCTACAGATACGCATTGTGTGCTTGGGTTTATACTGTGTTAGTCAGTGGAAAGTACCTATAGTGCTGACGTATACAATTACCGCTTACATCAGAAGTGACTGTGCCGTGTATCTGTGCCTCCATGCTTAGAGTGAAACTACGTGCTTTACTGCTGTAAATACTCTTTCTACTACCGCCTCTTCGGTAATAAACGTTGCCTGGTTGATAAAGTCAATACGTGTGATTCCCTCTGTGAAGACGCTACACTCTACCCCCGCTTACATGCTACATTCTCCTGGGATACTGGTGTTGCTTGTCCCATGAGACATTATTTCCATCATTCATTTACATTGCCCCATTATCCCATAAAGCATTGTGTTATTCTATGCAGTGTTACGCTTTAAACGGTTTTACAGGTCACCACTTTAGATTTATAAAGGAGGTCTACAATTACTGCCCACAATCTGACGATCGCGGTGATACCTCACATGTGTGGGACGATTGCTATTTGCGTGTGTGGACCAAAGCGTGCACGCACGGGAGGATGTGGGCACTTCATTTCTATCATACATTTTTTTTTTTAATTCCCCAAATCCCTCCTCTGCACTTAAACACCAAGATCTGTGTTTTTGAATGCTTTTGATTTTTAAAAAATGGCCCCAGTGGTTCCCGAGTAAGTGATGTCATGTCATTGTGATGTCATGTCATTGCTTCCAGGTTACTATTACAAACAGCCAATCAAAGCCAATCCCAGCTTTGCTTGGCTTGGCTGTCTGTCCTGGTGAGACAGGAGAGCCCGATAGAGTCGCAGATGGTGGCAGGAAGGGGAAGACGCCCCCTCCTGCTGCTTTCAATGGCAATTGAATGGCTGGTTAGTCACTCCTATTGCTATTACAAGTGAGCTGACTGTCAGCGCAGAAAAAATCTGCAGGCATCGTCCCGGTATAACCACCAAAAATCTAGCAACTTATGGGTACGTCGTTAGACAGGAAGTGGTTAAATACAACTAAAACAGTTCAGATGACTAAAATACGACTAAAACTAAAATGTCATTTTAGTCAAAAGACTATGACTTAAACTAAATCAAAATTCGACGTCAAAATAAACAGTGCACTACCACATAAGAATAAGTAGGGGAATCTTCTAAGTTGCTGAAAGAAAAAGGCTTTTCTTATTTTTTTTTCTTAATATTTTCCTAATATTTAATGTTGGTTATATATTCATGTAATATGTGCATTGGCATTACAGCCAACAGAGGTTACATTTTGTCAAAAAGCAATATTTTTGTTTGTTTATGAAACTTGGTTTTATTTATAAAGGCCTTCTAAATCTGTGTCTGTAGTGCACGTTCGGACCTTAATACCATAAATTACATGTTAATAGATTTTTACCCCAGGAGTATATAAGGAGTTTGGCAAGTCTAGAGAAATGCTTAAATAATGCATTACAATTTAACTACACCCATTAGATTTTAGTCAACTAAAATGTACTGGAGATTTTGGTAGACTAAAATAATACTAAAGCTAAATCAATTTATATGACAAAGTACAACTAAAACTAAACTGGCATTTTAGTCAAAAGACTATGACTAAAACTATAATTTGATGTCAAAATTAACACTGGATAAGATGTGGTGCCATATCTCTGTCTGCTCTTAAAGGAAAAAGGGAAATTGGGTGCTACATCATTCAGGGAGGCAAGTACAAGAACCAGAAAGGGACAGCTGGTTCCCTATGATGGTGACATGGGACAGGACCCGGAGTAAGAGAGCCATGGGAGATAAGAGGGCAACACTGGATCCACTTGACTTGTAAGTATTGTGGGAGATTAGCTCGTGGGGATCACCTTTTCTGGAAATTATGGTCAGCGTGCAGGCAGTTTTTTTTTTTAATCTGATGGGTTGCTTTATTTAGAAGAGGTTTGCAAAGTCATGAAAACAAACAAAAAACAGTAAAAAAGTAAAATCCTTGCCGTCTGGCGCTAAACGAAACAGTAGACTCCTCTGTATATGGTGTGGGGCTGGTCCCCATCACCCACAAAACATGTGGTAAAGCAAACCTTCTTTTTAACTTCAATACAGGGCATTTGCACACCCTTCCTGCCCAGGCCAATTTTCAGTTTTCAGCGCTGTTGCAATTTGAATGACAATTGCGCGGTCATGCAACACTGTACTTAAATGAAACTTTTATCATTTTTTCCCCACAAATAGAGCTTACTTTTGGTGGTATTTGATCACCTCTGTGGTTTTTTTTCTTTGCGCTATAAACAAAAGAAGAGCAAGAAGTTTGGAAAAAAAACACAATATTTTTTACTTTTTGCTATAATAAATATCCCAATTTTTTTTAAAAAAAACACATTTTTTCCTCAGTTTAGGCCAATATGTATTCTTGTACATATTTTTGGTAAAAAAAAAAAAAATCGCAATAAGCTTATATTGATTGGTTTTCGCAAAAGTTATAGCGTCTACAAAATAGGGGATAGTTTTATGGCAGTATTACTTTTTTTTACTAGTAATGGCGGCGATCTGTGATTTTTATCGTGAATGCGTCATTGCGGCGGACATATCAGACACTTTTGACACTATTTTGGGACCATTCACATTTATACAGCGATCAGTGCTATACAAATGCATTGATTACTGTATAAATATCACTGGCAGGGAAGGGGTTAACACTAGGTGGCGATCATGGGGTTAATTGTTTTACCTAGGGAGTGATTCTAACTGTAGGGGGAGGGGACTCACAAGGGGAGGAGACCGATCGCTGTTCCTCTGTACTGGGAACACATGATCGGTCTCCTCTCACCTGACAGGACGTGGATCTGTGTGTTTACACACACAGATCTACGGTCCTGCTCTGTTAACGGGCAATCGCAGGTGCCCGGCGTACATCGTGGCCGCCGGGCACGCGCATCAGCTCCCAAGTGACGTGGCGGGTGGTACTATGTCATATGACGTCCTGGGCCCCCAGGAACCCAGGACATCATATGACGCCCGCACAGGATGGGAGATCCCTCCTGCGGACGTCATATGACTATGGCTGGGATGGGAAGTGGTTAAATTCAAACAGAGCTCCTCTCTCTCATTTTCCCTTCTGAGTCTCAGGCCAGAGCTCTCTTGTGCTCTCTTCCTGCTCATTTAATGTCCACCTGAGTGTGGACTCAAGTGGATCACAACGTCCGGACCAGAGCCAAGCCTGCCATAGAGGCTGGAAAAATAGCGAGACACTCCTTTTCGTCAATGTCATTGTTTTTTTCATGCTTGTTCAGTTTCCGACTCAGGTATACAACCGGGTGCTCCTCACCATATCTGTTCTGGGATAGTACAGCCCCTAGGCTAGGGGCGTCCGTCTGTACCACAAACCCCTTTGTGAAGTCCAGGGTCACTAGCACCGGTAGTACACAAAGGGCCTCCTCGGATTCCATTTGACCATGACCGACCCACTACCATTCATCAGGTCGCTCAGAGGGGCAGCAATGATGGCAAAGTTGGGTATAAACTGTCTGTAATACCCCGTAATACCCAGGAAGGCTCGAACTTGTTTTTTGTTTACCGGTTGGGGACATTTTTTAATTGCCTCAATCTTATTGGTCTAAGGCTTGACCAGTCCCCGGCCAATAACGTACCCAAGGTATTTGGCCTCCTCCAGGCCTATGACACCCTTTTTGGGCTGACCGAGAGACCTGCTTCTCTCAGGGAATCTACCACTGCTTGTACTCGGGGTAGATGCGATTCCCAATCTGGGCTATGGATGACCACATCGTCTAAATAAGCAGCTGCATGCAGACAATGCGGTCTCAAAGTTTTGTCCATCATTCGCTGGAACGATGCAGGGGCCCCGTGCAAACCAAAAGGCATCCGCTTGTACTGAAACGAGCTCTCAGGAGTAGAAAAGGTAGTCTTCTCCTTGGCCAATTCAGTTAGCAGTATTTGCCAATAGCCTTTCTGTAGGTCTAGGGTTGTTATGTAGCGGGCCTGTCCCAACCTGTCCATGAGTTTGTCGACCCGAGGCATCAGGTATGCATCAAACTTGGACACACTGTTGAGTTTCCTAAAGTCGTTACAAAACCTGATAGTGCCATTGGGTTTTGGGACCAGCACTATGGGGCTTGACCAATCACTGTGGGACTCTTCTATCACGTCCAACTCTAACATTTTTAATTTCCTTCGCGACTACCTCTCGCCTGGCCTCTGGGATTCTTTATGGCTTTACATTTACGCGAACCCCAGGTTCCGTCACTATATCATGCTGGATCACCTTTGTCAGTCCGGGTAAGTGGGGGGAAAAAGTCTCTATTTTTGTACACAAACGCCCTAACGTCACTGTGTTGTGCCACAGACAGGGAATCTGTTATGGGGATGTCAGGTGTCACCGGTACCCGGTCTGTTGGAGGCGGGTAGGTGGCCAGTAAAGTCTCTCTGTCCTTCCAGGGCTTTAAGAGATTCACATGATAAATTTGTTGTGGTTTCCTTTTCCCTGGCTTGTAGACTTTGTAGTTTACCTCCCCTACTCTTTCGACAACCTCAAAGGGACCCTGCCACTTGGCTATGAAATTACTTTCCACCATGGGAACCAGTACCAACATTCTGTCCCCAGGGCTGAAAGTACGGACGTTGGCACCCCAATCATAGACCTTCCTCTGGGCCTCCTGGGCTCGCTCCATATGTTCTCGTACCAGGGGCAGGACAGCTGAAATTCGATCCTGCATCAAGGAGACATGCTCTATGATGCTTGCATATGGGGTGGCCTCTCCTTCCCATGTTTCTTTGGCAACATCTAGAAGCCCCCTGGGATGTCTACCATACAAGAGCTCAGAGGGAGAATAGCCTGTGGATGCCTGCGGAATCTCTCCTATGGCAAACATGAGATATGGTAGCAAAAATATCAATTTCTCCCATCTTTGTCGACCACCTTTTTTCAGCATATTTTTCAAAGTTTTATTAAATCTTTTCACAAGACCATCCATTAAGGGGTGGTAGACAGAGGTACAGAGATGGGAGATTTTGTATAACTTACACAGTTCCTTGGTAACCCTGGACATAAATGGAGTGCCCGGATTAAATAAGACCTCTTTTGGGATCCCCACTCGACTAAACACCTGGATTAACTCCTTGGCGACAGCCTTAGTAGAGGTGTTATGCAAGGGTATGGCCTCAGGATAGCGCGTTGCTTAGTCCAGGATTACCAAAATATGCTGGTGACCCCGGGCAGACTTCACTACCGGCCCCACTAGGTCCATGCCAATCTTCTCAAAAGGGACCTCAATTATTGGTAGAGGGAAAGGGGACTATGAAAATGGGGCGACCGTGCCGCCATTTGGCACTCGGGCCACGATTCACAGTACTCCCTGACATCTGCTTTAACCCAGGCCAGAAAAATCTCTGGGTGATTCTCTCCCTGGTCTTTTCGATACCGAGATGTCCCCCCATTACATGGCCATGGGCCAGGTCTAGCACCATCCTATGGAAGGATTTGGGAACCAGTAGCTGTTCTACCTTGTCCTCTCCGCATTTTTCCACCTGAAACAGTAAATCGTTTTTAAGGGCCATGTACGGGAAAGACACCCCCCCAGTTAGGATCCACTGGTTCCCCATCCACCATCTTAATGTTTTCTCCGGCTCTCATGAGGGTGACATCTCGCAGTTGTTTGGTACAGAAATCCTCTCTCCTGATCTCTAAGGGGGATACCACATTCTGGCTACTCTCATTGTCAGGGTCAGCGATGTTCTCCTGTTCGTTACCCTCGGGCTGTGAGCTAGCTTCCAGGTCCTCCGGCTCCCCAGCCATGACAGAGAAAGGAAGAGGATCTCCGGCTTCCTCAATCCCCCCCAACAGCGTCCTCTTCCCTTTAGCAAAAAGGGTCTAGTGAGAGTTCCCGTGCTTCCCCAACAGGGGGAGCTCTATCTACCAGCCTCCCTTTACTCTCCCATAAACTCCAAAAATGGGGAAAATCTCCCCCCACTAAAGCTTCATGAAGCAGTGAAGGTACCACCCCCACTGAATGTGTTACACTGCCCCACGGGGTATCAACCTCAACCACCGCTGTCTGGTAGTCCCAAGTGTTCCGTGGATGCAAATGACCCCGATAGTACTGGGGTGTACACAATAATTTCTGACTAGGGTCACCACACTACCAGAGTCTAGCAGGGCTGTGAGTGGCTTTCCATCCATTGAAATAACACACATTTGTTTTTCAATGCGACTCTGACATGATGCATGCAGTACATGCGACCTGTACAAAACAGAGATATGCGTCTTTTCATATAAGCATAATCACATTGCATAGGTTCATCATTTATAGGACAGTTTGTAGCAATATGCCCTAATGCATAGCAACGAAAACACTGTATGTGCTCTACCCCCAGTCCTCTTAACTGTCATAAAGACCTTTCTGCCTTCTTTGGCTAGTCTCCAGGTCTAGGACCCACAGTCTCAATAGCTGTAACAACAGTCTTATCTAACTTCCCCATGCTCTTGAACCCCAGAATAGTCTTCCCAGAACCGCTGGGCGATCTTGCACCCCTAGACACACTGAAGTGGAGCGTAGATGAGTTTACCAAGTCCTCATTAGCAATGTACCTCTAGGTCCACTAATTGGGTTGCAGTTTTGGGGTCCCCCTGTCCGACCCACTTCCTCAGAGCAGCAGGGAGCGCTTGCAGGTACTGGTCCATTACCACACGCTCCACAATCTGAGGGCCCGTCAAGGTCTCTGGCTGAAACCACTTCCTGGTGAAGTGGACCAGGTTGAACATTTGAAAACGGGGTGGCTTGTTGCTGGAGTAGGTCCACTGATGCATGCGATGGGCCCGGACTGCCATGGTGACACCCAAGCGTGCGAGTATCTCTGTCTTCAGGGTCTCATAGTCCTGAGCCTTATCCAGTTCAAGATCAAAATAGGCCTTTTGAGGTTCTCCTGTCAGAAATGGGGCCAACAGACCCACCCACTGTTCTTTTGGCCATCCTCCGTGGACAGCGACTCTCTCAAAAGTCGCAAGGTATGCCTAGACATTATCAGCAGGTGTCATCACCGCCCCATCATGCCCCAGGCCGTGATGTCATAAGGGGCGGGTTCATCAGGTGACATCACCCGGTGACCACGCCCCATGCCTATATAAATCGTTGCGCACCAGGCACATGGCATTACAGCGGGAGACAGCTTCATGTCAACATCGGAAGAAGAGAAGAGGGAAGAAGACGACGGAGAAGACCGGGCCACCGCAAGAAAAACAGCGGGCAAAAGAGCAGAAGATAGCGGAGGAGCCCGGCGGAAGATACCAGAGAGCGGGAGAAGAACCGGAGAGCATGGAGAAGAGGCCGGAGAGCTCAGAGAAGTCAGAAGAGACCCCCGAAGTTGGAAGAAGACCCCCGGGGCTGCCTAATAAATTACTTTAAAAACCTGTCTAGTATGTTTTTTTATTGACCCTTTTTTTCCTAGGTGAATGGGTAGGGGTATGATGTACCCCATACTCATTCACATAGGGTGGGGGGCCAAGATCCGGGGGCCTGTTTGTTAAAGGGGGCTACCGGATTCCGATAAGCCCCCCGCCCGCAGACCCCAAAAACCAACGGCCAAGGTTGTCGGGAAGAGGTTGTCATCAACATGGGTACAAGGTGCTTTGGGGTGGGGGGCCACAGGGCGCCCCCCTGCCCCAAAGCACCCACCCCCCATGTTGAGGGCATGCGGCCTGGTATGGTTTAGGAGGGGGCGCTCGCTTGTCCCCACCCCTTTTCCTGACCGGCCGGGCTGCGTGCTCGGATAAGGGTCTGGTATGGATTTTGGGGGGACCCCAGGCCATTCTTTCGGCGTAGGGGGTTCCCCTTAAAATCCATATCAGACCGAAGGGCTTGGTATGATCTTGGAGGGGGAACCCATGCCGGTTTTTTATGTCAAATTTGGCATGGAGCTCCCCCTCAAAATCATCAGAGCACAAGTCGCATGCCAAAGTCGGATCATGCAAGACGGCGATCCGACTTTGATCCGACTTCAATGATAGTCAATGGGCTGAAGTAGGATCAAAGTCGGACCAAAGTAGTACAGGGAGCTTTTTTCAAAGTCGGACCGACTTGTGTCGGACCAGTTAAGATGGCTCCGGTAGGGAAACATTGATTTTCAGACGTCATGCGACATGAGCTCCCAATGTCGGAGCGTTTGTCGCACCAGTGTAAACCCGGCCTCAATAAAGCTGTTCTGTGAAGCCCTCAGAGTTTTCTTAGAGAACCTTAGTGAACAAACAGCATCATGAAGACCAAGGAACACACTGAGAAGTTTAAAGCAGGGTTAGGTTTTAAAAAATATCTTAAGCTTTAAACCTAACACGGAGCACTGTACAATCCATCATCCGAAAAATGGAAAGATTATGGCACAACTGCAAACCTACCAAGACATGACCATCCATCCAAACTGACAGGCAGGGCAAGGAGAGCATTAATCAGAGAAGCAGCAAAGAGGCCCATGTTAAATCTGGAGGAGCTGCAGAGATCCACAGCTCAGGTAGGAGAATCTGTCCACAGGACAACTATTAGTCGTGCACTATACAAATCTGGCCTTTATGGAAGAGTGGCAAGAAGAAAGCCATTGTTGATGAAAGCCATAAGAAGTCCCGTTTGCAGTTTGCGAGAAGGCATGTCAGGGACAATCAGATGAGACCAAAATTTAACCTTTTGGCCTAAAAGCAAAACGCAATGTGTGGCGGAAGACTCATGCCCCGTACACGCGGTCGGATTTTCCGATGGAAAATGTCCGATTGGAGCGTGTTGTCGGAAATTCCGACCGTGTGTAGGCTCCATCGGACATTTTCCATCGGATTTTCCGACACACAAAGTTTGAGAGCAGGATATTAAATTTTCCGACAACAAAATCCGTTGTCGGAAATTCCGATCGTGTGTACACAAATCCGACGGACAAAGTGCCACGCATGCTCAGAATAAATAAAGAGATGAAAGCTATTGGCCACTGCCCCGTTTATAGTCCCGACGTACGTATTTTACGTCACCGCGTTCAGAGCGATCGGATTTTCCGACAACTTTGTGTGACCGTGTGTATGCAAGACAAGTTTGAGCCAACATCCGTCTGAAAAAATCCTAGGATTTTGTTGTTGGAATGTGCAAACAAAGTCCGACCGTGTGTACGGGGCATAACACTACACATCATCCTGAACACACCATCCCCACTGAAACATGGTGGTGGCAGCATCATATTGTGGAGATGCTTTTCTTCAGCAGGGAAGCTGGTCCGAGTTGATGGGAAGAAGGATGGAGCCAAATACAGGGCAATCTTTGAAGAAAACCTGTTAAGAGTCTGAAAAAGACTTGAGACTGGGGTGAAGGTTCACCTTCCAGCAGGACAACCACCCTAAACATACAGCCAGAGCTACAATGGAATGGTGTAGATCAAACCATATTCATGTGTAATGCCCCGTACACACAGTCGGACTTTGTTCGGACATTCCGACAACAAAATCCTAGGATTTTTTCCCACGGATGTTGGCTCAAACTTGTCTTGCATACACACGGTCACACAAAGTTGTCGGAAAATCCGATCGTTTTAAACGCGGTGACGTAAAACATGTACGTCGGGACTATAAACGGGGCAGTGGCCAATAGCTTTCATCTCTTTATTTATTCTGAGCATGCGTGGCACTTTGTCCGTCGGATTTGTGTACACACGATCGGAATTTCCAACAACGGATTTTGTTGTCGGAAAATTTTATCTCCTGCTCTCCAACTTTGTGTGTCGGAAAATCCGATGGAAAATGTCCGATGGAGCCCACACACGGTCGGAATTTCCGACAACACGCTCCGATCGGACATTTTCCATCGGAAAATCCGACCGTGTGTACGGGGCATTAGAATGGCCCCGTTAAAGTCCAGACCTAAATCCAATTGAGAATTTGTGGCAAGACTTGAAAATTTCTGTTCACATACGCTCTCCATCCAATCTGACAGAGTTTAAGCAGAAAAGAATGGGCAAAAATTTCACTCCCCAGAGATGTAAAGCTGGTAGAGACATACCCAAAAAAGACTTGCAGCTGTAATTGCAGTGCCGGTACCGCGTTTAGCCGCGTTTGCGTTTATAAGTGTTTTTTACAACCAGACTTTGGGGCCCTATATCTCGGGCCACTTGGTGCTAGGAACCCCATATTTGGTATGCAAACACAGTGGAACTAGCACTACAACATATCTAAATTTAGGGTTCCTAGCACCAAGTGGCCCCGAGATATGGGGCCCCAAAGTCGGGCCACAAAATGTCATTCTCTGCTGCAGAAGTGCATGACATTTTGCGACCCGACTTTGGGGCCCCATATCTCGGGGCCACTTAGTGCTAGGAACCCCAAATTTGGATATGTTATAGTGCAAGTTCCACTGTGTTTGCACACCAAATTTGTTCCTAGCACTAAGTGGCCCCGAGATACGGCAAAATGTCATTCTCTGCTCTGCAGACGCTTCTAGGCGCAAACGCGGCTAAACGCGGCATGCAAACGCGGCAAAACGGGGGTTTCTAAACGCCGGTTTCAGCTTTTAAAAACCTGTGTTCAGCAGAGTTTGCACCAGCGTCTCGTGTGCATGAGGCCTAACTGTGGAAGCTGTGCCCAAACAGGCAAAGAACTAGTCACTAGTATTGCCTGTGGTTTTCCTGCAGCTCATCTTTATACCATGCCATTTTCTGCACTGGCAGAGGCAGGGCTTTGCTTTCTCATGTCAGAGCTGTCCCACATGATGACTAGTGGTCTGATAGCTGGTGTGAGGAATTATCTTGAAGCATCAGGAAAGCTAGAATAAGTACAGATTTACAGAATAAATGCAGCAGAAGCAGGGAGATACTTGCACTGTGGGTCCGCAGGTACAACTCTCTCTCCAGCAATTAGAACAGAGAGTCGCACAGTAGTGACATCACCAAACCTCAATCCAAATCTCCTGAGACTAGCAGTAAGAAGCATCAGTGTCTTACATGTTCTTACACTGCAGATACACAGTTAATGAGGCTGTAGGCACAGGAAGTGATCAGGAAGGATGATTTCCATGCAAAAAGGACTTTTTTCAGGGTACTGCTTAGGCACCCTCACATACCTATAGAACATAGATGTTCTATATAACAAAGCAGATCTTCACCTTTTTAATTTTTAGTCTATTTTAAAGTGAACTGTGCTTTGCCAATGCAAGGCAAAGTACCATAGTCAATAAATTGCCAGGCATGGGCAAAAATATTTATAAAACTTTATTTAAGAAAACTCACATTCAACTCACATTCATCCAACATTTACATCTCTTACAAAGATTGATTAAAGTATGCCCAGCCTTATTATCAGGGAAAGTTGGCAACTGCAATTAAACCTGAGAATTTACAGGTCATTTAAACCAACCTATGGCTGCCAAAAATCCTATGAAATCCATACGTCCTAAAATCAAAACTGCATTTTCTGTAAATATTTCCATTTTAATGAACAAAAATGTTTTCCACATGGCATCTATATTATCTAAATCCTTTACATGTGTTAATAGAGTGCTGTGGTATTTATGAGCTTCAAAGGTGTTCTGAAACATTTATATTCACAGAATGAAGCACAGAAAAATCTGAGATGAATGATGACCTCAAAATGTTTGGGACTCTACAACACAGTATATTTTCCAAAAGTCCACAATTTCACTGACAACAATAACTTTAACTCAAAAGTAATTAGATGTAATAACTAGAACAAGTTAACATCGTTAAACCAGAGTTCAAATTATGGTCATCACATATTATATAAATATTATATTTAGAGTGCTTAGGGCAGATGGCCAAGATCTTTGTGATTATTTTTCATTTCAGAAACCTTAATACAATTTTACTGCTTATGCTATAATTTATTCTTCTATAGTTTAATCTCCACAATATTTATAAAAATCGCCGAACCTCCACCCCCTAAAAAATAAATAAATATATATATATATATATATATATATATATATATATATATATATATATATATATATATATATATATATATATATATATATATATATATATATATATGTGTGTGTGTGTGATATTTAATATTACACAAAGATAACCCTGGTAAATACAAAATGTTTTTAAAAGATTATTTCATTTTTTAAGGGAAAAAAGCTGTCCAAACCCAAATCAGCCTGGCCCTACGTGAAAACGTAGTTGCCCCCCCCCCCCCTTGCTAAATCATGAATGAACTGTGATTAACCACATTTTTTGGAAAGCTGAGTTAAATTTTACTTGCCACACCCAGGCCCGATTACTGCCAGACCTGTTGAATAAAGAAATCACCTAAAAAGAAGCTGTCTGACAAAGTGAAGCCCGCTAAGGGATCTCAAAAAGCAACAGATGAGCAACAAAGTAATTTACATGTACCAGTCTGGAAAGGGTTACAAAGCCGTTTCTAATGCCACGTACACACGGTCGGACTTTCCGGCATGCTTGGTCCGGCGGACCAGAGCCTGCCGGACAATCCGCCCGTGTGTGGGCGCCGGCGGACTTTTCCGGCGGACTTCTTCCCAAAAGCCCGCCGGACCTGGATTTGAAACAAGTTTTAAATCTTTCCGTCGGACTCAGTTTCGGGCGGAAAGTCCGCTCGTGTGTGTGCTGGTCCGACGGAAAGCCCGCTCGTGTGTATGCTGGTCCGACGGACCAGATACGACACAAGGGAAGGGTATTGCATCTCGCGCTTGCTGCAATAGGAAAAACAAATTTTCCTATTGCGGCGAGCGCAAGGCATACCAGGCTCTTAGGTCTGGTATGGATTATAAAGGGAACCCCCTACGCCGAAAAAACGGCGTGGGGTCCCCCCTAAAATCCATACCAGACCCCGATCCGAGCACGCAGCCTGGCCGGTCAGGAAAAGGGGTGGGGACGAGCGAGCGCCCCCCCTCCTGAACCGTACCAGGCCGCATGCCCTCAACATGGGGGTGGGTGCTTTGGGGGAGGGGGGCGCCCTGCGGGCCCCCCCCACCCCAAAGCACCTTGTCCCCATGTTGATGAGGACAAGGGCCTCTTCCCGACAACCCTGGCCGTTGGTTGTCGGGGTCTGCGGGCTTATCGGAATCTGGGAGCCCCCTTTAATAAGGGGGCCCCCAGATGCCGGCCCCCCACCCTATGTGAATGAGTATGGGGTACATGGTACCCCTACCCATTCACCTAGGGAAAAAGTGTAAGTAATAAAACACACTACACTACAGGTTTTTAAAATATTTTATTAAACAGCTCCGGGTGGGGGGGGTCTTCTTCCGGCTTCGGGGGTCCCTCCGCTTCATCTTCTCCCGGCGTCCGGTTGGTTCTTCTCCGCTCTCTTCTCCCGGTGTTCCAGTTCTTCGGCCGGCTCCTCCGCTGTCTTCAGGTAGCTCTCTTGCCAGCAGAGGTCCGGGCTTCTGGGCTTCTGGGCCTCTTCTCTTCTCTTCTCTTCTCTTCTCTTCTCTTCTCTTCTCTTCTCTTCTCCAGATGTTGACACGACGCTCTCTCCAGCTGGACTGCTCTCCGAGGGCTGCGTTGTGACTTATATAGGTGGAGACCCCGCCCCCTTTTGATGTCACAGTCCCTGGGCATGCTGGGACTGTGACGTTTTAGGGGGCATGGCCCAGGCGTGTGTGGGCAAGTCCGTCCGTTTTAAAGTCCGGCGCACCTGGCGTCCGTCGGAAAGTGTGCCGGACCAAGTAGGATAGAAAGTCCGACCGTGTGTACGCGGCATAAGGCTTTGACACTCCAGCAAACAATGGTGAGAGCCATTGACCACAAAAGGAAAAAAAACTTGGAATAGTGGTGACACTTCCCAGGAGTGGCCCCCCTACCAGAATTACTCTAAGAGCATAACGGCGACTCATCCAAGAGGTTATAAAATAACCCAGAACAACATCTAAAGAACTGCTGGCCTCAGTTAGGTCAGTGTTCATGATTTAACAATAAGAGAGAGACTGGGAAAAAATGGCATCCATGGGAGAGTTCCAAGGCAAAAGCCAATGCTGTCCAAAAAGAACACAAAGGCTTGTTTCACATGTGCCAAAAAACATCTTAGTTATCCCCAAGACTTTTGGGTAAATATTCTGTGGACTGATGAGACAAAAGTTGAACTTTTTGGAAGGTGTGCTTCCTGTTACATCTGACATAAAAATAACACAGTATTTACTAAAAAGAACATTATACCAACAGTCAAACAAGGTGGTGGTAGTGTGATGGTCTGGGGCTGCTTTGAGGCTTCAGGACCTAAACGACTTACCATAACTGATGAAACCATAAACTCTGCGGTCTACAAGAAAATCCTGAAGGAGAATGTTCGGCCATCAGTTTGTGACCTTAAGCTCAAGCGCGCTTGGGTTTTGCAGCAGGACAAAAATACGAAACATCCAGCAGGTCCACCTCTGAATGGCTAAAAAAACAAATCAAAATTAAGGTTTTGGAGTGGACTTAAAACCGATTGAGACGCGATGGCATGACCTCAAACAGGACATTCATGATGGAAAACCCTCCAATGTGGCTGAATTAAAACAATTCTGCAAGGAAGAGTGGGCCAAAATCCCTCCACAGGGAAGTGAAAGACTCATTGGCAGTTATTGAAAATGCTTGATTGTAGTTGTTACCACCAAGGGTTTGTAAACTATTTGAGGGGATAATAAGGGACCATATCCAAGAATTTGCTGATGAAAACAGTATCATTATCAGTAATCAGAATGGGTTTACGAAAAGGTCACTGTTGCCAAACCAACCTATTAACATTCTACGAGGAAATGAGCTGCTATATGGACAGGGGTAGGCCAGTGGATGTGGTATATCTGGAGTTTGCAAAAGCATTTGATAGAGTCCCCTACAAACGCTTAATCTACAAATTGAGGTTGGTGGGTATAGACCATAGGGTTTGTTCTTGGATAGAAAATTGGCAGCAGGGGCGTGTCCAAAGAGTAGTGATATATACCGGCCCGGATTTACTCCCTTTGCCGCAGGGGCGGATCCAGGGGGGGCAACGTGGCAATTGCCCCCCCCCCCCGAGAATGCAGGTGAGAGAGTGGGCAGCTTCCCGGGCGGCTCTGTGGATGGCTCCATGGGTGAGAGAGCGGGCGGCTTCCCGGGCGGCTCTGCGGGTTAGAGAGCAGGCAGCTTAGAGAGCGGGCGGCTTTGCGGGTTGGAGAGCGGGCGGCTCCACAGGCTGTCAGGCGGCTCGGTAGGTGAGAGAGCAGGCAGACAGCTGGCCAATGAGGGAGCCATGGGCGGGGGAGCAGAGAGATGACATCTCTCACTGCCCGGTGCCCGCCCTGAATCCCTGCAATACAGTTCCGCCCCCACTGTGCAGGCAGCTGCGGGAAGCAGAGAGATGACATCATCTCTCTGCTGCCTGACTGATAATCTGCTGCCTGACTCTGGGACACAGGAAAGTGACACAGGAAAGTGACACAGCAAGTGACAATCCGCAACATGTGTTAGGCGAGGTGGCAAGTGACAATCCGTGACGTAGCAAGTGACAATCTGTAACAGCTGGCAGGTGACGTGGCAAGTGATGATCTGCATCTGGTGACAGGTGACGTGGAAAGTGACAATCCTCAACGTGTGGCAGGTGACGTGGCAAGTGACAATCCATGACGTGGCAAGTGACAATCCTCAACGTGTGGAAGGTGACGTTGCAAGTGACAATCCATGACGTGGCAAGTGACAATCCACAACGTGTGGCAGGTGACGTGGCAAGTGACAATCCGCAACGTGTGGCAAGTGACTTGGCAAGTCAAAATCTGCATCTGGTGACAGGCGACGTGGCAAGTGGCAATCCACATCTGGTGACAGGTGACGTGGCAAGTGACAATCTGCATCTGGTGGCAGGCGACGGTGGCAAGTGACACGCTCAGGGCTCCCACTGATTCTGCATTATGGTGAGTTGAACTATTTTACTTTCTATAACAATGTAATAATAGAAATAATGCACTTCAATCATCCTGACACCATATCAACCATGGTGCCGGGATGATTGAAGCGCCAACACCAGCCGTTTCGCCGACGAATTGCCCCAAAAAAAACATATTTTTGTTTTTTGCCCCTCCCGAGACTAGGCTCTGGATCCGCCCCTGCTTTGCCGCTCCAAGGCCGGTTCCTTCAATGCCGCCCCCCACACACACACACACACCACCATTCTCGTCCTTTATCGATGACTGCTACAAAAGATCAATTAAAAACATATCTCCACACACGAGAACACTGAAAATAACTGGCTTTAATTGTACAGACTGAAAATACTCTACTGTAATGCAGAAATGCCTTTTAAAGTTTATAGCAGTAAGAAACTCCCTACAATTTTTTAGTTATAAGTTTTCTTTTGGCAAACTCATCGATAATATCTTCGTAGGACAAAGTATTTAAAAGTTCTGACTCAATGGCAAGTAAAGCTAAACTGTAAACAATTGTTTTCTATTGCCCTTTGCAGAGACCTGTGTTTTGCTAGTGCAGAAATCACAGACCCCCATTTACATCAGTGTCCTCAGTCCCCTCTTTACATCACAACCCCCTTTTACATCACAACCCCCTTTTACATCAGTGCTCCCCCCCTTACGTCACATCCCCCCCGCCTCATCACAAACCCCCATCACAGACCCCCCATTACAGACTGACATATCACAGACTGACCCCCCCATCACAGACTGACCCATCACAGACCCTCCCATCACAGACTGACCCCCCCATCACAGACTGACCCATCACAGACCCTCCCATCACAGACTGACCCCCCCATCATAGACTGACCCATCACAGACCCTCCCATCACAGACTGACCCCCCCAAATCACAGACCCCTCATTACAGACTGACCCCCCATCACAGACCCCATTACAGACTGACCTGACCCATAGCAGACCCCCCATCATAGACTGACCCCCCCATCACAGACTGACCCACCATCACAAACTGGTCCTGACCCATCACAGACCCCCATCACAGACTGACCCCCCAAATCACAGACTGACCCCCCCAATCACAGACTGAGCACCCATCACAGTCCTCTCTCAATATGAAACTCCTTTACAGCACAGCACTCCCCAAAGAACCCTACCTTATTCACACAGGACATGGAGCCTGGCCGCTCTGGACAACTGGCGGGACTTTTCACGTTAAAAGTGAGTGATTTATTGCTGGGACCTGCCTAGCAACCAATCACCCACTTCTTAACTTAAAAAGTCCCGCCCTTTGTCTAGAGCGGCAGCGCTTCATGTTTTGTGTGAATAAGACAGGCAGTGTGGGGAGGAGGCAGTGTAGTGATATTAGAGAAGGCACGGACCTACCGCACCTGCCATGCTGCTATGTTAGTGCGGAGGGGGCGGCGCAGGAGCGGCACCACCCCTGCACCACTGCCGCCCCGAGACTGGGCCACAGTGGCCTTGTGGGAAATCCGGCCCTGGATAAATAACGTATACTCAGAATGGTCTAGAGTGGTTAGTGGGATACCCCAAGGCTCTGTCCTGGGACCAATTCTGTTTAAATGTATTTAATAATGATATAGAGGATGGGATAAATAGCTCAAGCTCAGTGTTTGCTGACAACACAAAAATAAGTAGGGCAATAACATCACAGCAGGATACAGAAACCTTACAAGAGGACCTGAATATGTTAATGGAGTGGGCTACTAGAGGGCAAATTAAGTTTAACATTGGTAAATGTAAGGTAATGCACTAAGGGGGTAAAAATATAAACACAAATATAAACCCCTAGGGGATTCCAGGATGGAGAAGGATCTAAGTGTCCTAGAAGAAGACAGACTAAGCCTATATATATATATTAGGCTTATCTCACCTCCACCTAAAAACTAAATTTTAATGCCTGGTACACACTAATAGTTGGGATAAATGAAAAAAAAAATACTGGCAGTGCACATCTGAGCCGCTGTACTAACAACCCGATGTTAGTACAGTGACCTGAGCTGTTGTGTTCTGACAGAGGGGCGGCTCCCTCGCCAGAACACTCAAGGTGGACAGCTCTCTCAGCCATTGACTGAGAGCTCTTATTGGGAGCCGGTCAGCTGCTGGCTGCCGTACACACGGGCCAAATGACGGCCGTTTTTTATTGAACCGGCTGATGTCACCCAACATTCAGCCTGTGTGTACCAAGCTTTACCCCCTCAGCTCATCCCTCACAGATAATGACTTTTGTATCACTTTCCCCTCCCTGTTTGATTGTAAGCTCTCACGAGCAGTGCCCCCCTGATTCTCTTGTGTCAAATTTAATTATAACCATACTATTTCCCTTTAAATTGTAAAGTGCCAAACAATTGGCACTATATAAGTACTGTATAATAATAAAAGTTATGCATACCTCATTGTACACATCTTAAAGAGACCCTGCCTCCAGAACATTCATTTCAACAACAATCTCATTAAATTAAATGTACATTTTACACATTTTATACATATTTTATTTACCTGTGAAAGTCTCCCTTCTGTGAAAATACAAAAGCTCTGAGATTGCTGCTGGGCACCACCACTTGCAAATTGTTAACATCATCTATTTCCATTCAAAGTAACCCTTATGAATGTTTTGATTCCAGCTGTCTAAAAGGGTGATCTTATAATTATCCATAATATGATAATATTACACTTCGCATAGCTTTTATGGGATCATTTTAACCATTTCACACATATGAGCTCACATCTGTAATGAATTACAGTATACAGTCAATGACTTCATTGCAGATCTCTGCGAATTTCCTCACGAGGATACTTTTTTTTTTCTGGAAAATGAAACCAGCACATTTTTTACAATCTCCCATATAAATACTTAAACCCCTACCATGAAAGACATCCAACATTTTTTCCATTGTACTTAATCATTTACACAATGTATATATTTGGGATTTCTTTAAATGGATTTTATATATCCTCATTTCAACCACCTGTTTTCTAATTCAGTCCTGATTAAAAATCAAATTACAGATGTTCTCTTGTAAGATGTTCTTTATTATTACAATTAGGCAAGGGAGATTTGCACATAAATAAGAGTCCCACTCTTGCCACTTTATTTGCGGGATTAGGTGCTCATGTGATTGATGTGCAATTCCATAGGTTGACCTGTACTCCTGTGTGGTACAGGGAGTCATATTATTGGACATTAAGCTGCCAACCAGCAGGTCCATGTGCAGTTTGCTTATCCTCAGATGCAGCTGATTGGCATATGGTGAAGTTCTCACTTTCTGGCTCAAATACAAATTAACTCTAATCAAAGGAGCAGCCCCTGCACAGGGGACAGGAAGTGATGGGTGTTACAGGGACAGGAAGTAACCCCAAAGTCCATAAATTAAACACTTGTGTGTAGAAGCGTAGCGAAAGGTCTAATCTGCTGAGTTTTTATTGTTATTGCGTCTTCCTGTCACATCATACATCTTGTCCTGGTGTCACCAAGATAAGGAGTGATGGGAAATCTTCAATACAGGGTTATAGATAGCAATAACATTTTCAGAGGCCTTCCCTATTAAAAAAAACCTTCACAAACCTAACCCGCAAAAAAATAAAGTTTTGGCTAGTGCTGATGATACTATGACTTCAACCTGTTATGTGGTGAAAGAAAGATATTTTTCCATTGTGCTGTGTGTGTGTTCCATCAAACAATCACAACCCTCATCTCACACAATATAAGTCAAAGTGAAAAAAAAACAACTTACAGTGATAATAGAACCTAACACTAATGCCCCCGTACACACAGCCGGACTTTGTTCGGACATTCCCGACAACAAAATCCTAGGATTTTTTCCGACGGATGTTGGCTCAAACTTGTCTTGCATACACACGGTCACACAAAGTTGTCGGAAAATCCGATCATTTTGAACGCGGTGACGTAAAACATGTACGTCGGGACTATAAACGGGGCAGTGGCCAATAGCTTTCATCTCTTTATTTATTCTGAGCATGCGTGGCACTTTGTCCGTCGGATTTGTGTACACACGATCGGAATTTCCGACAACGGATTTTGTTGTCGGAAAATTTTATATCCTGCTCTCCAACTTTGTGTGTCGGAAAATCCGATGGAAAATATGTGATGGAGCCTACACACGGTCGGAATTTCCGACAACAAGGTCCTATCACACATTTTCCGTCGGAAAATCCGACCGTGTGTACGGGGCATAACTATTCTTAAAAATGTTCCCTTCCCCCTTCTTCTACCTATCCTGCATATCCTGCATACTTATCATTTTTTAATCTGGTCCTGTCATATGATCTTGCAGCTTCAAAGCTTAATCTTCCCTATGTAAGGGAGCGCTCAACAATAGCTGGGAATTCCAAGTGTCGTGACGTAACCCATAGGCTCCCATGGCCCAGCAAATGTTGGCGCTTCCTTCTCCCAACTGCAGCAGCCACTCACTGAAACATGGAGGCCGAAACTACAGGATCATGTGACTATATGGAAGCAGATTAAAAAAAGAGAAGGGCGCAGATCTTTCTTTGTAAAGGGTATTCAGGATGGTGGGAGGGCATTTTTAAAAATGCCTAGTAGGCATAGGCGTGAGTACAGGGTGTGCCAAGTGTGCCTGGGCACACACTAATCATGCTGTGCCAGGCAGATTCCCCCTGCCACTTGGCTGCAGAGAAAGGGACTGTGGAATCTCTGTCCCCAGTCCCTTTCTTTGTCTCAAAAGTGAGACATCAGGGGCCTGTTTAGACCCCTGATATTTCACCAAAGCCCCCAATGGGGTACCTAAAAATTAAAAAAAAAACAATAATAAAAATGATTGTATAAAAATATTTTCAAAAAATAATGCAACTGAAAAATGTAATAATAATAAAAAAATTAATAAATAAACTACTGACACCAACCTCTGCCCTACTGACAGCGTCTACTGCTCTACTGATGCTGTCCATTGCCCTACTGCCCTATATATTTATACACACACACGCATGTGTGTTTGAGCTTTGGGGTGCACACCCTAATGCAATAGGCTGCGTATACCATGCTAGTAGGGATATGCAAAATTATTTCAGCTAAATTGATTTTGACACAAAATTACCAATTTTGCCATAGGCGAATTTGTGGCGGAGCAGAAATTCTAATTGAGCTGCTAAGGTGAAATGTGCTTGAGAAAAAGTTAGTTCAAAGGAGTTTCTGTAACCTTTCAGGATCCTCTTAAAGCCAATAATACCCTTAGAAACCACTAAAAACACATTCATGTTATCTTCCCCAATTAATATCTCCAAAATCTCTCTATTTTCACCAAAAGTAAAATCAAAACTCTCAATTTCATTAATCACTAATTCGGAGACATTGGTTACATGGTCTCCACCAGAAATGTTTGGAGGGCTGACATTTTAGCAGGGCAGGGCAGTCCATGCCTCTGTCTCAGCAGTCACTTAAAGTGACTCCGTTGCTATACTAAAGATTGATAACACATTTCCCCATGCAAAGAAAACAAAGAACTATCACTTGAACCGATCTTTGCAGTAATGTAAAAAAAAGAAAACCCAGCTGAACTGTCTAGAACCCAACATTTCTGGGTGTTCAATCCGCAAGCCCCTACATCCTACATACTCAGAAGCTAGAGGGAGAAAACACAGCACAGGCCAGAGTCCCAGAGGAACATTGGAGAAAGTAGGAGAAGCAAGTATTCTAGATTTTCTGTGCAGGGGGCCATACATTTTAGGACTTTACTTTTGCATTGTTTTAACATTCAAGTCCCCAAGATCTGCTTGGCAGGGTCTATATGAGCCAGTCACCTCCAGGGATCAGACATACTGTAGAATTCTGTACTGATAACATATGTTGTTAATTTAACTGATTTGCGCTACTGCATTTAAAACAAACATAAAACAATATCTTTTCTGGTTTTCTTACTTGATGTAACATGTTGTCAGCCAGTATGCACCGCAAGCTGTTTGACATTCAAGTTTCATTAAAGTAAAATCTGTGAGTGAACTTAATGATTATGTTTTGAATGTCATTATTTGTAACATACCAAGTTCATTAGTGCAAAGCTACTGACCTCCCGTGCTATGGAAAATTGCTTCCTCTCCTTGATTCCATTACAGAACAAATTAACTAATTACTGGATGCACTGTATATAAATTGTTTACATTACAGCAGAGCTAAAGGTGTCTCGAGAGTAAACCTCAGAAAATACTGAAATCCCAAATGGGCTATTGCTTTGTCCCTGAGGACTGCATACCCCAGTACATCTGCTGGGATCAGAGAGGGCATACGCATATAAGATTATTCCCTAGTCCGTCTGGATCTACCAAGTATAAATGTGCTTGGCTCAAATCAGGCCCAAAACTCACATTGCTGTTCAGTAGAGCACCTATATATACAGTATCTCACAGAAGTGAGTACACCCCTCACATTTTTGTAAATATTTTATTATATCTTTTCATGTGACAACACTAAATAAATTACACTTTGCTACAATGTAGAGCAGTGAATGTACAGCTTGTATAACAGTGTAAATTTGCTGTCCCCTCAAAATAACTCAACACACAGCCATTAATGTCTAAACCGCTGGCAACAAAAGTGAGCACACCCCTAAGTGAAAATGTCCAAATTGGGCCCAAAAGTTAAATATTTTGTGTAGCCACCATTTTTTTCCAGCATTGCCTTAACCCTCTTGGGCATGGAGTTCACCAGAGCTTCACAAGTTGCCACTGGAGTCCTCTTCCACTCCTCCATGATGACATTACGACTTCAGCAAACTTTTTGCGGCCTTTCTTGTGCATCATCTTTAGAAGAGGTTTCCTTCTGGGACAACAGCCATGCAGACCAATTTGATGCAATGTGTGGTGTATGGTCTGAGCACTGACAGGCTGATCCCCCACTTCTTCAACCTCTGCAACAATGCTGGCAGCACTCATATGTCTATTTGCCAAAGACAACCTCTGGATATGACGCTGAGCGCATGCACTTAATTTTTTTGGCCCCCCATGGCGAGGCCTGTTCTGAGTGGAACCTGTCCTGTTTTACCGCTGTATGGTCTTGGCCACCATGCTGCAGCTCAGTTTCAGGGTCTTGGCAATTTTCTTATAGCCTAAGCCATCTTTATGTTGAGCAACAATTCTTTTTTTCAGATCCTCAGAGAGTTCTTTGCCATGAGGTGCCATGTTGAACTTCCAGTGACCAGTATGAGAGAGTGAGAGCGATAACACCAAATTTAACACACCTGCTCCCCATTCACACCTGAGACTTTGTAACACTAACAAGTCACATGACACTGGGGAGGGAAAATAGCTAATTGGGCCCAATTTGGACATTTTCACTTAGGGGTGAATTTACATTAATGGCTGTGTGTTGAGTTATATTGAGGGGACAGCAAATTTACACTGTTATACAAGTTGCACGCTTACTATTTTACATTGTAGCAAAGTGTCATTTCTTTGTGTTGTCACGTGAAAAGATATAATAAAATATTTACAAAATGGTGAGGGATGTACTCACTTTTGTGAGATACTGTATATTTTGTACTGGTTTAGTAAGAAGACACAACAATCTTTTAGAACATCAGATATACTTGGAGCAGATAAGATAAGTATAACCCTCCTGTTTTGCTTTTCATGTGACAATTGTCCAGGGAGTGGCACAAAGTGAATCATACAACGATAGAGTGGTAAGCCGGGGTTTAAAAAATGTGGGAAAGCCTTTTGCAAAAGCTACAAAGATTTGCTAATTGTGACACCTATAACAAAGTTAAGGGACTATGTAGAACAATTTAGAGGAACTCATAGAAAATGCAGATCCTCGGGTTAGTTGTGGCCTGCACTGCGCCATTGATAAAAGCTCCTTTAAATCCATCTTCACAATTAATTAATGCCTGGGCTTTGTTAGGTGTATAGTGTTATAATTCAGCCCCCAATTTTTCTCTTGGCCCTCTCTCTGGCCTATGACAAAGCCACCTATTTATTCTTATGCAAGTTATGAAATATTGTAATGCACTTTATAAACTCTATATGGCTAATTCAGAGCTGCCGCTTTCAGTTGGCTCAAATCTTAGCTCACACACTGCTGGCCTACTGAATTCATTTAAGGAAAGTCACAAAAAAAAACAACTTTTTTCTATTTTCCTTAGATATCAACTTTTTGATTTGTTTATACATGCGTATGAAATTGACAGTTTTAAAACTAAAATTTCTAACTTTTTCCGTTGAATGACTAGAATTTAAATGGAACATCACATCCCTACTCTTCAAATGATTATATCAATAAAGCTTTAAATACCTCACTTGTACATTTACTTGCTATTGGCCCACATCACTCCTTGGCAAAGCCGCCTTCTCCATACTCCAAAACTTAAAATAGAAGTTTGTGTTTCAACAAAAAATCCTATATGGGTTCCCTCACTCCTCTTCTAGGTAGTATGGCTCCACACAGGTATTAGGTGCAGCACGGCCTCTCCCTCAACTGTCTGACCCTATGCCAAGTTAAATTGTTGTTTTGCCCTGAATTTATGCTTAGTCTGCTGAGGTCTGCATTAAGCTTCTGCTCCACTCCTCCGCTTCACCTAAAAGAAATGATGTCAGGTAGGAGAGGAATGAGGAAGGTGGGGTTTTTGTTTGAATAGTTGACAAATTTTAGACCAGCCATTCTCAATTAAGGATCCCCCAGAGGTCGCTAGGGCTTCCTTGAGTTGTGGCTGATTGACCTTCCATCCAATAGCACCTACATAGTTCTGTGTCCAGTACCACTTGACAGAGCCAGCTGTATGACGCCAATGATCTTTTTAGCTGTCTGTAAGAGTGGCACTCTAACCACCAATGTAAGTGCAGCATATTTCCCACTGACCACCACTATAAAGGGGCAGTCTTACCAGTGAGAACTAATGTAAGGGACATTCTTCCCACTCACACTGACAAATTTACCTGGGGTTTCCTAAGACCTGGAAATTATTTTAAGGGTTTCTCTGGGGCAAAAAAGGTTGAGAAAGGATGGGCTAGACTGATGTAGACGATAGGATTGTAAGAAGGAGGTCCTTACTTATGTTTGCAGATATTGAGAAACTGTACCTTCCGAGTTCCCTCTGACTTTGTCCTCTTTGTGCATTCCTGATGTGTATTGTCCACAGTTTGTTAATTTCTTTTGTAAAAAAAAAATAAAAATTGTTAATTATAAAAAAAGAGGTCCCAAATTTCAGTGAAAAGTGGTAGGTTTGTAAATAGCTAAAGTATATTAGAAAATGGCACAACTTGCAACAAACTGAATGAGAAATAAAATTCTTTAAATCAGTTCCTCTCAAGTACCGTAAGTATGTTTGCCCAGAATCAGACCAAAGGGCATAGCTGCTCAATGTAGCTAGCTGTTACTGTAACCATACAGGTACACGGGTGGATTTCAAGCATACAATAGTTTTCCTTTGTGGACAAGAACACAACCCATAATTTTCCCTGGTGTCTTCTGTTCTTGTGACTGAAAATTATCCCAATCATCTGGAGACCTTTTGCTCCTGAAACAGACGTCATGGAATACAATTAAGAAACAATGGATTGCTTGTCAACATTTAAACAGTTTATAAAAAATTGATTAATACCCAGCAGCTCCAGAGTTTTGTTCCTCTCCAAGAAAATAAATGAAGTAAATAGAAACATTTGGTGCATGTGATGTACTGTCTGTTCACTGACATTTACTGCTGTGTGTGAGCAGAGAGCATGAGATCCATCCATTCCAAAATGTTACTAGAATGTCAACAGACCCCAGTCAACGATTATTACAGTGACCTTTCCTTCCAGAGAATCACAAAATGAAACCCTGGGGTTTTAATCCCATAGAAACAGATTTTTTTAATTGTATATAATTGTCCATCTGATGTACAGTAATAACCCAGGACAAGCTTGATACAGTAAAGCTGAACTCCTGCACAAAAACTTTCCTTTAAATAATTTCCTCAATATCCACAAAGGACCTAAATCCGTTCTGTTTGCACCCTTTGCTTTTGGAAACCCAGATATTAGCTTGAAGAAAATGTAATGTGATGTCACTGTGCTGTACATAATCTGTGCAGCAAGCATAGTTGTGGGAGGGACCAAGGAGGCTCCCCCCACTTGAGACTGCCTACAGAAAACTACATGGGGGGGGCGGAGACAAGACCAGTCACAGTGCTCAAGGAGAGGGAGCAGCAGTGACCGGTCTTTATTGCAGGAAGATCCCACAAAGTTTTACACTGGATCACTGCACAGATCTGGAAGAAATATGCAAAGCACACAAAACTTCAGGGAATAATACATATGGCTTTTTTTAATTAGACAATATTTGATTAGCCTGGAGTTCAGCTTTATTATTTTTTATGCATTAAGACATAAAGAAAAAAATTATATTTAAATCTTATTTTCCATATTCACCTTGTACAATTTCAAGAATTCTCACAATGCTGAGCTCCGGTCATTTGTAAATATCCTCTTACTTGTTCTCATGTGGTCAGGAGAGTAGATGAGATAGTCTACAATCTGACATTAAGTCCCATAATGCACTGCACTGGTAACTGGGTATTTACAGACAATGAAAGAAAGACACATGTGGCTACATGTGTTTCAAAGCACAGAAAAAAATATTCATGGAAATTATTGCTGTTGTAGAGAGACTCTTAGGCTCGGTTCACACAGGGACAACACGATTTCAGCGCGACTTTGTACGGCGACTTCAACGCGGCTTCAACACGACTTCAGCGCGACTTCAGCGCGACTTTAAGCAAATTACAACGTGACTTCCAGTCGCCTCCAGGACAGGCGACTTTGGCTGTGGCCAATCACAGGATAATCAGCTCTCTGGGAGGGAGGGGTTTGCCTGGGCAAACTAAATTTTTTCCCTGCAAAGTCGCTTCACTGTAGAGAGAGATCCGACTTGGAGGCGACTTCCATTGATTTCTATGGTACAGGTCGCCTACCAAGTCGGAGCGACTTCAGTAGTGTCTATTAAGACGCTCCCATTTACTGTAATGTGAATCTCTTTCTGGGGCGACTTGGGGTGACTTGAGGGCTTACAAGTCGGATCCCAAGTCGTCCCAGTGTGAACCGAGCCTTATAGGAACATGATCACTAAAAATATTCTGATAAGTATATGTGGTTAACAGTTGTAATAATAGCATTCCATTCAGTGTGTTCATTTTTTATTTTATTTCACATGCCTTTATTTATACATTTCTCCACATTTACATGGACAAAATGGCAAAAATGGTTGGTACAAACTATCACAAATCACAATACAAGAGGTGCTTACAAGGGTCACCTTTTATTTAGATGGTTTAAACTTTTAAAATAAATGCTATAATTTCTTCAGTTGTTTTAAATAAAAGGAAACAAACACATGTAATTGTAGCCACATAAATCCCTAATTTCTACTGCTTATGTGATGTAAGGCAGGGTTTCTCAACCAAGATTCTGTGGATCTCTAGAGTCACTACATAGGTTACTAGGGGTTCACTGAGTTAGTTAGCAGCAGTGGATGCATTTCTGACCTGACAGTGCCTGCATAGTTCTGCAATCTATGTTACTTGGCCAAGCCAATGGTTTGGGACCAGTGACCAACAATATAAAAAGGGGCTTTTTATAGTAAAAAAAAGCTGATTTTAAGCACTATCATAATGCTCTTTTGTTCCCAGTAGTTTTTGATTATTTTCAGGCTTATAGCAAGATCTACAAGGTGTGAGTGTTTTCTTTTGGATTATCATTTTGTGGATTTTACCCCCTCTCACCTGAAGGGTTTTGTTAGGTCCCCCTCACACCACAGTGTGCTTCAACGCATGTGTTTTTATTGAGACAGATTATGTTACGCAGCCCTTTTATTTTTAATGAACTGTCACTATACCTTTGCACATGAAAAACATATATCCTGCTCTATAGTTCAAAGCACAGAATGTACATTATTACATGTTACTGGAATTTCCACATTTTAAAAGAAGAGGCTTTTTTGAGGGCACTGCAATTCCAGCTGGAAAAATCCATTGCTTTTGAAGGGTTTCCAAGCCAGAACTGTACTGGGAAGTGGCATCCCAGAATTGTACAGGGGTAGCTGGGAAGCAGGGTCTTTGGCGACTCTGGTCACCAACCTGTGCATTGTGGTGTACCATAGCACTGTAAATGTGTATTAGGCTTCAGTCAAAAATTAAGAGCATAATGTGTGTTATCCTAGATGGCTTAGTAACCCTTTTGCTGCCGTTTACTGTGCTTGTGGTTAGTGGCCTCTTTGTCAGTCTTTGTCTGTTACATTTTTGTGACAAAATTCATGATCAGAGTAGATCAGAGGTCATCCATATACCTACAACATCTGTACAATCTTCCCCAACTCCACTTCCCTCTATTCCCAAAAGAAGCACAATACTCTTAAGTGGAGGTAAAGTGGCCTTTTATTATCAATAAAATACAAATTTAAATAATGATAACATAATAATAATAATAATGACCTACCAACTAGAAATAAAGCGTTACTGGATCTACTGATTACCAACAATACAGACCTGATCACGGATGTGGAAATACGGAGCAATTTAGGAAACAGCGATCATATGTCAATTGGCTTCAGTATAAATCACACAAATAGGAAACATAAGGGGAATACAAAGACACTGAATTTCAAAAGAGCCAACTTCCCTAAACTACAAACCTTGCTGGAAGGCATAAATTGGGAAAAAAATCTTAGGAACAAAGAACATGGAGGAGAGATGGGTTTTCTTTAAGAGCATTAGCCAATGCATCCCATTGGGTAATAAATTTAAAAGAGTGAACAGAAGTCCTGGATGGCTTAACTCCAATGTAAAAATGCATATAAAAGCAAAGGAGAAGGCCTTCAAAAAATACAAGGTTGAGGGGTCATCATCAGCATTCAGACTTTATAAAGAATGCAACAAGAAATGTAAGGGTGCAATTAGGGCGGCTAAGATAGAACACGAAAGACACATAGCGGAGAGCGAAAAAAAATCCCAAGAAATTCTTTAAGTATGTAAACAGTAAAAAAGGGAGGACAGACCATATTGGTCCCATAAAGAATGAAGAAGGACATCTGGTAACAAAGGATGGGGAGATGTCGAAGGTATTGAATTTATTCTTCTCCTCAGTCTTCACAAGGCAATCGGGGGGCTTCAGTAACCAAAACTGCAGTGTTTATCCTCATGACACATCACAGGAAGCACCTCCATGGTTAACAGAGGACAGAATTAGAAATAGACTTGGGAAACTTAACATTAATAAATCACCGGGACCAGATGGCTTGCACCCGAGGGTACTTGGGGAACTCAGTCAAGTAATTGCCAGAGCATTGTTCCTAATTTTTACTGACAGTCTACTGACTGGAATGGCACCAGCTGATTGGAGAAAAGCCAATGTAGCACCAATATTTAATAAAGGCCCAAAATACATCCCTGGGAATTTCAGATCAGTTAGCCTAACATCAATAATTAACCTTTAACTATGTAGAGGGTTCTTTTCTGTAAGAGTGGCAAGGATGTGGAATTCCCTTCCAGAGGTGGTGATCTCAGCGGGGAGCATTGATAGCACCTGAACGACCACAACATACAGGGATATACAATGTAATACTGACATATAATCACACACATAGGTTGGACTTGATGGACTTGTGTCTTTTTTCAACCTCACTTACTATGTAACTATGTAACATTACAAATTGATACAGGTTGCAGGTCCTTAAAGGTACCTTATAACTAAACCTTGTGTCTGTGGCACCTGTTAGCTAAGGTATGTCCCCAGCCACAAAACACAGGCTCAGGGACTATCCCAGCTGACCTCACTGACACATACTACAACTACTCGGTCACTATGAGTCAACCAGACCAACTAAAGGACACCATACCAAAGATGGGTCCCTACCATTTTACCAAAAACACCAGATTTATCCCACCTTCAAGGATCCCACCTTCCTCTACAACTAAATCCAAACCATCACAAACCAACAATCAGAGTGGGAGGGAGGTTCATCTGATGACTTCTGAGGTCTGACTGGATCTTTCTCACTCCTCCCTGCAGACTATCCACTAATGCTCTTCCCTATCAGCCTTCTTCTTTTCACTAATCAGGTAAGTGCCATTACTTTCTTCAATCTGTTCAGGCAATTACTCAACGCTGTCTGTTTCCCCATTCATCCAATCATGTATGCCCTGTGCTTAAAGGAGAAGTATAGTCAAAGCTTGTTTGGCTGTACTTCTCCTATGGATCACAGGAGTGCAGTTCATTCTGCAGTCCTTTAACCTGGTTTCAGCTGACAGCGGGCTAAATCCCACTATTGGCTGACGTCACTCAGCCGGTCTAGGCTTGGAAAAGAGCCCCGCTGAGCAAGCCGCTGAGAGCCTGAACCAGCCATTCCCAGCCCCTACTCTGCTGGAGGGGCAGAGTAGAGACCAGCTCTCTACTCAGAGCAGAGGGGAGAGCTGAGCAATTAGCGGTGTAGATTGATCAGTTCTCCGGGTAGAGCTGGCCAGGGACAGCTGCAGCCATCTAGGTATGATTTTTTTATTTTGATGATTCCCATACTTCTCTTTTAATTCACTTCCTTTATAGCTCTAAGCATGCCTTTTCAGGCACTAATACACTGTGCTAAATCTATATTAGCAGGAAGCTGACAAAATTAATATGCACAACAACAAATCATTTATATACTGGACACTAAAAAGCCAGGGTGACTCTGAATTATATGGAAGACTGACATTCCGGAAAATTGCAGACTATTAAACAAACATAAGAATGGAAATTAAAATTAGGCATTTAAAGGATGACTGAGCAATGTAAAAGTCAGTTACAGTGACTCTTTTATATTTGCCAAAATGATTACAAGCAAAGAGTGACCTTTGGATTTGAATTTAAATCATTCAACATTTACATGCATTAAAGTCACAAAACAGATATGCAGTCAGATAGGCATTGAACTAATGATCTCTATTTTCACAGATATAACTCTTATTTCCTGTTACATCAGTTTTGTGGGGTGTCTCAGTAGGACTGGGCAGTCCAACAGGCACTGGGAAAGACCCAGTGCTCTCAGCAATTTCTCAGACCCGCTCAGACACACCTTCTCTCTCTCTATGTGTTAAAAGTCTGTATATGGAAGCTTGTGCTGAGCGGGTGTGGCTGTTACTCGGCTCTTCCAGGACAGAGCACCAGAGAAAAGAGCAGGAAGTAGCATTTTCACTAAAGGCTGCATTCACACCAGTGTAGGGATTGGAGGAGAGGGTTGGCAGACACTGAGCGGCTGGTAAGGTGTAAAAGTCTGGCAGCAGCATTATTGATAGACTGAAGAGGGGAGGAGCCTATGGAGAGGCAGGCCAATGAGAAGGGAGTAGCAATAGTCAAGGCAAGAGATAACAAGGGAGAGAAAGAGGAGCTTGGTGGTTTCATTTGTTAAAAAGGGGTGAATTTTAGAGATGTTACAGAGGTGAATTCTACAAACTTTTGACAACAATTGGATTTAAAGAGGAGTTCCACACAAAAATGGAACTTCCGCTTTTCGGAACCCTCCCCCCCTCCGGTGTCACATTTGGCACCTTTCAGGGAGGAGGGGGGTGCAGGTACCCGTCAAAGACAGGCATTTGCACCCACTTCCGGCATAGACTCCCATGGGAGTCTATGCCTCTTCCCGTCCCGACTGCGCTGTCTGCTGGGAACACACAGCTCCCAGCAGAGAGCAGGGACCACTAGGGACGTGCAGCGCGACTCGCGCATGCGCAGTAGGGAACCGAGAAGTGAAGCCGCAACGCTTCACTTCCTGATTCCCTCACCTAGGATGGCGGCGGCAGCTGCCGAGAACCGAGCAGGTTCTCGGCGTCCCCTGCCGACATCGCTGGACCCCGGGACAGGTAAGTGACAATGCATTAAAAGTCAGCAGCTGCAGTATTTGTAGCTGCTGGCTTTTAATATTTTTTTTTTTTGGCGGTGTGGGTGAACCCCCGCTTTAAGGCTGAAATGACAAGTCAGAGTCTAGGATTACACCTGGAACCCTGGCGTGAGGGGCGGGACTGATGGTTGCATTGTTGATTTTGATGGAAAAGTCATGGAGGGGGGCACGGGCGGGGGGGGATATTAATAGCCCAGTTTTAGAGAGATTTAGTTTAAGGAAGTGGTGTGACATCCATGCTGATATGTCAGTTAGTAAGTTAGTAATGCGAGAGGAGACTGAAGGAGTGAGGTGAGGAGTAGACAGATAGATTTGGGTGTCATCAGCGTATAAGTGGTATTGGAAGCCGTGGGCGGTTATCAAGTAACCAAGGGAGGAGGTGTAGATAGAGAAGAGAAGGGGTCCAAGAACCGAGCCTTGGGGGACCCCCACAGAAAGGGGCAATGGAGAGGAGGAGACAGAGTTGTAGGTGACACTGAAGGAGCGCTGTGATAAATAGGCAGAGAACAAGGATAGAACAGAATCTCGGAGGCCAAGGGAATCCACTGCCACTGGATCTCCTGAGCTCTTCCAACCTTCTCACTGAGTATCAAACATCACCCCCGCTTCCCTGCTAGGTCCCTAGCTTGGTACTCACAGATACACCTCAAGCTTCACCCCACTGGCCCCTGGCTTGGCACACAAGGCTGTTCTGCAAGCGTCACCTCCCTTGGCTTGGTCCCTGGCTTGACACCTGCTGAAGTTTCCCAATTCTTCACTGTCCCCGGTTGGGGAGAATACTGCTCTGGTACTTGCTTCAGCTACTCACTGTGGTCCCTGGTAATAAGGTGGTTGGTCCCTTCGTGGCGAAAGCTTCCCCTCTAACTCTGACCATGACAGGTTCTCCGGCCGGCAGAACCGTCACTTATGGTTGGACTGCAAGCTGCAGTCCCAACCCTACGCTGCTCTCTTGCTTCTGGATAGGCCCTCAGACAGCCTAGCAGCCAGATGTCACCGGGATAGGCCTCAGGCTCTGGCCTAGCAGCCTGGGGCAGCACAACACACATCCACCCAGACAAGCAAATCACGCTGCTTTTTCCTGAACCAGACCACCTACGGCTTTGCCCAAATGGGCTTCATGACCATGGGAAAAGTCATTCTGGTCAACTTTAGAAGTGTGACAGGAACTACATCACTACAGGAAAAGGCACTCCAAAGGAGATTTAGGATCTCTACCTAACACAGTAATCATAAAAAGGACTACAGAAATATTGGAGTAATGCCATTTTTTCATTGCAGGCTTATAAGTGAATACTCCACTTGATAAATATTTATGACAGTTCACATAGTAAAAAAAAAGATTTACTTATTCCTAAAGGATAAGTTCACCTTTACAGGACAAATTAAAAAAAAACACATTTATTTTTTTGCTGAAAAAAATGTGCATTTATTATCTTTTCCTGCAGGAGCCTGGAAAGCATTGCACCCGCTATCTGTAGACCAATGCTGCAATGTGAGCTCCTGCAGACATGGCCTCCGGATTTCAGCTTCTGAACAAGATTTCTGTTTGAAAGCTGGTAGATATGTCAGTGGACTATTATAATGTTCATCAGTGCCCCCGCAGCCCATTGAAACTGCAGATCTGTCTGCCACGATGGTAGACGGTAGTTGCAGTTAACTCTGTGAATAAAGCCATTTCTGCTGGAAGAACACAGTAAGTATTATTAGTGGCTATGGCAGCCGCTTGCAAACATCGCATGTAAAATCCGGCAGGCTGGTTGTACCCAGGTTGTCCGATCAATCAACTTTCAGCCTGCCCATACATCGTTTGACCTGCTGAACCGGCCAAGATTTGAACTGTCAATGGTCAGCTGAAAGCCCACTGTTGGCTGACATCACAGTGCAGCTCCAGTTTCGGGAAGAATTCCAACTATATTGTTGGGATCCACCCAGATGCCTGATCAGCAGCTGATTCAGTCTCTTATTGCATGGCGGAGAGCCCTTACCCTCTCCCCAGCCCTGCGCTTCAGTGAACTCTGGAAGGGGGTGGACAGAGTGCTCTCTGCTCAGAGCTGACTGAGAACAGAGCGATTGGTGGGTATATGATCGCTCTGTTCTCAAGCTTAGAGCTGGTGGGGGACAGCTGTAGTATCAGACCAATGCTGCATCATGGAGGTGAGTATAGATGTTTTTTTTTTAACAATCCCAAACTTCTTCTCTAAGGGGTCCTTTGTTGCACAACCTTGGTTGAAGAACCAGCACTCCCCCTCATCTCCCAGAGAAGTGAACTACTAAAGGGGCCCATGGGTGGAGCATGTGGCTATAAGTGTGTAGTGTCATCATAACATAGATAAGCTTTTCTTGACCTAACATTATCTAACATTAGTTAGCTAACAGTCAGCATCTGGAATGCAGTATGTAGCATTAGTCTGGTTTTACTGGTTGGCTTGAATTCCAATGGATATGCAAATATACTGTAATTCCCCACAAAACACATCGAAAAGCCAGATTCAGTGGACTACTGGTGGAGTTAATCCTTATGAATTTGTTTGTATTTCCAACTTTAAAAGGGGGCATCTTTTCACCTATTACACTATATGCATGTAAGCAGGCGCTTGCAAGATGGTTCTAATGTGTTAAATGTTTTCTTCTACTGTGTTCATGCTCTGAGGTTAATCAGGTCCACTATATTTATATATCAAAGCTACTCGTTACAATGTAGAATTGTTGCACTGTGTCCTTAGGTTGACCTGCTGAGCTGGTGGTTCTTAAAGTGGAGTTCCACCCAAAAGTGGAACTTCCACTCATTAGATTCCTCCCCCCCTCCGGTGACACAGTTGGCACCTTTCAGGGGGGAGGGGGGTACAGATACCTGTATATTACAGGTATCTGTACCCACTTCCGGCATAGATACCCGCAGAATCTGCGGGTATTTACGCCACTTCCTGCTCCCTCCCCGCTGCCTGCTGGGAAACACACGGGTCCCAGAGGCAGCAGGGACCATCCGGATTGCTCTGCGCGACTCGCGCATGCGCAGTAGGGAACTGGGAAGTGAAGCCGTACGGCTTCGCTTCCTGATTCCCTTACCGAAGATGGAGGCGGCAGCACCCGAGGACGGAGAGACGCTTCGGCCTCGGGTGCCGACATCGCGGGCGCCCTGGACAGGTAAGTGTCCATGTTTTAAAAGTCAGCAGCTGCAGTATTTGTAGCTGCTGACTTTTAAAAAAAATTTTTTCGGTGGCGCTCCGCTTTAAGAAGGAAGGGCTAAGGGTGCTGGATAGGTTTTCCCACACTTTTCAGGAAGGTTATAGACCCCTACAGGTCATACCATAAAAATAGGGCTCATTAGTGGCCTAGAGTGAGGTAAGGGGGGATGGACTGCCAAAATGTAGTCAATGTTACTCTACCAGACTGTTTCACCCATTGGGGGATTTGGGAGGGGCAGTCCGGGTTCCCGGTTGGGTCTGAAACCTATGTACATACAGTATCTCACAAAAGTGAGTACACCCCTCACATCTTTGTAAATATTTTATTATTATTATTATTAATAAACAGGATTTATATAGCGCCAACAGTTTGCGCAGCACTTTACAACATGAGCACAGACAGTACACTTACAATACAAATCAATACAGGAGGAATATTATATCTTTTCATGTGACAACACTAAAGAAATGACACTTTGCTAGAATGTAAAGTAGTGAGTGTACAGGTTGTATAACAGTGTACATTTGCTGTCCCTTCAAAATAACTCAACACACAGCCATTAATGTCTAAACCTCTGGCAACAAAAGTGAGTACATCCCTAAGTGAAAATGTCCAAATTGGGATCAAAGTGTCAGTATTTTGTGTGGCCACCATTATTTTCCAGCACTGCCTTGTAAAGGTTCGTGTTTTTTCAAAAACACCTGTCAGTGAACGCCCCCCCCCCCCCCCCGTTTTACTAACCTGACCCCTCGAACCTGACCCACGGGGATGCGCTGTCTCTCTGCCCGGGATTCTCAGCTGTTCATTGGATAGATTGATAGCAGCACAGCCATTGGCTCCCGCTGCTGTCAATCAAATCCAATGACGCAAGCGCTGGGGCCGAGGCCTGCATTCGGCCTCTATGGACGCCAAATGCTGGACTCTGGAGCGTGCCCGCAAGATAACCCCCCAGGAGAGCGCTCTCCTGGGGGGTTATCTGCTGTGGGGAGGAGCCGCGAGAGCCACCAAGGGACCCCAGAAGATGAGGATCGGGCCACTGTGTGCTAAACGAGCTGCTCAGTGGAGGTAAGTATGACATGTTTGTTATTTAAAAAAAAAAAAAACAACCTTTAGTGTCACTTTAAGCCTCTTGGGCATGGAGTTCACCAGAGCTTCACAGGTTGCCACTGGAGTCCTCTTCCACTCCTCCATGACGACATCACGGAGCTGGCGGATGTTAGAGACTATGCGCTCCTCCGCCTTCCGATTGAGGATGCCCCACAGATGCTCAATAGGGTTTAGATCTGGGGACATGCTTGGTTAGTCTATTACCTTTACCCTCAGCTTCTTTAGCAAGGCAGTGGTCATCTTAGAGGTGTGTTTGGGGTTGTTATCATGTTGGAATACTGCATTGCGGCCCAGTCTCCGAAGGGAGGGGATCACAGTACATGTTGGCATTCATGGTTTCCTCAATGAACTGTAGCTCCCCAGTGCCGGCAGCACTCATGCAGCCCCAGACCATGACACTCCCACCACCATGTTTGACTGTAGGCAAGACACACTTGTCTTTGTACTCCTCACCTGGTTGCCACCACACATGCTTGACACCATCTGAACCAAATAAGTTTATCTCAGTCTCATCAGACCACAGAACATGGTTCCAGTAATCCAGAGGCATAACTGAAACCTTCAGGGCCCTGGTGCAAGAAAGCACAAAGGGACCCCCTGACCCCCCCCCCCCCCCATTCCAACGGTCCCAGGGCCTTTCCCTATGAGCCTGGGGCACTTCCCACTAATCCCAGTGGCATGGCATTATACCCCCTGCTGAACTTGACTCATTCAAGTGAATAGTGCTGCTCTGCAAGCGCCCCACAACTGCATGCAATGCACATGGTTATGGCAGAGTTGAATGGGTTAAAGCATGCAGTGCAGAGGCAATATGACGCCTCCTTACTGCCTGTCAAATAATCTATGAAGAGCAATCTAAATGCCAATTGCTTTTCAGGGACCAAAGCAAGCCCCAATTATTTTTTTACATTTTTTTAAACAGTTTTTAGAATTTATTTATTGACTTTTTTTTACATGTTAAACAGCCATTTGGCTTTGGTGAAACATCAGGGCTCTAAACAGACCCATGATAGCTCACTTTTGAGATAGGAACACCATGTGGCACCATGTTGTTTGTGAAAATGTATGTGTTAGAAGATGTGTGGGGGTGCCATTAACAATTAATGGCACTGCTGTGTGTCTATTAAAGGACAGTGTGTTTGTGTGTGTCAGGAAAGCCACAATTTTGTCCACATTCCTTTCATGCAAAAGGTACGAAACTAGCCTCATAGTGGGCTCACATCAGGGTGCTGCAATTTGGCCGCAGTGTGATTGTATGTTTGTTTTACATGCGGTCTTATTGAATTCTATTAGGCAGTGTGTTTTCTGAAAGCACATCAAATATGTAGCATGCAGGAATTCAATGTACTTTCATGAAAATGCATGTCCTAAAAGAATTCATTAGTAGTGTACTATAAACCGCATGTAAACTGCTCATACAATCACACTGTGGTTAAACTGCAGCACACTGATGTGAGTCCACTATTAGGCCCCTTTCACATGAGTGGACTGATTGGGTCAGCGTGTCAGTTTTTCAGGCAGACCCAATTGGACCCTCCATTCTCCTTTATGGAGTGACAGGTGTAAACAGAAATGCGCCCGTTTACACCTGCTGACATCCAATCCGATCTGCTAAAAACAGACGGATGGGGATCCCCATCTGTCTGGATTGGGTTGGATGGCAGTTGGGGGTAAACAGACAGGTGAAACCAGCTTTACAGCTGGTTTCCTACTGTGCAAATCACGCTGTGCTTTCTCAATGAGCCGGCTGTAGCGAGGGCCGAACTCAGCAGGAAGTGGGATGGGGTACCTGTCAAAGCCAGGTACTTACTCCCCCCACAAGGTGCCAAATGTGGCACTGGAGGGTGGACGGAGGCAGACAGGCGGAACTTCCCCTTTTAGGATTTCTGCAGGATACAGCTGCCTGCACCACGTGGGACATCCTTCATTAAAGGTAAGTTAGCTCACTAAAATGATGAAGAATGTTTTCATTTTGTTATGGCAAAAACTTAAATTTTAAGCTATTATTGTAATGATAGCATTAATGTCATTTTTACACATTTATCATTTGTTGTTGACTCTACCATATTTGCATTTTTGCATAACATTGACTGATTAGTAGATTCTCCCTCTAGTTTCTGTATATATTTTCTTGGTCAGCTTCCCTGTGCAACACTTGATAAGAAGATAATAAGAAAAGAAGATAAGAAGATAATAATAAGAAGATAATATCTGTGAACAATCGTTGAAGCACAAATGCAAAACTAGTCTTCATGTGCAATGAGATGGTGTGTACAAATGAGAAAAACGGTTTTCCTATTTTATTACTGGTCATACTTTACATTGTTCATGTATCAAACATATTTGAAAATAGATAATATTGCAGTTTACCAGTCATTAGATGTGGTGACTGCATTCATTCTCTTTTTTTAGATATTTTCCCTTTACAGTATTTTACCTGGTAATCTGGTCATTAGCATACTTCTGCCTAAAGCCTTGTACACACTACTAGTTTTTTTTTCGTTAAACCAAAAAACTGACAGCTCAGGTCGGAGCCACTGTACTAACAATCAGATGTTAGTACAGCTATCTCCCCTGCATATGTAAATTGGCACAGTCTAATTTAGCTCTAATCTAGCATAGTTAGCTGCTCTTCAACACTAGTATATGTAATCCAAAACACATACAGAGGTCAATTCACTAAGAGTTAAATAACGGCAAATTAAATGCGGTAAAATAAAGCATGCGGTAAATCAGTTGTGAAAGTTTAATTCACTAAGAATTTAACGTGAAAAAAATGCGGTACTTTTTCGATTGTTCGGTAACTACCACATTTTCTCATGCAGTAATTTATCGCACGTGTCCATGGTTAAGGGTTGTTTAAGGTAATTTCCTTATAATATTTTACTTTTTAACATGTTTGTTATTTTTCTTTTGCAAAAAACAATGTTTTAATCTAACATTTTTTACAGTACTCTGTATTTGAAGGCATTGAAATTTGAATTACCTTCTCAAATTTATGTCTCCTGATACTTGGTGATCCATCATACCATACATTCATAAAAATGTGTTTTTTTTGTAAATGTATGGCCTACTAGAGTTGTTGAAAGTGCTCTTTTCTATGTTTTTGGCCACATTCTGTGCTGCTGCCTATGTTTAAATTGTGGAAACTAAAGAAAACTGGACTATATTTTTAACCACTTCCTGACCGGCTCCCGTACATATACAGCAGCAGGTTGGCAGCCCTGCGCGAATCGCCGCATATGTACGGCGGCTCCTTTAAGAGCCATAGCAGGCGCGCACCTGCCTGCTGCACGGTGGGGGATCCGATGCGTGTGGCTGGCAGGGGCGATCGCTGCCGGCAACCCGCCGTCACGGGCACGAGAGCCAGAACGAGGATTTGTGTGTGTAAACACACAAATCCCTGTTCTGACAGAGGAGAAGAAACAGATTGTCTGTTCTTACTAAGTAGGAACTACTACTAAGTAGAAACAGCAAAATAAAAACCGCAGAGATGAGCAAATACCACCAAATACCACCAAAAGAAAGCTCTATTTGTGGGAAAAATGGACATACATTGTGTTTGGGTACAACGTCGCACGACCGCGAAGTTTCAGTTAAAGTAACGCAGTGCCGTACTGCAAAAAATGGCCTAGTCATTAAGGGGGCAAACCCTTCCAGGGCTGAAGTGGTTAAAACATTTTTTTTTAAACATATTTATTTATTTTTTATGTTCTTATCCAAGACCGCCCACTGTGTATAAACGTCGCTAATTTGACGTTATATACAGTTGTTATGGCAGCAGATAGCTACCATAACCCCGGTATATTTATACACAGTGAGCAATCCTCTTTCACATAAAAGTGGTCCCAGCGGCGGATTCGCCACAGGATCACTTTCTATGGACAGAGGGAGAGGTGCGCCCTCCCACCGCTTCCCTATCGTTTCCGCCGTTTACCGGAGAGAGATCAGCAGCAGCAGAAACTATCCGGTCTGGTGGCCTGATGGGCTAGAAATTGAGTGAAGGCAAGATGGCCCTAACTCGAATTTATGCCCTTGAAGGACCGGAGCGACGTCAAATGTCACTTCCGCCCTCCGGCCCTAAAGGGCCCATGTTTTTTTTTTTTTTTATGGAAAATAAAAATGAAGTGTAAATGTGAGATCTGAGGTCTTTTTGAAATCTTTTTATGTCATGGTTGACATACTCCATTGTTGCAATTTTGTAAACGTTTACTTTAAAAAAAAATGTATTATTTTACAATTCTTGATGTTACATTTCAGCCAATGTTTGCATTCAATTTGCACTGCACGTCATGTCTTTTTGATTTAATAAAAAAAAAAATTAAAAATACTTGCATATTGATGTATAAGGCCACATTTTTGTGTGTCCACTGCTGGTGGAATAGTGTCAACTTTCTGTGGGTCCTCTGTGGGTGGAATTAGACCCCTCTCTGAGGGTAGAATTGCACCCCTTTCTGTGGGTGGAATAGTACCCCTTCTTGTGGGTGTTCTGCAGGTGGAATTAGGCCCCTTTCTGTAGGTCTTCTGAGGGTTGAATTAGGCTCTCGTGGTTAGGAATGACCATTCTGAAGGTTTGAATAGGCCCCTCTTTCTGGTACCAAACTGGTTACCGCCACCAAAAGGGTGGTGTTAAATATCGCACCTTTTTTTAATTCCAGTTTCGTTTGTGATTTGGATTTAACAGATTACGGCACAATATTTACTGACAATGTTTTTTCCCTTGTTTACCGCAAAATTGTTAATTTTGTAAAAAATTTTTCAGTGAATTGTACTTAACCACTTCAGCCCCGGAAGGATTTGCCCCCTTCCTGACCAGGCCATTTTTTGCGATACGGCATTGCGTCGCTTTAACTGACAATTGCGCAGTCGTGCGATGCTGTACCCAAACAAAATGTGCGTCCTTTTTTCCCCACTAATAGAACTTTCTTTTGGTGGTATTTGATCACCTCTGCGGTTTTTATTTTTTTGTGCTATAAACAAAAAACAAGCGACAATTTTGAAATTTAAAAACAAAAAACAAGTTTCTTCATCAGTTTAGGCCGATATGTATTCTTCTACATATTTTTGGCAAAAAATAAAAAATAAATAAGCTTATATTGATTGGTTTACGCAAAATTTATAGTGCCTACAAAATAGGGGATAGATTTATGGCATTTTTATTTATTTATTAATTTTTTTACTAGTAATGGCGGTGATCTTCCATTTTTATTGGGACTGAGACATTGCAGTGGACAAATTGGACACTTTTGAAACTTTTTTGGGAACCATTGCCATTTATACAGTGATCAGAGCTAAAAATAGGCACTGATTACTGTATAAATGTCATTGGCAGGGAAGGCGTTAACACTAGGGGGCCATCAAGGGGTTAAATGTGTTCCCTAGGTGTGTTCTAACTGTGGGGGGAATGTGGCTGACCAGAGGAGGAGAGAGATTGTTGTTCCTACTTGGTAGGAACACACGATCTCTCTCCTCTCCCCTGACAGAACCAAAATTGTATGTTTACACACACAGATCCCGGTTCTCGCTCTGTCACGAGTGATCATGGGTGCCCAGTGGTCAGGCATGCCTGCGTCTTAAAGCGCCGACGTACAGCTACATCGGCGCGCGCAGCAGTGCCAACCTGCCGCAGTATAACTGCGGCGGCTGGTCGGGAAGGGGTTAACTTATAGCATGCAATAATTCATGCAAATTAGTAACATGATACCCTTATCGTATGCCGTAAATGTTCTCTTTCCAGGGGTTGTGTCCCTTCTTGGAAGAGGCTATAGATGTTTCGGCAGTCTGCACCAGCTCTATGCTACCGCACTTGCTTACCCAAGCATTGACTGTGACTAAGGAGCCTTCACTGAGCAGGATGCAGTCTACAACACTTTGTGCTACTTTCTAAAGGGACTGAGAGTTCCTGGTCCTTAAAGCGGTTGTATAATCCACTTTTTTACATTTTTACCCACAGGTAAAGCCTATAATAAGGTTTTCCTGTAGGTAAAATGAATATCTCCTAAACCTACACGGTTTAGGAGATATTCACCCTGCATGCACCCACTGTGCAGTGAAGGTCCGGCGAAGGTCTGTCATATCGTGCCGGAACTTGCCAGAACAGAGGACTCCCGTGCGAATGCGCGGAGTCCACTCACAGCGCCGGAGCCGCAAACCCAGAAGAGGCAACAAGGGGAAAAAGTCAGCTCCCTCGGCGGTGACCGGGATGCAATGCTGATGCTTCGTTCTAAGGTAAGTATTCCATAATGAGCTAGTATGCTGTGCATACTAGCTCATTATGCCTTTGTCTTTTTTTTTTTTTTTCGTTTGCGGGTATACAAACGCTTTAAGGGGCTGTGATATATTTTTTCACTTAGGGACTGTCTGTGTCTGGGAGTGAAGAAACCAATTTGAAGTTGTACATAGGAAGTTGTCCCTGGTTTTTGTTGCTATCAAGTTGGGCATCCCATAATTTTAACTCCCCTTCCAAGTTATAATCCCCTAAAAAAAAAAAAAAAAACAAAGCTCCAAGACTGTTCCTTGTGCCTGGATGAAAGCTGAAAATGCTACTGGCCTGGTTGTGTAGGAGTGGGGAACACAGCCATCAACAAATCCTGAAGGGGGTAGTGCTACACTTACATTCATTAGTTTGCTTTTACTTACAATTACTGTTTCTCCACTTGTGTGAGGCACTGGTGATGTAACCAGGGTTTCACAGGTGCATCCTGGGGAAGCTACATCACTACTGCCTCCATCTCAGATGATGAGCACAGTCAGATGTTCCAGGAGGCAGACCAAGAGGTTCAGGCAGACTTTCAGGAAGTAAAAGGAGATGGATTTATCTGTCCAGTAAAAATGCCCAAAGTAAGAAGAATAAGAAGAAAAGGAAAATATATATAAAGAAAAAAAAAGGTGGAAAAATATCGCTAAGTATCTGTTTGTAGATTGCCATTTACTAAGCTTTTATAAACGTGCCTCTGTTATAATTTTTAAGATAAGGGTGAAGTCTGTGCCATGAGATTGGTAACATTGGTACAACTTACATCATATGAAGTGATACCAGACTGTGACTCCCTGTGCTTTGCTGGCTTTACACACTGAACATCTGAGAATCATTTTCTATGAAACTCTCTCTGAAACACGTTCAAAAGTTTCAGGTATTGTTCAGCACATCCTTAATAACCACAGCGCTGAGCACGCCTCACTTCCTGTCAGGGGAAAGCCATTGTTTTTCTGTTACCTATTTGCCAGAAAGTAGAAAAACAATGGAAATCCCCCTGACGCCTGAAGTCTTTGCATCCAGAGTCAGTAAAACATCTGCAAACAGATGCAACACACAATGGCAATGCTTTAGCAAGTTACATAGTTACATAGTTAGTCTGGTTGAAAAAAAAGTCTATCAAATTCAACCAATAAAAGGGAAAAAAAATCCATAAAAAAGTAAGACAGTAAATATTAGTATGCAGATTAAACAGTCCTCTATATAAGGCGTGTTTAATTTCCTACAAATAAACATCTCCACAGTAAAGCATACCCATATATTATTCATGATAATTAACTGTTGCAAAGTCTATCTTTCCCTTGAGACAAATTAACCACTTGTCCTCCGGAAGATTTACCCCCTTCATGACCATGGCCATTTTTTGCGATACGGCACTGCGTTACTTTAAGGCCCCTTTCACACTGGGGCGGTTTGCAGTCGTTATTGCGCTAAAAATAGCGCCTGCAAACCGCCCCTAAACAGCCTCCGCTGTTTGTTCAGTGTGAAAGCCTGGGGGCTTTCACACTGAAGCGGTGCGCTGGCAGGAGAAGAAAAAATCTCCTGCAAGCCGCATCTTTGGAGCGGTGAAGGAGCGGTGTATTCACAGCTCCTAAACCGCTCCTGCCCATTGAAGTCAATGGGACAGCGCAGCTATACCGCGGTAATGCCGCGGCTATAGCCGCGCTATACGAGTGGTTTTAACCCTTTTTCGGCCGCCAGCGGGGGGTTAAAACCGCACTGCTAGCGGCCAAATACCACGGTAAAACAGTGCTAAAAATAGCGCTGTTTTACCGCCGACGCCCCCTACCGCCCCAGTGTGAAAGGGGCCTAACTGACAATTGCGCGGTCATGCGACGCTGTACCCAAATAAAATTTGTATAATTTTTTTTCCCCCACGAATAGAGATTTCTTTTCGGGGTATTTGATTACCACTGCATATTTATTTTTTGCACTTTAAACAAAAAAAGATCGACAATTAAAATATATATATTTTTTTTTTTTTTACTTTCAACTATAAAACATATCCAATAATAAATATAAAACATTAAATGTCTTCATAAATTTAGGCCAATATGTATTCTGCTACATATTTTTGGTTAAAAAAATCCCAAAAGGCGTATATTGATTGGTTTGCGTAAAAGTTATAGCATCTACACACTATGGAATTTTTATTTATTTTTCTTATACTAGTAAAAGACGGCATCAGCAACTTATGGCAGGACTGTGACATTCGGACACTAACTGACACTTTTGACGCTTTGTGGGAACGAGACACACTAATACAGTGATCAGTGCTAACAATATGCATTGTCACTGTACTAATGACACTGGCTGGGAAGGGTTTAAACATCTAGGGCAGGGATATGCAATTAGCGGACCTCCAGCTGTTGCAAAACTACAAGTCCCATCATCCCTCTGTCTCTGGGTGTCATGCTTGTGGCTGTCAGAGTCTTGCTATGCCTCATAGCAGTTGTAGTTCTGCAACAGCTGGAGGTCCGCTAATTGCACTGATCCCTGATCTAGGGCGATCAAAGGGTTAACTGTGTGCCTAGCCAGTGTTTTTGTGTACTGACTTTTACTCAGGGAAGTGATGGATTTTACTCCCTGCTTTCCAGGGACACAAAATCTATCCCTTCCCTCTTGTCAGAATGGAGATCTGCTAGGTGGAAGTGCAGAATCTCATATATATACATTATTATGCACAGGGGGGCCACCCTGTTGTAGTAAATTTGCTATATTTGCTATAGGGCGGTCCTTAACTGGTTAAAAAGGACTGGGGTGGTTGTTTGAGGACCAGTATAAGGATTACTGAATCTTTCCATTTAATAGCAGAAGTACAAACCTTACCTTCAATATGTAAAAAATATCAATGTAGAAGGGGTAGGAAGAGTAGCAAGTGCACCTGGGCACTCGGCCCTAGGAATGGAATTTCATTTATTTTCACCTTGTTGCACAAATGGATGGATAGCCTTGATGTGTTTCATAGTTAAGCCCTCGTTTACATTGGAGCGATTTGTCATGCGTTTTTACAGGTCAAATTGCATGAAAAGTCACAGCCTATTGCCGGCAATGGCACTGTTCCAATCAGTGCAACGCCAACATTGCAGTGCAGCTCTGATTTGCAAAAGTAGTTCCTGCACTACATAGCTACATAGTGAGGTCGAAAAAAGACACAAGTCCATCAAGTCCAACCTATGTGTGTGATTATATGTCAGTATTACATTGTATATCCCTGTATGTTGTGGTCATTCAGGTGCTTATCTAATAGTTTTTTTAAACTATCAATGCTCCCCGCTGAGACCACCATCTGTGAAAGGGTATTCCACATCCTTGCCACTCTTACAGTAAAGAACCCTCTACGTAGTTTAAGGTTAAACCTCTTTTCTTCTAATTTTAATGAGTGGCCACGAGTCTTATTAAACTCCCGCAAAAAAGTTGTATCCCTATTATGTGGTCATCAGTAGGGTATTTGTAAATTGAAATCATATCCCCTCTCAAGTGTCTCTTCTCCAGAGAGAATAAGTTCAGTGCTCGCAACCTTTTCTCATAACTAATATCCTCCAGACCCTTTATTAGCTTTGTTGCCCTTCTTTGTACTAACTCCATTTCCAGTACATGCTTCCTGAGGACTGGTGCCCAGAACTGGACAGCATACTCCAGGTGAAGCCGGACCAGATTCTTTTAGAGTGGGAGAATTATCGTTTTATCTCTGGAGTTAATCCCCTTTTTAATGCATGCCAATATTCTGTTTGCTTTGTTAACAGCAGCTTGGCATTGCATGCCATTGCTGAACCTGTCATCCTAGACTCCCCCAGAGGTTAAACCCCTGGTAAGTAGATTGGATTCATATTTTTGCCAATCCAAATGCATTATTTTACATTTTTCTACATTAAACCTCATTTGCCATGTAGTTTCCACCCCATTATTTTGTTCAGATCTTCTTGCAAGGTTTCTACATCCTGCGGAGAAGTTGTTGCCCTGCTTAGCTTAGTGTCGTCCTCAAATACAAAGATTGAGCTGTTTACTCCATCCTCCAGATCGTTTTTGAACAAATTAAACAGAATTGGTCCTAGCACAGAACCCTGGGGGACCCCTCTTCCCACCCCTGACCATTCTGAGTACTCCCCATTTATCACCACCCTCTGAACTCACCCTTGTAGCCAGTTTTCAATCCATGTACTCAGCCTATGGTCCATGCATGTAGGTGTGTGTTTTGAGGCCAACTCATTTAGACATACACACATGACCCACACAAACACCACCCCATGTAAAAATAAATAAAATATTATGTTAATTTGCAAATAAGGATCATCTCTTCCCCAGAGAACAGTGTGCGGGGCATGGTGGTGGGAATAAATTAGCAGCAGTACTAGCAACTTCCTGGAGGGGCATGATGTCATTCCTGTGTCCTGGCCACCACATCCGGGAACTAGATATGCGCTACAGGTACATACCTCCATGCACACAGCAGTTGCGCATCTCACATACACAGCTGTCACACATCTAGCTGCAGGAACAATTTTTATGGAAATTAATAGTAAAGCAGATTCAGATTTCCAGGACTAGACTGACAAATGTTTATAGCGAAAGGCAACTGCTGTTTTCTATTAACCACTTGCCTCCTGGGCACTTAAACCCCCCTCCTGTCCAGACCAATTTTTAGCTTTCAGCGCTGATGCACTTGGAATGACAATTGCGCGGTCATGCAACACTGTACCCAAATTAAGTTTTTATCATTTTTTCCCCACAAATAGAGCTTTCATTTGGTGGTATTTGATCACCTCTGCGGTTTTTATTTTTTGTTAAAAAAATTTAAAAAGTCAGAATTTTTTACAAATTTTTAAATATTTTTTTTATATTTTGTTATAAAATTTTGCAAGCAGGCAATTTTTCTCCTCTCTCATTGATGTACACTGATGAGACGGCACTGATGGGCACCAATAGGTGGCAGTGATGGGCACTGATGGGTGGCAGTGATAGGCACTTATGGGTAGCAATAATGGGCACTGTTTGGCACTGGTTGGTTACACTGATAGGCAGCAGTGCTAGGTGGCACTGATTGGCACCACTAGTGGGCACTGATAGGTGGCACTTGTGGGCATTGATAGGTGGCCCTCATGGGCATTGATAGGTGTCACTGGTGGGCACTGTGGGCACTGGCAGGTGGCAATGGTAGTGTCAGAGAAATGGCTGTGTTGTGGGCAATATCTGACCCCTGGCCTGGCTGTGGACCCTGTTCCTGGTTTACCCTGCTGTTGCTGTTCAAGACTTCTCTCCGCACGGCTGCCACAACGCACTCTAGCTACTTACAGCCAACCAGCCAGCTTGCAGTATCCCTGGCAACCCGTGCACTTCTGTGCATCGCATTACCTGTACCCAAATCCAGGGACGTGCTGCACTTAGCCACAAGGGGAGCCCTCTCAGCAACCTGTCCTCACACTACAGACTTGACAGGTAGGTGGCACTGGCAGGCGGTACTGGGGCACAGATGAGGCAGAATTGCCTCTTCCTCTTCGGGACCGATGTCCCTTGCACATAAGCCAGTGATCGGCTTTTTTTCTCCTCACATTGTCAGCGTGAGGAGGTAAAAAAACTATTACCGAGCTTTTGTTTACATCATGTAATCAGTTGTCATTGGCTGACAGCTGATCACGTGGTAAGGGGCCGGGATCGGCCCCTTACTCGGATCTGTGATCACCCGAGTGTCAGTGACTCGGTGATCACAGCGCACACCGGGAGCATGCAAAGGGAAGGCCGTCATATGACGGCCTCCCGGAAATTCAGGTCCGCGCTGTGGCCGTTATTCGGCTATAGCACGGACGCCAAGTGGTTAAACAAGGTCTAAATGGGCCATTGACATGCTTCACAGTTGAACTTAGGAATGTGTCTTTGAAAAGTTATAGTAAATGAAATCCTTTCTTACTTTTGCTTGGGGATAGAGTGCAGAGGGATTAGAAGTCTTGTCAGTTTTTGGGGATGTCTGCACCCCTGATAGGGTGAAGACACCTCCCAAATTTTGCCAGTTTCTCCTTCAAATTTATTCACTTCCTGTCACATAGCCAAACAGGAAGTGAGGGTAAAATCCTACCAATGTCTTTCCTTAGGGACACACATTTACAATCTAAATAGTTTCCCCATAGGTAAATTGCACTCTAGCATTTTGCTGTGTACACCCCAAATTATTAGGTATCTTGGACTTTGGAATTTATTTGCTAAAGGCAAATACACTTTGCACTACAAGTACACTTGGAAGTTCCGTTGCTGGAGATCCGAGGGGGGCATGCAAGGAAAATAAAAAAACAGCATCTTTTGCTTCTACATAATTGGATGATAAAATCACCAGTGCTTCCCCTCAGATTTACGACGAGTACACTTGTATTGCAGAGTGGATTTGCCTTTAATAAACCCCAAAATACCTAATAATTTTGGGATGTACACAACAAAGTGCTAGAGTGCAATTTGCCTAATGGGGACACTAGTTAGATTGACCTGTGTATCCCCAAGGAAAGACATTGGTAGGGTTTTACCCTTACTTCCTGTTTAGCTATGTCACAGGAAGTGAAGCCAATTTTCAGAAAAGGGACACAAAGCCCAACCTAAAAAAAGACGAGCAGGGGTTCTGACACTCACTTGGTTTCCCTCAAATGCCCACAATTAGAATAGGATTGTCTTATGCTAGATTTTAGCTCAGTGCTCTAAATCAGTGGTTCTCAAACCTGTCCTCAAGTACCCCCAACAGGCCATGTTTGCAGGTTTACCTTCATCTTGCACAGGTGCTTTAACTCTGAGTTAATAACAAAACAAATAAAACATAAAAATGTGCTACAAATTTTATTGGTCAACAAAACAGGACTTGAAAAAGAGCAAGGAAAGCAAAAAAACACATGTATGTTAATTTGAGACACTAACAGAATATGGTTTTGAGGTCTGACCATTTTGCAGAAGAAATTAACAGGAGCTAAAAGGACTGCGCCCACAAACGGACAGTCTCTTAAGGATTTAAACATTTAGTAGTCACAACAGCTTGAGGAAGATTTTGCTAAATAATGCAGTTCAGACAATTAATTCAAAGTGAAACTAACAACCTACAAACAACACAGATTGACAACATCATAAATATATTTGAGTAAAAAATATCTCCCCCCCCCCCATAAAAAAAACAAAAGTAAAAATATTTGCTCTAAAACACATCTGTTTTGCAAAGACATAACAAACAGAATACAAAGAGAAAATACATGTTGTGTTTTTTACACACACACACACACACACACCACCAAGCAATCTTGCCTCTTTTCAGGGCAAGGTAAAGAATGCTATCCACAAGCTTTATATAACATAGGTTTGTGTGCTGAGGCAATTGAAAACACACACACACACACACACACATGTACATATACTTTGGCAGAATGGCATGGCTGCGCAAATGGGCGTACCTGTCAGTCCCTTTAAATTTGCCACCGTGTGGTCGCGTGCGCCGCCTGCCGCGAGCTCCGTGAGTGTGATCGCGGGTCCCGCAGACTAGATGTCTGCGGGGATACATCTCTGCGGGGATCGTCTCACGGAGCTGAAGAACGGGGAAATACTAATGTAAACAAGCATTTCCCCGTTCTGCCTAGTGACACTGTCACTGATCACAGCTCCCTGTAATCGGGAGTGGTGATCAGTGTAGTGTCACACGTAGCCCCTCCCCCCCACAGTTAGAATCACTCCCTAGGACACACTTAACCCCTGCAGCACCCTCCTGGTTAACCCCATTCACTGCCAGTTACATTTACACAGTAATCAATGCATTTTTAGTCTCACTGATCGCTGTATAAATGTGAATGGCCCCAAAATAGCACAAAAAGTGTCCAATCTGTCTGCCATAATGTCGCAGTCACAATAAAAATCGCTGATCGCCGCCATTACTAGTAAAAAAAAATTATAAATAAAAATGCCATAAAACTATCCCCTATTTTGTAGACGCTATAACTTTTGCGCAAACCAATCAGTAAACGCTTATTGAGATTTATTTTAGCAAAAATATGTAGAAGAATATGTATCGGATGCTTGGGGGCAGGAGGGGCTCAGGCCCCCCAAAAATCAACCACCTTGTTCCCATATTCAGGGGGACAAGGGTCTGTTCCACACAACCCTAGGCTGGGATTGTGGGGTGCTGCAGAGAGGGGGCTTTACGGAATGTGGAAAACCCCTTTAAACTAGTGAGTACAAGGTGCTTTGTGGTTGGTATTGGGCTGAGCCCAACATGCCCCAGAGGCAGCCAGCTATGTTGAGTGCATGTGGCCTTGTATGGTTCAGCAGGGGGTTGGGCGATCGCTTTTCCCGCCCCTTTCCTAGCAGGCCCTGTTGTATGCTCTGAAAAAGGATGTGGTTTGGATTGTTGAAGGCAGCTCACAGCCTTTGGAGAATAGAGTGAAGTGTGGAATTCCCCTTTAAAAGCACAGGTTTGCCCATGAAAATCCAAGGGGTTAGAGGGGGGAGACAAGAGCATTGGAGAATGGAGTGTGGAGTTCCCCTTTAAAAGCAAAAGTTAGCCCATGGAAAAAAAAATGTGTCAAGTTTAGAGCTGCGCCCGTTCAGCCCACGCAATTGCATGTACGTTGCTTAACATTTACTAAGATTTTGGCCGCGCAGTAAACAAGCGCATGTGAATGAGCGCAACAGCCGCTTGCGCATGCGCACTGCTTACATTGATCTCACACAGTTGTAAACGTACTTGTGGGCACAGCAGGCTTTCTTTGAAAAAGTTACTTTCTCATTCTATTTTGGGCATGTTTGTTACATCACCCCATAATATTGGCACCTCCATCTTCTGCTAATATTGCTATAGTAAATGGGGGATTCGTGCTCTGTTCCTGGTGCACCGTTTCGTAAATATCTACTGATGGCACATGACTTTCGTAAATCAGCCCCATAGTTGATTTTAGGCTAACTGGTCTGTAATTCCCAGGGATGTATTTTGGCCCTTTTTAAAATATTGGTGCTACATTGGCTTTTCTCCAATCAGCTGGTACCATTCCAGTCAGTAGACTGTCAGTAAAAATTAGGAACAATGATCTGGCAATTACTTGACGGAGTTCCCTAAGTACCCTCGGGTGCAAGCCATCTGGTCCCGGTGATTTATTAATGTTAAGTTTCCCAAGTCTATTTCTAATTCTGTCCTCTGTTAGCCATGAGGGTGCTTCCTGTGATGTGTCATGAGGACAAACACTGCAGTTTTGGTTACTGAAGCCTTCGATTCCCTTGTAAAGACTGAGGAGAAGAATAAATTCAATACCTTCGCCATCTCCCCACCCTTTGTAACCAGTTGTCCTTCCTCATTCTATATGGGGCCAATATGGTCTGTCCTCCTTTTTTTACTGTTTATATACTTAAAGAATTTCTTGGGATTTTTTTTGCTCTCCTCCACTATGTGTCTTTCGTGTTCTATCTTAGCCGCCCTAATTGCACCCTTACATATCTTGTTGCATTCTTTGTAAAGTCTGAATGCTGATGATGATCCCTCAGCCTTTATTTTTTGAAGGTTTTCTCCTTTGTTTTTATATGCATTTTTACATTAGCGTTAAGCCATCCAGGACTTTTGTTCTCTCTTTTAAATTTATTTCCCAATGGGTTGCACTGGCTAATGCCCTTATTTAATATGCTCTTAAAGCAAACCCATCTCTCCTCCGTGTTCTTTAATGCTAAGAATTTATCCCAATTTATGCCTTCTAGCAAGGTTCGTAGTTTAGGGAAGTTGGCTCTTTTGAAATTCAGTGTCTTTGTGTTCCCCTTGTGTTTCCTAATTGTGTGATTTATACTGAAATCAAACAACAACCCAAATGGCAAAATATGCGCTCGCTCCTATATAATTTGAGCAGCTACCACAGCACTAGAAAATTGCGCACATACTAGATAAAAAACAAAACGTGTAGCGCTAAAATGAAAACAAGAGGAATAAACAGCTGTGAACTGATAAGGTGTGGAACCAGTATGCTATAAACAACTAATCTGAATCACATTTGGATATCCCATGATATGTAGGAATTAAGAACAGTGCAAAGTCCATGTATAGAACATAGATAAATAGTTTTTATATGTGATGTGTGAACCACCTTCACCAAAGTAAATTTCTATAGTCTTTAGATAAAGTCCAAAGTTGGATAATTTGTAAATCGGCTCTGAAACATCACCCCACGGTGTCTTCACACACATGCAAACCACTCTGATGGTGGAGTTGGTAAAATTGAAGGCTTACCGGAGGGTTTGAACCCAAAACAGCGTATACTGTAAGGGTCAAACCGGCTTTTATTGCTTAGTGGCAATGGTGGGAAGACCTAGGCGGCGTGTAGCGATCCCAGAGAGTTCATAAAGTCGTATCTCCTCCGATCATGACATAGGATCACCCCGTTTGTAGCTCATATAGAATATGAAAGAAGCCACATAGTGTGATACCATAAAAACCGTAATTTATTTAAAAAGAAATACACTTACATGATAAAGTTGTAAAAAAGCGCTTGTACATAAAAGAGGCAGCAGTGGAGTCCTCCCGACGCGTTTCGTCTGAGTAGACTTCGTCTACTCAGACGAAACGCGTCGGGAGGACTCCACTGCTGCCTCTTTTATGTACAAGCGCTTTTTTACAACTTTATCATGTAAGTGTATTTCTTTTTAAATAAATTACGGTTTTTATGGTATCACACTATGTGGCTTCTTTCATATTCTATATGAGCTACAAACGGGGTGATCCTATGTCATGATCGGAGGAGATACGACTTTATGAACTCTCTGGGATCGCTACACGCCGCCTAGGTCTTCCCACCATTGCCACTAAGCAATAAAAGCCGGTTTGACCCTTACAGTATACGCTGTTTTGGGTTCAAACCCTCCGGTAAGCCTTCAATTTTACCAACTCCACCATCAGAGTGGTTTGCATGTGTGTGAAGACACCGTGGGGTGATGTTTCAGAGCCGATTTACAAATTATCCAACTTTGGACTTTATCTAAAGACTATAGAAATTTACTTTGGTGAAGGTGGTTCACACATCACATATAAAAACTATTTATCTATGTTCTATACATGGACTTTGCACTGTTCTTAATTCCTACATATCATGGGATATCCAAATGTGATTCAGATTAGTTGTTTATAGCATACTGGTTCCACACCTTATCAGTTCACAGCTGTTTATTCCTCTTGTTTTCATTTTAGCGCTACACGTTTTGTTTTTTATCTTTGATTTATACTGAAGCCAATTAACCTGTGATCGCTGTTTCCTAAATTGCTCCGTATTTCCACATCCGAGATCAGGTCTGTATTGTTGGTAATCAGTAGATCTAGTAACGCCTTGTTTCTAGTTGGTGCGTCTACCACCTGACCCATAAAATTGTCCTGCAAGACATTTTGGAACTGGCGAGCCTTAGACAAATGTGTGGTTCCCTCCGCCCAGTCTATGTCTGGATAATTAAAATCACCAATTATGATAACACTTCCCATCCTTGCTGCTAATCCAAATTGTGGTAGGAGGTTCGTCTACCCCTCCTCCCTTTTGCCGCTTTCAGGTGCGAATTCAAAAGACATCTGTGCATAAAGCCACACAGTTGTCTTTCAATTAGCAGCTGAAATCGCACTGACCTGCTACTTTGAAATTGTGCGACTTCAAGTGAGGTTGCGCGATTTCAAAGTAGCATCAATGTGAACCAGGGCTAATAAAGGCTTTAATATTTAGGATTCAAGAGTTTGGAATAGTGATGTTTCTGCGTTGATTCTTACCAACAAGATACAAGTTACAGAAGAACTATTACAGTTTTGGCTCAGTTTTAATATTTTACTTAAAGTGTAACTAAACTCACACTCACACAGCTTCCTCGTGGCTTCCCCATGGCATCAGAGGGGGGCAGGGTCACCCATTTACGTCACCAGGTGGCCCCGCCCTCAGCTATATAATATATTTTATCAGTTCCTAGTAAACCTTGTAGGAGGAGTTTTCATTCTCCCCTGGCCCTCTGGCTGGACAGTGCTGATCACATGCACTCTCCCAAGAAAAAAAAAAAGTCTAACTATACACACCAAACTGAGCATGTGCAGCCCATCCCCTGCTATGTATATATCAGGTTATTTTTTGGAGATAGTGGAAGAGGAGGAGGGTCAGAGAAGATAGGATCAAACAGCCTTTATACACAATGCAAAGGATTAACCCCTTAGGTTCCACAGTGAGTATAACAGGAATGCTTTACTGCATATGCAGACTGTTTTTACTGTTGTGGGCTTAGTAACACTTTAGCATCACTTTTCTCTGGGTAAACCTAGATCTAACTAGTTGGCATGGGTGACTGCACTTTCACATAAGCTTTGCGCTTTCCCTTATTGATTAACTCCATCCTAGCATCAAATACATGTCAAACAGCAAGGAGCACATGGAAGGGCGATGCATGACGCATTTCAAATAACAACAAAGAAAAATTCCAAGCTCAGCTTACTAGCCAGCCTGCAATAAACGTGAACTGTTAGGCAGGATGATTCGATTTGTTGCAGGCTGGCTGGTAAGTTGAGCTGGGAATTTTTCTTTCTTGATGTTTGACATGCGTCATCCTTCCATGGGCTCCTTTCTGTTAAGTCCGTTTATAGTTTGGGGAAGTTGCAGTTTGTTTGTACTGTTGGTTATTTGGTGAGGAGGCGCACTGGACCTTCGCTGCCATTGTGCTATTTGCTGGGTGTCTAGTGCGCTCCTGTGCCTTTAAGGAGGAGTGGGCCCTCAATCTATCCAATATTATATATGTTCTCCTACTATGGAGGCTCTTAAAATTATAGTGTTAGGATTGCAGATAATACCGGGGTGCCTTGTCATGACCTCTGTGTATTTGCAAATGTGTGCAAACTAAATCCCTGTTTTTAACGTAAACTGTTAGACAGGACAATTCGTAATTTTTTTTGTAGGCTGGCTGGTAAGTGAGCTGGGACCTTTTGTTTGTTGTTGTTTGACATGCGTCACCCTTCAACGTGCTCCTTGCTGTTAAGGCCAGTTATAAGTTGGGGCAGTTGCCGTTTGAGTGTAGCATCAGATACATACCACATAAATCTGCGTATTCATTAAACATATTTTTTCCTCTGAACACAGAGTAGTGTAAAGCTAATTATGTGCTGAGTGAGGTGTATTTGTTCCATGCCCTACATCAGCACCCATTTATCTATCTATCATTAATCTATCATTGTAAGAACAACGACACTTCATCAGGGTACCAATCAGGACTCTTGCTGTCTGAAAAAGAAAAAAAAAGTGATGATAGTATTACTGACCGCAATGCGATCATGTTAGTTGCTGGGGGCTAAAACAATAACTTGATTAGGTCATTGCAGTACTGGTCTGAATTTATTTAATTATTGGTAAAAATGTACACAAGGAAGCAGGCAGGAGGCATTATTTATAGTTATGTCATGTTGTTCAGCAACAGCTCAAATGCTCACTTGTTATTTCTTGTGAAAGTACATCAATCTACGTAAATTGGAGCCAGCGCCGTTGTGTTGTTTGTTCAAGATCACATTTCACTTTGTTTTTCCAAGTAAATGTCTTTTGTTTTCATAGAACACATAAAATCGCCTTATAAAGTCAGCTTGTAACAGCACATTCATTTAATTCCTTCAAAATAAATGGGTTTCAGATCCAAATATTCTGCTATAATGTTGGGGGCAGGCAAAGTGCTGAAAGCAGGAAAATCTTAAACACCCTTGAGCAGGAACATATTAGTGGTGTATAGAGGCTGCTATTGTCATCCTCTCTATTGGTAAATACCTGTCACCTGGCTGTCATGATGATCCAGTGGCTTTGATGTTTTGTGAGTCACTGCGGTTGATTTACTCAAGGCAAGAACAGTAACAGCACTGGTGCTTGGGGATCAGTGGCTCTGAGCTCCTGGTCTGCATGCTTACATTGAGTCAGTAGAGTTGGTTTACTAAAGGCAAATGGGCTATTCATTTTGCAAGGGGAATTGCACTTGTCAAGGGAATTTTCCCCAGAGTTTAATGTGTTGAAATGCAAAGAATACCCAATCATTGTACAGGGGAAATAAAAAAAACAGTATTTTTGCTTGCACATGATTGGACGATGTAAGTCAGCAGAGCTTCAACTCATCCACTAAGCTCTGGGGAAAACTCCCTTGCAAATATAGCAAAGCCAGGTGGGGTAACCCTGCAATATCCCTCCTCGACCAAAATCTCTCCTAGGTCTCCTAGGTCCTGGCCCTAGATGCATTGCCCCTAGCCAGTGGAGATCCTGTCCCTGCACCATCCACTTTGCAATTACACATCAACTGGAGTGTGACAGCCCTATTTATTAACATTGCCCCTACTAAAGATGGCCACAGAGGTTAGCCAGGGTAGCAGCGTCCAATCAGACCACTGTTTCCCTGATGACACCTAAGGAATCTTCAGAGGAACAAAGCTCCTTTCAACCTCCATTCCCTTCTGCACAGCGGCCAGCTGAACAGCGCAACCTACAGTGGGGATGACAAACTGCATGTACCTACATAGGTATATAATCACCTAACTTGTACCTTATTTACTAAAGGTCAGACAACTTCTTGTTCTAGATCATAGAGTGTCCAGTGCATGCCTTGCAATTTTCTTGATACATCACAAATGTGGGAGTGTTAATGTGATGAAAACCCATCTCTTCCCTTCATTGCTCTGCTTGCTTGTGTCTAAAGTATCTAAATACTATGCCGTTTTCACCTGCAGACCATTAGACTGAGAGACCCAGGGATTGTGGTATGTGTATTTTTTTCAATGGAATTGTCAGTTCTTAGACTACAGACAGAGGTCGTTTGCAGTGCCATGCCTCATGTTTGAACACAAAAAGAAATTGCTGACAAGGAAGTGTGATGATTTACTCTACTATAGGCTGTACGTTGAGGGCAACAAATGACACTATGAAACTACATTATCACTGCACAGGCACATAGACAGGCACTTGGGTACAGATTCTCTTCATGGGGTAACCAATATAGCTAAGACAAAGCATTCAATTAAGGTAGAAAATGAGAAATACCATTACATCTCAACAGTTGCTAGAATGCTATAGGGAGCAGCAGCTTACAAAGAGGTCATCTCTTTTCAGGCATTTACTTTAAATGACAACTCTGCTAAAAGAACGCTTACCCTTTACTCTCAAGGGATAGAGACCAATGATGGGTTGTATTTCCAATCCTGGCATTTATCTTCTGAACTGGGTTGTGTCACTGGCTAGATCCTTGTCATTAGCAGTGCGGGGGGAAAAAAAGGTATCTGGTACTTCCCCACACATAATATAATATAGTGTACTCACTATGCAAAAGAGAAGCAGAAAGTAAAACATTACCCTCAGCGTAACCCTCAACGCACACCTTCAGAGAAGAGCATGATTGTGAGGTTACACAGTACAATGTCAAAGAGGAAACTGTGGTTATACCCAGGAACACCTTGTACTGTTTGTACAATAAGAGTGAGGTGAGCCTTTAGAGGTGCCAGTTGTCAGGAGTACACCACCTGTGAGCTCCCCATCCGCCCACCTGCCCGCCCGCCCACCCTCTGTGTTGTTGCCTATATTATATTATTATATTTATTATTATTATACAGGATTTTATATAGCGCTAACAGTTTACGCAGCGCTTTACAATATAAAAGGGAGACAATACAGTTATAATACAATAAAGTACAGGAGGATTAAGAGGGCCCTGCTCAGAAGAGCTTACAATCTAATAGGTTGGGGCAGGTGGTACAAAAGGTTGTAACTGTGGGGAATGAGCTGATGGAAGTGGTAAAAGATTAGAGACGTGATAGGCTTTCCTGAAGAGATGAGTTTTCAGGGATCGCCTGAAGGTAGCAAGAGTAAGGGATAGCTGGACAGGTGGAGGTAGCGAGTTCCAGAGGATGGAAGAGGTTCTGGAGAAATCCTGGAGACGAGCATGAGAGGAGGAGACGAGAGCTTGAGAGTAGGAGGTCATGAGAAGAGCGGAGAGGACGATTTGGGTGATATTTGGAGACATATTATATGGTGGATCCACCTTGTCAGCAAGGAGGGCAGTCATTTAACAACTTCCCGACTAAAATACATACAGTATATATAGTGGATATGAAAAGTCTACACACCCCTATAAAAATGAGACAGAGGTAAATCGTTTCAGACCTTTTCCTACCTTTAATGTGACCTATAAACTGTACAACTCAGTTGAAAAACAAATTGAGATCTTTAAGGTGGAGGGAAGTAAAACTAAAAAACTGAAATAATATGGCTGCATAAGTGAGCACACCCTTAAACTAATACTTTGTTGAAGCACCTTTTGATTTAATTACATCTCAGTCTTTTTTGGTATGAGCCTATCAGCATGGCACATCTTGACTTGGCAATATTTGCCCACTCTTCTTTGCAAAAACACTCCAAATCTATCAGATTGCGAGGGCATCTCCTGTGCACAGCCCTCTACAGATCACCCCACAGATTTTCAATCGGATTCAAGTCTGGGCTCTGGCTGGGCCATTCCAAAACATTATTCTTCTTCTGGTGAAGCCATTCCTTTGTTGATTTGGATGTATGCTTTGGGTCGTTGTCATGCTGAAAGATGAAGTTCCTCTTTATGTTCAGCTTTCTAGCAGAAGCCTAAAGGTTTTGTGCCAATACTGACTGGTATTTGGAACTGTTCATAATTCCCTCTACCTTAACTAACCCTTGTCGCTCCCTGGTGCCTTACTGTTTCCGACGGTTCGCCTGAGAAACGATCCAACGGTGCCGCCGGCTGGCCACACAGGCAATCAAAGAGTATATCCGCTTTGAACGCCTCTATGGCCTTAGAGGACCGGAACTAAATCATGACATCACTTCCGGTCCAGGCTGGAAGTAAACAAGTTTTTTTTTTTAAAGAAAAAGATCAAAAAAATTAATTATTTTGATCTTTTGCTTTTAAAGGGAAGGAGAGATTTTGGGTCTTTTTGACCTCAGATCTCTCCATAAAGAGGATCTGTTATCCTTATTTCTATTAGAAGGGATGTTTACATTTCTTGTAATAGGAATAAAAGTGATAAAAAAAAGTAAAGGGACAGTGTAAAAATAAAAAGTAAGGGAAAAAAAGTGCCCCCATCCCTCCTTGCTCACGCGCAGAAGTGAACGCTTACATGTATATACAGTATTCACACCACACATGTGAGGTATCGCCTCAAACATTAGAGCGAGAGCAATAATTCTAGCGCTAGACCATCTCTGTAACTCAAGACAGTTAACCTGGTAACCAGGTAACCCTCTGGTCCGGTTTGCACCAGAACTTTTGAACATCTCAAAAGTTTGGCCACGAACTCCGAACGCTATTAAAGTCTATGGGACCCGAACTTGAAAAATTAAAAGTGCCAATTTTGAAGGCTTACATGCAAGTTATTGGCCATAAAAAGGGTATGGGAGCCCCACTGTGTATCAATGCAAAAAATTTTTTTTTAAAAAGATCGTTTTTACAGGAGCGGTGATTTTAATGATGCTTAAAGTGGAACAATAAAAATTAAAAACTCCTTTAAATATAGTGCCTGTGGGGTTCCCTTAGTCTGCCTGTAAACTGGCGCATCTGTACCATGTATAGAACCAGCTGCAGCAAAACTGACATTTATAAAGAAAATAAATTGCTGGCAATACAATACCATTTCCGGCAATAGAAAAATATTTTTTTTTTAAATGGCGTGGGGGTCCTCCCCAATTCATACCAGGCCCTTTGGGGGATTTTAAGGTGAACCCCTTGCCAAATTTTTTTTAAAAAAAGGGCGTGGGGTCCCTAAAATGAAATAGAAACACAGACACAGTTTTTGACAATTTCTTTATTAAAAATAAAAAAACAATATCCTCTGATGATCCATCGTCAATCACGATGCCCGCCGCCACAACCGGACCCGAAAAAAAGCTCCGCCCACAACTGTAGGCTCTGCCATTTGACAGTTTGCATATAGGTGAGGGGGTCCGGGGGGCACTTACTCGTCCCCCCCCTTTCCTGGCCTGCCAGGCTGCATGCTCGGATAAGGGCCTGGTATAGATTTTGAGGGGGGAACCCAACACCATATAAAATAAAATTTTGGCATGGGGGTTCCCCTCAAAATCCATACCAGACCAAAATGTTGCATGTAAATACTTCAAAGGATGTTTTATAGTAGATATTGAACATTGCATTTTTATTCAACTCTGTATTTTGTGTTTAAGAGGCAAAATGGAAATACAATAATAAAACATGCTATTTAACTCATGAAAGTACAAAACAACAGGTCCAACAAATTGATCTGGAGAGTTATAAAACCACTGTTGAACTTGGCATGAAAGGATAGTAGGTCATCAACAACATAAATGGTAAGTACATGCCCTACTGTTATACCTGAGAGGAGAGATAAGAAGAAGAAAAAAAGTGGGGGAGGTAAGGCAATATAGGGGGGGGGGGGGGCAGCTAAGTCAAAGAGTATTTTCCTATGTATCTTCTGGTCTTATAAAAAGAATAAAAAGTAAAATATTGTTTGAATTTATTTGTGTCAATGAAGGCAAAACATGCCATACAGGTACTTTAGAATTGCTCAGATTCATTATTGTCTCATGCAATCATACAATCCATACCTATGTGTTTCTTTCAAGGTCTCATACCACTCCACCAAGGTAGGAACAACTTGTGACTTCCAATACAGAGTAAATTGCATTATTTGTATACCTTTAATCGCTTGAGTACTAGCCTGTATATGCATCTTAAGTACCAGACCATTTTTCAGTTTTCAGTGTTGTGATAGTTTGACTGACAGCTACTTTGTCACGCAACACTGTACCCAAACTAATTTTATATCATTTTTTTGAGACCCATAGCTCTTTCTTTTGGTGGTATTTAATAACCAGTGTGTTATTTTTTTTATTTTTATTTGTTTACTATATGGAGGAAAAAAGAGTAAGATTTTGAAAAACTAAATTTTCTCCTAATTTCTGTTATAACACATATTTAAAAAAATGTGCGTGGTATTTAGTCAGTGTCAGTTATAATGTCTTCAAACTACAGTATAGTAGATACATTGTGAAATGTATGGACCCCGAGGTTCTGACTGCCTATTACATTTCTTAAGGCCAGGACAGTACAAGAACCCCAAAATGAATCCTTTTAAAAAGTAGACAACCCAAGGCATTTGGCTAAGAGGCATAGCAAATCTTTCCACGTGAATAAATGAAATGAAAAGTTATTTCTCACACACTGCATGGGCATATGCAGGATGTATACTCAATGTGTGTGACTTTTTTAAGTACTATATATATCATTAAAATGCGTAAATGCTGGTTGCCATAAAGTAAAAAGAAGGGGTTTGGAAGACTAATATGGAATGGGGAATGGTAAATATGGCAACGTGTTTATGCAGAGGCCAGGTTTTGTAGGACAGTCTGGACAATAATATAGTGCGTTGAACCACGTTCCACTATTTCTGCCTACAGTGCATTTGTTTTTCTGCAACAAGGAGGTAGGGGGTTGTTAAATTCCAAAGTGCCTTCATTTTACAATACAGATATAGGGAGGTAGGAACGTTATGTTCCAATGTGCCATAATCTTCTTGTAATATTCCAAAGTTCCACAATCTTTAAGTAGGTGCAGTGCCCACTAGACATAATGTGGCCCCCTTGAAAATGTAGTTTTCTCAGTTTGGCCCACTGTTTTATCTGAGTTTTGACATGCCTGCTCCAAATAAACATAACGCTGGCAACTCTTGTAAGTCACCTATACAATACTGACTAACAAACTTGGTTTACTTACTTGGTTACAAATATGTTGAAAAAAAGCACAGCAATAAATCTCAAGCAAAAGTTAAAGCCTGTATACAGGCAAAGCAAAGCCCCTCCAACCCCTACCTTCTACCCCCCTCACCTGTTTAATAGTTTAAAAAAAAAACAGAAATACCTTCTGCAGTTTTTTTTTATACTCACCCAAGTCCTCTGCCAATGTCTCTCACCAGCCACCAGCACCTCTTCCAGGTGTGACAACTGGTGATACAGTCCTGCAGTCTGTGCCCATAATGACTGGTCGACTCTTTGTGACACCACCTCCCAGCTACAGCCTTCTGAAAAAAGAGGACTGGTGGAGAGCCAATAGAAAGTGTCCATATCAACCAGGTATTGATGGGAACACCAAAGAAGGACCCTCCCATAATGCAGTGAAGAAGATAGAGGACTCAGACCCAGAACATTAGATAGCCACAGATTTCAGTAAGTAAAAGAGGCTTTTAGATACGTTTTTTCTTAAACATAGTGATTATTAATTAGGGGGTGGGTTGCAAAGTGTGGGGTGGGGTGGTTTGCCCAAGGTTCATCTATAATTGTTTTTTCTGGGCAATAGGAATTTAGGGGTAATAGTTTTTATCAGCTGTCAAGCAGACAGAGGTATGAGTTACACAGTGAATCCAATCAAAACTAATATCTTCAAGTTTTGGGTGGATACAAGGGCTGTTTGCTTCTTGCAGTTTGTAATCTGAAGTGATTGCATGAATGCAGTGCAGTATAGAAACATGTATGGCTCCTGGCAGAGAAGACTTCGAATCTACACAGGTATGAGAAGAAGATTCCATGCTTTCATTCCTTGTTTGCAGTTACAGTGCTTTAAGCACTTGGGATACAAAGCAGCACACGCACTTAGGTTGCTATGTGCTGGGCTGCCTTAAATGCTGCATTCAATTTTTTTGGTGTGTTGTGGCTGCCTTAATGCAAAACACGTTAACAATTGTGCTAACTCTCTAAATTCGAGTGACCTAACCTATATGAAACTATAGATAGTTTAATTGCTTCCCAATGCCAGTCCCAACAACTCACTATCTTGGTCATTAAAATAAACTCTGGTGTATTCATCAAATTTTTTGCCAAATAAAGTATAACTGCAATATTGGAGCAAAACCTGTAGGGCATCTAGTTCATGGTGATTATCTCTATTGTAATAGGCCAGATGCAGCAATAAGCAAAGGTCCTGGTCTGCACTGATGAGCTTCAATTACCCAACTACGGAGCTGGAAAGAAGTTGTTCAGAGTGTATGTAGTATTTTATGAGTGATTCAGTCCAGGTTCATCTGCATGGCAGTGATCCAAAAGGTCTTTGGATTAGTCATGATATAATCATCCATCTCCTTGTATTTTGAAAAGCTTTGGTTTTATTTAAAGCAGCTGGTTAGGTTATATAAAAAGAACATCAATCTGACAAAATGCAGGCCATCAGTAAAGTCCTAAAAACATTCATACAATACATTTTACCAACGTAATATGTTCCATGGTATAATCCATCATATTGTCTTGATTCCCAACATGGCAACAAATGAAGAGAGTTGGGCTTCATAAAAATTGTAAAAATACAGTGATTTTCCTTCTTTATCTTATTAACTGGTATAAAGAAGTGAGGCAATTGCCTTTTTGAAATACACCCATTGTTACTCATGTGATCGAACATTCCCTACATTGTATATCACATTGTAAAACTAAAGTGTATCTTCAGTGATTACATGTTTTGATTTTTTATTGTAAAATGTATATTGAAACCATTTTGATTTGAGTTTTCCATTTTAATATGAAAAAAGAGAAGGGTTGGGATTTTAAATGGGGCATGTGAGGCATGACTAGCATATAGGTCAGTTGTTGAAACAAGCAGTGTTCATTCTCTTAAAACAATACATAACATGATGTATTTGTCAGGGCTGGGCTCAGCCCTTCCTTCTCTGAGCTGGCCGCTCAGCTGTCAGCTAATTGCCAGCTCCTATGTCTCCACAGTGACTGACCTGTTGATGATATCCTGCTCGACAGTCCTGCCTACTTAAGCCATCCAGCCCAGAAGATCTCTAGCTTCGCCTTGGTCAACATCACAGAGACTGCATCTCCTGCATTCCTTTTAAAGATTTGCTTGGCTGACATTCCTTCTGGCTCCAGATCCTGCTTGCTGTGCCACTACGCTGATACCTGGCTTCCTGACTTTCTGGCTGTCTGACTATCCGTTCCATTACCGAACTTTGGCTATGTTTTGACTACGTTTGTTCTATTTACTTTTATTATTAAACAAGTGTGATTTAACTGTACTTCTGTCTCGGTCTGATTCATGGTTTCTGACAGTAGGCGAAGGCCATGAATTCAGAAGATGCAGTCAATCCACTCATTGGTAATATTTTTTCCAGATTGGATGAGCAGGATCACCGCATGGATCAGCTTGCCATGGCGTTACAAATGCTCCTGGAATCTCCTACTGTGGCTGCTCCAGTACTACCTATGTTGCAGGCCGTCCCTGCTGCTGCTCCAGTCTCTGTGCAGGCACCCGTCTCAAGTATTACCTCTATAATAAGTATGTCTGGTTCCGCTCTGCTTGCCCAGTGATTTGGGGGTGATCCAGTCCAATGCAGAGGGTTTCTCAACCAGGTTGAGATATACTTTGAGATGCTGCCCTAGGCGTTTCCCACGGACATAAGCAAAGTAGGTTTAATGATATCTTTGCTTTCTGAGAGAGAGAGAGCAAACCCTCTATGGGAGATGCAAAAACCTTTTGTCTTGAGTTACCCTGAGTTTGTGGCTTCTTTTAAAAGGGTATTTGATGTTCCCGCACGCTCCGCTTTTGCTGCCAAGTGCCTCATGTCCATTAAACCGAGTACAAGAACTGTTGCCGATTACGCCATTGAATTTGGTACTCTGGCAGCAGAGGTTGCTTGGAACAATGAGGCCCTCGGGGCTGCTTTTTCTCATGGTCTCTCGGATACCATCAAGAATGAGATAGCAGCCCGAGTTATACCCACTGAGCTGGAAAAGTTGATCACGTTTGCCATCCTCATTGGCTCCAGACTCAGAGAAAGACTCTCTTTTAAGAAGCGCTTGCGGAAGCCTCCTGTACATTTGTCTCTGGGCTTTGCAGTCCCATCCTTGCCTCCATCACCTTCAATGCCACCTGGTAACGAGTTGGTCTGTGAAGATTAACCCATGCACTTGGGCTTCACTTGTCTCTCCCTGGATGAGAGAGCATTTAGGAGGGGGGAGAGATTGTGCCTTTATTGTGGCCAGGCAGGTCACAGTCTTGTTATACCTGTCCAGGGAACGCCCGAACATTGAGTCCTGTCATGGACAGACCTTAGGTGGCGTTGTTTCGTCCCCAGTTATCCAGAAGGATAAGCCCCTGGTTTCGGTTACCCTTTCTTGGGCTGAGTTGTCCGTCGAGATACAGGCTCCAATCGACTCTGGGGCTGCAGGCCTGTTCATTGATGCTGCCTTTGTATCGAAGCACTCAATTCCACTGCAGCTGCGTGACACTCTACTTGCCACTGAGGCTCTTGACAGGAGACCTCTACGGCCTGCCATGTGACTCATGAGACTGTTCCGTTGTTCATGGCCATAGGGGCTCTTCACTATGAGATAATCCAATTCCAAGTTATCTCCTCACCTGTTTCCGCTGGTTATTGGTTATCCTTGGTTACAGATGCACAACCCCTCTTTTGATTGGCTCCTTGCTGAGGTTCTCTCCTGGTCGCCACAATGCAGTAAGACATGCTTCCAGAAGGTAGCCAAGGTCCTGAGAACCTCTTCACTCTCCTCCCTGCCAGAGGAGTACCGCGATTTTAGTGATGTCTTTGACAAAGGTCAAGCCGGTAGTTTGCCTCCACACCGGTCGTATGATTGTGCAATTGACCTTCAACCTGGTGCCATACCCCCTCGTGACAGGGTTTACCCTTTGTCGGTCTTGGAGGATAAGGCCATGGAGGAGTATGTTGCAGACGCACTTCCTCGAGGTTTCAAATCCTCGTTTCCTGCTGGTGCTGGTTACTTCTTTGTGAAGAAGAAGAGTGGTGAACTGAGACTTTGTATTGATTATAGGGGTCTCAATCGTTTCACGATTAAGAATGCCTATCCGATTCCATTGATTATGGAGTTATTGACTGGCTCAAGGGATCAACGGTTTTCACGAAGCTTGATTTTAGAGGGGCATACAATCTCGTGAGGATTAAGGAGGGCGACGAGTGGAAAACTGCGTTTAATACCAGAACAGGCCATTATGAGTACCTTGTAATGCCTTTTGGCTCCGGCAGTCACATCCTGATCCTATGTTACCTTTTATCCTTGAGGTTGATGCTTCTGAGACTGGAGTTGGCGCCCTTCTGTCTCAACGTCCTACCTGTGAGAGCACTATGCATCCTTGTGGCTACTTTTCCAAGAAATTGTCACCTGCGGAGTGCAATTACGAGATTGGTGACAGAGAGCTGTTAGCGATCATTTTAGCCCTGAAAGAATGGTGACATCTCCTCGAAGGTACCACTGTGCCGTTTCTCATTCTTACTGACCATAAGAATCTCACATTCTTGTCTGAGGCTAAACGCGTCTCTCCTAGAAGGGCACGATGGGCTCTTTTCTTGTCAAGTTTCAGATACATTACCTCATTCTTACCCGGTACTAAGAATGTAAGTTCTATCACATAAACACCCAATAAAATACATTTACATTTTTGGGTGTAACAGGACAAAATGTGGAGAATTTCAAGGGGTATAAACACTTTTTCAAGGCACTGTATTTCATTTAACTGCATTAGTTAGGATTCCCAGAGGCACAGCTCAATGTTAAATATGCCGTTGAAGCAAAATTTTGTGGTTAATGAATACAAATACAACATGACCTCAGCTTTTAGATGACCCAAAAATCTCATTAAATCTAACTCTCTTAATAAAGACCCATTCAGCCTCTGATTGCGTAGTGATATGTGTAATAAGCAGCTACTTAAAAAACGGTTTATTGAGAAACAGTAAAATGCTTACCCAACAACAAAAAATTGTATAAAACATATGCATAATCTGGATACGTTACTTATACATTACTTTATCTGTATTTATCAAAACTGGAGCAGATAAAAACTGGCGACAACCCAAAAATTAGTATTTTTTTTTTTACTTTAACTTTCAATGGTAATGGTAAGCAGGAAAAATAGAGAGGGAGAATAGACCTAACGGGGGCACAGACAGCAATAAAAACTGACATTGGTTCTAATGCCTCTCCACTCTATCCAAAACTACAAACAAAGTTTGCCTTTGGTTATACTTTAACTGAACAAGATGAAAATGGAGGCCAATTGATTGCCATGGACAGTTGCTCCAGGTTCTGGCGGCTCCAGAAAATATCCTGTCATTGTATTCTCAATAAGTACAGAGGTTAAAGTGTATAAAAAATCCTAGCAATTAACTTCTCACACCTGCTGTGTGTTTGTATTAAACCCAAACATTTTTCTCGTACAATACCAGATCGTACAATTTTTGTTTAATGAGTACAGTTTTCGTTTAAAAATACGATACAATACATTACATCAAACTTGCAAAAAGAATGCCGGCAACTCAATTGCTTCTTCTTAAATCTTTATTGAGCCCAGACAGCAGTGCAACATCAAAACGCTAACATGTATAGCACCCCCCTGGGTCTACTGGGAGCAAAGAGTATACCTCCAGATACAGGGGCGGGCTTACATTCACCCCAGGGCTGAGTCCATGGCTATAATGGGAAGTTTGAACAAATGCGAGCGCCAGTCACTTTAAGTATTTTTCATTGCTTTAATTAAAACTTGAGAAAGGTTGTAGAAATTAGGTTTAGGGGAGGTTTCGGATACCTTTTTAGCAGATCACTTACAGACTCCTTGAATCAAAGGACAAAACACAGCTTTCTTTCAGCAGATCTTGAATACCTGGGTAGGTCTCTCACACAGACCTAGCAACCAGTAAGATGTCTGGATAAGCCTCTCTCACAGACTTAGCAGCCAGTAGATGCCTGGATAAGTCTCTCTCACAAACTTAGCAGCCAGGAATGTATTACCTTGATTGGATTGTAGAACAGCTTCACAGTACCAGAACCTTTAAGCCATCCGGTAGTACTGTGAGGGTAGTTAGATGTAGGTGCGTCCTCCAAGTAAGTTACCAGGCCCTTCTGAGAGACCAGCCTTCATCCTGGCTCTCTCCAGCAAGGGTCCTCCCCTGGATCTCCTCAGCTTGGCTCGGCTTCTTCCATTCAGGCAAGTAAGCCTAAGAACCACCTCAGAAGTAGTAGGCCCCAGACAGGCTTCTGGGCCTACTTGCACAGCTTGCAGCAACGTAGCCTCAGGCCTGGAGGGCCACAAGGTAAGAACTGACCAAAGCACATGGCATCTATCCAATAAATACCCCTTCCCAGAATTCACAGCGGCTAAGAACCTCCTACTGGGCTGTTTCTGGAAAAAGAATATTCATTACAGCTTAACTTAGTTGTTATTCTCACACTGTCTTGTGGTACCAGTGACACCTGCTGTGACACCAACAGTGGGAAATGCATAACACAATCAAACTTAGAACAGAACCAAATAAACTATGTACAATCAATCTGAGCTGTTTAAAACTCAGCCAAAAACTAAATTTACATTATAGCCCCGTTTTTAGGAACAGGGGGCTACACCTGTTTCGGCCACCATTATTTTCCAGCACTGCCTTAACCCTCTTGAGCATGGAGTTCACCAAAGCTTCACAGGTTGCCACTGGAGTCTTCTTCCACTCCTCCATGCAGGGCCGGATTTGCCATAAGGCCACCGAGGCCAGGCCTCGGGGCGGCAGCGGTGCAGGGGCGGTGCCGCTCCTGCGGCGACTTCGCGGCCGCCCCCCCCTTTCAGGCTGCCCGTTAAAGTTGATTAAGGGCACCGGTGCCCTTAGAAAAGATGGCCGCGAGCTGCCCACTACTGCGCATGCGCAGTTCTGAAGCGGCCGGGCTCCGGAAAGCTCGTACGCGCTCGGCCGGGCGGCGCATGCGCAGTAGCGTGATTGCACCGCCCGGCGCCATTTTTGAAAAGATTAAGAAGTAATGTCAGCGGTGCGGCGGCGGGGGGAGAGAGAAGACATCTCTCATTTCCAGCACCGCTGTTCCGCCCTCCTTCATCTGGTGGCAGACAGGCAGCGTGGCAAGTGACATCAACATCTGGTGGCAGCATGGCAAGTGACATCCCCATCTGGTGGCAAGTGACATCCCCATCTGGTGGCAAGTGACATCTCCATCTGGTGGCAGCGTGGCAAGTGACATCCCCATCTGGTGGCAGCGTGGCAAGTGACATCCCCATCTGGTGGCAGTGTGGCAAGTAACATCTCCATCTGGTGGCAACATGGCAAGTGACATCCCCATCTGGTGGCAGGGTGGCAAGTGACGTCTCCATCTGGTGGCAGCATGGCAAGTGACATCCCCATCTGGTGGCAGTGTGGCAAGTGACATCCCCATCTGGTGGCAGTGTGGCAAGTGACGTCTCCATCTGGTGGCAGCGTGGCAAGTGACATCCCCATCTGGTGGCAGCATGGCAAGTGACATCCCCATCTGGTGACAGCATGGCAAGTGACATCCCCATCTGGTGGCAGCATGGCAAGTGACATCCCCATCTGGTGGCAGCCAGGCAGCGTGGCAAGTGACATCTCCATCTGGTGGCAGCGTGGCAAGTGACATCTCCATCTGGTGGCAGCCTGGCAGTGTGGCAAGTGACATCTCCATCTGGTGGCAGCCAGGCAGTGTGGCAAGTGACATCTCCATCTGGTGGCAGCGTGGCAAGTGACATCCCCATCTGGTGGCAGCGTGGAAAGTGACATCCCCATCTGGTGGCAGCCAGGCAGTGTGGCAAGTGACATCTCCATCTGGTGGCAGCGTGGCAAGTGACATCCCCATCTGGTGGCAGCGTGGCAAGTGACATCCCCATCTGGTGGCAGCGTGGCAAGTGACATCCCCATCTGGTGGCAGCGTGGCAAGTGACATCCCCATCTGGTGGCAGCCAGGCAGTGTGGCAAGTGACATCTCCATCTGGTGGCAGGCAGAGTGGCAAGTGACATCTCCATCTGGTGGCAGGCAGAGTGGCAAGTGACATCTCCATCTGGTGGCAGCGTGGCAAGTGACATCCCCATCTGGTGGCAGCCAGGCAGTGTGGCAAGTGACATCACCATGTGGTGGCATCATGGCAAGTGACATCTCCATCTGGTGGCAGGCATAGTGTCAAGTGACACGCGATGGTGGCAAGTGACACGCTCAGGGCTCCCAATGATTCTGCATTATGGTGAGTTGAACTATTTCATTATACATTACAATGTAAAGATAGAAATAATGTGTTTCAATCATCCTGACACCATACCAACCATGGTGCCGGGGATGATTGAGGCACTAACACCAGCCATTGCCCTGAAAAATTGCCCGCGAAAAATCATTACCCCTCGCGCGCTTACCCTGAAGTATTTTTAGTCTGTACAAATAAAGCCAGTTGTTTTCAGTGTTCTCGTGTATGGAGATATGTTTTTAATTGATCTATTGTAGCATCATCAATAAAGGACGAGAATGGTGGTGTGTGTGTGGGGGCGGCATTGAAGAACCCGGCCTTGGGGCGGCAAAGGGAGTAAATGATGATGACATCACTGAGCTGGGGGATGTTAGAGACCTTGTGCTCCTCCACCTTCCGTTTTGAGGATGCCCCACAGATGCTCAATAGGGTTTAGGTCTAGAGAAATGCTTGGCCAGTCCATCTCCTTTAGCCTCAGCTTCTTTAGCAAGGTAATGGTTGTCTTGGAGGTGTGTTTGGGGTCGTTATGTTGGAATACTGCCCTGCGGCCCAGTCTCCGAAGGGAGGGGATCATGCTCTGCTTCAGTATGTCACAGTACATATTGGCATTCATGGTTCCCTCAATGAACTGTAGCTCCCCAGTGCTGGCAGCACTCATGCAGCCCCAGACCATGACACTCCCATCACCATGCTTGACTGTAGGAAAGACACACTTGTCTTTGTACTCCTCACCTGGTTGCCTCCACACACGCTTGACACCATCTGAACCAAATACGTTTATCTTGGTCTTATCAGACCACAGGACATGGTTCCAGTAATCCATGTCTGCTTGTCTTCAGCAAACTGTTTGCGTGCTTTCTTGTGCATCATCTTTAGAAGAGGCTTCCTTCTGGGACGACAGCCATGCAGAGCAATTTCATTCAGTGTGCAGCGTATGGTCTGAGCACTGACAGGCTGACCCCCCACCCCTTCAACCTCTGCAGCTATGCTGGCAGCACTCATACGTCTATTTCCCAAAGACAACCTCTAGATATGACGCTGAGCACATGCACTTAACTTCTTTGGTCAACCATTGTGAGGCCTGTTCTGAGTAGAACCTGTTCTATTAAACCGCTGTATGCTGCAGCTCAGTTTCAGGGTCTTGGCAATCTTCTTATAGCCTAGGCCATCTTTATGTAGAGCAACAATTCTTTTTTTCATATCCTCAGAGAGTTCTTTGCCATGAGGTGCCATGTTGAACTTCCAGGGAGCAGTATGAGAGAGTGATTCCCCATTCACACCTGAGACCTTGTAACACTAACGACTCACATGGCATGGGGGAGGGAAAATGGCTAATTAGGCCCAATTTGGACATTTTCACTTAGGGGTGTACTCACTTTTGTTGCCAGCAGTTTAGACATTAATGGCTGTGTGTTGAGTTATTTTGAGGGGACAGCAAATTTACACTGTTATACAAGCTGTACACTCACTACTTTACATTGTAGCAAAGTGTAATTTCTTCAGTGTTGTCACATGAAAAGATATAATAAAATATTTACAAAAATGTGAGGGGTGTACTCACTTTTGTGAGATACTGTATGTCACTGACAGGTCCCCTTTAACTAAAATGATGAGGAAGAAAAATAAGTCTGTACTTTATTTAAAAAAAAGATGTTTAATCAACATTACCTTACTCAGCTATGTTGCTTCTGATATATGGTTACTGTACTTGGCATCTGTCCTGAGCTCATCTTAGAAAGAGATATGTGGGATCATAGCTTCAAAGAGTCCCTTGTATACTATATTCAAGAGCACAGTGGTCTATTTACAAAACTCATTAGCTTCACTTAATAAATCTCCAGTTTGTTTTAAATTGTTTCGGAACTTTAATGTAAAACAGCTGATGTACATCACAATGCAGCCAAAGAGACAGACATCACATATGGGTAACCGGGATAGATGGGGAATTCATGGATAGCCATCTGTAAGTTTGCTTTGCTCTTTTTACAACATAAAGAATATGAGCAATGAAAGCTCATTTTTCATCATCTTTACTTTCTTTATTAATTATAAAAACAAAGTGGGAAAAAAAGGAAAATAAAAATGCACATTGCATAAAAGAAGATACATACAAAAATATATAAAACATCCCTCATCCAAAAAAAATACAAACTTTAAGCTGAGCTACAATATATGTACAGAATCTCCTATACATAAGTAAAGTATACCAAAGAAAAAAAAAGAAGAAAAAAGAGGGGGTGAGAGCAGAGAGGAGTAAAAAAGATCCCTAAATTACCAACACCATGGAGCTAAAATTCTGAATATACGTATACAAAATAAACACACTTTAGAAAATAATACCTTTAGAAAATAATAGCTAATTTAACCACTTGCTTACTGGGCACTTCCTGCCCAGGCCAATTTTCAGCTTTCTGTGCTGTCACACTTTGAATGACAATTGCGTGGTCATGCAATACTGTACCCATATGAAATTTTTATAATTTTTTTTTTTCACACAAATAGAGCTTTTTTTTGGTGGTATTTTATCACCTCTGGGTTTTTTTTTTTTTGCTAAACAAACAAAAAAAGTTTGCAAAATTTAATAACAAAATCTGAAAAACAGGTCAATTTTCTCCTTCACTGATGTGCGCTGATGAGGCAGCACTGATGGACACTGATAGGCTGCACTGATGGGCACTGATGAGGCGGCACTGATAGGTGGCACTGATAAGGCAGCACTGGTGGGCACTGATCACCAGGCACTCATGAAACTGCACTGATGGGGGCACTGAAGGGCACTGATAGGTGGCACTGGTGGGCACTGATTAGCAGTACTAATGGGCACTGATAGATGGCATTGGTGGGCACTGATTAGCAGCACTGCAGGGCACTGATTAGCTGCACTTGTGGGCACTAAGGGGACCAATGTCCCTCTAACATATGCCGGTTAACGGGTTTTTTCTTTTCTTCGCGCTGAGAGCGTGAGGAAAAAAAGCCAATAACCGGCTTCTGTTTACTTCTGTGATCAGCTGTCATTGGCTGACAGTTGATCACGTGGTAAAGAGCCCACTGTGATTGGCCCTTTACCCGATCTGTGATCAGCTTGAGTCCCAAGGACATTTAAGTCCGAGCTGTAGCTGTCTTTCGACTATAGCGCAGGTGTGAAGTAGTTAATATTTTAAAGCGTAGCTCCACCCAAAAGAGGAAGCTCCACTTGTCTGCCCCCCCCCCCCCCACTTTACCACATTTGGCACCTTTCGGGGGGAGCGGATACCTGGCTTTGACGAGTACCCGCTCCCACTTCCGGGTGAGTTTGCCGCGGCGAACTCAGCCGAAAGAGCGCCTTCTTCCCTCGCTGAGGGGCCATTCACAAAGCGCAGCGTGCTTCATGCATGTGCAGTAGGGAACCGAGATGCCGGCGTTAGCACCCTGAGAGTCGATTGGAAAATCGGCTCGGGTGGGGACACCGCTGAATTTGTGGACAGGTAAGTGTCCTAATATTAAAAGTCAACAGCTACAGTATTGGTAGCTGCTGACTTTATTTTTTTTCTGAAGGAGCCTGGAGCTCCGCTTTAAGGTATACAAGTTTGAAAATGTTACTTCTTGTTTGCTTTCCTTTCTCTTGCTGTCCCTTGAGAGCTGTTTAAACTTGATTCTATTTCCTAATCAAGCCCTCTGCAGACAAAAGGTTTTCCCATGTCCGTTTTTGGACAGTAGCTTCCTAAAACCAAAGCTTGGCATACATTGAACGCATTCCAGTTCCTGATTCACTGGCTGAAATTCTCTTTGTGCGTGGCCCTGATGGCACTTTCGTATTCAACATCCTTTGAGTATTCTGCTCAGGTATTCCATACCCAGCTTTAGTTATTCTGACAGCTGTCAAAATACATTAGCCAGCGCAGATGGAGAAATCTATAGGCTGGATGAAAAAAATTGATCAGTGAATGGCCATGCTCTCTGCACAAGTTATGAAGGAAGTAGGTAGAAGAGATGCAGGGGTTTCAGAATATGTTTTATATGGAAAATATGGAAAACACATGTACAGTGGTGGCTGTGTTCTCCCTTATAATGTGGCAACCAAAGCTTGTTAAAGTAGATTGGTAGGTAGTGGCATGTCTACTAATTGGTTGATGCCAGCAATGTGTTGTGGGGCACACAGGTTTTTCCACATGAAACTTGGGTGGGGAGTTGTAGCGCACATGTGCTGGATCATGCTCGGTGGAGATGCATGAATTTGATGGTACAAGGAGATCTCTTTGAAGGTGGAATGCAGGAACAAGGGAACTTTGGACTGTGCAGCTACAGTTCTTAGGGAAGTTCAACTTTAGGTGACCAGAAATAGATTGTTCCAGACTTCCTCCCCTTTAAAGTGTTGTTTTTGTATTATGGTTAGTACTAAAAAAACATTATTTAGTTAAGTTGAGTAAATGTGAATTAGTTTCAGTTAGATAAAGATAGTTACAAAAGCAAGCAGTGAGTGTCTTCTGTATTTTTTTTAAAGCTAACCCACAGTGCCCTGGGATTTCTTTGTCATGTAATAAATGTTTTTTTTGTGAAATAAAGATTATACATATAGTAAAAGGGGCAGATAAAAAAACAACAGCTTGCAAATAATAGTATTTAAAGAAGAATATAACACAATTGATCCAGAACCATCTAAGGTTAAGAGCAGTATGCTCTTTCACTCTCTCTCTGATGTGGAAGCTTGCTGTTGGGTGAAAGGGTTGATTGCCAACAGAACACTATAAAGGTAAAAGAGCTGCCAGTTTGTTTTGGGGAACTGATTGGGGGGAACCAGTGACCTGAGTTTAGTTAGTTGCGTGGACAAGCAGATGTTTTGTTTGTATAATGCTATAGACATGCTGTACAAAACCCTCCTGTATTGAAATTGTGTTTGCTTGCTGCCTTGATGATTAAAAATTAAGAGCAAATCTGCTTGAACTGTTCCTGGGTGTGCCTGTCTTTTGTCTAGATTACCACTGTCACTACTAGTTGAGCCTCTACAATATACAGTATGTATTCTACTTTTTTCCATTCTGGATAGAGTAGTGGAAAGGTAAAGTGTTAAAGGAGAAGTTTGGGGTTAAAAAAAATACAAAATTCATACTCACCTCTATGCCACAATATCAGTCGGATGCTACAGTTGTCCCACTTTTGGCTCTGAGATCAAAAAGTGTGTGATCACATGACTGCTGGTCGCTCAGTTTTTGGTCTTCTTGGAGCAGAGAGTAGTGACTCTCAGTCACTGCTCTCCACTCTGCCCCTCCAGCACCCATTGGAGCTCTAGGCGGGAGAGAGGTGGCTGCAGCTGAGGCCTGGAGCCAACTGTCAATCAGACAGCTGGGGGGATCCCAGCAACATAGCTAGGATCCTTCCAGAGCCTTAAGCAGCTAAAGCCTGCTGCCAGCTGTTTCTGGGTCACAGGAGTGCAAAATCAGTGCACTCCTGTGACTCAGAAGAGAAGTATGACCAAAAATCCTATACTTCTCTTTTTATAACTCCTACATTTTTAATAGCAAGTATAGCATGTCCACTGGACCCTTACCTTGTTGCTACATTTTCCTCTTTAAAAGTTTGCCTTTCTTCTTCTTTGAGCTGGTTGATAAGATTCCTAGCACAGATATTCCCTTCTTGGGGTGGCTTCATTTCTTTGTGGGTCTCTACGGAGCCATACTTATTTGTGCGCTCCAGGGTGAGAGATCGCAAGCAAGCTCTTGCACCAACACACACAGATAGCAACAGAGCACTAGGACAGGACACATGTGGTGACACTGTAACTCATGTAACATATAGCCCTGAGAAGGTGACTCAGGGGAAGCTCTAATGCTGTTTTCATTGACTGGAAGTTCAGGGAAGTGATGCAGAGCAAGCATGAGGCTGCAATAATAAGCACATCTGATTGTGAGTGTTTATGCAGTAAAAAGCATTTGATTTCTGCTCAGCTTGTATAAATATATCAGAGCAGGAGATCAGTTTCCAACCAGGACATGTTCCCTCTGTGCTTGCATGCAATTTACTCCAAAATCTCTGGTTTTCTAAACTAATACACTCTAAATGCATGTTGGTAGGTTAGATGGCTCATGTCTACGTTGGACCCTAGATTGTAAGCTCCTTAGGGCATGTTGAGAATGTGCAAAATGTAAAGTGCTGTGTACATTGTTGGCACAAAATACACTGTAAATACATAAAATAAGTAAATCTGAGGTTTTAATACTACTTTAAAAAGTGTTAAAGTAGTAATAAACCTTGTTAATTTTTTTTTTGTTGTTATCCCTGTACTATTTGAGCACTTTCCTTACCTTTCCGTGTTGTAGACTCAACATTAAGCAAAAGCAAACTTCTCCAAATCGAAGTAAATCCTCTCAGACAGCTGCTACCGAAACAAGTGTCCCCTCTAGTTTTGTTCTGGTGACAACTCAAATTTTGGGTCTCCCCAGGACAAACAAAAAGAATGAATCTCCCTAATGAATACAAACAGCAAAAAAAAACTGACAGAAGTTTTAACCAATCCCCATTCTATCCGAAAATGAAAAAAAAAAAAAAATATATATATATATATATATATATATATATATATATATATATATATATATATTTGTAGCAATAACTCACGGTGGAGCTGCTGGTTTAAGCGGGTCTGTTACCTTCACTTTGTTTCCCTCTGTTTCACCGGCACCGGGTCTAGGGGTTCCGTTGAGTTTACTTCTGGACGACACACGCACCAACACTGGAGTACGTTTTCAATGCTTTATTAAACAGTCAAACTTTAGGAAGTAGCAGGAAAGAGACGGAAAAGGAAACCTTCAGGAGAAACTCAAATATCTTCTTATAAGGTCTTAGCAACAAATGTCCCGGTAGAATTCAGATAATTATTGTCAGGAACTGTGTCATCTCCGGTTTCTCCTGCTGGTGGCACTATTACATTCAGCACCAAAAGGGTGTAATTCCAGTGGCCACCAGCGGGGGTCTCCCTGCCTGGACTGCAGACTTGTCATCAAACACACCTGTCATGGTTTTGCTGGACTATATAAACCCGCCCTGAACTAACCTCAGTGCTTCAGAATTCCTCTGCTAAGCCCTTGTCCCTGCCAGTACCTGCTCTTGTTCCAGCCTGTTCCTATTTATTCCTGAACCCCGTTTGTGTATCCTGACCTTGAACCCTGTTTCCTGTTCCCTTGTCACTTTGGCTCATGCCTTATCTTTTATTTCATATTGGTTTCCTTGCTGGTATATTATATTAGTTAGATAGATAGTTAGGGGGGTTTGGGGGTTTGCTGTGTTTTCACCATTTACTTGTTTTTGGTTTGCTGTCTTGATTTCACGTGTGTCTTTATCATTAACAATAAACATACCTTTTTATTCATTTACTGGTTTGTCCCTGATTCCTTGGTGCAGCCCAGTGATCTGATCACCTGCATTGGATGTTGTGTATAACATCCCCTGACAGAATTCTGAAGCCATACAATCAGATCGGTTGCACCTGGGAATTGGGGCCTGAGTCAAAGCTATTGTTGAAATATGGATTTTGAAAATATTTTGTATTTATCGCTCCTGGCAACTGATGACAGAGACCTTTGTTATCAGACATTGGCTGAATACACTAGGGAACAGTTGTTAGAAGGCATCCGCCTAGCTCATGTTTTTATTGAGCAAGGCAGTTTTTTGGTTGAAGATGTGCAACCATTAATTTGGATCTGTACTGAGTTGGCCCTGTCTAATGTTGCTGAGGGAGGTGATGACTATACACCCCCTTTTAGTGCAGCTCAGGTAGAATCTTTAGTTTGGCTGTTGGAGGATGACTCAGCATTCTTTTTTGAACAATATTCAGCTTGTCCTCAGCAGGTGCTTGCAAAATGCATTGAATCAGTGCAGTCTCTGGTCAGACAAGCCAAGTGCAAACCTGATTCAGTGCAATCATTAATACAGGCCTGGTCAAGTCTATTGCATTCAGCTTCTGTTAGCTCCAAATATACTTCTCTACCAATGAAATACCAGTACCCTGTTTCCTCCTGTTGCACCTACCCTGCCTTTAACTCCCCTGCTGCTTCTCAACTGCCTCCATCAGCTCCACTAAATCTCCCTTCAAAACCTACTCCCTCTGTCTTGCCATCCTTTCACTCTTCGCTTCTACCAGCTGCATTCCCTACCTACAGCCCTGTACCCACTTATAGATCCCCAGTGGCAAAAAGCAAAAAGAAGCGGAAGTTTTTTCCAACCCATACCATCATGCCAGTATCCAATCCTGCCTCCCCACCAGCTGATCTGTTCCAGCCTGATGTGCCAGCACCTGTGCCCACTGTCCAGTCTGAAGTTCCAGTACCAGCTGCCTGGTTTGAAGTTCCAGTACCTGCTATCCAGTCCGATGTACCTGCTGTTCAGCCTGTTGTGCCAGTACCTGCTGTTCTGCCTGATGTGCCAGCACCTGTGCCCACTGTCCAGTCTGAATGTCCAGTACCAGCTGCCCGGTTTGGAGTTCCAGTACCTGCTATCCAGTCCGATGTACCTGCTGTTCAGCCTATTGTGCCAGTACCTGCTGTTCTGCCTGATGTGCCAGCACCTGTGCCCACTGTCCAATCTGAAGTTCCAGTACCAGCTGCCCGGTTTGAAGTTCCAGTACCTGCTATCCAGTCCGATGCACCTGCTGTTCAGACTGTTTTGCCAGTACCTGCTGTTCTGCCTGATGTGCCAGCACCTGTGCCCACTGTCCAGTCTGAAGTTCCAGTACCAGCTGCCCGGTTTGAAGTTCCAGTACCTGCTATCCAGTCCGATGTACCTGCTGTTCAGCCTGTTGTGCCAGTACCTGCTGTTTTGCCTGATGTGCCAGCACCTGTGCCCACTGTCCAGTCTGCAGTTCCAGTACCAGCTGCCCGGTTTGCAGTTCCAGTACCTGCTATCCAGTCCGATGTGCCTGTTGTGCCAGTACCTGCTGTTCTGCCTGATGTGCCAGCACCTGTGCCCACTGTCCAGTCTGAAGTTCCAGTACCAGCTGCCCAGTTTGAAGTTCCAGTACCTGCTATCCAGTCCGATGTACCTGCTGTTCAGACTGTTGTGCCAGTACCTGCTGTTCTGCCTGATGTGCCAGCACCTGTGCCCACTGTTCAGTCTGAAGTTCCAGTACCAGCTGCCCGGTTTGGAGTTCCAGTACCTGCTATCCAGTCTGATGTACCCGCTGTTCAGCCTGTTGTGCCAGTACCTGCTGTTCTGCCTGATGTGCCAGCACCTGTGCCCACTGACCAGTCTGAAGTTCCAGTACCCGCTGCCCGGTTTGAAGTTCCAGTACCTGCTATCCAGTCCGATGTACCTGCTGTTAAGCCTGTTGTGCCAGTACCTGCTGTTCTGCCTGATGTGCCAGCACCTGTGCCCACTGTCCAGTCTGAAGTTCCAGTACCAGCTGCCCGGTTTGCAGTTCCAGTACCTGCTATCCAGTCCGATGTACCTGCTGTTCTGCCTGATGTGCCAGCACCTGTGCCCACTGTCCAGTCTGCAGTCCCAGTACCAGCTGCCCGGTTTGAAGTTCCAGTACCTGCTATCCAGTCGGATGTACCTGCTGTTCTGCCTGTTGTGCCAGTACCTGCTGTTCTGCCTGATGTGCCAGCGCCTGTGCCCATTGTCCAGTCTGAAGTTCCAGTACCAGCTGCCCGGTTTGCAGTTCCAGTACCTGCTATCCAGTCCGATGTACCTGCTGTTCTGCCTGATGTGCCAGCACCTGTGCCCACTGTCCAGTCTGCAGTTCCAGTACCAGCTGCCCGGTTTGCAGTTCCAGTACCTGCTATCCAGTCCGATGTACCTGCTGTTCTGCCCGTTGTGCCAGTACCTGCTGTTCTGCCTGATGTGCCAGCGCCTGTGCCCACGGCCCAGTCTGCAGTTCCAGTACCAGCTGCCCGGTTTGCAGTTCCAGTACCTGCTATCCAGTCCGATGTATCTGCTGTTCTGCCTGTTGTGCCAGTACCTGCTGTTCTGCCTGACGTGCCAGCGCCTGTGCCCACGGCCCAGTCTGAAGTTCCAGTACCGACTATCCAGTCCGATGCACCTGCTGTCCTGCCTGTTGTTCCAGCACCTGCTGTTCTGCCTGATGTGCCAGTGTCTGTGCCTGCTGCCCAGCTCGATGTGCTTTTGCCTGCTGCCCAGCTCGATGTGCTTTTGCCTGCTGCCCAGCTTGATGTGCTTTTGCCTGCTGCCCAGCTCAATGTGCTTTTGCCTGCTGCCCAGCTTGATGCGGATGTGCCACTGCCCAGCGTGATGTACCTCTGCTTTCTGCTCAGCCTGATGACATGGTGCCTGCTAAAACTGTTCCTGACTGATGGCCATCTTGCCGCTGGGTCAATCCTGTCTGTTGCCTGGCTTGAATGTAATGCTCCTGTGTGGTCTGCCTCTGATGGTTTCTTTCCCGTTACCCTGCTCATTTTCATCTCCAGATCCAAACTTCCTGACCCGGGTGGTGGGGTTTGTGTCCTATTTTCAGACTCTGATGGCACGTCCCCCAGTGAACTAAAAGACTCTGGCCTTGGGAGTGCGAAGAAGTCAGCAGACTCAGTAGGGAAATATTTTAAGGTGTTTCTGCACCCACTCGGACTGTCGTACCCAGGGCTGAATGGAGTGTCCGGAGGCCACTCCTTTAGGAGGGGGAACTGTCAGGAACTGTGTCATCTCCGGTTTCTCCTGCTGGTGGCACTATTACATTCAGCACCAAAAGGGTGTAATTCCAGTGGCCACCAGCGGGGGTCTCCCTGCCTGGACTGCAGACTTGTCATCAAGCACACCTGTCATGGTTTTGCTGGACTATATAAACCCGCCCTGAACTAACCTCAGTGCTTCAGAATTCCTCTGCTAAGCCCTTGTCCCTGCCAGTACCTGCTCTTGTTCCAGCCTGTTCCTATTTATTCCTGAACCCCGTTTGTGTATCCTGACCTTGAACCCTGTTTCCTGTTCCCTTGTCACTTTGGCTCATGCCTTATCTTTTATTTCATATTGGTTTCCTTGCTGGTATATTATATTAGTTAGATAGATAGTTAGGGGGGTTTGGGGGTTTGCTGTGTTTTCACCATTTACTTGTTTTTGGTTTGCTGTCTTGATTTCACGTGTGTCTTTATCATTAACAATAAACATACCTTTTTATTCATTTACTGGTTTGTCCCTGATTCCTTGGTGCAGCCCAGTGATCTGATCACCTGCATTGGATGTTGTGTATAACATCCCCTGACAATTATGTGGAATGCGTTCCCCTCATGGGACACACTCTTTGCTCGTCTGGATAGGCCTCTCTCACCGGTCTAGCAGCCAGCACGCAGCACGAATCTAAAGTCTCTGCCTCAGACTTGTTTGGGGGGTAAATCTGCACGATCCTCTGCCACAGGATGTATCAGATCTTCTGCAGTGAACAGTCAATCACAGTGCCTGAACCTTTAAGCCGAACCGGCGACACTATGCTGTAGAATTACTTCTTTTGGATATGTCCTGCAACCGAGTCACCAGGCCCGTCTATAGACCAGCACGCTGCGCAATCTCTCCAAGACGGGTCCTCCCCTGGGATCTCCTCGGCTGTCCAGCTTCATCACACAGGACCGACAGCTCAGGGCCATTCCTCGGCCGTGGTGGTAGGCCCCAGACAAGCCTCTGGACCCTCCCCTGCGCCGTAGCATTGTGGGCCTCCCGATCGGAGGACCACGAGGTAGCTCCTTAACGCATACCTGTCGGCCAGGAGGGCCAGCAGGTGGCTGTAAAACGAACCCCAAAATATGGCATCTGTCCCATAAATACCCCCTTCCCAGAATGCAACTCGGAGGACCACCTCCACCAAGTGTGCCTCCGAGACAGAGGAGCATCCATACACTTCGATACGTTGCCCTTCCAACACTGACTAATGGTAACAGCGACACCCACCGGTCAGCACGGAAGTACACACAATGTCAGCCAAGCTGGAACAGAGGCGAACTTTTAACCTTCCTAACACACAATTTACTAAATTTACCTAATCTGCGGTAGATTGTAAATCTACCAGCGCTACATATTTATCAAAGCAAGCTCAATATTACACACAGAGCTGAATATGTTAGGAGTGACTTTTAAATCCCATCCATTTCCCTTCTCTGGACAGCTGTTTAGAGTGTCAATTAGAGAAAGAAAGTCAGAAAGTAAACAGTCACTGCTGTGTTTTTGTTTTTTTTTGTTAAATGGTCTATGACACCAGTGTCATGGCTGGAACATGCACTAAATATTTATTTTCCAAGTAAACCTTTTACATAAACATAAAAAATTAAAATGTTAGTTTAAAAACCTTCAAAAAAAAAAAATATTTAATTGCGTTAAATCCATAGAATTTAGCTTTAACCACTGTTCATAGTAATATACGTTCTGTGCTTTTTGCTAAGAAAATCTGATGGTAAAGCCCAATAAGGAAGCTCTTGTCTGCTTGCCTTGTCTTGTACATGGTCTGATCCTTATCAGGCAGAGAGAATCAATCATGTACATTGTTGATGGAATATTGCCAGTCGGGTTATAGCTGGGACATGTTTGATAATGCATTGCTGCACCCTGCCAATGATCATGATTTACATTGGCTGTAAAGAGTTAGTAAGGCTCAGTTGTATCCTATTACTCTTTAAATAATAGCATGGCCTTTAGCAAATCAGCACACTTTCCATCATTTTTACTAAATTTCAAGAAGAATAGAAGCTGGCATGCCTCGGATTATGACATCACCCAGATCACCCATAGACCAGAGAGGTAGAAGCTGTATATGGTTATAGATTATAGGGAAGTAAAGAAGGCTGCCTTTAAACTGATACCAGATGGATATGTTTAAATAAGAAAGAAGCTGTTGCACTTTTGACTTTAACATTTTACATTCCAAGTAGTTTCAAAATACCTACAGTGAGCACAAGCTAACAGTGTGGTTGTTTGTGTTGGGAACCATCCAAGTGTAAAATGTATCATAGCCCAAAGCTTAAACAACAGAGATCCATTGTTGTGTATTCATGTGTTTGATTGTAATCTTGGTTCTATGATGACATACTCTGACACGGGCAAAAAACGCAAAACAGCTTTTGTAGCACATGTTCCTATTATGTAGTTTGTGTATACAGTTGGTTTGGCCAAGTAGGGTAAATGCCAAAGGAAAGTCACTTCTAAATATCTCACGTTTCCTTTTTAACACTATCGATGTTGTACAGTCTTAACCACTGATCAGTTCGACACGCTGGGAAATGTCAGATACCCGCAGTAGCTGCAGATCAGCAATGTGGCAGAGTTGCCAGAAAAGTTGGTATTTACGTTCTTTTTTCAGAGGGTGGTCACTTAAAGTTAAAAAAAGTTAGTTTTTGTTGCAATACTTTAACACGGTTTCCTCAAACTCACCCCTCTCAAATACAAGACCGGTCCTATTCCAGATTGAATAACATTCATCATCAACCCATTTCCTGTAATATGAAGGCATCAAGAACTTGCACCCATGGTGGTACCTCATCTGGGCTTATAGAAAAATGCTGCAGAGAGTGCCTATCTCTGGAGAGTGCTTCAGGAAGAAGAGGAGAACCGTGACATCACGAACCAAAGACAGAAAAGGGTATAAATACAAAAATGTATAACAAATAGTTAAAGAGGCCCTGGGATAGGGGGCAAACAGGATCTCACTTCTGAAACTGCTAGTTGCCTGGCTATCATACTTAAAGGCATTGATGCACTCACTTGAAGCAACAGACAACTGGAATTTTTTAGAAGCAGGTCAGCAGTGTCAGCCCCCTTATTTAAATATTTTATATTCGATAAACTCCATACTCCAAACTTTCACATGCTCTAAGGTTGTACTTCTGCAAAGAAAACCTGTGCAGAACCATTCAAATGCACCTTTTCCTTTAACCAAACCAAGTCTCAGTAAGCCAGTGGTTTTCTGTTCTGAAAACACACGAGAATTAGCCAAGTGAAGCACTTTACTATTACTCAACACAAGTTAATACAGCTCCAATTTCGCTGAAGTGTCTACAGAAAACGATATGAATCCTTGCCATGTACGGTCTCAAAATCTCCCAAAACATAGAAAATGATGACTGGTGCACTTAAAAATGTGGGAAACAACACTTTCAATGGCAGCAAATCAAAAGTCAGTGCAGTATGAGGGAGCTCAATAGCTTGTCATTGTTTTTAGATGGTTCTGTTCTTCAGTAATTTTCTGCCACATGAACGCGCCTCAGCATTGGGAATAATATGGAAACAATTTAATTACACTTATTAGTTATAGTGAACTTTCTGTGATTCTAGCTTGACTTTAGTTATGCAATTCCTAATATTAGAGCATTGAGCACAAAGTGTAAAATATGATATAGATGTAGATTGTGTGAAATAAAGGCTTGGCTTGTAGAAGTAAAAAACTGGCTCCTTAGCTGTGGATATCTGTTGTAGGTATCTCTTCTCTCTTCCTTTTCTTTGCTATGGCTCCTGTAGCACCCCCCCCCCCCCTAGTTCAGAGTAGGCTGCTAGGTAAATTTAAAAAGTCCCTTTATTCCAATTTCTATTTGCTGCTAGGTAAATTTAGTTGAGCTCCTCTGTAAACAGGAGATCAGGGGCTGATTGCTTAGGGCTGTTCAGTGTTGCACAGTTCTACTACTCCCCGTGTCTTCTAAAGACATCTAGAAGTATAGTGGGAGGGAGAGCAGAACAGGCAGCCTGAATATTTATTGGAGCTCCAGCCAATCCCTGGGGAGGTGTGCCCAGAAGATGGAGAGAAAGTCCATAAGAAGTCTGAGACCTGGCAGAGTTCCTGGGTCCAGTCCTGCAGGAGGAGAGTTCTGTGCAGTTGTTCTGCCCCTGGGGCAAAGAAAGGGGGCCTACCGAAGAACCTTCGCTCAGTGACTGACTTGAGCCAGGAGGAGGTTGGGAAGAAGTCCAACCATCCTGTGACTGAGTAAGCAAATGACCCCTCTTTACTGAGGAGAAGTGACAGTGGGGTGCTGTAAACTCCTAAGTGAGTTCAGGTCACCATTTGTGAAAGGAGTCCTGTGGGATATTCTTTTGCAAGTCCAGTGCAGCCAGGAGTTGTACAAAACAGTCTGGAAAATGCAATAGAGCCTGAATTTTCTATATAGCAGCCAGAAGCCAAGCAGGCCTCAAATTGTACAGCCCCCATGTTTACATGGCAGCCTTGAATGGATGAGTTATGCATCAGTGGTCACACAAGCGCAAGTCTTTGCAGGAATGCTACCTTAGACACCACAGATTTAAGGCGAGTGCCAATGGTGTCAAGTGTTGAGCAATGCCTGCAAACTAAAGGTGAGTGGGTAGAGTCTGTGTCATGATGGTTCACAGAAAACGATCAATAGGACGTGCAGGTCAGATTGTGCATAAAAAAGCAATCCTGGAAAAAGGTAAAGGTATTTACTTTTCACTGCATGGGTACCATGAGTTTCCACTTTGCGTTCCTAAGACCTACAAAAGCCTTTTAGAAGGCGCTAAGCAATATAACAGCTAGTGCTGTCATATTTATTCAAGGAATCCAGATTGGTGTTACTCTAATCTTTTATTACAATGCTGTCAATCTTTCTTACAGCTCCCACCAAGGACACTAGGAGTTTGCATGTTCTTCCTATGTTTTACAGGTTTCCTCCCACAATCAGAAGACCGTCAGGCCTATGTGATTTGGTCATTGAACTACTTTATATTTTTCAACAATGTGGAGTATTGGGATTATTGCGGTGCTTGTAATAAATGGTACAAAAAAGTTAAATAATAAAAAATATAATTTCTTTATTAGTACAAAGAGAAAGTGCAAGAATTCAATTAAAACCAGTATGGAAAATTAAAAGAAATACCGCGCTAGGATAAAGAAAAAGCAGAAACAAAAACCATCTAATGGTGCTAGTGTACAAAATATAAATAAATAAAGTTGCGCTGAATTTAAACGATATCTCTTATAGAGAAAAAAGGATATAAATAGACAACAATCAAATAAGAATTGAGCATACAAATCTAAGTACACTAATTGAATCAATTCAGATCATACAAACACATGCAGTGAATTGAATGAATAAATAGATAAAGTGAGTGTCCATATGCACCAATAGTGCATCATTTAAATACATAAATAAAGTGAATGTCCATATGCACCAATAGTACAGAAAACAGTGTCCCTGAGACAAGTATACAAAATTGATAAGTGTATGGTGGAATGGGTATAGTTGGACGATGAGGTCCACTGCAGGTAAAAATTCCGGGTCACCGCCCTCGCCCCCTGATGTCACAAGTGATAGAAAGATGGGTCTCAACCTGAAAGCAAAGCTCTATATGCGGGAACCCTTACCAGACCTGGTGGACCCCCTAAAGATCAGGGTCATATACTCAGACAAATTGAGCCCCCTGTGGGAACAGGTGGATCCTCCGATGCCTTCGGTCCCTTGGTAGCCTCAGATGATTGATGGAGGTAGTTCGCCAGAATGCGACAATGAGCTCATCAGATGGATTCTCTTGATCTGGAAGAAGACACACTCGGGCTAGGTAGTTGAAAAGAACTGATTAGACCAGCATCTTAACATGCCATGTGTGCAGCATGAAATGGCAGCGCCAGTATGGAGCATATATATATAATACAAGTACTAGGTTGCTGGTGTCCCAAGAAAGAAAGGTGGTCACAAATAGATGTTGAGTCCCAACATGTTTCGCCAATGATGGCTTCCTCAGGGGATAATGAGAGACCACCACAAATAATCCAGCTCTAACAGAAAACAAAATATCAATAATTATACAAATAATGACATTATTAAATTCTTACGCTTTCTCTTTGTACTAATAAAGAAATTATATTTTTTATTATTTAACTTTTTGTACCATTTATTATAGGCACCGCAATAATCCCAATCCTCCACATTCTTGATTTTTGTTAAATGGGATGAGGTGCATTATATTTTAGAGCCACTCAGATCACTTCCTATTGTCTACTTTATATTTTTATTACCAATCTGATCAGACTGAAATGAAATCAGACTAGTCATCAGTGCTTCACTTTGCATCTCCATCATTAAATGGGCTTATTAGTATTGTCAATGGCAAATCTATGCAGGTGTTGGTTTTCTAAATTCTGGAACTCCACAAAACTACATAAAAAAAAATCATGTGAACTAAAATTTGTATTTTTATCCTTACGGCAGATTTTTCAAATAATTGTATGGCTATCATTTAAAGCATAAATAAGTAAAGCAGATCCCCGACATTGCCTGTTATAATTCCACTATAGATCTGTATAACCCACTAGTCACAGATGTCCAGCTCATGTCACGCATTGAATAACATCACACACTGTTAAATTATTACTTTTAAAGCCCAACTCCAGGATCCAGTTCCCCAGCTTCTACCCCCCAGTTGCACCTCCTAACCCTGGAGGTCCCCCTGGCAGTACATTTGTAAGCCCAACATTCCTAATCAGTAATTTAAGTATGCATCAACAGATATATAAAAGCACCCACTAGCACTAACTATCCATGCTGACTACCTAAAGCCCAGCCCAATGCACAGTAATAAAATACCCTTGCAGTGGGGGCCCCCCTGCACTGCAAGGGTTTTTTGCTTGTTATGTCTAGGGCTGCTGGAATAAATAGAAATACATACCTTATTCTCAGGACCAGCAGAATTTCTCAAGCAGTGTAACCAGTCCCAGAGCAGCCTCTTCTCTAATTCACTTACATCTCAGTACAGGGTAATAACCTTATATTGTACATCATGATTAAAAGGGACCACCAACTGACAAGCAATATAGGGAGTAGAGCAGAGAGCTTCATCTCCATCTAGACTTAACATGCATTTGACCCTTGCAACGTGAGTAGGCCCCACCATGGGTACATTTTTTTCTATTTCTCTGAGTTGGGCTTTACTCCCCAACATATTATTACAATGAAATCTAAACCGCATTTCTCTTCTTGGGATGCCACATCTGTGAACAGCCAAAACTAAGGCAGCGAGGGACTTTGTTCTCCGCAGAATATACATGCTTGTAAGATTTAGAGGCACAGAGGTCTTTAGTGGTACCAGCATAGACTTAACAACTAAATGTAGTATAAAATAATGATATTTTATTACATAATTTATAAAATCATCATTGTACTAAACAAAAAATCACTCTAAAAAGAAAATTAATAGAGGAAAATAACACCTTTAAAACTGGAACTATTTACTCAACAAAGTTTACATAATACCCCAGTAAAATTGGGGTCTGTAGTAGATATTATCCAGTATTTCTCAACATCTTTTGCGGGGTTACAGCTTCCTCGCCTTCCTTCCTCCCACTTTCTCCACAGAATAGATGTCTTCGCTTACTACTGTAGAACACCAACACTGATGTTCTCACTAAACCCTCCTTGCGTCCAACTAGAACTTTTCTCCTTCTCTTCTATAGTCCAGCAAAGTCATAAAACCTTGGCCACACAGGCCAAGACAGGACAAAAGACCTGGCTGCCATTAGATCAGTTGCATGTGGGGCCAGTGTTTCCATGCGTCTCTTCCGCTCTGGGTTTCCATCCCTCACTTGATCATCCACAAGTTGGTTACAGTTCCCCACTGGGTCTGACAGTGATAGCTAGATCTTACACTGCATATCAGTATTTCCTGCTGACACTTGGGTGAAGTTATACCAGACACAGGCTGCAGTGCATTCAGGTTGCTTTTTTCGTTTTAACTATGTGAGGGCAATTCTATTGTGTGTGTTTATGTTTGCTCAATTAAAAGGTTTATTGCGTATGGTTGTGCTTCCCTTTCTTTTGTGTTTTGTATCTGGAAAGAAGGAATATCGTACTGGGCTTTGCCTGTCCCATGGCTTTATTTGCTGTATATCTGCTGAAATAGATATTGATGGCCAAGTCAACAAAAATCAACTTCATCAACTTTTCATTTCAGCTGATCTGTCCCTAGTGGCAAGCCAAACATTTTCTAAGTACTGTCCATCTGATTTGGTCTCAATATTAGTAAATTCATTTTGCTTCCTAATTTACATCTGACAGTCCATCTTCAACTTCCACCACCATGCTGGTTCAATAGTGACTTTATTTTGCTAGCTAATTGGAACAATTCAATAATAAATATGACATTAGTTATTGTACTGTACAAAAGATTGATTCATCGACCTACATTTAAAAACAAACCCAAGCACTTGAAACTTTATATTTTTACTTGGACTGAAAATATTTCCGCAGGTCATGACAAGTCCTCTTGGGAGGTGGGTAGGAAATAAACAACCCCTCACTTTTTCAAAGACGGCTATTTCCAGAGCATTTAAGTTACGCAGGGTGTTCTTCTTTTGCATAGTATGCTGTTTTCAAGAGCTTTCAGAGTTATTATGGTCATTATTCCTGATTTGTATTTTATTTCCATTTGGATGAAAGAAATGGTTTCTTTAAAATATCTCTGGAGAATTACACTATGCAGAGCAACTTCTGCTCTTTTGATATCATTGTTTTTTTTTTTTCTCTTTTTACTTTCAACCACTTGACTTTTATTACTGCACTTCTATATCCCAAAAGTCAACACTTTATCATAACGTAACCTCCTCAATGGGTGTAAGTTGCAGCTGATCTATAAGCCATTAAACAGAGGGGTTTCTGCACAAGATTATAGCAAATGACTCATTCTGAGCTTTAAATTGAGTGCGCCACATGGTTCGTGTTTGCTGGTGTTTTCAGTCATTCCCTGATTTGATAACTGCTTGAAAAATAAATCTTTTTCAAATGGCTTTGTCACGCTGGTATGTAAGTAAGTGCTCAGATGTTCAGCTGACAGAATAATACAGAAACAAATGTATAGCCGTCATGCACAATCTAGGAATATGAATGCAGTTGTTTTTGTACCTTGGCAATAATAGAGATAATAAGCCTCCTGCTGGAAAGTATATGGATATATTACAGCAGAGAAGATTATTCCTTATTGCACATAATGTTTCAGTTTGGCAGTTTTCCAACAAAATGGAAATCTCCCGTCATATTCTGACAACTCCATGTTGTAACACAGAGGGTCCTCTCAATTAGCTCTTTAGTACTTTAGTATAAACAGGCATTTTAGCTTAGCTAATCATTGTAGGCAGCTGTTGAAAAGGAGGTTTTCCTGTTGCTTACCAGGGGGCTGTGGGGTGATAACCTAAAGAGGGGTTAGTAGTAAACAGTTCTATGCAGTGCTGCTAATAGAAATCATGGGGCCCCGTACAACCTACCTGACAATATCACATGATGTTTTTGCTAAAATGCAACGCCCGTAATGCTGTGCTTTGCAGCCATGGCAGAAATGATACCCCTATCGAACAAGACCCATTCAAGTGAATAGCGACATGGGGACAATATCTGCACCCCCACAATGAGTGATCGGTACCAATCATTCACTGTGTTCATTCAAGTTGGTGTGTTCATTCAGGATGGTGAACCCCCCCACTCACCATCCTAAAACAACCTGACTGTGTGCCCTCTGCAGCTGCCAGCGGGAGAGAAGAGGAGGGAGGAGAGGAGGGAAAACTGCAGCACTGTGGGGGAAAGGGGCACGCGGGGGTCCCAGACAGCAGACAACTGATCCCCCTGCAGGAAGGAAAGAAAAGTAGAAGCCAGCAGCACTGCACAAGTCACAAGTGTCAGCAATCAGGCAGTACTGCTGGCCCTCCTGCTAGGCAGGTGCCCGGGGGCCCCCTTTTGAGGCCCCGTACAGGAGGGCTGGCTGTACTGCCTTTTAAGCGGCCTTAATTCTATGTGATCTGATTTTCATACCATGGCAAAAACAGTGGAAGCGTTTACTCTTCATTGAGACCCCTTTCGCACTGACAACAGGCCACGTTGGCGGTAAAGCGCCGCTAGTTTTAGCGGCACTTTACTGTCATTTTAGCGGCACTTTTCGGCCGTTAGCGGGGCGCTTTTAACCCCCGCTAGCACCCGAAGTAAGGGTTAATAGCGCCCGAAAAGCGCTGCTGCCGAAGAGCTTTGCAGGCGCTTCGGCAGTGCAGCCCATTCATTCAGAGCTTCAGTGCTTCCACACTGGGGAGGTGCGCTTGCAGGACGTTAGAAAAAGTCCTGCAAGCGGCATCTTTGGGGCGGTGGAGGAGCGGTGTCCACTGCTCTACCGCCCCAAAGATGCTGCTTGCAGGACTTTTTCTAAAGTCCTGCACGCGCACCGCCCCAGTGTGAAAACACTCAGGCTCTCACACTGGGGCTTCAGGGGAGGCGTTTTTCAGATGCTTTACAGGCTCTATTTTTAGCCCAAAAGCGCCTGAAAAATGCCCCATTGTGAAAGGGGTCTTAGTATCTTTCAGAAGGGAGACCCTCAAAGTCACACTAAACTTTGATTTAAAAAAAATTGTATTCAAGTATATATTATTGACCCAAAAAGCCCCTTCTATTGCTCTCAGCCTCCTCCAAATCTCCAAATTCCTTTTTTTTTCTTCTGTGATTTGACATCCTGTTAGAGGGTGGCTATGTTAACTACTTAAAGTGTTACTAAATCCACAACAGTAAAATCAGTCTGTATATGTAGTAAAGCATGCTTGTTAAACTCACTGTGGATCCTAAGGGGTTAATCCTCTGCATTGTGTAAAAAGGCTGTTTGATCCTGTCTTCTCTGATTCTCCTCTTCTTCCACTGTCCCCAATCCATCTCCTGATAAGACAGAGCCTTTGGAATCACTTTGCACATGCTCAGTTTGGAGTGTATTGCTAGAGAGGTTTTTTTTTTTCTTGGGAGGGTGCATGTGATCAGCACAGGGCCAATCAGCACTGTCCAGACAGAGGATCAGGGGTCCTGCAGCCTCAGAGGACAGTCAGAGTCCTCTGAGGCTCCTAAAAGCTTTAACTAGACACTGATAGACATCACAAGACTGCTATATACTGCTGATGAGAAAAGGTATTTAGCAGCTTATATTTACTAAAATAATTACATTTCCATGTTCTGTGTACTGTGGCAGACCAGATATTGTGAATGCAGGGTCCTGGGTCTAGTAACACTTTAAGCTCCGGAGGCTTTTACCCCCTTCATGACTCATTGCTAGTCGGCACGGCGCTACTTTAACAGGCAATTGCGCGGTCATACAACACTGTACCCAAATTACATTTATATCATTTTTTTCACACAAATAAAATGTTCTTTTGGTGGTATTTGATCCCCACTGGGTTTTTTATTTTTTATTATATAAATGGAAAAAGACTGAAAATTAAAAAAATTATTTTTTTTTACTTTCTGCTAAAACATATCCAATTAAAAAAAAAATTAAAAAGTCAAATTTCTTCATATGTTTAGGCCAAAATGTATTCTGCTACATGTATTTGGTTAAAAAAAGATGAAAGTTGGTGAAAGTTATAGCGTCTACAAATGACGGTATATACTGTGACATCACCAGTGACACTAATACAGTGATCAGTGCTAAAACTATACACTGTCACTGTACTAATGACACTGACTGGGAAGGGGTTAAGATCTAGGGGATTCAAAGGGTTAGCTGTGTTCCTAACAATGTGTAATGTGTGCTTCTTTTACTAAGAGATGTGGTTGTTTTTTTTCCCTGCATAGCATCAACAGCCACATCCTTGTACAGAGCTCTGTTTTGGTAGTAAACACAGGGCTCTGTATTGTGATTCACTAAGCCTATCAGCAGGTCCCGACCATAAATCATTGGCCGGAACCTGTTGACCAGCTTTTGCTATACCAAATAACAGCACAAATGGAGCGGCGTGGTGCACGCGCGTGCCCCCCCCTACCCAGAGATGCCGGTACATGATCCGGCGCAGTACAGCTGCCCTGCCGCAGTATTTTTACAATGGGGCTGTGCGCAAGCGGTTATTTCTCCTTGGTCCCGCTGTGTGTAGGAACTTAGCCACCTTGCACACTCCCAAGATGGCCTATGGATTATGGGATTTGTAATGTTAATAGAGCAATGTACATGACCCCAACTACTGTAGCATGTGTTGCTGAATCCAAACAAACAGAAGTGAGGGGAGAAAAGGAGAGGTTCAGGAGCTCATGAAGGACTTTATAAGGAGGCAGAAAAACACAGTAAGAAACAAGTTAATGAAAAATAGATTATAGGGTCATTAAAGCGGTGTTCCTCTCAAAAGTGGAACTTCCGCTTATCCGTGTCCTTCACCCCTCTGGTGCCACATTTGGCACCTTTCAGGGGGGAGGGGGGGGGGACAGGTACCTGTATTTGACAGGTATTGTTCCCCACTTCCAGGAGACAGGGCCGCGGCCCCGTCTCTCCGAAGTTCGGACCCCTCCTCCTGCCTCGCTGACTAATTAGAAAGTGCAGCGCGCTTTGTGTATGCACAGTAGGGAACCGGCCGGGTTCCCTTAACAGGAATGGCGGAAGCTGCACCCGACAGCCGATCCGTAGATCGGCTAGGGTGCCAACATCTTGGGCTCCCTGTACAGGTAAGTATATTAAATATATTATGTGTGTATATATATATATATATATATATATATATATATATATATACATATATTAAAAGTCAGCAGCTACAGTATTTGTAGCTGCTGACTTTTAATTTTTCGTGGGGAGGCTGGACCTCCTCTTTAAGTAATGGATGGGTATGGATTATTTTTGGAGAATGGGGACATCATTTAGTGTCACTTTAACTCCTTGTGTGCCTGTAGATTTTTAGAACTTGCTTTTTTCCCAGAATTCTTCTTTAAAGTAGAATTCCGGGATATCTCTATCTACTATTAAAACTGCAACATCCCTCCCCCAACACCTATACTAACCTACACTTTGGAAGAAAGATTGGTATACTTACCTGTTTTCAGGCTAGTCCGGTTTGGTCAAGTGATCTCCAAAATCTCTCTGGATTGCCTGAGCTGTGACATCACCCATAGGCTTACTATAGCCCATCCATTGTCGGGGTTCCCCCCTCTCCCCTAAAGCCGCTGCTAGTTGACATATGGGCACAGATCACTTGGCCTGAAAATAGGAATGTATACAGATCTTTCTTCTAGAGCTTGGAATACTACTTTAAGGCAGGCTCAGATAAAAAGCATATGGAATGGAATGGAGTTTTTATATATGATATCTTGTCCTGAACTTTATGTGTGTCTGTAATACTCACTAATGGCACAGTTATTACAGAATATTTTGTGGATACAGGGACAGTGGCAAATATGTGCAGCATGTATGGTGAAAAGTCTGGCCAACGACATAAAGTGCAGATGGACAAAGCAGGACAAAGAGGAGGGACAGCCGACAATGGATACCCTATAGTAAGCCTATGGTTGATGTCATCCCCAGGCTCTGTAGCAGTTATCAGCGATCTCTCCTCTACACTGAAGCTGGTGCTACAGAGATTAGGTGACTGGACCAAAGTGACTTCAGAATAGGTAAGTACAGACATCTATCCTTTTACAGGGTAGATAGAATAGACTTAGAATTGAGGTAGGAGTAGACTTAAAGTGGTTGTTAAGCCACTATAGTATATTCATGCCATCCCTTCTGTTAAATAACGATATGTGTCCCAGTGTCTGTGCTATATAAAAAAGATGCCAATTTCTACCTTATATTAGAGCGTCTCCCAGCACATCTCACCTCTCTCCTCTCCCAGGCTGACAGCCACAGTGGGAGGGGCTGAGAACTCCCGCTGACGTCAGCCGGGGAGGAGATAGGTGAGAGAGAGCCGATAGGTCACATGTGTGCTGGGAGATGCTCTTATATAAGGTAGAAATCAGCATCTTTCTTTTACAGCACAGACACTGGGACACATATTTTTATTTAACAGAGGGGATGGCATGAATATACTATAGTTATTATTGCAGCAGGAGGGGAGTGATCGCCACTTTCACGAGCTGACAGGCAGGGAGGGAGGGGGGGAGAGGAGGACAGAGGAGAGCTGCGGAAGACAAAGGCACGTAAACTGACCACGGTGTCAGGGCTCAGCAACCATGATAACCTGTGGTCAGTTTACAGGGGGGAGGGCAGAACCAGGCAGGATCAGCTAGTTATTTTAGGTTATACAGGGGGCCAAATTGCACAGCACAGTCACTGTGTTGTATGACATTCTTTAAGGGAAGAGGATCCATTTTTATTTTATTTTTTTAGGGTAACAAATGCTTTAAGCTGTTTTGACTTGCTGTCCACTTTAAAGAGGAAGTAAACCCATCGCATAGTAGCCCATTATGTGTCACTTACCTGACACAGGAGCCTGCAATGTCCTCGCTGTCCCCTCTGGTACGGCGCGTCCATCTTCTTCCGGGTATCGTGGCTCTGGCGCTGTGATTGGCCGGAGCCGCAATGACGTCACTCCCACGCATGCGCAGGGAGCCGCCACTAAAGGCATTGCCTTAGGGAGCTGAAGACCTCCAACATGTGTGTGCACCAAATCCCAAAAAATCTACAAAAGCAGCTACTTTAATCAGTTTAAAACTAGCACAAAATAAAGGAAAGTGCACAGTGGTAGTATAATATACAAAACAGTACAATGGGCCTACAGCACACTTTTCATATACTGTATATGTATGGGAATTTATTATAAAAGGATGTGATGAAGGAGAAGGAAAAGGAAAGGAAGACAGATGGCTTTTCTCTCCCGTTGGCCTATTTTTAGGCCCATTAATGGTATTTGCACATGTCCTGTAGCAATATGCAGTTAAGTTGTTTAGATGGGATCTGGGCTGTCAAATCATTTGACATCAGGAAGAAATTTTAGTCCCCCCCAGGTTTTGTTTACCTTCTCTGGATCCACCTAGCAGTGATTCCTAAATCAGACTTGATGGAACCTCATATAAAGGTAAATTAGTCCAAATGACTGCACCTTATGTGGGGTTTCACAAAGGCTAAACTAGGAGCAGTTGTGATTTTGGGCTGGTTCCTACTGTTGCAATGTCTGACACTGGATGTGATTCGCACCTCACTGCAGTGCACATCACATCTGTGCAGATAGTATGGCTATCGGACAAAACTCACACAGGACCCTGTCTTTGGTCCACAGCAGATTCGGATCTTATGGGTGTTCACACGCATGCAATCTGATTCCTGTCCAAATTTGCAGTTCACACTGCGATAAGTGAACTAATTTGGGGGTGTCATCAGGGGTGGACTGACCATTCGGGCACTCGGGCACTGCCCGAGGGCCCCATGCCACTAAGGGGCCCATTAGGGTTGCCAGCCTCAATAAAACCAGGGACAGTATGTAAAAATCGGTGTTTTTTTTTAAATCCCAAGGTTATAGCTGCCCCGCCTCTCCAGTACCTTTTCAGTGTGTGTATGTGTATTCTGTGTGTGTGTACTGTGTGTGTATATTGTGTGTCTGAGTGTGTATACTGTATGTGTGTATACTGTGTGGCCCCATAATCTATTGCCTGGGGGCCCCATAATCTCCTATTGCCCGGGGGCCCCATAATCTCCTATTGCCCGGGGGCCCCATGAGTTGTCAGTCCGCCCCTGGGTGTCATTAACTTTTAACTGACCCTCCCAGCAGTTTGCATAGGGCAGTGTGAACATGCCCGGGAGACATGCAATACGGGAATCCGCAGAGGATACGCAGGGTTCCCACATCACTGTAGTGTGAACCCGAGCCTTATTATTAATGTGTTGTAAATCATATGAACTGTTCTGCTAGTTGCTAAAAAGGGATATTCAGTTTTAAAATAATACCTTCATGAGTTTGTCTATAAATTATTTCTACTTTACATAAACAAAAAAGTCCCAAGGCATCCAAAGTTGTCCAGGTCCAGCTGCTCTGGGTTAAAACGGAAGAAGATAATTCTGTGTTATATTTAACATTTTAAAATGTAAAGTTCTGCCTAAGAGAAGGTACATCAAAATGCTTGCTATCATCTCTGCTATCTTAGCTTCACTTTGTTACTGGGTCCCAACTTTTCCTGACTTCAATTTTTTCCATTTTTTTTTTTTTTTTTCAAAATTGTCGTTTTTTTGTTTGTAGCGCCAAAAACAAAAATGCAGCGGTGATCAAATACCACCAAAAAAAACCTCTATTTTTGGGGAAAAAAAGGACAACCGTGCAATTGTCAGTGTTTTGTACCATATAATTCTTTACAACCAATAAAAATATTTTTAAAAAACAAAAAGTAACGCAGTGCCGTATCGCAAAAAAAGGGCCTGGTCATGAAGGGGGGTAAATCTTCCGGAGATCAAGTGGTTATTAAAACACAGGTAAAAACAATTCAAGCAAAATAATTACAGAAAAAGGCTATTACAAAGAAAAAGAGACAATAATGCCACAGAAAACCAAAAAGGTTTTAAGAAAATATTTAACAAAGTCCTGGTTCTGCATTCAAAAAAGTCCAGTCAATGAGCAAGATGGATCAGTGGCTGTCATAAATCTTGGCTGATGTTCATTTTTTAATGGTAAAATGGAAACCTCCAGACTACTGATGCAGTCTCTCTTTTATGGTCCCTGAGGAGGATGTAGTCAGAAATGATCTGATAACTCAGAAGGTTTGAAAAGTGGCTGATGGGATGTCACAGTGTTTATGACCATGTGCTGCCACTCTCTTACATACATTTTTATACATAAAGTATTAATATCTTAAAATACCTACATATTACATTCTGGTAACTTGTATATTATTGTCCAGCATGAAATTACAGTTTGAATGAATACAAATATGATGGGTAAGATTAGGAAACAAGCAGCGCCAGAGATGGAGAGGTACTAGTGGGTGTGGTAAAAGCAGCGCACATTTGGAGCATGCTCCTTCATCAGGCTTCTCTGGTGGCCATCATTGCTGAGAATAAATAGAGGGGGCGGCGACAGCGGAAAGCAAGGCTCAGTGCGCCTGCTCCACCCATCCTTAAATTTATGTGCCTGGCTGTGCAGGGTGGGAGATAATCATATTCATCCGTGACTCCTACGGGCAGGGCCGTTTTTAAGGCAGGGCAAAAGGGGCAGCTGCCCTGGGCCCTGTCATTGTTGTGGGGCCCAAAGCAGCTGCCTCATACTTGCCAACTATCCTTGTTTAAATTCCCTCGTCCCTTGAGGTTTTAGTCCTGTGTTGTGTCACAATATCTCAGTGTGACGTGCTGCTACTAATGCTGCCCAGCTCTGCCCTATGGTTGTGTACAGATAACTCACCTGCAGACCCTGTGTTTAGATGTAAATTACCAGTATTCATATGTAAATAGCGTCAGCATTCATATGTAAATAGGGGCGGCCGGCAGCATTGATATGTATATCATGCCCCTCTGAGGTCATATCCACAGTAATCTCTAGCAACCAATCAACAAGCAGAAATCATGTGCTGTAACCTCTAGCAACTAATCAGTGAGCCGTAATGTGTGCTGTAACCTCTAGCAACCAGTCGGTGAGCGGTAATGATGCACTGTAACCTCTGGCAACCAATCGCAATGCCTGAACTGATTCAGTAAACTGATTTTGAGTCTAGCTCCTATTTATTGTATGTCTCAGAGCAGGTGAAGAGCAAAACTGCATGGGGGGGCTCAAGAAAAGTTTTGCCCAGGGTCCAATCAATATTAAAGATGGCCCTGCCTACGGGGGTAGCATTACATGCATTTATGACAGAGTTTTGTATATAAAATGCAGTCTCCTTATCCTACAAAAAAAACATCAAAAGCACATCAAAAACACACTAAAATATCGCACTGAAAATCAGATCAAATCGCAGCTGCATTAGTATGGATCTAGCTTTATTCTCTGTGGTGCCCATCCACATAAATGCAGCACAGCATGGCACATATTTGGAAAAGGGTCTGGTGCTATTTTGGTGCGATTGCAGTTAGATTTTGGCCCATAGACTTCAATGGAAGCGCACCAAAAACATACGAACATGCATATTTAACATGTGGTTGATCCTTTTTTTGCAGGTTGTTAAGACTCATTAACATCCAGCATCCAATCCCCTTCCCTTTCCAAAAAATGCAGTACTGTAGTATCAAAATGCATCAAAAATGCAACTTAAAATCAGATCAAATCGCAGCTACACTAGTGTGAACCTAGCCTTAGGCATATTTTATTCTAAGATCAGTGACAGTATTTCCACAGTTCACAGAGATCACTGGGGGAGGGGGGGGGGGCACTAAAATGTTTGCTCCTGGGCCTCATTAACAGTAGTTACACCCTTGCTTAGGACATGCAAACAACTGACAAGGGTATTAATCATTCCCTTCTTCATCAAAAACAAAAGAAAAAGTTTTGGCTTTAGGTACAGACAGACAGATGTCAACAGAGATTAGGCAGATAAACACAACTATATATTCTATGGCTACTAGAATGAATAAAGTAGCACTATCCGTGTTATGTCACTGTTTAGTACACCTGCCAAGACTAAATAATGTTTCCCAGTAATGTTCTGTTTATGTGGGAAACGTATGAATAGCTTGTTACTTGAAAAACCACATTGTTTCCGTTTTACTTAATGTAAACTTAGTGCTCTCGTCACATCATTTGTACATTTTGTGGGTGACGGTTGTGGTTTGGTTTCAGAGTTAACTCATTTAAAATTATTCTGAAAAAATAACTTTAAGGGTAACTCCACTTTCATGGGAAAAGTAGCAAATACAAAAATAATATATCATATACAATTGCTACACAAGCTACATTGTAATTTATTGTTATTAAAAATGACCTTTTATTTTCAAACTACAGCGCTCTAATTTTCTGAAGAATTCAATGCAATTTGGCGACTGGGAGGCGTTCTGTACAAAGTTGGTGTACGGAACGCCACCAGAAATGTCATTTCCTACTTGTGTGATTGGCTCGCTGATTTTCCTAGAAATCTGCCCAAAATACAAGCCAGATTTTAGGCACTGTCTGCAACAAAAAATAATTTTTGGTGAGATACTCCCAAATGGTTTATTACTTCTATAGGGATGCAGGCACTGAAACGTTCCTCATTAGTCCTCTTTTTAACCACTTTAAAGCGGAGTTCCACACAAAAATGGAACTTCCGCTTTTCGGAACCCTCCCCCCCTCCGGTGTCACATTTGGCACCTTTCAGGGGGGAGGGGGGTGCAGATACCTGTCTAAGACAGGTATTTGCACCCACTTCCGGCATAGACTCCCATGGGAGTCTATGCCTCTTCCTGTCCCTCTGCGCTGTCTCCTGGGAATCACACAGCTCCCAGGAGATAGCGGGGACCAGTTACGATGCGCAGCGCGACTCGCGCATGCGCAGTAGGGAACCGGGAAGTGAAGCCGCAACGCTTCACTTCCTGATTACCTCACCTAGGATGGCGGCCGAGCGGGTTCTCGGCGTCGCCTGCCGACATCGCTGGACCCTGGGACAGGTAAGTGGCCATGTATTAAAAGTCAGCAGCTGCAGTATTTGTAGCTGCTGGCTTTTAATTTTTTTTTTGGCGGTTTAGGTGGACCCCCGCTTTAAGACCGGGCCTATTTTTCAAACTTGTTGATTAGTTAAAATAAATTTATTTATTTTAACTAATTATTTATAAAATAATAATAAGTTAAAATAAATTTTTTTTTGCTAGAAAATTACTTAAAACCCCCAAACATTATATATTTTTTTCTAACACCCTAGAGAATAACATGGCGGTCGTTACAATACTTTTTGTCACACCGTATTTGCGCAGCGGTCTTACAAGCGCACTTCTTTGGGAAAAAATTCACTTTTTTAATTAAAAAATAAGACAACGGTAAAGTTAGCCCATTTTTTTTATATTGTGAAAGATGATGTTATGCCAAGTAAATTGATACCCAACTTGTCACGCTTCAAAGTTGCGCCCGCTCGTGGAATGGCGACAAACTTTTACCCTTAAAAATCTCCATATGCCATGTTTAAAAAATTCTACAGGTTGCATGTTTTGAGTTACAAAGGTGGTCTACAGCTAGAATTATTGCTCTCGCTCTAACGTTCGCGGCGATACCTCACATGTGTGGTTTAAACACCGTTTTTATATGTGGGCGCTACTCACGTATGCGTTCGATTCTGCTCACGAGCTTGGCGGGATGGGGCGCGTTTAAAAAATTTTATTTTTATTTTCTTATTTATTTTACCTTTTATTTTTAATTTTTACACCGTTCTTTTAAAAAAAAAATGTGTCACTTTTATTCCTATTACAAGGCATGTAAACATGCCTTGTAATAGAAAAAAAGCATGACAGGACCTCTTAAATATGAGATCTTGGGTCAAAAAGACCTCAGAAATCTTATATTTACACTAAAATGAAATAAATAAACAAAAAATTGTCATTTAAATTTTTTTTTTTTTTAAATGGCCTTTAAAATTATGGGCGGAAGTGCCATTTTGACGTCGCTTTCGCCCTGCAATGTTATGGAGACAGGTGGGGGCCATCTTCCCCTCACTTGTCCCTATACCCAGCAAGGAGCAACATCCGATTGCCTCTGTCGGTGCCAACGGTTCCGGTAAGCGGCAGAGGTCACCGGAGAGTGGCGGGAGGGGGGGGGCCCTCTCCTGCCGCCGATAAAAGTGATCTTGCGGTGAATCTGCTGCAGAGACCACTGTTATCGGAAAGCGGACTGCTGGCCGAAGAAGAGCATACCAGGGTTATGGCAGCTAGCTGCTGTCATAACAACGATATTCCTCTTCAAAGTTAGGAGGTATATCGGCGTGCGGCGGTCCGTAAGTGGCAATAGGCAGGGGTGTGGTAGGAGGGGTATATACACCACTCCTACAGTGCCTCAAAGATGCGGCTTGCAGAACTTTTTTTGGCATCCTGCCAGCGTATCGCTCTAGAGTAACAGGAGAGGCTCTTTACAGCTCTTTATTACCGGTAAAGGGCCTCAGTGTGAAAGCAGCCTCACATATACCCAGAGAAGGGATTGGCCTCAGGTGATACACAGAGATGAAACAAATCTTCCGACATCATTTCCACCTGTTTACCTGCAGTCTTCTCTTCTCTACATCCAAAATGTATTAAGCCTGTCTGAGCTGTCAGAAAAAAAGGGGCAGAGAACTGAAATTACACTCTGCAGAGCTCAGGGAGGAGAGCCGATTGGAGGGAAGGGACACACCTCCTGCACACAGCACACAGAAACAGAGGCTGTCAATCAGCTAGAGATCCCTCCCGTCACCTTTTTTCTCTTGGTGTCAAGAAAACTTGCGAGAAGTGACTAATGCAGATAGCAGAGGATTAAAGCAACATACAGAAATGACACTTAGTGCTCTGAATTGAGATAAGTACACATTATAGAGGAATATGCTTTCTTCATATTTAATGTCTGAGGTTTACAACCACTTTATTAATTCAATGGTTTTAAAAAGCAGTCACATTCAAGGCATGGTGGGAATGCTAACTGTCTCAACCAAACTGTCAAACCATCAATTGGCTGGAGTCATAACTGTTCTGTCTCTGGGACAGATAGCTAAACCTTCTTATCCTAATAACTTCAGATACCATATTTCTTTGATCTCAGTTTTTTAGAACAAGCCAGGTGAAACTACAAAATAACAGAAATAACAGACCTCAATAAGTACAATATCACATACAATACAGCATACATTGCATAAACAACGATATGCAGTACAAGATAAGATAATAAAAACATACTTTTTAAGTTCTCTAAGGGGTGATGACGATAGATTGAGAAAAACACGACTTACTTCCTGCATTGTGTTGAAAAGAATGGTGGCTGGTTCACTTCCTGTTAAGATTCTACCCAAAATTCCCTGCTTGCTGACAACTTCCTTAATTACACATACAATAAAACAATAAAACAGAACTGCAGCAACACCAAACAGGAACGCTAGATGGAGCCTGCACACCACATATGATTGTCTTAAGTAAATGACACATTTTGCATGTAAATTTAACACAGGTACAAATAAGGTACAAATAATCAGCAAGACATCTGGTGGACAGAACAATAACAGAGCACCATGGCAACTGCAGAACAAACAGAGGTCAAGATGGCAGCTTCCTTGACTGAAAAGGATAGGAGGGTTTAGTTCCACTTTAACACAGCAGCCGGAGAAGGGTGGTCCTGGTGGTATCCCATTAGGTGACCTTCTTGTCTAAGCCAGGAAGAGACAGGTAGCTCCCGAAGACATCAGAAAGTAAGATGACAACATGGAATTCAGTGTACAGCAGTGGACTGGCGGATGACAGCATGTGAATATGTTTATTGTGAATAGCACCAGTGAAAAAGGAAAAAGGATACAAAAAAAAAAACTCCCCGCAGGGGGTTCAGTCTCAGTCTTCACCTGCAGGTGAAGACTGAGACTGAACCCCCAGTTTTGGTGAATGAACCCCATACTGTCGGCCATAGCTCCCAACTGTCCCTGATTTTGAGGGACTGTCCCTGATTTGGAGTAATGTCCCTCTTTCCTCCTCATTTGTCCCTCATTTTGGTCTAATCCATATAGTTGTATATAAAATGCACTTTTTATCTTTCAAAAAGTGTTTCCCAGTACTAAACCTTTCATCCAAATTCTAAATGGCTGCATTTGTAAATTTTAAAAGCCAATATAAAGGAATAGTGATAGTAAAAAAAAAGCACTTGTAGATTTAATAAACTTTTTTTTTTCACTTAATTCTACTTTATGGGGGGTGTGGCAGGGGGCGTGTCCTATGCCTACATATGTTTGCTAGTAGGTGTCCCTCATTCCCATCTCAAAATGTTGGAAGGTATGCTGTGTCCCCTGTTTGTGTGAATGCAGAACAAGGGCACAGACAGCGCTGAAAACCTGACAGGCTTTCTAACCTTACAAAACTAAAATCAAGGGCCCGTTCACACTAGAATATTAAAAGAATGAATGAATGAATGAATGAATGAATGAATGAATGAATGATTTGTAAAGCGCTGCAAATGCGAACTGAATCGCCTCAAGGCGCTAGATGCATTCTCTGTTGTCAGCTTCTTAGAAAAGGAAGGTCTTTAGTTTTTTCCTGAAGGCCTGGTGGTTTTCTTCCATGCGGATGTTGGTTGGAAGAGCATTCTATAGTCGAGGTCCTTGGACTGCGAATCTTTGTTCTCCCTTTGCTTTGTAGCGGTGATATTGTGCGGGAAACCCACGTTCTGTGCTGGTTTCCCGCACCGCATTCAGATCGCACACCTTTTGCGATCTGCAGTGGAAGTCAGTGCAAAGTTAATGAAACCCTAAATGCAGATCACAAATGCAGTGCGTTTGCCCGCCCCAGATTGCATGGTGAAATTATACCATGCGATCTGGTTGCGGTGCATTTCCAAAAGTAGTGCATGCACTATGTTTTGTGCAGTGCGGTGCAATTTCAGCCCATTCAAAATGAATAGGCTGAAATTGCACTGCACAGAACTACGTGTGGATCGTACAGGAACACGCAGCGCAATCCTCTGCGATTCTCATGCAGTTCCTAGTGAAAGGCCCTAAAAGTTTTGGCTGGAGTTCTACTTTACAAAGAATACCTTTTTTTTGCATTAGATGATATAATAAAGATATAAAGATATTTCTCTTATCTCCTCGTCCCCCTATGTCTGAAATGTTTATCTGAGCCCCTCAGACAGATGTTTGTTATGTCTTTATCTGTTAAGGAAGCACAGAAACAAGGAAGCAGCAATTCCTATTTTTCCCAGGAATGGTAAAATTTAAACTTCTTCCTTGCTTCGCAGGAATAGCGTGAGCTGATAATCTGTGCGTATGTGTGCGCTATTTATATTCTGCTGGCCGAAGACCAAAACTTCAAGTGCAAAGTCTGTTTTTATGTCCGTGTTCTTCCAAATAATCTATTTTTACGGCAGATTGTTTATACAATTCCATTTTTTAAGATAAGTTGATTTTAAAAACGTCTTTGATTTTTATTTGAACATAGTGCAAACAAAATAGTATAACTTAAAGCGGAAGTAAACCCATCAGTTTCAAAAAGCAGTTACATTCCCGGCATGCCGGGAATGCTAACTGTCGCATTGATTGTGCTCTCAACCAAACTGTCAAACCATCCAATGGCTGGTGTCATAACTGATCACATGCGCAGCATCATGGCAGTTGAAGATTAAACAGAGGCCAAGATGGCAGCTTCCTTGACTGAAAATGATAGGAGGGTCTACTTCCACTTTAAAGTAGCAAAATAAAAACTAACGATCATTGCAGGTAATCGCTGGCTGTGAGATTATTAGTCACGAATATCTGTGGCCGCCCGTGTGAGAGGATCCTAACAGCGGACGGTTGCATTTCAGCTTATTGTAGTTTACAAATCCTTAAATGTGGTGACGACATTAGGTTACTTTTTAAACACACATCCAGCGGCGGCCGGTCCATAATTTCCATGCGGCGGATCCTAATCTCCCCGCGGGGCACCGGACGCATGGATTACTATGAGTTTTTATTTATTTTTTTTGAAGCACATGATTAGAGTTGGAGGCTCTAATTGGCTTCAAAAGGGGTGGGCTCAGGGTACAGTGCACTGCACCCCAAGCCCACCCACTTGTAACATTAGCGAATCAACATTCGATATTGTCTTCCTGCTTCTCCTCCCGGCCAATCGGAACAGGAAGTGGGTCTTAAGACCGGATTGGCCGGGAGGAGAAGCAAGGGAAGCCACCGAAGCTGGGGAACCTGCCGAAGTCAACTGCAACCTGGATGAGGTAAGTGCTGACCTGGTGGGGGGTGTTTGTTTGCCGCCCCCCCCCCTTAAAAAATGGAGCACCAGCTGCCACTGCACACATCCTATCTTAAAGGGTAAGTTCACCTTTATCGAAAAATCAGAATTTAACCGTTTAAGGTGTCTCCACTCTGGATGGAGGAGCAGCAGAGACACCTTTGGACTGTGAGTCTGGGGGTGTATTATGCCGTGTACACACAACGGGACTTTTCGACAGCAAAGGTCCGACGGGACGAACCCGCCGGACAATTCGATCGTGTGTGGGCTTCATCGGACCTTCTATGTTGAAAAATCTGATGGATTTTAGAAATAGAACATGTTTCAAATCTTTCCGACAGACTTGAGTCCAATCTAAACATCTGTTCGTCTGTATGCTAGTCCGACGGACAAAAAAGGACGCTAGGGCAGCTATTGGCTACTGGCTATGAACTTCCTTATTCTAGTCCGGTCGTACGTCATCACGTTCGAAACGATCGGACTTTGGTGTGATCGTGTGTAGGCAAGTCCGTTTCGTTGGAACTCGTTGAAAGTCCTTCGGGGTTCAGTCCAACGAAAAGTCCAGTCGTGTTTATATGGCATTAGGTGTACTAGCAGATTTAGATACACTGACAAACCGAGGCCACAAAACAACTAAAACTTTATTAGCAGTTACAACAGTTTTGTTCCTTTTGGGATAAAGGCTTTACATAAATAAATAAAAGCTCATCATTGTAAGGACCCTGTTAGTGGTAAATGGTTTGTATCAACCCTCTAACTCAGAGGTTGTCAACTTATGAGCTAAAGGGGCCTCAAATGCAGCCCCTGACATCACCAAAGGGCCGCACATAATGATCAGTATATCTAATGCTTGAGAGAACTGTGAGAAACTGCAGACCTTATAAAGGAAATGAGGATGAGAGAGTGTGGACCGGCTACAATTTTGGCTGGGATAAGCTACAGAAGACAATGCAAAATGGGGAACGTTACATGAGGCTAGTAGAGATCAATGCTATTACCCCAATCAATGGTCCCACTACAGACTGAGATCTGAGGTCCGAGGTCCGAGGCCAGCACATCACATACCAAAGGGCTTCAGGTTGGGCACCAGGGCTCTAACTGCTACATCTGCAGGCCAGATTGTTCTTTTGAACAACAACAGACTTACTGGCCAGATCACCAGGTAAAAATAAAGGAATAAAAACCTAAAAAGGAAAACTAATACAGCCATCACATTTAAATTATAGTTAAAGGCAAAACATCTTTTTTAGTTTTGGATAGAGTGGAGAGGGATTAGCACGCCTGTCAGTTTTCATTGCTGTCTGTGTCCCTGTTAGGGAGATTCGCCCTTTCTATTTGTCCTGTTTACGATTATCATTAAAAGTGAGCGTAAAGAAAATTCCAAATTTTAGGTTGCCCCCAGAAAAATAATAGAGGGGAAATCTTCCAATGGGGACACTAGTTTTGGTGACCTGGGGGACGAAACGTAATTCCCTTCATTTGCAGGGATTTCCTCTCACTTCCTGTTTGGCTATGGGACAGGAAGTGAAGGGAAATCTCCACAATAGGACACAGATGGCCTAAACAAAGTCTGAGAGGGGTTATAACCAGGGCTTTTTTTCTCAAACAATAGGTGCTGAAACTTAAAGAGGAGTTCCACCCTGGGGGGCCGTCAAAAAAAAAAAATTAAAAATCAGCAGCTACAAATACTGCAGCTGCTGACTTTTAATTGGACACTTACCTGTCCCTGGGTCCAGCGATGCGGGGGATCGAAGCCCCGCTCGTCCCCCCTGTCCGGCGCCGGCATTTCAACTGTGGGCGCTGGGCTGTGGCTTCACAGCCTGGCACCCACTGCGCATGCGCGAGCGGCGCCGCACGCCGTGATTGGCCGCTCAATCACCTGGGATCTGTAATGGGTCCCAGATGATTGACAGGAGGGAGGGAGCAGAGCGGAGCCCTTCCTGTGCCGAGGGGGAAGTGATGTCACCAGCCCAGGCAAAGGAACAGGCAGACTACGAGGGACCACCTAGCAACAGGCATTTAGAGGTAAGTGAAAAAAAAATATCCAAATGTTTATTTGGTTTTCTTTTAGAATTTTTCCAGGTATTTTTTTTTTTTGGGTGGAACCCCACTTTAACCACGGCCCCATAAAACCCCTCCCCCTACACACACCCTCCAAATCACATCAAATAGTGTGTGTGGTCATTCAAATTCACGAAAACAGTAGGAGGGTCTTAAAGGGGCATTAAATACCAGGATTGCATTACATACAGAGTGCAGAGCTGTCACTTGTAAACACAGAAACCAGACTTCTGTGATTACAAGTGATTGTGGTGAGCAGGCACCAAAGGGTCTGAGCCAGAGGTGGTGGAACTGAGTTCCAACAAGTTCCCCCTGAAAAAAAGCCCTGGTTATAACCCTTCATTAATCTATCCAAAATGAAAAAAAAGTTTTGCCTATAGTTCTACTTAAAATAATTGGTAAGCTGCAATATAACTAGTGTTTGCTTTTGGGTTCAATACTGCTTTAATTTTGGGTTGTTTTTCTGAACTGAACACTCAAACACCCTATTAACAGACATCTTGAGAAAGGTCCGTAAGATACACTATATTGTCAAAAGTATTGGGACGTCTGCCTTTAAACACACATGAACTTTAATGGCATCCCGGTCTTAGTCCCGTAGGGTTCAATATTGAATTGGCCCACCCTTTGCAGCTATAACAGCTTCAACTCTTCTGGGAAGGCTGTCCACAAGGTTTAGGAGTGTGTCTATGGGAAAGCTTGACCATTCTTCCAGATCGCATTTGTGAGGTCAGGCACTGATGTTGGATGAGAAGGCCTGGCTCGCAGTCTCCGCTCTAATTTATCCCAAAGGTGTTCTATCGAGTTGAGGTCAGGACTCTGTGCAGGCCAGTCAAGTTCCTCCACCCCAAACTCGCTCATCCATGTCTTTATGCACCTTGCTTTGTGCACTGGTACGCAGTCATGTTGGAACAGGAAGGGGCCATCCCAAACTGTTCCCACAAAGTTGGGAGCATGAAATTGTCCAAAATATCTTGGTATGCTGACGCCTATGAGTTCCCTTCATGGAAAGTCCATAAAGATATGGATTAACGAGTTTGGGGTGGATGAAGTTGACTGACCTGCACAGAGTCCTGTCCTCAACCTGACAGAACACCTTTGAGACAGTGGCGGTGCGTCCATTAAGGGCGCACAGGCGCCGCCCCCTCTTTCACGCCACCCCCCCTGTGTAGAATGGATAGATTCATGCATAGCATAGCATGAATCTATCCATGGCCTCTGTAGACAGCCCCTATTCAGGTGCCCCTTTTCGGATGCCGGGTGCCTGAATTCCAGCGGCGGGGGGTGTTTTTTTGAAGCACCTGATCTGATAGGCTCTAATAGGCTTCAAAAAAGGTGAACTGCGAGCATAGAGCATTGCGCTCGCAGTCCACCCAGGTGTGTTAGCAAAGCAAATAATATTTGCTTTGCTAACACTGAACCACCTCTCAGCCAATCAGGAGGTGTGGATCTAATACCCGTCACCTGATTGGCTGAAGACACAGGCACCCTGATTGGACACCTAACGGAACGGAAGAAGACACACACGGGAGGACATGGAGGACACAGGAGCTCGCCGCCGTCGCCCGCTGGGGTAAGTGTGTGCCAGTCAGACAGCGAGCGGGGGAGTCACAGAGGCTGCATATGATGGGCACATATAGGGGGGAGCAGAGGCGGCTCTCTAATTAGGCAAAGTAGGCGGTGGCCTAAGGCCTCGCACTCACAGGGGCCTCGCAAAACCCGCCTACTTTGCCAAACGTGAATGAGAGGGGAATGTCCCTCCCTGGTCAGCGGGTCACCTATTCCTTCTAGTGACACAACACACAGACATTTTTCCTCACACTGATGAATTTTTTCTACATCACTGTTGGCCCAAAGGTTTACTGCAGGATAAAATGCGTACTGCTATTAAACTGTGCATGTCGCTACAAACTGCACCCCAGCCCCTACTCCACCTGGGGAATGGGGTGCAGATTAACAACTTTGCCCTGGGCACTGGATGATCTTGTCCCGGCACCACATTACATGGCGGGAGTTGTAGTTCTCCACACCACACACTAGACTTGGCCCACCGGTGTCTGCACTCAGCAGAGATTACATCTACCAGAATGGTGCTCAAAACGAACGTGTTCACTTCTCCTGCTTCACTGCTTGTAGTAGGAACCAAGGAGTGTATAGAGGGATCCTCTGTCTGCTCTGCACCCTGTCTTGGTGGTGGTATTTGATCACCTCTGGGATTTTTATTTTTTGTTAAAAAAATGTAAAAAGACCGAATTTTATTTTTTATATTTTGTTATAAAAAATGTAAAACCGGTAATTTTTCTCCTTCATTGATGTACGCTGATGAGGCGGCAGTGATGGGCACTGATGGGTGGCAGTGATGGGCACTGATGGGTGACAATAATGGGCACTGATCAGTTACACTGATAGGCAGCACTGCTAGGTGGCACTGATTGGCACCACTGGTGGGCATTGATAGGTGGCACTTGTGGGCATTAATAGGTGGCACTGTGGGCACTGTTGGGTGGCAATGGAATGTGGCACAGATGAGGCAGATGTGCCTCTTCCTCTTCGGGACCGATGTCCCTTGCAGCTGAGCCAGTGATTGGCTTTTCTTTCTCCTCACGCTGTCAGCATGTGGAGAAAAAAAACACGATTACCGATCTTTTGTTTACATCATGTGATCAGCTTTCATTCGCTGACAGCTGATCACATGGTAAGGGGCCGGGACCAGCCCCTTACTCGGATCGGTGATCACCCGAGTCTCAGTGACTCTGTGATCACAGTGCGCTCCGCGCGCGCCCAATGGGGCGCGTGCACAGGGGAGGACGTCAAATGACGACCTCCTGGAAATTCAGGTCATAGCCGAGTGACGGCCACAGCGTGGGCGGCAAGAGGTTAAAGAATAATTGGTTAGAGAACATTTTAGAAACTGTGAATTCATAGTTCATAGGATTTAGGTCTCTTTATATAGGTGATATATACAGTTATTTTTTTTATCGCTTTAATTATTTTTCCCATTATGGGCGTAAATGGGGCCTCATGTCTAAGTTTTGCCTAAGGCCTCACAAAGCCTAGAGCCGCCTCTGGGGGGGAGTATAGTGGCGCTTGGAGATAGAAGGATGAGTGGGAAACAAAACTATAGGTAAAGGTGATTATGATAATAAAATCCAGTGGTTGGGGGTAGCTTGGACCCTGGAAAGTTCAGTTCAGGCTTGAATGGATTAGGAACAAGTTTGATGGGTTAAAGATGTATATATAGTGCTCTAGAGGTGCAGCCAGCTGTGGAAGAGGAAGCAGCTCTGTAGATATATAATGTGGAGAACAGCGGCGCTCATCTGAGTGCAGTATATTGAAATGAATAATGATGAATTTATTAAGATAAAGAATTCAAATAAGAATTAACTCACAGGGTAACGGTTAAAATGGCTAGTCACAAGGGGAGGCTCGCTGTGTAGTCCTGATCCATATAGCCGGCGGTGTGGGGTGCTGCTGCTGTCTCGCTAGCTGCAGCGGTTTCCAAGGCTCCGAGTCAAGCTGGCAGTCGTCTCTCCGTTGGCTATGACGTCACTGGATGTGGGACACAGGGCCAGCAGGCACGCGTTCGGAGCATGCCTGCTCCTTCTTCAGGCTGTGAAGGAGCCTGAAGGAGCATGCATGCTCCGACTAGCCATTTTAACCCTTACCCCGTGAATTATTCTTATTTGAATTTTTCATCCTAATTCATCATTAATCATTTTAATATACTGCACTCAGATGAGCGCCGCTGTTCCCCAGATTATATGATGGGCACAGGTTGCATATGATGGGGTCAGAGTCTGCATATTATGGGCACAGAGGCTGCTTATGATGGGCACAGAGGCTGCATATGATGGGCACAGTGGTTGCATTTTATGGGGCACAGTGGCTGCATTTTATGGGCACAGTATCTGCAATTAATGGCACAGTGAGGCTGCAATTGCTGTTTTTTTTCCAGTATTTTTCAGAATTTTTCAGTTTGTTTGCACACCCCCCAAAAATTTTGAGCACCAGCCGCCACTGCTTTGGGATGAATTAGAGCGGAGACTGCAAGCCAGGCCTTCTCATCCACATCAGTGCCTGACCTCACAAATGCACTTCTGGAAGAATGGTCAAACATTCCCATAGACACACTCCTAAACCTTGTGGACAGCCTTCCCAGAAGAGTTGAAGCTGTTATAGCTGCAAAGGGTGGGCCAACTCAATATTGAACCCTACGGACTAAGACTGGGATGCCATTAAAGTTCATGTGCGTGTAAAGCAGTGTTTCTCAACTCCAGTCCTCAAGCCGCCCCAACAGGTCATGTTTTTAGGCTTTCCATTATTTTGCACGGGTGTTTGGATCAGTTTCACTGCCTTAGTAATCACCACAGCCGTTTCATCTGAGGGAAATTATAGGGCAATTATAGGGCGGCACAGTGGTGTGGTGGGCAGCACTCTCACCTAGAAGTACAAAGGGTCGCTGGTTCACATCCCAACCCCGACACTACCTGCCTGGAGTTTGCATGTTCTCCCTGTACCTGTATGGGTTTCCTTCCACACTCCAAAGACATGCTTGTAGGTTAATTGGCTTCTGTCCAAAATTGGCCTTGGTGTATGGGTGTGAGTTGGGGACCTTGGATTGTGGGCTCCTTGAGGGTAGGGACAGATGTGAGTGTGCGATGTATGTGTGGAGCACTGTGTAAATTGATATGGGTACCTTAAATAAAAATAAAAATAGATAAGCATCTTAATGAGACACAGTGTACAGGGATCGGGACAATTGTAGACACGCATCCGCACTCACTCAAGTTGAACTGGATGGACTGGTGTCTTTATTCAACCTTACCAAGTATGTAATTATGTAAATCCTGAAAACATGACCTGTTGGGGCGCTTTGAAGACTGGAGTTGAGAAACACTGGTGTAAAGGCTGGTGTCCCAACACTTTTGACAATATAGTGTATGTCACAATGTCTTCCAACCCTAATCTGTTTCCTTCCCACTCTTCAAAAAGATACACACAGCATTAATTGAAGGTTAGATTTAAATCTTTGCGCATTCTATTTACAGATTCTGACACTGGACAAGGCCTTTCACGTTATACAAAGTTAATGTTTGCTCCCTAAGGCTATCCCCTCTCCAGAGGAATATTCACATTCTACTCGGTTATATGCAATCTTTTCCAAAAAAAGATCTGAGTTAAAATATTAAATTCTAATTTCGTTTCTAGTGTCAGGGATGAAAGAAAGAAGTTTTTTTTCCTTTCCAGTGTTGCTGTTAGCCTGGGGCTGTAATAACCTTCTGAGATCAGCTGTGGCTTTAAATATTCCTCTTGTCATAAAAACATAAGGATAGGAGTTAATCACAGTCACCCTCGACATGGTAAATATACCTTTCATACAGTCCTGTTATATAGGTCATCTTCATAGAACGTCTGCTGATGGACATAAGTTGTACCAAGCATTTTGTCATTTGAAGTTTACATGTGATGACAAGGCAGAATGTGTTACGATGGGAAAATATGTCAAAAGACAAATAACGAATGCCTTTTGAAGTTTTTTTTTTGACATTTAAACATGAAAAACACTACACTATGCTCACTAACATTTATACTTAAAGAGGAACTTCACTCTTCAAAATTTGCCATAAAATCTACCTATTAGTAATGTTAGAAAACACACCCGATCGTTTTGTTAAAATAAAAATACGGGTCTTTGTAGCTCTAATCTGTAAATGGCACCTCTTTTCATCTCAACTGTTCAAAGCCTAGAAGATCTGCATCGAAGCCCCTAAAAACCTCTGCTATACTATTTGTCCTGTAATAATTCTAATGCCGCGTACACGCGGGCGGACTTTTCAACCGGACTGGTCAGACGGACTTTCCGACGGACTTTTGAACGAACAGACTTGCCTACACACGATCACACCAAAGTCCGACGGATTCGTACGTGATGACGTACACCGGACTAAAATAAGGAAGTTCATAGCCAGTAGCCAATAGCTGCCCTAGCGTGGGTTTTCGTCCGTCGGACTAGCATACAGACGAGCGGATTTTTTGACCAGACTCGAGTCCGTCGGAAAGATTTGAAGCATGTTTCAAATCTAAAGTCCATCAGATTTTCGACTGGAAAAGTCTGCTGAAGGTCCGATGAAGCCCACACACTATCGACTCAGTCCGTTAAACCAGTCCGGTTGAAAAGTCTGCTCGTGTGTACGCGGCATAAGGTTGTGCATTTGTAAAAATTATTTGCATAGCAATTCATAAGTGAAAGTGTATGTACATTCAAGTAATAAACAGCTCAGCATAGAAATTCCAGATTCTCACCTCTCCCCGCACATATAGGGTGCTGGCTCAGTATGCAGAAAAAATCTGGATGGCCGCACTCCAAGGTAATATCTTTATTGAAGAATAGTCCATACAACAATCAAAATAAAAAGCATGATAGCTGACACATTTCACACTACTTTACTGGTTCCTAATCATAGCTCATCTTTAAGCACCGGTGAAGTGGTGTGAAACGCGTCAGCTATCATGCTTTTTATTCTTGTTGTATGGACCATTTCTTCAATAAAGATATTAATTTGGACTTCGGCCATCTGGACTTTTTCTGCTCATATAAAAGTGTATGTACACTCATTCTGTGCAAATGAGGCAACAAAGAAAAATATGTTATTAGGCTATTACTTGTGCTAGATAAATGTTTTTTATTGATTTAAAACAGAAAATACCACATTTGGCCACTAGATGGTGCAGAGTATCATAGGAGATTTCATCTAGCCACCTAAAGGCCAAACGTGGTATTTTTCATTTTTAACCACTTCAATACAGGGCACTTTCACCCCCTTCCTGCCCAGGCCAATTTTCAGCTTTCAGCGATGTCATACTTTGAATGACAATTGCGCGGTCATGCAATGCTGTACCCAAACTAATTTTTTACCATTTTTTTTTAGACAGATAGAGCTTTCTTTTGGTGGTATTTAATCATCACTGTTTTATTTTAATTTTTTGCTAAACAAATGAAAAAAGACCGAAAATTTTGAAAAAAAAAAGTTTATTTGTTTCTGTTGTTTCTATTTTGTAAATAACTAAGTTTTCTCCTTCACTGATGTGCACTGATGAGGCTGCACTGATAAGATGGCACTGATGGGCACTGATGAGGAGGCACTAATATGCAGCACTGATGGACACTGATAGGTGGCACTGATGGGCACTGATAGGCGGCAATGATGTGCACTGATAGGCGGTACTGATGGGCAATGATGGACGGCACTGATAGGCGACCCTTATGAGTAGGCACTGACAGGCATCACAGATTGCCACGGAAAGGCATTACTGAGAGGCACTGGTTGGCATCACTGATGGGCACTGATTGGCATCACTGGTGGGCACTAATGGGCATCACTGGTGGGCACTAGTGAGCATCACTTATGGGGCTGCACTGATAATCACTGCACTGATTATCAGTGTAGATCCCCCCTGTTAAGAGAGCTGCTTATTGGCTCTCCTCTACTCACGCTCCGTCAGCGTGTATAGAGGAATGTCAATAACCGACACTTCCTAGTTACACTGTGATCAGCTGTGATTGGATAAGCTCTTTACCGTGATTGGAGATAAGGTGTGTCAGAGTGACACACCCCACTACTGATCGCCACGCTGTGCACCCCCGGGGGCATGCACTAGCAGCTTGTTCTGAAGGACTTCATATGACGTCCAGTTAGAACGGCAGAGCCACCACCCAGCCATCATTTTGCTATAGTCGGGATGTGGTTTAATCAATGAAAAGCATTTGTCCAGCACAGGAAATAGCTTTCTGCACAGAACAAATGTACATGCACTTTCAATGGTTGAATTGCTATGCAATTTTTTATAAATACACCCCTAAGAGTCTTGTTTACCAGCTTAGCCAATTTGATTAATAGCATACAGTATATCATAATAACTAATCTGTGACTGACTGCCATCTCATCCTGCAACCTTGTTAATTCTCTCCAAGTGACAGTTATTTTCATGCCACCTACATGCTTTGTCTGTGTGCGTTGACATACCTTTCTATTAATAATCTGAGCACTGGGTCAGATCTCTATCAAGCCATGCTGCGTTCTCCATGTAAACATATACTGTAGAGCAAGGGTGCCCAAACTTTTGAAGAATGAGGGCCACTTTAGCGATTTGGTATTTGGGCCACAATAAGTGGAGTGGGCGGATGACAGGCCTGTGTCCACTCTTCATATGCAGAGCAGACATGGAAACAGCCGGCTCTACTCTATGGACCCTCCAGTCCTATCCACCCAGACAGAAGGGAACAGATCACCTTCTTTTTTTTTAAGCAGATCGGATTGAAGATAGGTGGGTGTAAACGAACGCAAGTCCGTTTACAACTGCTACTCTATAGAGGTGAATGGAGAGTCCGTTTGGGTCCTCATGAAAAACAGACAGGTGGACCCGATCAGACCGATCGTGTGAAAGGGGTCTAATGCCGCGTACACAGGGTCGGACTTTTCGGCTACAAAAGTCCGACAGCCCGTCCGACAGATTTTCGACTGACTTTTGGCGGACTTTTGGCGGACTTGCGGCAGACTTTCAAACGAACGGACTTGCCTACACACGATCACACAAAAGTCCGACGGATTCGTACGTGATGACGTACACTGGACTAAAATAAGGAAGTTCATAGCCAGTAGCCAATAGCTGCCCTAGCGTGGGTTTTTTCCGTCGGACTAGCATACAGACGAGCGGATTTCTGGGTCCGGCGTAGTTACGACGTAAAGATTTGAAGCATGTTTCAAATCTAAAGTCCGTCAGATTTGCGGCTGGAAAAGTACGCTGAAGGTCCGGGGAAGCCCACACGCAATCGGATTGTCAGCTGGTTTTAGTCTGTCGGTGTCCGTCGGACTTTTGTAGACGAAAAGTCCGACCGTGTGTACGCGGCATAAGGCTGCATTCACACTGATGCACTGCGGTTTACCCGCACCTCAACTGATCTCAATCTTCACTTCTTCCTCAGGAGTCCTGCAGGTATCGCTGGCTGCTGCTGTCCTCCAGGCAGCTTTGACTGGCAGCTGCTGCTGTACCTCAGGCAGGTATGGCTGGAGACTGCTGCTGGCTGTCCTCCAGGGCGGGTACTGCTGGTGGGTACTGCTGGCGGGCACGGCTGGCTGGTACTGCTGGTGGGTACTGCTGGCTGGTACTGCTGATGGGAACTGCTGGCGGGTACTGCTGGTGGGAACTACTGGTGGAAATTGCTGGCTGGTACTGCTGGTGGGTACTGCTTGTGGGTATTGCTGGCTGGTATCCCTCCTGCCGAGCAATTGTCTTCTCTCGGTGGGGAAGCCATCCCCACTGGGAGAAGACAGTGATTATCGCTAGCAGCTATAGCAGCCACTTAAGATAATCGCAAACGAATCCTGCAGGCTAGTTGTACCCAAGTTGATCAATCGATCAACTTGGTACATTCAGGATGTCCTTACATGTTTCGAATCTCCGCCAGTTCCTGCTGAACCAGCTGAGATTCGAACCATGTATGGCCAGTCTAAGGAGAGTAGGGGAGGGGAAATCAGGGGGGAAGGGATTGGGATAAGGAGTTGGAGTTGGACCGATATGGACACCCACACAAAAAGTATAGTAAGAATTGATCCTGAGTGGTGAATTTTAGACTATAATTAAAAAGAAAAAAAGATAGATTTTTGACTTTTTTAGGTATGTAACAAGTAATGAAGTTTAAAAGGCAAAAGATGCTGATTTCCTTCACTTTTCATAAGTCCGAAGAACATGTTGTATACCTGTAGATCAAACAAGCAATGGGAAAATACAAATTTTAGTCACTACCCAGACGTGTGAGACTTCACACCGTTACCGTATGTATCATAAGATGTTTGTGTTCACGCCTACACATGTCAGTGGTTCACCGCGACGGTCAGGAAAAAGAAGCTGTACCTAAATTAGCATCCACAAAATTAGACAATTATTTAAAAAAAACATTTTGCTGATCACTTACAAGAAACAAAACTATAGAAGAGCACCAGCAGAGTTCTTTAATCCCAGGAAATCCATTAATGACAGACAGTCTGGAAAACCGCAGTAATATAAAACGCAGAGTTATGAAGTATATTCGAAGACTAGCTTACTCTGTGTGATTTATTTGTGCTTTCTCAATAGCAGTGCTTTCTCAAGTGAGTGTCTTATGCCGCGTACACATGATCGAAATTCGGCCAGCAAAAGACCGATGAGAGCTTTTGGTCGGAAAATGCGACCGTGTGTACGCTCCATCTGACTTTTGCTGGCGGAATTCCAGCCAGCAAAAGATTGAAAGCATGTTCTCAATTTTTCGGTCGGAAAAAGTTCAGATCGGAAATTCCGATCGTCTGTACCAATTCCGACGCGCAAAATTCCTACGCATGCTCGGAAACAATTCAACACATACTCGAAAGCATTGAACTTCATTTTCTCGGCTCGTCGTAATGTTGTACGTCACCGCGTTCTTAACGGTCGAAAGTTCAGCAAACTTTTGTTTGACCGTGTGTATGCAAGCCAAGCTTGAGCGGAATTCCGTCGGAAAAACAATCCAAGATTTTTCAGACGGAAATTTCGCTCATGTGTACGCGGCATTAGTCTTTCCTGCCAATAATAGTGAAGATAGTTTATGAGAGATGCAAGGCATAAAATAAGTAGCTAAAGACTTGAGCTCCCAATTGTCTCTTTCCTCCACAGGATACATTCCAAGCAGTAGGTTCTGAAAAATATCAGTAACTATCTAAAAAAAGCTCTGCAAAGTGTTATTTGTAGCTAAACTAACCACATAGCATAATTCCTGCATAGTTTCTGGAAAAAAAATGTACGCGGCCCTCACGCCTTTAAAGTGTTACTAAAACCACAACAGTAAAATCGGTCTGTATATGCAGAATAGCATGCTTGTTATACTCACTATGGAACCTAGGGGGTTAATCCTCTGCATTGTGTAAAAAGGCTTTTTGATCCTGTATGCACAGATCCTCCCCTTCTTGCAATGGCCCCATAACATGTCTGGATAAGACAGAGTACTGGAGTCACTCTGCCCATGCTCAGTTTGGTGTGTATTGCTAGAGAGTTTTTTTTTTCTTGGGAGAGTGCATGTGATCAGCACAGGGCCAATCAGCACTGTCCAGACAGGGTCAGGGATCCTGCATCCTGATAGGACAGCTAGCGTAGTATGAAAACTCCTACAAGCTTTAACTAGACACTGATAGAAGTCCCAGACTGCTATATTCTGCTGATGAGAAAAGGTATTTAGCAGTTTATATTTACTGAAATGGGTGGATTTGTACTGGAAGGACGGGGAATATATGCTTAGGGGGTAGGCATGCAGATTAGTGCTCGATTTTTTTTAGGGGTGGGGGATTTTTCCTGACACAAAATGCACGTACATCTTGGGGGGGCGCAATTTGGCATGTTAGCCCTGGGCTCTAGATGGCCTTGTCCTGGTGCTGATGGGACAGATAGACATAAGTTGTAGGAAAGCTACAATGTTCAGGTCAGGGGAGAACTCCTACCCTTATAATATCCTTAATATATTTATTCAAGGAAAAGCCCAGTGAGCTGTTCTGCCATCAAAGGGTAACCTTTCAAGGCATTTCATGCAAGTTATTTCTGCTATCAAGCAATTAAGCCAAAGAATCCTGTGCATATGCAATGGACTATGGACAGACGGATTCATAAGGATTGAACTGGAATTCCAAGCCATATGCTTAGTCCAAAGACTGCTACACACACAAGAGCAGGTTGCATGGCAGAACCCAACTTTACTTACTTGGAGGAGTATCCACGCCTGTTGGGTTGAATCACCATCCTGTGGCATTTAGAGGTAACTTTACTAGTTCTGCCAAATCGGGGAAGACGGAGGAATGGATGTTGACTCTTTCCCTTCCTGTACATTTCCCGTTCTCTTCTCTCCTAAACCCCCCCCACCACCACAGTTCGGCCTTCCTCACGTTCTTCTCCTTACTTGAATTTAATTTGAAAAACACAGGGTACAGAGATGACCGACCACTTAGTCCCTAGGGGTAATTTTGCATATACTATTTGTTTGTTGCTTTGATGGGCATTGTGTTGAATCGCACCTTGCAAATGTTGTAACATGGCTTTCTCTCGATGAACCCTTGGATGGACATGCTGTCATCTCTGATGTATATGCTATGTGTTCTCTGTATTGTTACCTTGTGACAAAAATAAAGTATTGAAAAAAAAGATAAGAAATGGCTGGGTCCACCAAAAGAATTGTATAAAAGAAGGGAATAATACCGCGCTAGTACCCTAAAAGTGATGGAGCAGCCAGCACAGCTAAAGACAAAATTGTGTAGTGAAAATGAAAAATATGTGCAGCGCTGATAAAGTACCTGTATGGCTTACAATGTGTTTAAACCCAAATGCATAAAGATCAGTGTACATAAATGGTCACTGTATTAAAGTATAAAAATCATTGGCATAAATAATACAAAAATTGGACATGTGATAAAAAAAAGTGTTGAACAAAGTGCAAAAGAGGAAAAAACAAAAGAAAAAAAATTCCAAAGAATCCATATATGTGAAAAAATGTTCTAAAAAGTGATCCACAAGGAGGGAGATAAGTCCCAATGCCAACAGCACGAGTCAGATAGATTGATGAATAAACCACCACTAACTTTGAAAAGACTATCTGGAACATGTTGACTCACAAAGGCTTATACCTAATGAGTCAACAAGGCAGGAGGTGTATATACAGCACTGAGATGAAGCTTGCACTCCACTCTGTCCTGGTCACACTAGGGAATGATTTCTCCATCCTTAAAACGATTTGTATCCAGTAATGACTGATTTAGGACCAATAGTCTCAAACCAAAGGGTGGACGTTTACTTTCTTGTAATGTTTATAAGGTAAAGCCACAAAAAACTAAATGCTCCACATAGGGTAAAACCGTATGGCATAAAATTGAATGTAAAAGATCAGAAACACTCACATTTCCATAGATTAAAAAGGACTTAGATAGAGGATCAATATGATGCAATGGCACCGACAGGGCTCGATCCGGCGCATTTTGTCTAAAGAGACATCATCTGGGTTGTAAGCCTGTCTTGGTCATTGCGTTTAAATAGAAAATATGACCTATCAAATGGGATACCAACCTGTGACAGGGTTTGTACAGCTCGTGTGTAATCAGGCAATTACTTCCTGAATGGGAAGATGGCGCAGACGCGCATGGGCCAAGCCTCGTTCTGAAAGCGAGGCCACAACGTCCATCATGTCATCAGCCCATTGCTTAGCGTAGTGCTTAGCATACCTAAGCACTATCGTCAATATCACAACCGCGACCTGAGAGGTACTGAATTCCTAATTATAGATAGGTTTATTCCCCCTTAGAGGGGTGGAGCCATAACTAGAGGTGTTTCACGTTTAGAAACCTTCTGGGTTTTTGAATTACAGACCCACTCCCCATCCGGTCTATCAATAGGGCTTGATGGGTTTACTTTTGGTGTCCTCCATTATTAATATTAATTTGGGTACTTTAAGCAAAAAAGTGGGGTAGCTCTATTATGTATAGACATTTAGGAAAATTCTTATCTTTTTCTTTTTTTAGAATATTTTATCTATTTTAGCAGCATTTATTACTGAATTTGTCATATAACTTTTGTCAATTGTTTTTTGTATAGTGAACAGTCCAACTTGGACTCCGTTTTCCAAAATGTATTGGATTTTACTATTTAAGATTCGATGTACAAGCTCATGCAACTTTGAATTAATGTGATCATAACGTTATTTAATTATCAAAGGTTTTAAACCTTTTGTCATCTACAATGCTGTGAAAAAGTATTTGCCCCCTTTCTGATTTTTTTTATTTTTTTGCATATTTGTCACACTTAAATGACTAAGATCATCAAACAAATTTTATTATTACACTAAGATAACCCGAGTAAATACAAAATGCAGTTTTTAAATGATGGTTTCATTTGTTAAGGCAAAAAAACTGTCCAAACCTGCCTGGCTTTATGTGAAAAAGTAATTGCCCATAAACCTAATAACTGGTTGTGCCACCCTTGGCTTCAACAACCAGGGCTGTCTTTAATATTGATTGGACCCTGGGCAAACCTTTTCTTGGGCCCCCCTCCATGCAATTTCGCTCTCCACCTGCCTGCACACCATGGACTGGGGTGGTGAGGGGACCCATCAAAATCTCAGAAAACAGAAATCTCCTAGGGAACCTAGAACTCCTGGAATCAGTGGCAGTGCTGGGGGAGAGGAGGTTGTGTACAATGGCAATACTGATTTTTTTACCGTCTACCAATATAAAGAGGAGTTCCAACACTGGCCACCAATGTAATAGGGTTTACACTGACCACTAATGTAATAGAAGCATTCACAGTAAACACCAATGTAAGGAGGGATTTACACTGACCACTTATGTAAGGGGGGCCTTCACACTGGCCACTAGTGTGAATAAAAGGATTTTACACCAAGCCCCAATGTCATGAGAAGATATACATAGGTATGCCACCTCTATTTACATATGAATGCCGCAGGTCCGTGTCTTTTTATATATGAATGTCGCCGATATATACATATCAATGCCAGTTATTTACATGTAAACACAGGGTCTGCAGGTGAGTCATCCATACACAACAATAGGGCAGAGCTTGGCAGTTTTAGTAGCAACACTTCACACTGAGATATGGGACACATCACGGCACTAAAACTTCAAGGGACAAGGGAATTTAAACCAGGATAGTTGGCAAGTATGAGGTAGCTGCTTTGGGCCCCACAGCAATGACAGGGCACAGGGCAGCTGCCCCTTTTGCCCTGCATTAAAGACAGCCCTGGCAACAATTGCAATCAAGCGCTTGCGATAACTGGCAATGAGTCTTTCACATTCCTGTGGAGCAATTTTGGCCCACTGTTCTTTGCAGAATTAGTTTAATTCAGCCACTTTGGAGGGTTTTCCAGCATGAACGGCCTGTGTAAAGTCATGATACAGCATCCCAATTGGATTTAAGTCCGGGCTTTGACTAGGACACTCCAAAACCTACATTTTGCTTTGTTTGAACCATTTGGAGGTGGACTTGCTATTGTGTTTTGGATCATTGCCCTGCTGAATAACCTAAGTGCACTTGAGCTTGAGGTCATAAACTGATGGCCAGAAATTCTCCTTTAGGATTTTCTGGTAGAGCTCAGAATTCATGGTTCCATTAATTATGGTAAGTCGTCCAGTTCCTGAAGCTGCAAAGCACCCCCAGACTATCACGCTACCACCACCATGTCTGACTGTTCGTATGATGTTCTTGTTATGAAATGCTGTATTAGTTTTATGCCAGATGGACACACACCTTCCAAAAAGTTAAAGAATATTTGCCTAAAAGTCTTGGGGATAATCAAGATGTTTTTTGGTAAATGTGAGATGAGCCTTTGTGTTCTTTTTGGTTAGCAGTGGCTTTGGCCTTGGAACTCTCCCATGGATGCCATTTTTGCCCAGTCTCTTTCTTATTGTTGAATCATGAACACTGATCTTACTTGAGGCAAGTGAGGCCTGCAGTTCTTTAGATGTTGTTCAGGGTTCTTTTATGACCTTCTGGATGAGTTGTCGTCATGCACTTGGAGAAATTTTTGTAGGCCGGCCACTCCTGGGAAGGTTTATCATTGTTCCAGGTTATCTCCATTTGGGGATAATGGCTCTCTCCGTAATTCACTGGAGTTCCAAAGCCCGAGAAATGGCTTTGAAACCCTTCCTAGACCGATTCATGTAAATTACTTTGTTTCTAATCTGTTCTTGATTTTTTTTTTAGATTGTGGCATGATGTGTGGCTCTTTGTGATCTGTTAGCATGCTTCACTTTGTCAGACAGCTTCTATTTATGTGGTTTCTTGATTCAACAGCTCTGGCAGTAATCAGGCCTGGGTGTGGCAAGTGAAATTTAACTCAGCTTTCCAAAAAATAGTGGTTAAGCACAGTTCAGTCATGATTCAGCATGAGAGGGGGCAATTCATTTTTTACATAGGGCTAGGCAGGTTTGAACAGCTTTTTTCCCTTAACCACTTGCCGAACCAGCTGCCGCAGTTGTACTGCGGCAGAATGGCACGGCTAGGTGAAACGACATTATATAACAATGCTTCGCCCTGTGGCCACTAGGGGCGCGGTGGTCACGATCACTGCCTGGCTCCCGCGATCGCTTGTGGCACACCGAGAATCGGGATCTGTATGTGTAAACACACAGTTTCCGGTTCTCTGAGGGGAGAAGAGACAGATATCTGTTCATACAGAGTATGAACAGACATCTGTCATCTCCCCTACACAGTCCCCTCCCCCCTTCAGTTAGAACAAACACTAGGGAACACAATTAACTCCTTGATCGCCCCCCTAGTGTTAACTCCTTCCCTGCCAGTGACATTTTTACAGTAATCAATGCATTTTTATAGCACTGATCGCTGTATAAATGACAATGGTCCCAAAAATGCGTCAGAATTGTCCAACGTGTCCGCCATAATGTCACAGTCCCGATAAAAATTGCAGATCGCTGCCATTACTAGTGAAAAAAAAAATAATAATAAAAATGCCTTAAAACTATCCCCTATTTTGTAGACGCTATAACTTTTGCGCAAACCAATCAATATACGCTTATTGTGATTTTTTTTTACCAAAAATATGTAGAAGAATACATATCGGCCTAAACTGAGGAAAAAAAAATTTTTTTTTATATATTTTTGGGGGATATTATAGCAAAAAGTAAAAAAAATTGCGTTTTTTTCAAAATTGTCGCTCTTTTTTTGTTTATAGTGCAAAAAATAAAACCGCAGAGGTGATCAAATACCACCAAAGAAAGCTCTATTTGTGGGGAAAAAAAGGATGTCAATTTTGTTTGGGTGCAACATCGCACGACCGCACAATTGTCAGTTAAAGTGACGCAGTGCCGAATCGCAAAAAGTGCTCTGGTCAGGAAGGGGGTAAAATCTTCCGGGGCTGAAGCGGTTAATAAATGAAATAATAATTTAAAAACTGCATCTTGGATTTACTCGGGTTATCCTTGTGTAATATTAAATTTTTTTTGATGATCTGAATCAATTAAGTGTGAAGTATGCAAAAAAAATAAAAAATCAGGAAGGGGGCAAATACTTTTTCACCACACTGTATTTCATATTGAAGCTTGGGGACACTACTTCCTGGTTTCATTTGGAGGAAAGTACTTGATTGCGCGGCGGATGTGGGTGTCGGCTTTGTTTTCAGAACTAGGCTTGACTCGCATACGTCCACGCCCTCTTTCTACTCAGCAATCCATGGGCTGATTACGCGACAGACGTAGTGGCCTCGCTTTTAGAACGATGCTTGGCCCGCAGGCGTCCGCGCCATCTTCCCACTCAGGAAGTAATTGCCTGATTACACACAAGCTATACAAACCCTGCCACAGGTTGGTACCCCATTTGCTAGGTCATATTTTCTATTTAACCACTTCCCGCCCGGCCCATAGCAGATGACGGCCGGGTGGTGGTTCAGTTACTGGACGTCATCGCGGCGATCGGTGGAGCGGTGTGTCAGCCTGACACACCGCTCCACCGATCTTGGTAAAGAGCCTCCGGCGGAGACTCTTTACCATGTGATTAGCCGTGTCCGTATCTGTCAATAGGAAGAGCCGTTGATCGGCTTTTCCTCACTCGTGTCTGACAGAGGAGGGCCGATCAGCGGCTCTCCTGACAGGGGGGGTCTGTGCTGATTGTTTATTAGCGCAGCCCTCCCTCAGATCACCACACTGGACCACCAGGGATCGCCAATAGGACCACCAGGGAAGGGGCAACATGTGGATGGCCAGGTATGTACCCCATGGCCATCCACATGTGCCCAATCTGTGCCAATCAGTGCCCACAAATGGGCACTGATTGGCACCAACATGTTTCAGGTCTGCCCAGCAATGCCACCAATCAGTTTATTCAGTGCTACCTGTCAGTGCCCATCGGTGCCACCTGTCAGTGCCCATCTGTGCCCATCTTTGCCCATCAGTGTCCACCTATCAGTGCCCATCTGTGCCACCTATCAGTGCCACCCATAAGTACCCATCAGTGCCACCCATAAGTACCAATCAATGCCGCCTATGAGTGCCCATCGGTGCCACCTATGAGTGCCCATCGGTGCCACCTATGAGTGCCCATCAGTGCCGCCCATCAGTGCCACCTATCAGTGCCCATCAGTGCCACCTATCAGTGCCCATCAGTGCCGCCTATCAGTGCCCATCATCAGTGCCCGTCAGTGCCACCTCATCAGTGCCACCTCATTGGTGCCACCTCATCGGTGCCCATCAGTGCCGCCGTATCAGTGCCCGTCATTGAAGAAGAAAACGTACTTATTTACAAAAAATTTTAACAGAAACAAAGAAAAACTTGTTTTTTTTCAAAATTTTCGGTCTTTTTTTATTTGTTGCGCAAGAAATAAAAACCGCAGAGGTGATCAACCACCACCAAAAGAAAGCTCTATTTGTGGGAACAAAATGATAAAAAAATTTGTTTGGGTGCAGTGTTGTATGACCGCGCAATTGTCATTCAAATTGCAACAGCGCTGAAAGCTGAAAATTGGCCTGGGCGGGAAAGTGTCTAAGTGCCTGGTATTGAAGTGGTTAAACGCAATGACCAAGACAGGCTTACACCCCAGATGATGTATCTTTAGACAAAATGCTTCGGATCGAGCCCTGTCGGTACCATTGCGTCATATTGCTCATCTTTCTAAGCGCTTTTTTATCTATGGAAATGTTAGTGTTCCTGATTTTTTGCATTAAATTTTATGCCTTACGGTTTTACACTATGTGGAGCATTTTGTTTTTTGTGGCTTTACCTTATTAACATCACAAGAGGGTGAGCGTCCACCCTTTTGTTTGAGACTATGTGTCCTAAATCAGTCATTACTGGGTACAAGTCATTTTGAGGATGGAGAAATCATTCCCTAGTGTAACCAATACAGAGTGGAGTGCAAGCTTCATCTCAGTGCTGTATATACACCTCCTGCCTTGTTGACTCATTAGATATAAGCCTTTGTGAGTCCACATGTTCCGGAAAGCCTTTTCAAAGTTGGTGTTGGTTTATTCATTGGCCTATCTGACTCTTGCTGTTGACATTGGGACTTACCTTCCTCCTTGAGGATCACTTATTAGAACATTTTTTTCACATATGGATTCTTTGGAATTTCTTTCTTTTGTTTTTTTCCTCTTTTGCACTTTGTTCTGCACTTTTTTATCACATGTCCAATGTTTGTGTTATTTATGCTAATGCTTTTTATAGTTTTTTTACTTTGATACAGTGACCATTTAGGTACACTGATCTTTATGCATTCGGGTTTACACACATGAGTACCTTGTAAACTATACAGGTACTTTTCACTTTTTCAGCACTGCACATATTTTTCCTTTTCACTACACCAAAAGAATTGGCCATTTTGTATCTACCTGATCTGATGCCTCAAAAGGTGAGAAATCTTCCTCAACCAACACATCTTTCTCTTGCACTGTGACATTGTCTAGGGCAAAGTCAAAGACTGACTCAGGATGGGGAGGCTGAAGGGGCACAGCCATGACGGCTTCTGTCAAGGATCTCAACAAGGCCAGGTATTCTGCCCATGAATTTTGACACTGTGGCAGAAAATTCCTCCAGCTAACAGACTGGAGACTGTACTGTCCACTGTTAACTCATTGCTGTAAAGACCAGAAGTTCAGGAAAGCAGCATTGAAAAAGCAGGAGCCAGCATCATTGAAAGCTGTAAACTGCAAGTGTTAGGGAAATAGTTTTTTTCAGTTTACTGGGGTATGTTTATTTTATTTTGCTTAATGTATTAAACTAAAAAAACTCTGACGGTTTATGAATAATTTATTGGTATTTATTGAACACACACATTGGTGTTTTATCTGCCTGGAGATCGGCTTTAAGTTTGGAATTCTTCAAGTAACTGCAGCGTTATCCCTGAATGAAAAGTATATAGGACACTCTTTGTATTCTGAGATGTGTTTGAAGTTATATAGTGTAGAGCTTGTACAATGTGTCTTTAGTCTCACTAATAGTGTGAACACTGACTAACTCCACTTAACACCAGACTTATATTGTATTCAACTATAGACTATTTTAGTATTACATTCATTTCCCATGCCCTTCTAGTGAATCATCTGCATGTTTTAATCTTGTATGAGCAGCATGTGCTATGCTGGGTACAAACAGTAATGCTGGCCATTGATGGATTGTTTTAAAAAAAAATAAAAGAGTGCAAGGATTCCCCCATCCACGCAATCAAGGGGGGTGAAGGAATCCTCCGCACTATGCTATTGTATTCTAACTGGGACTCCTCGACTGTCAGAATACACTGATCCGTTTTCCAGCCAATTGGCTGCATGCGCTGATCAAGTGGAAATTTTCCAGGATTCCCATTCAAGAGAAGCCGATTATAAGTTGACTTCTCTGTAGCAGTAACGGCCATAGATGGATCAAAATTCAGCCTGTCCCTTCTGAACCTGACCAATTTCGATCCATCGATGGCCAGCTTTTTTTTTTTTTCCCCAGCAGGGCAGAGTGAATTGGCTGCAGCTGCTGATCGAAGGAAGTTTTCCAGCAGGGCCGTTCGACAAAAGCCAATAAAACGATCAGCTTCTGTTGAACTAAGAGGGCTACACACAGACCAGAATTTGGCTGGTTCCTGCTGAACCAGTCCATTTTTGATCAGTGTGTACATACCTTTAGGCCCCTTGCACACGGGGCTCTCTAGGTCCTCCTGGCGTTTTAGTGTGCCTGGGAGGGACAGGTGCAGCATCTTGCCCTGCAGCCTGTCAAAGTCTATGAGCAGGCTGTGACTTGACAGGGCTGAACGTTGTACCAAGTGGTACTTGCGTTTAGGGCCCTATGTGTTCAGAAAGCCCTGCGTTCCGGATGTTTGTCCCTGGATATACTGTACCTACACAGCCCCCTGTGCAAGAGGCCAAGGGTCAGTCCATCCTAACCTGATATATCGTTTTTTTGGTACAGACAAAGAGCTGAACCACTCTTGTATCTCGAAAGCCTACATCAGACAGGTGATTCTGCTATTGGCGATGTTTCATGTATATCTTTTCTCGAATGTTGGTGTTCTTTGTGTATTTCTTCCAGATCTGTGCAGTAATCCAGTGTGAAATTTTACCTCTGTGCAGAGCTTTCTGTAATAAAGACCGGTCACTTCTGCTCTCTCTCCTTGTGCAGGGTGACTGGTCTTGTCTCCGCCCCCTCCTGTCGTTTTCTGCAAGGAGCTTATAGTGGTTGGAGCCTGTTGGATCCCTCCCACAGCTCTGCTTTCTGAACAGGCTATGCACAGCACAATGATGATATCACTGCTAATTTTACAAGATAATAACTGGGTTTGTAAAGGTATTAGGTTCACACAAAGTGTATTTATATCCTTTGTGGTTACTAATGAATTTATTCAAAATGAAAGTTTTTGTGCCTGGAATTCAGCTTTAAAACCTGTCTTGTCGAAGAAGCTAGCCTTTTGACTCAACTCATTAATATCCTCCAAAAAGTTCAAGGGTAACTAAAGTTCTGCTGTTACTTACTGCAAGCAGACATTTTATTGCAGAAGAGACATGCGTTGTCTTTTCTGCAAAAAAATACACTCACCTGCCTGCTCACAGCATTCTTTACAATGTAAACTGAGCTGTGCATGCGCAGCTTAGCTTACAGCACTGGCCCGATACCTGTGTGCCGGGATGACTGCATGCACAGGAGTGACATCTTCCTGCACTGGCCAACGAAGATGAGAAAAAACCAGCACACAGAACAACATGCTGGCATCAGCAAGGGACGGGAGTGTAAAAGCTCCCTTTAGTTCCGCTTTAAAGCCCAGCTCCAGGGCATTGTGCATCAATTGGCCATACATTATGTAATTTTCTTTCATTTAAACACGGGTGGAAGGAAAGAAAATTGCTAGATTCCCCCATCAAAGCAGTCACTGTTGATGATGGAATCCCTCCCGCAGCACTATTGTATTCTGCCAGCAGGGAGCCTTCCCCACCAGCAGAATACAATTATCACTGCTGGCTGCTAAAGTAGCTGGCAATGATCAGGCAAAAAAAAAAAAACGGGCTGGTTTTACTAAAGTTGATCAATGGATTTAGTACATCAAGAGAGTTTATTCAAGTTCAGTCATCTGTTCCCGTAAAGGTACCCCATGCATATAGCAGTGACCCTATCTAAAGTGCCTAGCATTGTCCAGAAGAATCCACCTTGGGGTAGGCCTCTCATGTGCACCCTTGCTTGGCGCCCAATGAGGAAGGGAACATGGAGGTCATGACAACCACTCCACAACCCCTACCTTTACACAGAGCTCCCTCTTCTGGCTAATATAAACATTTATTTATTTTAATACAACTTCAAAAATATGGAAGGACATTGGGAGGAGCATTCCATTACTTCAGTTACTATATACACTGCACTGTAAATAAAATTTAAAAAATGGAACATACTGAAAACCACTAAACCTAACATCTGTAAACTGAAGTAACAGTATGCTCTTTGGAAGAGTTACCCTGCTGCAGAGGAAAGCTGTCCCACATAGCCTAGATCACATTCCTATTTCAGAAAACTCCCCAGACTAAAGATTAAAATGTTCAGATCAAAGCAAGCTTTAAAGATCTTAAGAATGCCAGAACTTCTGGTAGAGTAACCTAGTTATATACAGATGTTCTTTGTAGATAGGGTATATGGTGTTGCATTAGGAGGAAAGGGACGCACACGTAAATACACACTTTCTCTATCTCAGTTGCTGATGTCAGACTGCTGCAGACAAATCTTTCTTCTTAGGAAGCTAAATTTACGTAAAAAGTGGAGAGTTTGGGACTTTAAATGAGGCCTCTGATATGTAAATCAAAATGCCTCCAGTCCGGGTTTGCAAAAAGCAAAGAAAGAAGTGGGGATTTGGGACTTTGAGTGAACCATGCAGCTGGAGAGCAAGAAGACACTGGCAATTGTAAAAATTAATTTATTCCATGATTGGCACAGTAATTCATTATAACCTGCAACCCATCTTTTCTTAGAAACGTATAAATGTTATAAATGTAATATGTAAAATATAATATGCAGTACAAATTGGTAAAGAATATAAATATATATATATAAATATATATATATATATATATATATATATATATATATATATATATATATATATATATATATATATATATATATATATATATATATATATATATATATATATAAAGATACATCCCACATGTATGTGGAAGGATAACCTCTGAATGTAAACACATGATAACATGATAATAGCAAATGTAGCTCAAAAATCTGAATGTGAACCCATGATTGTAGCATCTGAAGCTACCAATTTGTACCGCATATTACAATTATATGCAATCTAAGAAAAGATGAGTTGCAGGTTATAATGAATTACTGTGCCAATCAATGTATTTTAATGTATGTTACATTCATGGAATAAATACATTTTTACAATCTACAGTGTCTTTTTGTCCTCCAGCTGCATGCTTCACTCAAAGTTCCAAATCCCCCCTTCGCAGGAAGCTATATTTATACTCATATAAATATTTATTTTAGCAATTAAATACAAATCTAATAAATTAATTTAAGTGGAACCTGTCATGAGATAAATTTGTAGGCTGAGGACCATCTACTACTGGGAAATGCTTTATCCACTTGCCATCCGGGCCATTTCTGACACTTCGCTCCTACATGTACAAATCTACTTATTTTTGCTAGAAAATTTACAAACATTATATATATTTTTTTTAGCAGAGATCCTATAGAATAAAATGGTGGGTGTTGCAATTTTTTATGTCACATGGTATTTGCACAGTGGTTTTTCAAGCGCAATTTTTTTGGGAAAAAAACACTGTTATGAATTAAAAAAAAAGCAAATAGATACCTAACATGTCACGTAACATGTAAACTACAGTGCTTAAAATTCTCCATAGGTGAAGCTTTAAACGCCTTTACAGATTACCAGTTTAGGGTTGCACAGGAGGTCTGGTGCTACAATTATTGCTCTCGCTCTGACGTTTGCGACAGTACCTCACATGTGTGGTTTGATCGCTGTTTACATATGCGTGCGGAAGTAACGTATGCGTTCGCATTTGCCCGTAAGCGCGGTAGAACTTTAAAAACATTTTTTATTATTATTATTTATTTTATACAAAAATATATATATTTTTTATGTACTAACTTTATTGCTATCACAAGGGATGAACAACACCCCTTGTGATAGCACAGGTCTTGACAGGTCCTCTTAATGGACCTCTCTCCTCTGGCCTCCCATGCAGCCGATCAGACACATATCGGTCTGATCAGCTGCTTACCTGGCTGCTGGTGGCCAGGTAAACAAAGGGGCGGAACCGAAAGTGACAAACTACTCATCTCTCCCGGTTTCCAGGGTTACAGAGAGGGCGGAACAATGTCAGTTCCTCTCTCTCTGTACAGGGCAACCATCGCCGCTCCAGAGAGCCCAGGAGAGGCAGCGACGGCAGGAGGAAGATGGGACCCCCTTCTGCCACCCACAGAAGTGATCGAGTGGCTAATTAGCCACTCAGATCACTTCTGCCTTACTCAGAATCGCCGGATGAAAAGATTGATACTGGGATGATGCCTGTAGGTGCAGGCATCATCCCGGTATAACCACTGCAACCCAAAGACATCCATTTACGTACCTTAGATGGCAAGTGGTTAAAAAGGAACTTCTACCCTTCCCCCCACAATTTTTTTGTTTAACATCCTCTTACTTGTTGTCGATTCACATACTCACCTGCCAAGTGGATCCAGCATTAGAGCAATCTGTTGGTCAAGTGTCACAGCCTAGGTCCTGTGCCACTATCTTGGTACACCCCGATCATCGTGAGGATTGGGTAAGTAAAAAAGCATTTACTGATACCCAAGATCTATACGAGCATTTAACCCTTGCAAGGCGACATTTTTTTCTCTTTCTGGAGATTAGGGATGAGCCGAACACCCCCCGGTTCGGTTCGCATCCAGAACATGCGAACAGGCAAAAAATTTGTGCGAACGCGTGAACACCATTAAAGTCTATGGGACACGAACATGCATAATCAAAAGTGCTCATTTTAAAGTCTTATAAAGTTATTGTCATAAAAGTGTTTGGGGATCTGGGTCCTGCCTCAGGGGACATGTATCAATGCAAAAAGAAGTTTTAAAAACGGACGTTTTTTCGGGAGCAGTGATTTTAATAATGCTTAAAGTGAAACAGTAATGCCCCGTACACACGGTCGGACTTTGTTCGGACATTCCGACAACAAAATCCTAGGATTTTTTCCGACGGATGTTGGCTCAAACTTGTCTTGCATACACACGGTCACACAAAGTTGTCGGAAAATCCGATCATTCTGAACACGCTGACGTAAAACACGTACGACGAATTTCCGACAACGGATTTTGTTGTCGGAAAATTTTATATCCTGCTCTCAAACTTTGTGTGTCGGAAAATCCGATGGAAAATGTGTGATGGAGCCTACACACGATCGGAATTTCCGACAACAAGGTCCTATCACACATTTTCTGTCGGAAAATCCGACCGTGTGTACAGGGCATAAAAGTGTAATATTCCTTTAAATTTCCTACCTGGGGTGTGTCTATGGTATGCCTGTAAAGGGGCGCATGTTTCCCGTGTTTAGAACAGTCTGACAGCAAAATGACATTTCTAAAGGAAGAAAAGTCATGTAAAACTACTATCGCTACTATCACTACTAACTACTGTAAAACTACTATCGCTAGCTCCGGCGATAATGAATTGTCGGTCCGGCAATACACATAAAAGTTCATTGATAAAAACAGCATGGGATTCCCCCACAGGGGAACCCCGAACCAAAATTAAATATAAAAATAGGTGGGGATCCCCCTAAATTCAATATATTAAGGGGAACCCCGTGACAAAACTAAAAAAAAATGGCGTGGGGGTCCTCCTCAAAATCCATACCAGACCCTTCAGGTCTGGTATGGATTTTAAGGGGAACCCCGCGCCAAAATTTTTAAAAAAGTTGCGTGGGGTCCCCCCAAAAATCCATACCAGACCCTTATCCGAGCACGCAACCTGGCAGGCCGCAGGAAAAGAGGGGGATGAGAGAGCGTCCCCCTCCTGAACCGTACCAGGTCACATGCCCTCAACATTGGGAGGGTGCTTTGGGGTAGCCCTCCAAAGCACCTTGTCCCCATGTTGATGGGGAGAAGGGCCTCATCCCCACAACCCTTTCCCGGTGGTTGTGGGGGTCTACGGGTGGGGGGCTTGTCGGAATCTGGAAGCCCCCTTTAACAAGGGGACTCCCAGATCCTGGCCCCCTCCTGTGTGAATTGGTAATGGGGTACAAATCTACCCCTACCATTTCACAAAAAATGTGTCAAAAAGGTTAAAAGACACAAGAGACGGTTTTTGACAAGTCCTTTATTAATTTCTTCCATCTTCTTTCTTCTGGTCTTCCTTCAGTGATCTTCTTCTTCCTCCATCTTCTTCTTCTCCATCTTCTTCTTCCTCAGCTCTTCTTGTCCCGCATCTTCCTGCGGCTTCTTCTCTGCTCCTTCCGCACGATCCGCCTCAGTGGGAGTCTGCCGCCGTGTGACGCTTTGGTTCTTCTGACACTTCTTATATAACGGAGGGCGGGGCCACCCGGTGACCTCGCCCTCCTCTGACGCACAGGGACTTCCCGGGGACTTCCCTGTGGCTTTCCCCGTGTTGTCAGGGGGGGGCAGGGTCACCCGTTTGCGTAACCGGGTGATCCCGCCCCACTCTGACAAAATGGGGAAAGCCACAGGGAAGTCCCCATGCGTCAGAGGAGGGCGGGGTCACCGGGTGGCCCCGCCCTCCGTTATATAAGAAGTGTCAGAAGAACCGAAGCGTCACACAGCGGAAGACTCCCACTGAGGCGGATCATGCGGATGGAGCGGAGAAGAAGCCAGAGGAAGATGTGGGACGAGAAGAGTGGAGGAAGAAGAAGATGGAGAAGAAGAAGATGGAGAAGAAGAAGATGGAGAAGAAGAAGATGGAGGAAGAAGAAGCACACCGAAGGAAGACCAGAAGAAAGAAGATGGAAGAAGAAGCGGAAAGAAGAAGAAATTAATAAAGAATAGGGTTGTCCCGATACCACTTTTTTAAGACCGAGTACAAGTACCAATACTTTTTTTCAAGTACTCGCTGATAGCGATTACCGATAATTTTTAATATCATGTGACAGTTTGACTAATGGGCACTTATAGGTGGCACTGATAGTTGGCACTGACTGTTGGCCACTGATAGATGGCACTGACTGATGGGCACTGATAGATGGCACTGATAGGCGGCACTTATGGGCACTGATAGGTAGCACTGACAAGTGGCTGACACTGATGGCTGGCACTGATGGGTGGGACTTATGGGCACTGATAGATGGCACTTATGGCCACTGACAGATGGGCCCTGACAGATGGGCACTGATAGATGGGCACTGACAGATGGGCACTAGACATGTGCATTCATTTTTGTCAGAATGCATTTTCGTCCAATTTTCAGGTATTTTCGTTATCGTTTTAACAAACGATAACAAAAGTGCAGAATACGAAAACCGAAAGATCCGACATAAACAAATGCTTTATTTTCGTTTTCGTTGTGACAACAGTTCGATATAGATAGGAAATTCAACATGAAACTGACAATACCAATCTGTGTCTATCGAACCTGTGGTTGAATGTGCCTAACCTTAACTCTATTAGTCCAAGATTATTCTACATAGAGAGAAAAGATTCGACATAGAGAGAAAAGATTCGACAGAGAGAAAAGATTCAACATAGAGAGAAAAGATCACTGCTGGAATTGGGTGGGGGAAGTAAAATTAAAATAATGATGATGATGAATGTTATTGGCCGATTGTAACTAAAGAGGAGGGGCAGTAAAATAGCTAGAACTAAGTACACACGTACAGCCAACTTACTTTCACTTACGATTTGCTAGCAGAGAGAGACACACACACTGAATCATTTCAGAAGACAGTCAATCTTAGCTGGTTCATTTGCTGAATTATTTAGCAATTAAGCATAAGCACAGCAGCAGAACAATAGTGAAGCAAGCTACAGTTCAACTTAACTTTTTCATAATAATCTGCTGCTATTGTGTTAGTGTTGTGAACTTGATAGTGATACTAGTGTTGCTAGTGTTGTGATAGCCTCAGAGGCTGCCCGTGTTGTGTGTGTGGGGGGGGGGATTTATTATTATAGATTCTATATTATAATGCCATATCAATATCTGACACAACGTCGGATGCCGCGTCTGCCATTGCACTTGGAGATTAAGAAACAAATGTGAAAGTTGGCTGACTGTTGGGGTAGAGTAGACCATTCAACATGAACGACGAAGATTCGATAAAGCAACGAAAAACATACAAACGTCAAATCTTTGGCTTATGGTGTCTGTCGAAAGTTCTAAGAAGATTCAACGGAGCAGCTAAACTGTAGGACGCTGAAATCGTACATTTCCGGTCAAATGCATCTGCCCATAGGCTATAAAAAAATTCTAATGTTGGTTTACTAGTAAAATAATTATTAAATATAATTATTACTAGTCATACAACATTAGAATTCTACTACAGCTAGCTTGTAGGCGGAAAATTCGACCGGAAATGTACGATTGCGGCGCCCTACAGTTTAGCTGCTCCGTCGAATCTTCTTTGAACATTCGACAGACGCCATAAGCCTTCAATGACAGATTCGACCTTAATTAATTTGGATTTTCGGACGAATGCAATTTTTAACGAAAAACAAATTAAATAAAAACAGATTTCAGAAGTAACTAAATAAATTTATTTTTCGGACGAAAACGAAATTCTGAAACAAAATATTTCAGTGTGCACATGTCTAATGGCTACTGACAGATATATGGCACTGATAGACGGCATTTATGGGCACTGATAGATGGCACTGATGGCAGTTGTGGGCAATGATAGATGGCACTGATAGGCAGCACTTATGGGCACTGATAGGCAGCACTTATGGGCACTGATAGATGGCACTGATAGGCGGCACTTATGGACACTGATAGATGGCAATGATAGGCGGCGCTTATGGGCACTGATAGATGGTACTGATAGGCGGCACTTATGGGCACTGATAAGCGGCACTTATGGGCAGGCACTAATGGGCATGACATGAATGCTGAGAGGAGAGGAAGGATTGTGCAATGCTATATGGCATATAGCATTGCAAAATCCTTCCTTGCCTCTCATCAGTCATATCATTTAACATCTAGTAAGTATGCTGCAATGCCCATATTGGTACACCTTGCACTTGGCTGCAGTAAGCTAGCAGCGGGCATCTTGTTACACCCAGCCTGAACTATATGGGCTGGGTGTAACAAGATGTCCGCTGCTGGCTTACTGCAGCCGAGTGCAGGGTGTACCAAGATGGGCGTTGCGATGTTTACCCTCCGATGGAGACACAGAAAGTCACTTCCTGTACTGAATGTGACGGCTCCGGTCACCGTTTTGGACGAAATATGCAGTGGCACCCTGCATCCCTGCCCCGGCCAGCTTACCCCGGTGTTCCACTGCTACCAGACCAATCTCCGTTCTGCCCCCTCTCCACGCGCCGACTTCCGATTCCAGGTATTGGATCTGGCATCGGGAGCATTTGTGCCAGTACAAGTACTGGCACAAATGCTCGGTATCGGGACAACCCTAATAAAGAACTTGTCAAAAACCATCTCTTGTGTTTTTTAACCTTTTTGACACTTTTTGTGTGAAATGGTAGGGGTACATTTGTTCCCCATTATCAATTCACACAGGGGGGGCCGGGTTCTGGGGGTCACCTTGTTAAAGGGGGCTTCCAGATTCCGATAACCCGCCCCCTGCCCCCAGACCCCCACAACCACCGGGCAAAGGTTGTGGGGATGAGGCCCTTCTCCCCATCAACATGGAGACAAGGTGCTTTGGGGGTTACCCCAAAGCACCCTCCCAAGGTTGAGGGCATGTGGCCTAGTACGTTTCAGGAGGGGGGGCACTCTCTCGTCCCCTCCTTTTTTTCTCTGGCCTGCCAGGTTGCATGCTCGGATAAGGGTCTGGTAAGATTTTTTGGGGGGACCCCACAACATTTTTTTTTTAATTTTGGCGCGGGGTTCCCCTTAAAATCCATACCAAACCTGAAGGGTCTGGTATGGATCTTGAGGGGGACCCCCACGCCATTTTTTAAAATTTTGGCGCGGGGTTCCCCTTTATATCCATACCAGACCTGGTACCCCAGGTACAAAATTTAAAGGAATATTACACTTTTATTGTATCACTTTAAGCATTATTAAAATCACTGCTCCCGAAAAATGGCCGTTTTTAAAACTTTTTTTTGCATTGATACATGTCCCCTGGGGCAGGACCCAGGTCCCCAAATACTTTTTATGACAATACCATGCAAATAAGCCTTTAAAATTAGCACTTTTGATTTCTCCCATAGACTTTTAAAGGGTGTTCCGCGGCTTTCGAATATGCTGCGAACACCCCAAATTGTTCGCTGTTCAGCAAACGATCGAACAGCCAATGTTCGAGTCGAACTCAAGTTCGACCCAAACATAAAGCCCATCCCTACTGGAGATGGACTTTAATAGTTCAGGTGTTCAATACCTTTGAAAGCTATGTTAAAGTGTATGCAAACCCTAAAGTTGGTCATACATGAATCTGTTTTTTTTCAATTAGCCAGCAGGTGACCTAAAAAAAATGGATTTCTCCATCATCCAAACAAGCAAGGTGGACAGAGGCATCCTCCCCACTGTGCTGTTGTATTCTGACATTGAGACTCCTCCACTGTGAGAATACATTGATAAAGAATTGAAACAGTGAGGGAAATTGCTGCGCTGGAACCACTCAAATAAAGCTGCTAACACTAAACAAACAAAGTCCAAGCAAATAGTATCAAAGAAAGTGTAGCGCTGAAATGAGCACCATAAAGGTATGCATGAATAAGTGTTATAGACAAGTGCTGTGAACACACATCCATAAACAAGTGGGAACCCACTCCAATGCAGATGGAGCCTGTAGAGGAGCTGCTTTCGATGCAGACGTTGGATCAATCAATGGAGGTAGAAAACGGTTAGATAAGCCAGATATCCAAGGCAGCAAGTCAGTGCAGCAAGAGCAAGCTTGTGGAACCACAGGTGCCAGCAGACCTACAGCAGCAAAAGAATATGTGTCTTGAGGATCCCTTTGAGCCTTGGATATTTGGCTTATCTAAGCATGTTCTACCTCCGTTGATTGGTCCAACGTCTGCATCGAAAGCAGCTCCTCTACAGGCTCCATCTGCATTGCAGTGGGTTCCCTTGATGACATCTGGCTTTTTTCGAATGACAGGTGGGTCCACCTTGTCTGGTAAGAAGTATTTATCTACAATTCTCCATCAGACGAATGCCTATCCTGTGTTGAATGTGCCTAATGCTGTGTACACACGGGCGGACTTTTCGTCCGGACTGGTCCGACGGACCGAATCCGGCGGACAATCTGACCGTGTGTGGGCTCCATCGGACCTGCATTGGACTTTTTCGGTCAAAAATTTGACGGACTTTAGATTTGGAACATGTTTCAAATTTGTCCGACTGACTCGAGTCCAGTCGAAAAATCCGCTCGTCTGTATGCTAGTCCGACGGACGAAAACCCACGCTAGGGCAGCTATTGGCTACTGGTTATCAACTTCCTTATTTTAGTCCGGTCGTACGTCATCACGTACGAATCCGTCAGACTTTGGTGTGATCATGTGTAGGCAAGTCCGTTCGTTCAAAAGTCCGTTGGAAGTCCGTCAAAAGTCAGTTGAAAGTCTGTCAGAAAGTCCGTCGGACCAGTCCAGTTGAAAAGGCCGCCCGTGTGTACGCGGCATTACAGCCACGTCTGTGATTGCATCACTTCAGTTGTTACTAAGGAATTGACCAAATTTCTCTAATTTTGGACATATGCTTTAAGAAGCTGTTTTCACATTCTTTCACTCAGTGATTGGACTTTTATGTTATGGTTATTATGTATTTTTGTTTTGTTTATTGATGTGTGTTCACAGCACTTGTCTATAACACTTATTCATACACACCTTTATGGTGCTCATTTCAGCGTTACACTTTCTTTGATACTAATTGCTAGAGAATTGGCTGCAGTGGTGATGGAACAAAAACTTCCAACAAGCCGGTTCAAGGGAAATCAATCATTAGATCGACTTTGACTTTCCGTTTCGTTCCTTTTTTGGCTCGACCCCGCCCCTGCTCTCTCCCCATTGGTTCCCTGGTTGAGATTGACAGTCGTGGGAGGCAATAACTACCGCTGCTATCTCAGCCAATGAGCAGGGAGAGGCCTGGGGCAGCGGAGGCTCTTGTGCACATCAGTGGACCGAGATGGTTTTAGGGGGGCTGGGGGCACTGCAGCACACAAATGGTTGTGCTGGGTGACATCAGTCTGTTTACAAACATTCCAGAACTTTTACTCCTGCAAACAAAGACCTGGCACCCAAAGAAAATATATACCGTATATAAAAAGTGCAGCGCTTAAAAGATAATAAGAAGCATACCAATGATAATCTCACAAGACCATATAACATATTGATATAAAGTGCACAGTGCAAAACATTAAACAGAAAGAAAAAAATATAGAAAAAATATATCATTAATATATCTCAAAGAAAGTCCAAAAGGTTGTAAAAGTTCCAATGTGATCAAAGTAGATATGGATGGTAATGATAACTTTCCAAATATAACACATATAAGTAAGCATCCACTTGTTGGTGTTATATATGACTGTTATCATTACCATCCATAACTACTTTGATCACATTGAACTTTTACAACCTTTTGGACTTTCTTTGAGATATATGAATTATATATTTTTCTATATTTTTTTTCTTACCTTTTAATGTTTTTGCACTGTGTACATATATATATATATATATATATATATATATATATCATCAAAATGTTTTGTTTATTGCAGTGCTGGCAGCTACTACATGGAATTTATATTCACTTAGCGCAGTATTCCTTACCAACCAAACAAAATAAATGACGTCTGGTAAGTTACCCAGCTGTGCAGATCTGTTGAAGTTGTCCAGTGTGTGGGTCAGGCAACTGTAGACCACTTTACTTTCATGTAGGATATAAAAGGATATCTTTATCATGGAACAGGAAACAGCAGGATGCAACTACACACACTTAGGAACGAAGGTACTTCCTCTAAATACATTACCATAGAATACATATTATAACACTGCAGTGCCACCTACTGGTATAGATAGGCATAATGCACACAGTATTGTTCACAGTATAAATCAACCTTAAATTACGTGCTGTTGTTCTTTCAACACCCCTTCTCAACAGCATGTGCTTTGTCAAATCATATTCAGCTGCTTCTGGAAATAACTATGACGTTCCTTCAACAAAGGGGTGGTGAGTGCATCAGCAGCCATCTCCTCTGATGGGCAATATTGAATGTCAATAACACCTTGCTCTTGATTGTCCCTCAGTAGATGATACTTGAGGTGGATGTGTTTGGTCCTAGGATTGACCCTTCCTGATTGTGTAAGCTTTATACATCCCTGTTGTCTTCAAAAATGGGAATTAGTTTTGACATGTCTATCTCAACGTCCACAAAATGTTGACAAATCCATATTGCTTCTTGACAAGCATATGCTGCTGCAATGTACTCTGCTTCAGTTGAAGATAGAACAATTGTTTGCTTTCAAATAAACCAACTTATGGTTCCTTTCCCATACTGGAAGATAAATCCACTTGTGGATTTGCGGTCTGTACAGTCCCTGGCCCAATCAGCATCCACATATCTGACCAGTTTTGGATTGGATGTTGCTGGTAACCGTAACTTCATCTGAATTCTTCCTTTGAGATACTGTATCACTGTTTTTACTGTGCACTTCTAAGCAGTCAGCTATTGGGAGTGTAAGCAAACAATCTCTTATTTTATATATATATATATATATATATATATATATATATATATATATATATATATATATACATATACATATTTTGTTTTCAATTATTTTATTTAAACCAGAAAAACATATTCCATGTAATCAGCACAATAATGACAGTCAATGACACACCATTATATAGATAGAATTCAGGTATGCAGGATGATTTGTACATTCTCAACCATGATTTACCTGAGACAAACATTCCATTTCCCTAGGAAAATTGTGAATAGCTGTCCAACTATGCACCATAAGAAAACAGGTACTACCTCACCATTTTTTCTGTTAAAAATAGAGAAAAGAGAAGAAAAGAGAGAAAAGGGGTGGGGATCCTAACTGGCACCACCATATAGTTTCCCAGTGTAGCTCTCTGAAGATATTAAAGAGTGGCCCTCAACCAGAAGCTCATCCCTCAAAAAGAGCTCTCTCTTCCTCAGAGTAGACAAACATATTCCAGAGCGTCCAGGTCTTGGAATACAGTTCCCACTGATGCCATGCAGTAAGGATCAAGTCTTCCATTTTATTTATTTCTTCCACTTTATGGAGCCAGAGTTTAATGGTTGGTGGCTGCGGACGTTTCCAAGTAAGGGGAATACACGATTTGGCAGCATCAAGGATATGGCGTAAAAGGTAACTGAGATAGAGGAAGCATGGAGAAGAAAGAAAGCCAGATCATCTGGAAGCACATAATCCATGAATTTTTGAACAATCCTCTAAATCTCTTTCCAGTAGTTTTCAAGTTTGGAGCAGGACCAAAAGATGTGTAGCAATGTTCCTCACTCCTCCTGGCATCTCCAACAACAATTGGTAGTGTTTGGGAAAAATTTGTGTAACTGAGACAGTGTCCGATACCATCGCGACAGGATTTTAAAGTTTGTTTCCTGTATTCTTGTGCAAATAGAGAATTTGAGAGTAAACCTAATAATATGGTTCCCATATTCTGGAATGAATGTGCGGTCTAGGTCGGTCTCTCATTTCGTAACCCAGGGCAACTGGTGTTCCTCTGGAGGTGTGATCAGCAAGTTATATGTTATGGACAGAGTATGGGAAAGTGGGCCTTCATCGTTACAGTATTCCTCAAAGACAGTAGTGAGGACATCTGTAAGTACTTGGGGATGTTAATGAATGTAAGAAATTATGTAACTGAAGAGCTCTCCAAAAGGCTAAAAGAAATGGGCCTGAGGAGCTTGTGAGAGTAGATACCGACGGACAACTGTCCGCCACCAGAAAATGAGTGGAGTCGAGTAGGGCACGAAAGGTCTTATCTTGAAGACCTGGTAAGAATTGTGGGTTTCCCAGTATTGGGAACAATGGAGAATCTTGGGAAGAAAGTAAAGCGTTGGCGAATAATTGCGAGCAGATTCATGTTGTAGGTCCTATCAGCAGATGAGTTTTCAGGTGATGTGGTAATGACTTGTAACACCACGGTGCTCTGGTAAGAGAAATACCACTTTGAGCCTGTTCCAGTTGGGGCCAGAGCTTGTTGCTTTGGTGATGGCACCAGTCAATTAGTCTAACCAAATGGGCTGCTTGATAGTATTTATGTACATCCGGAACTGCCGATCTCCCATATTGTTTAGGAAGTGAGATTAGTCTTCTTTGTATCCGAGGACGTTAGTGGGCCCATATAAAGTCAATGAATTGAGAATGAACTTGCCTAAAATAGCAGGGAGGGATTACTATCAGTAAGGCTTGAAAGATACCAAAATTTGGGTAAAATGCTCATTTTAATGATGTTACAGCATCCAAACCAAGAGTGGAATCCATGATGCCACGTCTCAAGTGAAGTATGGGTTTTGCCTAATTGTGGGGGAAAATTGAGGTCAAAGGTGCTGGACGGGATGTAGGTTCCCTAATATTTCAGAACAGTATCTGTCCATTTGAATTTAAAGCTGAGGACTGAATTTAAAACTGAAGGAGAGATGGAAATATCTCAATTCCAATCACTGTTTTTTTATGTAGCGGTACCCCCATGAGGGCTGCTGATTGACTCTATACCCCACTGGCTCCTCCGACTCTGCAGATCATCTCTTACCTCTGACACCTTGGGTTCCATGCTGTAATAGGATGTTATCAATGAGAAACTCACACAATGTCACTGAACCACTCAAAGAGTTTACTAGAGTGAATAATAAACACAAATTAACAATATGAATGAATACAAACAATATATGACAGTTGATAACCACAAGCTTAGATATGAAACTGTGAACTTAATAATCACCGTAAGAAGACTCCCCTCCTGATGTCTCAGTCTGATGAAAAGATGGCGCCGCCACTCTGTATGGCTCCTCCGGATGGCTGAGATGCAGGAAACTTCCAGATGTCCTGGCACTGCACACCGATCTGCTTGCTAAGCTGGCAGAGCTGTACTCTGAAGTCCCTCAGAAGCTGGCGACCCTGCTCCGCGCTGTATAGGCCGCAGTCTTCTGGTCACACACACACAGACCTCCTGCTGACAGGTATTGAATGGCGTCCAGAGAGGCTGAAACATGGCCGCACTGGTCCCTTTATTACTGCTCCCAGCATGCAGTGCTGTGTGCTTTGCATTGTCTGTATTGTAGTTCAGGGCTGATCCAGCTAACATAGTCACTTCCTCGTCCAGACTACATCGCCCACAATGCTTTGCAGCGCTGCTTCTCAGGAATTAAAAGAAAGTCCTAACAGCATTAACCGTTTGCAATATACATTGACAGAATGGCACGGACAGGCAAATGGGCGTACAGGTACGTCCCTTTAAATTTGCCGCCATGCCATCGCGTGCGAGCTCCGTGAGTGTGATCGTGGGTCCCGCGGACTGTCTTACGCAGAGGAAGAACGGGAAAATGCTGATGTAATCAAGCATTTCCCCGTTTTGCCTAGTGACAGGACACTGATCACAGCTCCCTGTAATCGGGAGCAGTGATCAGTGTCATGTCACACGTAGCCCATCCCCCCATACAGTTAGAATCACTCCCCAGCAGATCACTGCCATTACTAGTTAAAAAAAAAATTATTAATAAAAATGCCAGAAAACTATCCCCTATTTTGTAGTCGCTATAACTTTTGTGCAAACCAATCAATAAACGCTTATTGCAATTTTTTTAACTAAAAATATGTAGAAGAATACGTATCGGCCTAAACTGAGGGAAAAAAAAATTCTTTTATATATATTTTTTGGGGATATTTATTATAGCAAAAAGTAAAAAAAAATGTGTTTTTTCAAAATTGGCGCTATTTTTTTGTTTATAGCACAAAAAATAAAAACCGCAGAGGTGATCAAATACCACCAAAAGAAAGCTCTACTTGTGGGGAAAAAAGGACGTCAATTTTGTTTGGGAGCCACGTCGTATGACCACGCAATTGTCAGTTAAAGCGACGCAGTGCCGAATCGCAAAAAGTGCTCTGGTCTTTGGCCAGCCAAATGGTCCGGGGGTTAAGTGGTTAAAAGGACACCAGAGGGAGCCAAACTCATTTGCAAACCATAACAATTGTAATGCCTTATATTAGAAAAACCTTGGCTACATTTATATTTTTTATCAGGAGGTTCAAAATAAATGAAATAACATATCTTTTTTAATTTACTAATGTTCCTTGAGTGCCAGAAAAAAAATAATGCTGTATACACTGCAAAACAAATATATGTAACTCATTAGTGTTTGCAGTTGCACTATAGCCTAGACCTAACAAAGGATGTATAGATCTACCACTCCTTAACAGGTGTGCCAACACTTAGAAAGCGCTGCTAGATTAAGAGCAGTAGATGACAGTATTCGTGATAGAGCTATTATTATTAGCCTAGAATTTAGTGTCACTCCTTACAATTGTTCAGTGCTGAGTTAATCTTGGAGCTTTACTTATAGAAGCAAAACATAAAAATTTGGCAATAACTAAAAAAATTAAGCAAAACATACGAATTTTATCAATAAATAAGAAAAATGTAGTGAGTAGGGATATACTTAGTTATGCATTTTTTTTCATTACTGGGCAGACAACATCCTGGTGTTCATTCAATAAAATATTTGCAACACTTTTCAGGTAGTATGGGTCCCCCCGAAAATTTGTGAAAGCCTTGTGTTTAAGAAGCTAGTGAGGGCCAGCTTTGTTAGGATTTTTGACAGGTGTGACAGATTCAGGTAGTTCTTTTCTGTACCACTTTCACAATGGGTTGCTATTGCTGTTATGCACAAAAATGGAAAAGTGTCGATGGGTGAGGTTTTTTTTTGTCATAAATATTTCCCCCCTGGTCCTCCAATTAAAAGAAAATCAAACTTTAGATGCTGACAGAAGTTCATCACTACCTGCCAGCCTTTTAATTTGTAACCTGCTTTTTTAGATTTGTTTTAAAGTTCAATTGCCCTTGATTATTCTAAGTGCATTGTTTTAGGCAAGTCACAATCATTGCCCACTAATAAAAGAACTGCAAACTGCACTCGTCCACTGACACTACTCTCTCCATAGCACTATGCTACCTCCCCACTCCACCTTATTTATGCCTAATTCCGCATACATGCGGTCGGACTTTTCGACCGGACTTGTCCAACGGACGCCGACGAACCAAATCCGGCGGACAATCCTTGTGGGCTTCACCGGACCTTCAGCGGACTTTTCCAGTCGCAAATCTGACGGACTTTAGATTTGGAACATGCTTCAAATCTTTACGTCGTAACTCCACCGGACCCAGAAATACGCTCGTCTGTATGCTAGTCCGATGGACAAAAACCCACGCTAGGGCAGCTATTGGTTACTGGCTATCAACTTCCTTATTTTAGTCCGGTGTACGTCATCACGTACGAATCCGTCGGACTGTGTGATCGTGTGTAGGCAAGTCCGGTCGTTAGAAAGTCTGTTGAAAGTCCGCCAAAAGTCAGTCGAAAGTCTGTCCAAAGTCTGTCGGACGGGCTGTCGGACTTTTGTAGCTGAAAAGTCCGACCGTGTGTACGCGGCATTACACTCCTAACCTGCTCTTTCATCCTTTACTGTAGTGTTGTTCATCTTCTCTTTCTCTAACCATAGTGCTGCTCATCTCCTCCACCCCATAGATCCATAATGCTGCTCATCTCCTCACACCTCTGTCTCCATAGTGTTATATTTTCCTTCACTTCCCCTTTCAATGCCACTGCTTATCTCTTAGAACTCCTCTCTTCATAACAACCCTCACTTTCCCACCTCCCTTTTCCATAGCATTGTTCATCTCATCCACCTATCCACCTCCCCTCTGTAAGAGTGAGTTAGTGCACCTTTTATCATACTAATGTCCCTCTCCATAGTGTCATACATCTCCCCAGCCTCCCTTCTCCATAGTGTCATTTCTCTCTTCTGCCTCCCCTCTCAATAGCGTTGTTGATTTCCTCCATCTCCCCTCTTCATAGTAGTGTTGGTTTACTCTGCCTCCTCTCTCCATAATATCTCTCCATAATATAGTGTTGTTGCCTCCCAACCTCATAGTGTCCTTACTTTTCTGCAACCCCCTCACCCCAACCACTTCCTTCGTGTCATTGCTCTCCTTTGTCTCCCCTCTCAATGGTGTTGTTGCTCTCCTCCACCTCCCTTCTCCATAGTGGCATTACTCTCCTCTACCTCCACTCTTTATAGTATCATTCCTCTCGTCCACCTTCCTTCTTCATAACGCCATTGTTCTCCTCCACCTCCTGCGTCCATAGTGTCATTTTCCCCTCCACCCCTCTATAGTGTCACTGCTCTCCTCAAACCTCTCCTCTCCATGGTGTTGCTGATCTCATCCACTGCCCGTCTCCATATTGCCACTGCTCTGCTCCACTCCTCTTTCCTTAATGTTATTTCTCTTCTCTGTCTCCCTTCTAAATAGTGTCACTACTCTCCTCAAACCTCCCCTTTCCATAATGTAATTTCTCTCCTCCACCTCCCCTCAACATTGTGACACTATTCACCTCAAACTTCCCCTCTCCATAGTTTCGCTGCTCTACTCGACCTCAGTCCCAACTTCATAGTGCTCTTGCTCTTCTCTACCTCTCTTCTCCATACTCTCCATACTTCTCCATATTCTCCATTCTCCCCTCCACTCTTCATTATCTTGCTGCAATCCTCTACTTTCCCAGTCCATAGGGATGCTTTTCTCTTTACAGGCAGTCCCCAGGTTACAAACACAATAGGGACTGTAGGTTTGTTCTTAAGTGGAATTTGTGTGTAAGTCGGAACAGTGCATTTTTAAGTGTAACTTCAGCCTGTGCAGAGATGTGGGATGTTCCGGGCATGTAGTTATATTATCTGGGGCTCTTCTGGCCATGCAGTACATGTAGTACTGCAGTGTGGGATGTGTCCGGCGTTGCAAGAGCGGCCATTATTGAGGTCAGTTTGTAAGCAGGAGTCGTTCGTAACTTGGGTGTTCGTAACTCGGGGATTGCCTGTATTAGACAAATCACTTTCCAAAATATCTTAACACACCAGTGTTTTGTAAGTATAAAAGGTGACACTGCCTCTATTAACTTGGTGAGACTGGCTCTAGTTTTTGCAATATGGCACCTCTCAGGACCTACTACTATGGCACCGATCCTTGTTGTTCTGGGGAGACAACCCTGGTCTTAAAGCACAGTTCCGCCAGAAAAAAAATTAAAGTCAGCAGCTACAAATACTGCAGCTGCTGACTTTTAAAATAACGACACTTACCTGTCCAGGGCACCCGCGATGTTCTCACCCGAAGCCGACCCATCCCTCAGGTCTAGGTGCAGGAGCCAACATCTTCAGTAAGAGAATCAGGAAGTGAAGCCTTGTGGCTTCACAGCCTGGTTGTCTACTGCGCATGCACGACTGCGCATTCTGAACGGTCCCTGCTGTCTTCTGGGACCTGTGTGTCTCCCAGAAGACGGCGGAGGGGGGGCCGGACATGGCGAATTTTGCCGTGGATTTTGCGGCGCGCTTTTTCTGGAAGTGGGAGAAAATACCTGGATTAGACAGGTATCTGCTTCCCCCTAAAAAAAAGTGCCAAATGTGACACCGAAGGGGAGGAGGAACCGGATCAGCGGAAGTTCAATTTCTGGGTGGAACTCTGCTTTAAGCAATGTACATAGCTATATTTTTTTGCTGTGATAATTTAGCAGTATTCCTCACTGCGATTAGGTTTAATTATAAAGTGTAATTTAGTTTACTTACAGTATCTCACAAAAGTGAGTACACCCCTCACATTTTTGTAAATTTTTTTTATGTCTTTTCATGTGACAACACTGAAGAAATTACACTTTTTAAAAATGTAAAATAGTGAGTGTACAGCTTGTATAACAGTGTAAAATGAGTACCGGTACACTCCTAAGTGAACATGTCCAAATTGGGCCCAATTAGCCATTTTCCCTCCCTGGTGTCATGGGACTCGTTAGACCCGGTTCACACAGGGACGACTTGTCAGGCGACCTAGTCGCCTGACAAGTCGCCTCCCGTTCTGTGCTATGGAACCGTTCTAAGGGGAGCGACGCAAGTCGCTCCGACTTAGAAAAAGGTTCCTGTACGACTTCGGGGGGACTTGGGGCGACTTGCATAGACTTCTATACAGAAGTCGTTTTGCAAGTCGCCCGGGCAGTCGTTTGCAGGTCGCCTCGCTGAGGCGACCTGCAAGTCGTGTTGCCCCTGTGTGAATGGGGTCTTAGTGTTTTGTCAGAACACCGCAACACCCATCTTGGTACACCCAGCACTCGGCCGCACTAAGCCTGCAGTCACAAGGCGGCAGTGAACATCTTATTACACCCAGCCCATTTAGATCTATATAAGCTGGGTGTGGGTGTAAAAAGATGTCTGCTGCCACCTTCTGACTGCAGGCTTACTGTGGCTAAGTGCAGGGTGTACCAAGATAGGCGTTGTGGTTTTCTGACGGAACGTCACTTCCATTACCGAATCTGACAGGTCGCCGATTCTAATGAAACAGGTACAGGGCAGCATTTGTCTTACTAGCAAAATCCTTTAACCAGGCTGTCACATGACGGCTGGGTGACACGGCTCTCGCTCTCTGACGGAGGCCTCTGACGGAGGCTCTTTACCACGTGATCAGTGTCCAATCACGGCTGATAACGATGTAAACAGGAAGAGCCGTTGATCGGCTTTTCCTCACTTGCATCTGACAGACACGAGTAGAGGAGAGCCAATCGGCTGCTGTTTATCAGCGCAGCCCCCCCCTCGGATGCCCACCCAGGACCACCAGGATGCCGCCAGGACCACCAGGGATTGCCACCACACTGGACCACCAGGTATGCCACCCTAGACCACCAGGGAAATGCCAATCAGTGCCCAGGCAGCTGCCAATCAGTGCCCATCCCCAATGCCTGCCAGTGCCAGTGCCATCAGTGATGCCTATCAATGCCATCTATCAGTGCCGCATATCAGTGCCCATCAGTGCCACCTCATCAGTTCCACTTAATCCTATCAGTGCTCATCAGTGCTGAATATTAGTGCCTTCTCATCAGTACCACTCCATCAGTGCCCTTTAGTGCCACCTCATCAGTTCCACCTAATCCTATCAGTGCTCATCAGTGCTGCATATTAATGCCTCCTCATCAGTGCCACCCCATCAGCGCTCTTCAGTGCTGCCTCATCAGTGCCCATCAGTGCCATCTATCAGTGTCCATCAGTGCTGCCCATCAGTGCCACCTATCAGTGCTCATCAGTGCTGCATATCAGTGCCCATCGTTGCTGCATATCAGTGCCTGCTCATCAATGCCACCCCATCAGTTCCCTTCAGTGCTGCCTCATCAGTGCCCATCAGTGCAGCCTAATCGGCGCACATCAGTGAAGAAGAAAAATTACTTGTTTACAAAATTGCGCTTTGAAAACTGTCACATGACTTAAAAAAAAAATGTATAGGTAATCGGTATCAGTGAGTACTTGAAAAAAAGTATCGGTACTTGTACTCGGTCTTAAAAATGTGGTATCGGTGCAACCCTTTTTCTAAGTGTTGGCATCACCTGTTTTGTTCCGCTGATCAGTCCTAGCATGCATTTTGTTTTTCAGTTTAGACTAATAGTATCAAGAGATCTTGTCAGCACCTGAGGTATGAGACTGTTTCCAGTAACGCATTGCCTCAGTAGACACAACAGCCATGAGGGACAATGTAGCTCTTAAAGTCACAAGTGAGCAATATCCTCAGAAGTGGCTTTTAATTACCAAGTGACTCAACTGCTATGACATGAGGTTTTCTTAAAGTGACTGTAGGCCTTTTTTTTTTTTAAAATAACAAACATGTCATACTTACCTCCACTGTGCAGCTCGTTTTGCACAGAGTGGCCCCGAACCTGCTCTTCTGGGGTCTCCCGGCGGCTCTTGCGGCTCCTCTCCACATCTAATAAACCCCCAGAGAAAGGCTTTCCCGAGGGGGTTACCTTGCGGGCGCGCTCCCGAGTCCAGCATAGACACAGAATGCCGGACTCGGCTCCTCCCCCTGGAGACCGTGTCATTGGATTTGATTGACAGCAGTGGGAGCCAATGGCTGTGCTGCTATCAATCTATCCAATGAAGAGCTGAGAGCACGTGGAGAGAGAGACAGCGCATCCCCGTCGACTGAATGAAGGGGTCCAGGTAAGTAAAACGGGGAGGGGGGGGGCTAGGGGGGCGGTGACTGGCAGGTGTTTTTTCGTTCGAAGAAACATGAACCTTTACAACCCCTTTAACTGTAAAGTGGGGTTCCACCCAAAAAACAAAAATACCTGTAAAAATTCTAAAAAAAAACCAAAAAAACATTTGGATATTTTTTTTTTCACTTACCTCTAAATGCCTGTTGCTAGGTGGTCCCTCGTAGTCTGCCTGTTCCTTTGCCTGGGCTGGTGACATCACTTCCCCCCAAGCACAGGAAGGGCTCCGCTCTGCTCCCTCCCTCCTGTCAATCATCTGGGACCCAATACAGGTCCCAGGTGATTGAGCGGCCAATTACGGCGCTCTGCGCCGCTCGCGCATGCGCAGTGGGTGCCAGGCTGTGAAGCCACAGCCCGGCGCCCACAGTTGAAATGCCGGCGCCGACGAGCGGAGGGGGGACGAGCGGAGGGGGGGGGGACGAGCAGGGCTTCGATCCCCCGCATCGCTGGACCCAGGGACAGGTAAGTGTCCAATTAAAAGTCAGCAGCTGCAGTATTTGTATCTGCTGACTTTTATTTATTTATTTTTTGACGGCCCCCCTGGGTGGAACTCCTCTTAAGTAGATGTCACAACAATTTAAAGGTGTAATAACTTATGTATATATGTATATATTTAAATATAAATATATATATATATATATATATATATATATATATATATATATATATATATATATATATATATTTATATATTTAAATATATACATATATACCTTACCTCTAAATGCCTGTTGCTAGGTGGTCCCTCGTAGTCTGCCTGTTCCTTTGCCTGGGCTGGTGACATCACTTCCCCCCAGGCACAGGAAGGGCTCCGCTCTGCTCCCTCCCTCCTGTCAATCATCTGGGACCCAATACAGGTCCCAGGTGATTGAGCGGCCAATCACGGCGCTCGGCGCCGCTCGCGCATGCGCAGTGGGTGCCAGGCTGTGAAGCCACAGCCCGGCGCCCACAGTTGAAATGCCGGCGCAGACGAGCGGAGGGGGGGACGAGCGGGGCTTCGATCCCCCGCATTGCTGGACCCAAGAACAGGTAAGTGTCCAATTAAAAGTCAGCAGCTGCAGTATTTGTAGCTGCTGACTTTTATTTATTTTTTTTTTTGACGGCCCCCCTGGGTGGAACTCCTCTTAAGTAGATGTCACCCCAATTTAAAGGTGTAATAGCTTATGTATATACAGTATGTATATATTTAAATATATATATATATATATATATATATATATATATATATATATATATATATACACATACACAGTATCTCAGAAAAGTGAGTGCACCCCTCAAATTTTTATGAATATTTTATTATAACTTTTCATGTGACAACACTGAAGAAATGACACTTTGCTACAATGTAAAGTAGTGAGTGTACAGCTTGTATAACAGTGTAAATTTGCTGTCCCCTCAAAATAACTCAACACACAGCCATTAATGTCTAAACCTCTGGCAATAAAAGTGAGTACACCCCTAAGTGAAAATGTCCAAATTGGGCCCAAAGTGTCAATATTTTGTGTGGCCACCATTATTTTCCAGCACTGCCTTAACCCTCTTGGGCATGGAGTTCACCAGAGCTTCACAGGTTGTCACTGGAGTCCTCTTCCACTCCTCCATGACGACATCACAGAGCTGGTGGATGTTAGAGACCTTACGCTTCTCCACCTTCCATTTGAGGATGCCCCACAGATACTCAATAGGGTTTAGGTCTTGAGACATGCTTGGCCAGTCCATCACATTTACCCTCACCTTCTTTAGCAAGGCAGTGGTCGTCTTGGAGGTGTGTTTGAAATCGTTATCATGTTGGAATACTGCCCTGTGGCCCAGTCTCCAAAGGGAGGGGATAATGTTCTACTTCAGTATGTCACAGTACATGTTGGCATTCATGGTTCCCTCACTGAACTGTAGCTTCCCAGTGCCGGCAGCACTCATGTAGCCCCAGACCATGACACTCCCACCACCATACTTGACTGTAGGCAAGACACACTTGTCTTTGTACTCCTTACCTGATTGCCACCACACATGCTTGACACCATCTGAACCAAATAAGTTTATCTTGGTCTCATTAGACCACAGGATATGGTTCCAGTAATCCATGTCCTTAGTCTGCTTGTATTCAGCAAACTGTTTGCGGGCTTTCTTGTGCATCATCTTTAGAAGAGGCTTCCTTCTGGGATGACAGCCATGCAGACCAATTTGATGCAGTGTGCTGTGTATGGTCTGAGCACTGACAGGCTGACCCCCCACCCCTTCAACCTCTGCAGTAATGCGGCAGCACTCAAACGTCTATTTCCCAAAGACAACCTCTGGATATGACACTGAGAACATGCATTCAACTTCTTTGGTCGACCATGACGAGGCCTGTTCTAAGTGGAACCTGTTCTATTAAACCGCTGTATGGTCTTGGCCACCGTGCTGCAGCTCAGTTTTAGGGTCTTGGCAATCTTCTTATAGCCTAGGCCATCTTTATGTAGAGCAACAATTCTTATTTTCAGATCCTCAGAGAGTTCTTTGCCCTGAGGTGCCATGTTGAACCACCAGTGACCAGTATGAGAGAGTGAGAGCGATAACACCAAATTTAACACACCTGCCCCCCATTCACAGCTGAGACCTTGTAACACGAGTCTCACGTGACACCGGGGAGGGAAAAGGGCTAATTGGGCCCAATTTGGACATTTTCACTTAGGGGTGTACTCACTTTTGTTGCCAGTGGTTTAGACATTAATGGCTGTGTGTAGCAAAGTGTCATTTCTTCAGTGTTGTCACATGAAAAGATATAATAAAATATTTACAAAAATGTGAAGGGTGTAGGGCTGGGAAAAAAATCGATTTAAATCTTGAATCGATTTGAGAGGTCAAATCGATTCAAAATTTAAGCAAATTGATTTTTTTAGATTTTTTTTTTCTTTCACCGCGCCGGTCCCGAGGCGCTGCGGGCATGAGTTTTTAGGCGAGGCCGCGGCTTCGGCCTAGTCCGCGGCTACGGCCGGACGCCGCGGACTAGGCCGAAGCCGCGGCCTCGCCTAAAAACTCATGCCCGCAGCGCCTCCGGACCGGCACGGACACCGCGCTGGGCCTGAAGAGCTGCGGGCAAGGAGTTTTTAGGTGAGGCCGCGGCTTCGGCCTAGTCCGCTAGGCCGGACGCCGCGGACTAGGCCGAAGCCGCGGCCTCGCCTAAAAGCTCATGCCCGCAGCGCCTCGGGACCGGCGCGGTTTCCAAAAAAAAAAAAAAACTCGATTCGAATCGTGAATCGAGTTTTTTTTAAGAGAATCGAAGATTTTTTTTTTTTTAAAGAAAATCTCCCAGCCCTAGAAGGGTGTACTCACTTTTGTGAGATACTGTATATATACATATAAAAAAAAGAAAACTGTCTACCGTCATTACTATAACCACGGTGAAATATTTTTTTTCTTGTGGCTTTCACTCTGAAGAAAAGAATGTACAGTATGCATCCGCCTTTCGCAACCTTTTTAACATGGAGGAACCCTTCCAATGAATTTCAAGTATTAGGAAACCCCTGGTAATAATTATTTCATCTATAGCTCACAACATATTAACAGGAAGTTGTAGACATAAGAATAAATAAAATAAAACAAAATAATAATAATATTTATTATTATTAATAATAATAATTACCAGAAAATGGTAGTTAGTAAAAATGGTAGAATTCTGTAAGATGTTGATCAGTGAAGAAATACTTGCTTATATTGATGGTCACTTGAAAAGTTCCCACTTACAACGGTCAGAGGAGATGGGACTTAAAGTCTCATTTTTTTTCTATAAAAATAACAAACATGTTATACTTACCTGCTCTGTGCAGTGGTTTTGCAAAGGGCAGCCCGGATCGTCCTCTTCTTGGGTCCCTAACTGGAGCTCTTGGCCCCAGCCTCCTGTTGAGTTCCTCTGCAGCAAGCAGCTTGCTATGGGGATACCCCGAGCCGAGCTGCATCTCCGTGTATCCATTCAGACAATGGGCTGTGGTTTGGCCCTGCCCCCCCCTCTCTCCTAATTGGCTAACTGAGTTTGATTGACAGCAGTGGGAGCCAATGGCGTGTATAGTGTAGGGAATGGTTAAAGTGTACAGTGCCTTAAAAAAGTATTTATACCCCTTGGAATTTTCCACATTTTGTCATGTAATAACCGAAAACGTAAATGTTTTTGTTGGGATTTTATGTGATAGACCAACACAAAGTGGCACATAATTGTGAAGTGAAAGGAAAATGATAAATAGTTTTCAAACATTTTCACAAATAAATTTGTGAAATGTGTGGCGTGCATTTGTATTCAGCCCCCTTTACTCTGATACCCCTAACTAAAATCTAATGGAACCAATTGCCTTCAGAAGTCACCTAATTAGTAAATAGAGTCCACCTGTGTGCAATTTAATCTCAGTATAAATACAGCTGTTCTGTGAAGCCCTCAGAGGTTTGTTAGAGAACCTTAGTGAACAAACAGCATCATAAAGGCCAAGGAACACACCAGACAGGTCAGGGATAAAGTTGTGGAGAAGTTTAAAGAAGGGTTATATTATAAAAAAATATCCCAAGCTTTGAACATCTCACAGAGCTCTGTTCAATCCATCATCTGAAAATGGAAAGAGTATGACACAACTACAAACCTACCAAGACATGGCCGTCCACCTAAACTGACAGGCCGGGCAAGCAGAGAATTAATGAGAGAAGCATCCAAGAGGACCATGGTAACTCTGGAGGAGCTGCAGAGATCCACAGCTCAGGTGGAAGATTCTGTCCACAGGACAACTATTAGTCGTGCACTCCACAAATCTGGTCTTTATGGAAGAGTGGCAAGAAGAAAGCTATTGTTGAAAGAAAGTCATAAGAAGTCCCATTTGCAGTTTCCAAGAAACCATGTGAGGGGCACAGCAAACATATTAAAAAAGGTGTGTTGGTCAGCTGAGACCAAAATTTAAATTTTTGGCATAAAAGCAAATGCTATGTGCGGTGGAAAACTAACACAGCACATCACCCTGAACACACCATCCCCACCGTGAAACATGGTGGTGGCAGCATCATGTTATGGGTATTCTTTTCTTCAGCAGGGACAGGGAAGCTGGTCAGAGTTGATGGGAAGATGGAGCCAAATACAGGGCAATCTTAGAAGAAAACCTGTTAAGAGTCTCCAAAAGATTTGAGACTGGGGTGGAGGTTCACCTTCCAGCAGGACAACGACCCTAAACATACAGCCAGATCTACAATGGAATGGTTAGATCAAAGCATATTCGAGTGTTAGAATGACCCAGTAAAAGTCTAGACCTAAATCCAATTGAGAATCTGTGGCAAGACTTGAAAATTGCTGTTCACAGACGCTCTCCATCCAATCTGACAGAGCTTGAGCTATTTTGCAAAGAAGAATTGATAAAAATGTCACTCTCTAGATGTGCAAAGCTGGTAGAGACATCCCCCAAAAGACTTGCAGCTGTAATTGCAGTGAAAGGAGGTTCTACAAAGTATTGACTCAGGGGGGCTGAATACAAATGCACACCACAATGTTCACATATTTATTTGTAAAACAAATTGAAAACCATTTATCATTTTCCTTCCACTTCACAATTATGTGCCACTTTGTGTTGGTCTATCACATAAAATCCCAATAAAATACATTTAGGTTTTTTGTTGTAATATGACAAAATGTGGAAAATCTCAAAGGGTATGATTACCTTTTCAAGGCACTGTACATACCTCCCAACTTTCTGAGATGGGAAGGAGGGACACCTATAAGCAAAAGTATGTAGGCATAAGACACACCCCTTGCCACGCCCCCTTAAAGGAGAATTATACAAAAAAGATTAGTTAAATCCACAGGTGTATTTTTTATCACTACTATTCCTTTATATTGGCTTTTAAAAATTATAAATGCAGCAAATTTGAATGAAAGGTTTAGCACTGGGGAACACTTTTTGATAAATAAATAGTGCATTTTATATACAACTATATGGATCAGACCAAAATGGGGGACAGATGAGGAGGAAGGAGGGACAGAAGGGACTTTGTTCGGGATCAGGGACAGTTGGGAACTATGGATATGTGTCAGCCCAGCAGACTGTCCCTGGAAGGGTCCGGTGAAGCGCGCACACAGAGCTCTCGGTTGTCTATAAGTGTCAGCCCCGCCCACCTCTCTCATGCACTAGCAGCCCGGAAACTTTGTCGGGTGCGCGCAGCGTGTTCGGGAGCGCGCAGAGCCGGTGTCTGGGAGGTCCGGGGGCGTGTATAGGAGGAGGAGGAGGGAACGGAGCTCTACAAGTGGGATCTGTGGAAGTGTCATCCCGGGGAGAGCGGTTCTGGCGGCTCTTCTCTAAGTCTCCTCCCGGTGAGTAAGTGATGGGAGCGGCGGGGAAAGTTGTCCGGGGTGAGGGGCAGGTGTGTGTCGGGGGACAGGTAAGTGTTGTGCACACAGCGGGGAGATTATAGGGGGCGCTGTGCACACTGCAGCGTGGGAAGATGTGGGGGAGCCCTGAGAGAAGTTGGGGTGAGGAGTGCAGCAAGGACTATGGGAAGTTTGCAGCAGCTGCTGGCAGAGCAACATACATGGGGGGGGTGAGAGAAGGGCCCCTGCACCATACATGGGGGGGGGGGGGTGAGAGAAGGGCCCCTGCACCATACATGGGGGGGGGGGTGTGTGAGAGAAGGGCCCCTGCACCATACATGGGGGGGGGGGGGGTGTGAGAGAAGGGCCCCTGCACCATACATGGGGGGGGGGGGGGGTGTGTGTGTGAGAGAAGGGCCCCTGCACCAATACATGGGGGGGGGGGGGGGTGTGAGAGAAGGGCCCCTGCACCATACATGGGGGGGGGTGTGAGAGAAGGGCCCCTGCACCATACATGGGGGGGGGGGTGGGGGTGTGAGAGAAGGGCCCCTGCACCATACATGGGGGGGGGGGGGGTGAGAGAAGGGCCCCTGCACCATACATGGGGGGGGGGGTGAGAGAAGGGCCCCTGCACCATACATGGGGGGGGGGGGTGAGAGAAGGGCCCCTGCACCATACATGGGGGGGGGGGGGGTGAGAGAAGGGCCCCTGCACCATACATGGGGGGGGGGTGAGAGAAGGGCCCCTGCACCATACATTGGGGGGGGGGTGAGAGAAGGGCCCCTGCACCATACATTGGGGGGGGGTGAGAGAAGGGCCCCTGCACCATACATGGGGGGGAGGGGAGGGTGAGAGAAGGGCCCCTGCACCATACATATGGGGGGGGGGTGAGAGAGAAGGGCCCCTGCACCATACATATGGGGGGGGTTAGAGAGAAGGGCCCCTGCACCATACATATAGGGGCAGGGTGAGAGAGAAGGGCCCTGCACCATACATATAGGGGCAGGGTGAGAGAGAAGGGCCCTGCACCATACATATAGGGGCAGGGTGAGAGAGAAGGACCCTGCACCATACATATAGGGGCAGGGTGAGAGAGAGGGACCCCTGCACCATACATATGGGGGGGGGGGTGAGAGAGAAGGGCCCCTGCACCATACATGAAGGGGGGGTGAGAGAGAAGGGCCCCTGCACCATACATGAAGGGGGGGAAAGAGAAGAGCCCCTGCACCATACATGGGGGGGGGGGTCGAGAAGGGCCCCTGCACCATACATGGGGGGGGGGAGGGGTCGAGAGAAATGGGCCCCTGCACCATACATATGGGGGGGGGTGAGAGAGAAGGGCCCCTGCACCATACATATGGGGGGTGAGAGAGAGAAGGGCCCCTGCACCATACATATGGGGGGGGGGTGAGAGAGAAGGGCCCCTGCACCATACATATGGGGGGGGGTGAGAGAGAAGGGCCCTGCACCATACATATGGGGGGGGGGGTGAGAGAGAAGGGCCCCTGCACCATACATATGGGGGGGGGTGAGAGAGAAGGGCCCCTGCACCATACATATGGGGGGGGGTGAGAGAGAAGGGCCCCTGCACCATACATATGGGGGGGGGGTGAGAGAAAAGGGCCCCTGCACCATACATGAAGGGGGGGAGAGAAAAGCCCCTGCACCATACATGGGGGGTCGAGAAGGGCCCCTGCACCATACATGGGGGGGGGGAGGGGTCAAGAGAAAAGGGGCCCCTGCACCATACATGGGGGGGTCGAGAGAAAAGGGCCCCTGCACCATACATGGGGGGGGGGGTCGAGAGAAAAGGGCCCCTGCACCATACATGGGGGGGGGGGGGGTCGAGAGAAAAGGGCCCTGCACCATACATGGGGGGGGGGGGGGGGTCGAGAGAAAAGGGCCCCTGCACCATACATGGGGGGGGGGTCGAGAGAAAAGGGCCCCTGCACCATACATGGGGGGGGGTCAAGAGAAAAGGGCCCCTGCACCATACACGGGGCGGGGGGTCGAGAGAAAAGGGCCCCTGCACCATACACGGGGCGGGGGGTCGAGAGAAAAGGGCCCCTGCACCATACACGGGGCGGGGGGTCGAGAGAAAAGGGCCCCTGCACCATACACGGGGCGGGGGGTCGAGAGAAAAGGGCCCCTGCACCATACACGGGGCGGGGGGTCGAGAGAAAAGGGCCCCTGCACCATACACGGGGCGGGGGGTCGAGAGAAAAGGGCCCCTGCACCATACACGGGGCGGGGGGTCGAGAGAAAAGGGCCCCTGCACCATACACGGGGCGGGGGGTCGAGAGAAAAGGGCCCCTGCACCATACACGGGGCGGGGGGTCGAGAGAAAAGGGCCCCTGCACCATACACGGGGCGGGGGGGTCGAGAGAAAAGGGCCCCTGCACCATACACGGGGCGGGGGGGTCGAGAGAAAAGGGCCCCTGCACCATACACGGGGCGGGGGGTCGAGAGAAAAGGGCCCCTGCACCATACACGGGGCGGGGGTCGAGAGAAAAGGGCCCCTGCACCATACACGGGGCGGGGGGTCGAGAGAAAAGGGCCCCTGCACCATACACGGGGCGGGGGGGTCGAGAGAAAAGGGCCCCTGCACCATACACGGGGCGGGGGTCGAGAGAAAGGGCCCCTGCACCATACACGGGGCGGGGGGTCGAGAGAAAAGGGCCCCTGCACCATACACGGGGCGGGGGGTCGAGAGAAAAGGGCCCCTGCACCATACACGGGGCGGGGGGTCGAGAGAAAAGGGCCCCTGCACCATACACGGGGCGGGGGGTCGAGAGAAAAGGGCCCCTGCACCATACACGGGGCGGGGGGTCGAGAGAGAAGGGCCCCTGCACCATACACGGGGCGGGGGGGTCGAGAGAGAAGGGCCCCTGCACCATACACGGGGCGGGGGTCGAGAGAGAAGGGCCCCTGCACCATACACGGGGCGGGGGGTCGAGAGAGAAGGGCCCCTGCACCATACACGGGGCGGGGGTCGAGAGAGAAGGGCCCCTGCACCATACACGGGGCGGGGGGTCGAGAGAGAAGGGCCCCTGCACCATACACGGGGCGGGGGGTCGAGAGAGAAGGGCCCCTGCACCATACACGGGGCGGGGGGTCGAGAGAGAAGGGCCCCTGCACCATACACGGGGCGGGGGGTCGAGAGAGAAGGGCCCCTGCACCATACACGGGGCGGGGGGGTCGAGAGAGAAGGGCCCCTGCACCATACACGGGGCGGGGGGGTCGAGAGAGAAGGGCCCCTGCACCATACACGGGGCGGGGGGGTCGAGAGAGAAGGGCCCCTGCACCATACACGGGGCGGGGGGGTCGAGAGAGAAGGGCCCCTGCACCATACACGGGGCGGGGGGGGTCGAGAGAGAAGGGCCCCTGCACCATACACGGGGCGGGGGGGTCGAGAGAGAAGGGCCCCTGCACCATACACGGGGCGGGGGGGGTCGAGAGAGAAGGGCCCCTGCACCATACACGGGGCGGGGGGGTCGAGAGAGAAGGGCCCCTGCACCATACACGGGGCGGGGGGGGTCGAGAGAGAAGGGCCCCTGCACCATACACGGGGCGGGGGGGGTCGAGAGAGAAGGGCCCCTGCACCATACACGGGGCGGGGGGGTCGAGAGAGTAGGGCCCCTGCACCATACACGGGGCGGGGGGTCGAGAGAGAAGGGCCCCTGCACCATACACGGGGCGGGGGGTCGAGAGAGAAGGGCCCCTGCACCATACACGGGGCGGGGGGTCGAGAGAGAAGGGCCCCTGCACCATACACGGGGCGGGGGGTCGAGAGAGAAGGGCCCCTGCACCATACACGGGGCGGGGGGTCGAGAGAGAAGGGCCCCTGCACCATACATGGGGCGGGGGTCGAGAGAAAAGGGCCCCTGCACCATACATGGGGCGGGGGGTGAGAGACCCCAATACTGCAGGGGTTTGTACTTTGGGGGTCTCGCAAGCCTTCTATACACCCCGATACAAGGGAGGTCCCACACGCTCTCCACACACCCTGGTGACTGAAGATGGGTGGTCTTCTATCCCATTACTGGTGGAGAAGGAACCTCCTTTTTTATTAGGGGGGGGGGGGTGGTTCTCCTTACAATGGAGTTTTCAGATGGGGTCCACTCTCTCTGCATTTTGGGGTAACGGTGGGGGCATACCCTGCATCTTGGGGGTTGAATGAAATGAACACATTTGACCTGCATTGTCCTCCCCTTACTCCTTGCATTATAGGATATGGAGTGGGGGGGTCTCTAATACTGTGTTATGGGTCTGACCAGAGAAGAGTGTGCCTATACTGTGTGTATGGTCTTGAAGAGGAGGTGTCTACATATACTGAGTAGGGGTCTTCTTATGTGCTTTTTGGGTGGTGCCTAGTTTGCATTGGAGTTCTTGGTCTGGGGGGGATGGGTGCTTACACTGGTAAGGTTGGCTGCTATAGAAGGCACTCTTCTCTTTGGCATATTTTCCTATACCAGTCTTCCTTCTTTTCAGTGAATCGGGTCTGTGCCATAGAGGAGGGGGGGGGGGGTCTTATCTCATTCATTTGGCTGTGTGGACCCGGGGGTTGTTTGGTCTTTAATCTGGGTAATGTAGTTCTGTAGTAAGTGGGTGCAAGGAGACTTTCCCCCACAAGACTTTGCACCCACTTACAATTGCTATTTGGATGATGGTACCCCCAGCTCTTTATCCTTTAGCTAGTTCTTTGGAGACCTTTCTGCCACTATAATATAGTTCTGTGTAATGTGAGCCTGCCGCCCAGTCATGTGTATTTGTGTATTTTTGTTGGCTGACATTGAATGTGTTCCACCCAGGAGATGGTGTATCCGATGATGTCATGTAAACAGAGGCTAAATCATGAATGACACCTGATCCGAATGTGACTTGCTGCAGGTGAAGGTTTTCCCAGGGCTAGAGAAAAGCTCCTCTGTGCTAATCTCAGGCATAGTAACCCCGTCATCTATACAAGTTCATCAGAGACTGATATTTATGCTTGTGAACATTTCTTCATCCAACTTTGAACAACTTTTTGAATTGTTGAGGAATAAAGTTTAGTGCTGATGAGAAGGTGACTGGTGGATCAGAGTTTTATTTTATGATCCCAAGCCACTTTCATTTTTTTTTTTTTTTTCTTGTTCCCACAGCATTGGGTCATTAAGGTTGAGACCCAACAGAAAGATTCTCAAACTCTTTTAAAGTAGGAAGCCATATTTGATTATCTAGTGGCTCCTAAAAATTATGTGATGTTCAAACCCACAGGCCTTTACAAATTGTAGCTGTGTTACTTGCATTGGCTTAGTGCTCTTTAATATAGTTTCATTCATTCCAGGAAAATTGTATTTATTTGTAATTATTCAGAAGTATAAACATTCAACAAATCAGGAAAGTACTTCATTGTCATTAAACAATGGATCAGTCATTGTTTTTATGCTACATAAATCGGGGCAAGACAGTTCCAGGAGCCAGGTATCCTCTGCCCCTGAATGTGTACTGTTGTCAGTGGAAGCATATTACCCGGGTGCTAAATATTTAAAGGTATAGTCCACCTGTTGCAAAAAAAATAATAAATGTACTCCTATAGAGTGAATTTATACATTTTGTTTATAATGAGCCTGCAATGCGTTGCAACCACACGCAATGAATCGTGGTTGCAATGTGCAAGTCTATTCCTCCAGCCTCAGGTCCCTATTAAGCTTTATGGGTGCAATGCTCAGGCTCCTACAGACTATTCCTCCAGCCTCAGGTCCCTACCAAGCTTTATGGGTGCAATGCTCAGGCTCCTACAGACTATTCGTCCAGCCTCAGGTCCCTACCAAGCTTTGTGGGTGCAATGCTCAGGCTCCTACAGACTATTCCTCCAGCCTCAGGTCCCTACCAAGCTTTATGGGTGCAATGCTCAGGCTCCTACAGACTATTCCTCCAGCCTCAGGTCCCTACCAACCTTGGTGGGTGCAATGCTCAGGCTCCTACAGACTGTTCCTCCAGCCTCAGGTCCCTACCAACCTTGGTGGGTGCAATGCTCAGGCTCCTAAAGACTATTCCTCCAGCCTCAGGTCACTACCCAGCTTTGTGGGTGCAATGCTCAGGCTCCTACAGACTATTCCTCCAGCCTCAGGTCCCTACCAAGCTTTATGCGTGCAATGCTCAGGCTCCTACAGACTATTCCTCCAGCCTCAGGTCCCTACCAAGCTTTATGGGTGCAATGCTCAGGCTCCTACAGACTATTCCTCCAGCCTCAGGTCCCTACCAAGCTTTGTGGGTGCAATGCTCAGGCTCCTACAGACTATTCCTCCAGCCTCAGGTCCCTACCAAGCTTTGTGGGCGCAATGCTCAGGCTCCTACAGACTATTCCTCCAGCCTCAGGTCCCTACCAACCTTTGTGGGTGCAATGCTCAGGCTCCTACAGACTATTCCTCCAGCCTCAGGTCCCTACCAAGCTTTGTGGGTGCAATGCTCAGGCTCCTACAGACTATTCCTCCAGCCTCAGGTCCCTACCAAGCTTTGTGGGCGCAATGCTCAGGCTCCTACAGACTATTCCTCCAGCCTCAGGTCCCTACCAACCTTTGTGGGTGCAATGCTCAGGCTCCTACAGACTATTCCTGCAGCCTCGGGTCCCTACCAAGCTTTATGGGTGCAATGCTCAGGCTCCTACAGACTGTTCCTCCAGCCTCAGGTCCCCACCAAGCTTTATGGGTGCAATGCTCAGGCTCCTACAGACTATTCCTCCAGCCTCAGGTCCCTACCAAGCTTTATGGGTGCAATGCTCAGGCTCCTACAGACTGTTCCTCCAACTGCAGGGCCTTACAGTTGACAATCTGTTCCGATACATATCAATGTACAAGTGTGGGGACATCACTGCGATGCAGTGAGAACTACGAATCCCTCTGCCACGGTGACAGATGAGATTTGTAGCCTCCCCATTCACAGATTTTAGTGAATGGAGGACATGACTGTGTGGACAGAGCCAGGCACAGCCATGTCATATTGAAAGACCGGAGCCTGCAGGGAGGAGAATCAAATATTCAGAAAGGGGGCAGAGTAAATTGGGCATAGACTGCAGATTATCAGTGTTTCAAATAACACCCTAAATATTGGTGTAAAGTGAAACCTAGTCAGGTGGTTTATTCGTATGGCACCAAGATTCTGGTTTTTGAATTCCACATTAAAGCCTAATTCCAGACGATGGGGTAGTGATAAATCCTCTGTCAAATTTTATTATGATCTAGGTTTCCCCTCGCCTCCTGTCTGGATGTGATGGAACATCTTTACAATAGGGGCACAGACTTATTGTTAGTTTGCCTTGGCGGCACATCTGCATTCAGCACACCTGATTGGTTCCTAGTGCTGCTCTCTCTGACTGGTACTTACACTAGTTCCATATTAAATACATTTCATGTGTTAATGACACATATCCACATAAATTGTTTTTTGTTTTTTTTTTCTAATCTATGTGCAGTCCTATATTTACATAAGGAATCCATATTTACTGATTACATAGTCGGGCTGTGCTTCCTCCTTTGCAGCACTACACGGTGGTTGTGCTTTACTGCTTGATCTTGCAGAACAAATTGGTTGGCACATTGAAAACCACGCACCTGCTGTGTGGTTGATATGGTATCTGAAGAGTAAAGCCTCGTACACTTGGTACGATTGTTGGCCAATCGTGTGTCTGATTTTTGTCAAAAAGGAGTGTGCCAGGATCTTGTCTTGCATACTAACGATACACAATTGTGATAACACAAACATAGTGATGTGCTACGAAGAATGCCAGCTCTTGAGCGCCACCCTTTGGGCCCCTTCTGCTAATTTCGTGTTTGATTCCGAGCATGCGTGTTTGTACTTTCGACTTTTATGTGACGGATTTGTGTACTGACCATATGAAAATCTGACGTCAAGCCATTGTCCGCCGAAGATTTACTATCCAGTCGTCCAACATTTGTTGGCCAAAAATTGGACAACAATTGTCAAAAGGAGTGTACTAATGGTAAGATGTTAGGACAAGTCTGTCAACAGACAATCCCCTACCAACAATCGTACTGTGTGTACGAGGCTTTAGAGGAACTTTGATTTTGGAAGCAACAGAGAGCAAAGGACCAGTCCCTAGTATTGCCCTTAATCTGATCTTCCCCCACTGACTGTGCGCTGTCCTGCACTTTGTCTTAAGGCAGCCATATTGGTAGAGGCAATGAGGCATGTTGGTTTTTCCTTCTTTATGTCAAAGCCACCAGGAAGGAGAATGGTGAGTACAATAGCAGGCAGATGAAGTAGTGCCTTAGATCTCACACTGCAGATATACAGCGATGAGGCTGCTGACAATGTGAGGTCAATGATGTCAGAAGACGCCCTCCTTTGTATAGTGGAGGTGTGGGGTGGTGAATCCGGCACCCACAGGTAACTGGCCCGGCACAGTCAGCTTCCCTCCAGGTTTTTTTTTTTTATTATGAAGGCAACACTCAAAGCAAGAGCCAGTGCATTCATTGATCTACCAAACCTAGAACTGAAATCTGGGTGGACTAATCCTTTGATTTTTGGTGGGGCCCAATAAAGGTATATTAAAAAACAAAAAAAAAAAAAAAAAAAAAAAGGGCCAGTTTGTCCTTTAGAATTTAGGAGGGCTGGACTAGTGGGAGTAGACCATGTCCTTGCATCCAGTGGGAGAACATCATGCCCTATCTTTAGTTGACTAGCAGCACATCCTTGGTGTCAGTGGGTGGAATAGTGTCCCAGGGCTGGGATAAATGCAAAGAGCTGCAGCATGGAGACCACTGATCTATGGAATGCTTTCAGGGCCAGTTCACACCAGATGCAGTTCCATGCACAGTGTTCTCCATGTATTCCAATGGCTCTAGTTCACACCAATGCAGTCAGTTCCCTGACAAGGAACTGACTGATGTGAACTAGAGCCATTGAAATACGTGGAAAACACTGTGCATGTATTTTTAGGGCCAGTTCACACCACAAAAATGCACTCATACATTCCGGATCAGTTTTTGCATGCAGTTTCAGTGCAGTTCCAGTGTGTTTTTGATTTGCTAGCTTCCAGTACAGTTCTGTGCAGAAAAAAATGCAGCATGCTTCACTTTTTTTTTTTTTCTTCTGAACCAGAAACTGACTGCATTGGTTTGTGAACTAGAGCCATTGGAATACATGGAAAACGCTGCATGGATTTTTAGTGCAGAAAAAATGCACACGGAACTGCATCTGGGGTGAGCTAGCACTCAGTCAGAGGGGCACTTTGTCATTGATTTGTGTTTTTAAATTGTCTTTTGAAAACTCCTTTTATGTGCTTCAGTTATTGTTCTGTTCTGCACATACCTGGGGGACGAGCCAGGAGTGGAGCTAGACTTCCCAGGGGAAAACCGACTGATTCACTGCACAAATATTCCAAAGTATGGCTCTGATCCCTCTTGTGGCAAGCCACCTTCTGTCTTCTCTCCCACTATGGTTGGACTTTCAGAGTCAGCATGGGCCATAGCACATTGTTGCAACACTCCCTGGCAGTGGAAACCATTTTTTCCTCTTTCCAACAATTATTTATTTATTTTTTTTCGAGGAAAGTGTGTTGGGTTTTTATTTTTATTTTTTTTCCTATTTTGTCACTGTTTTGTGTGAGTTCCAGTGATACTAAGCAGGCTGTAGATTTGACAGCAGCTAGGTTTCTGCATACAGTTTAGCATCTAAAAGATCTTGGCTCATCCTCATAGTAAACATCTGTGCTTTTGTCTTCACAGTTATGGAAATAGCAGATACATGTGGGGCAGCTTGAAACTACTGGGAACAATAGTCTATGTACTAGAAAATTCTAAAGGAGCTATGATACTGTTCAACAACAAGACATGTTGCAGGAGTCATAAAGACAGGTGGATCATCTAGTATTTATGCTGATCTTGTGTCTTTGGGGGGGCCTGAGTTGGCTTACACTGTTCAGAGAAGGTTGAAGTACTAAAGTCACATTCATTGCATTAAATATTAAAGAGCATTAATCACTGATGCAACACATTTTATTAGGATTGTTGAAATGCTTTTCTGTACTTGAAAATGTGTGAATATCCTCAGTCCATCCTTGTAGCAGAGGCTGTTTGGCTCTTCATAACAAGCCCCAGCGCCGTGTACAGCTGATGGTCAGCTGATCAACTTCGGACACTTTCGGCATCTCCTTCTCCTCCGTACTGCGCAGGCGCTGCGCAGTAAGGGGCGGACACTATATGATAGGTGGACAGTTCTCGGCAGAACACCGGTGAAGGAGATGCCGAAAGTGTCCGAAGTTGATCAGCTGACCATCAGCTGTACACGGCGCTCGGGCACTTGTTAGTGATGGCTTTGCAAGAGGGCCCCTCGCGGGCTCGCTTTGCTCGCCACGCTTCGGGCACGCCCTCGCTGCGCTCGGCAACTATTTATTCTTACTCTATGTCCACTTGGATAGTAGGGAATGAACCTGGACATAGGGTAAGAATAAAAGCGCAGGCGCCATGTACAGCTGACGATCAGCTGTTGAACTTCGGAGACTTTCGGCGTCTCGTTTGTCCTCCGTACTGCGCCTGCGCAGTACAGGGTGGACACTTTTGGATAGGGGACTGTATATGACAAGACACCGGCAGAGTGATGCAGCAACTTACTGCTGATTGCAAAAGTGGAAGAACAAATCCCTGGACACCCTTTAGACGTACATGCTCCCGGGAGGGAGCTGGACCTGTATGGTGTAGACTTTAGCTATGCAGTCTTGCCCATAAGTTGCTTGAATACATTCTCAGACCTGCTTCTGGAACAGACAAGCAACTGATCAACAGAGCATAGCTAAAATCTGCAACATCCAGTGGCCAGCAAAAAGGGAAAATGAGGGTTGCCAGGGGTGTGCTCTTATCAAGTTCATCACTTACTCTGCTCCCAGTGCATCTGAATGTGTGACTACAAAAGGAGATATTGAGAGCAGAATGAATTGGGGCTGAAACAACTAATCAGCATAATCAATTATGAAAATAGTTGACAACTATTTTCATAACTGATTAGTTGGTCAGCTAATTAGTTGGCCTACATACAGAATGCATTATTTGTTTACATATCCAGAAATACAGTGCAACACACATAGCTCAGTATGCACAGTGCAGCACACATACAGCTCAGTACACAGTCCATACATATCAGTAAGTGCCTGAGAACTTGTGAATGTGTGAGGAGCAATGCCTCCCAAGACATAGTCCAGGACAAGAGAAGGAAGTGACTTTAAGTGGTTCTAAAGGCAGAAGTCGTTATTACCATAATGCATTCTATGCATTGATGTGAAAAACCTTAGGCTGCTTCCACACTGGAGCGGGAAGGCGTTGACGGTAAAACGCCGCCATTTTTAGCGCCGCTTTACCATCGTTTTTGCGGAGGTTTTCGGCCGATAGCGGGGCGCTTTTAACCCCCACTAGCAGCCGAAAAAGGGTTAAAACCACCCGCTGCAGCTTCCCCCATAGGAAGAGGCTAGCTATTGGGGGCACTCGCCATGTAGGAGGAGCGTACATAACCGTCGGGGGACCCAAAAAGAGGATTGGGGCTGCTCTGCAAAACCATTGCACAGAGCTGTTAAGTATAACATTGTAGTAATAGTTTTTTTTTTTTTTTTTTTTTTTTTTTTATATTTGTACCTTTTTTTTTTTTTTTAGAAACTCTTTAAGTGGTTCTAAAGGCAGACTTTTTTTCCCTTGCTATGGGGAACTCTGAAGGCAGAAGGAGCCAGAAGCGCCTGTGGGAGGCCTAAAAATAGGAGGATCAGGGCTGCTCTGTACCAGGTCCAACCTCTATTTTGTCCCCTAACCAATATAGCTGGTTATTTTATATTTGCCACCACATACAGTTGTGCTCATAAGTTTACATACCCTGGTAGAAATCGCATTAAACTACCCAAATGACCCTGATCAAAAGTTTACATACCCCAGTTCTTAATACTGTGTATTGCCCCCTTTAACATCAATGACAGCTTGAAGTCTTTTGTGGTATTTGTGGATGAGGCTCTTTATCTTCTCAGATGGTAAAGCTGCCCATTCCTCTTGGCAAAACACCTCCAGTTCCTGTAAATTTTTGGGCTGTCTTGCATGAACTGCACGTTTTGAGATCTCCCCAGAGTGGCTCAATGATATTGAGGTCAGGAGACTGAGATGGCCACTCCAGAATCTTCACTTTATTCTGCTGTAGCCAATGACAGGTCGACTTGGCCTTGTGTTTTGGATCATTGTCATGTTGGAATATTAATGAATGAATGCAAATGTTCTTCCCAGTATTTTTTGAGGACATACTGCATCATCTTGCCATCAATTTTGACCAAATTTCCTGTGCCCCTTTGTAGCAAACATCAGCGATCCACCTCCGTGTTTCACAGTAGGAATGGTTTACCTTTCATCATAGGTTTTGTTGACTCCTCTGCAAATGTAGCGTTTATGGTTGTGGCCAAAAAGCTCAATTTTGGTCTCATCACTCCAAATGACTTTGTGCCAGAAGGTTTGAGACTTGTCTCTGTGCTTTTTGGTGTATTGTAAGCGAGATACTTTGTGGCATTTGCGGAGTAATGGCTTTCTTCTGGCGACTCGACCATACAGCCCATCTTTCTTCAAGTGCCTCCTTATTGTGCATCTTGAAACAGCCACACCACATGTTTTCAGAGTCCTGTATTTCATCTGAAGTTATTTGTGGGTTTTTCTTTTCATCCTGAACAATTTTCCTGGCAATTGTGGCTGAAAACTTAGTTGGCCTATCTGACCGTGGTTTGGTTTCAACGGAATTCCTCATTTTCCACTTTGATTAGTTTGATCACTGCTGATGGGCATTCTCAATTCCTTGGATATACTTTTTTATTTTTATTTTTTATTTTTTTTATCCCTTTCCTGTTTTATATAGTTCAACTACCTTTTTCCTGCAGATCCTTTTACAATTCTTTTGCTTTCCCCACGACTCAGAATCCAGAAACGTCAGTGCAGCACTGGATGAAAGATGCAAGGGTCTGCCAGGAGTCCACAAACTCATTGACCTTTTAGGCTTCGTGCACACGAGACGGCGGTGCAAACTCTGCTGAACACATGTTTTTAAAAGCTGAAACCGGCATTTAGAAATGCCCGTTTTGCCGCATTTGCATGCCGCGTTTACCGCGTTTGCGTCTAGAAGCGTCTGCAGAGCAGAGAATGACATTTTGCGACCCAACTTTGGGGCCCCGTATCTCAGGGCCACTTGGTGCTAGGAACCCCAAATTTGGTGTGCTAACACAGTGGAACTAACAAAACATATCCAAAATTGGGATGTGTGTGATGGAAAAATCTGGACAGCCGCACTCCGGATTGGAAAAGTGAAAAATAAAATCCTCTTTACTGAAAAAGTAATAACATAACATAACCTGGGGCTCTCACAATCATCCACACAGCGGAGGACGGGAAGCTTGAACCCGGTCACCTAGAGCGGTGGTAACTATCTTATCCAAAATTGGGGTTTCTAGCACCAAGTGGCCCCGAGATACGGGGGCCCCTAAGTCGGGTCGCAAACTGTCATTCTCTGCTGCAGAAAAGTGCTTGACATTTTGTGACCCGACTTTGGGGCCACCGTATCTCGGGGCCACTTGGTGCTAGGAACCCCAAATTTGGATATGTTGTAGTGCCAGTTCCACTGTTTGCACACCAAGCTTGGGGTTCCTAGCACCAAGTGGCCCCAAGATATGGGGCCCTAAATTCGGGTGTCAAAATGTCATTCTCTGCTGCAGTTTACCATTTCTGTGTTTTCTGGTCCGCCGCGTTTGGCGTCTAAAACGTGGAAAACTTTTGCGTCTGAACCCATTTTTTTTGCTTCTGGAAAAATTAGGTTAAACACAACTGCCTAAACCCCAAAAAATAAGACTGTGTACATGGACACATAGGATAACATTGAATGAGTTTAGGGGCAGTTGAAAAAAGCGTCCAACTGCCTCTGAACGACAGCGTCTCGTGTGCATGAGGCCTTATTCTCACACATTACAAGCAAACAGATCACAGGTAAGGATGGTTACCTTTTTTTAATAGCCATTCAAACCCCTTTGTCAACTTGTGTGCATGTTATCAGGCCAAAATCATCAGGGTCATTTGGGTAGTTTCTGTTGCCATTATGATTTGAAAAGAGTAAATTGATTAGCCAAACACTAACCATGACTGAAAAGTTTTTGTGTTATCAATCATATTCTCTAAAAAAAAAATGGCCAAGAAATCATAAATTATGCCCAGGGTATGTAAACTTATGAGCACAACTGTAGATATATTCAAGAATACTATTTTTTTTTTTTTTTTTTTTTTTTTTTTTTTGTCCTTTACAATAGAGCATTTTAGAATCCATGCTCCTACAGGTTTCTCCTCTTATGTGCCCTATTCTCTGCTCTATTCAGCCCCCCCGCTGCTCTCATATCTATTAAATTTACTTATCCCCTCTGTACCAACCATAATAACATGTCCCTGTGTAATGTAAAAAATCTGCGGATCTGTACCTGTATAGGCTCAGCTGATTGTTGGCGCTCGCTCTTTCCTCTCTCCCTCTCTCCCCCTCCTGCCCAGCTGATGTCAGCGTGAGGGCTCGGCCCCGCCCACTACAGCTGTGAGCCTGAGAGAGGAGAGGAGCGCAATCAGCTGAGCACCCGGAGCGGAGCTCATATAGGTACAGATCGGTGGATTTTTTACATTGCACAGGGACACATGTTAATATGGTACAGAGGGGATAAGATCATTTTGGTGCGGGACAAAAAATGGGTCCTGCACAACTTTGGTCTGAATGCGATGCAAATTCAGCCATACAATCTGGCTGATTTTGTGTGTGTGTGTGTGTGTGTGTGTGTGTGTAATTATGTATGACCTTTCTGAGATCATTCATTACTAATTGCAGCTTTAGTTGACCTACTTCAGCTACTCTTGCATTCTTATAGACTCGTATGAAGAATTCAGTGAATAAAAGTATTTTGACATTGACTAAAAGGTGTTTTTATGTTCAACTTGTGTAAAGTCCTAACCTGACTTGGTGTCAGCCTTTTGTAACCCCCACTATAGTAGAGTTCAGATTGGGTCCTTGGTGTTACCCATATCACAATCAAGTGTGGTGCAGTGCACATGTGCAGACAAGAGCAGAATGACTAGAGGGTTGACCTGATCTGTCTAACTTTGCTGCTTCACTGTAAAATTGTAGGCCGTCAGCAGGGAGGGGACCAGGTTGTAGTTCTTAACATTTTTGTAAACCCTTTACAAATACCCTATGAAATGACTGGTGATACACAGATGAAATATAAGTTTTATCTGCAGTCTTCACTACATCCAGTCAAAGTGAAGAATTTATAAAGCTTGTCTGGGCTGTCAGGGGGGAAAAAAAAGGTGGATGGAGAGCTGAAGTGGCCCTTAATGAGGAGAGCTGATTGGAGGGCGGGGGAACACCCCCATCACACAGGAACACAGCTGAGGCTGTCAATCAGTTGGAGGTCCCTCCCCTGTCACCTTTTTTCTCTTGGTGTCAGGAAGACTTGTCAGAGGTGATTAATGCTGATAGCAGAGGAAGGAGGCAGCAGACAGATGTAACACTTGGTGTTCTGGATTGAGACAAGTATGACTATATTGAGGGATATGCTTTGTTCAAAAAAAAAGCGTATTCTATTGAATTACTGTATGTATTCTTCACTTGAAAAGTAGCTTCTATTGCTTTTTTTTTTTTTTTCTGCTGTGATCTGATTTCCTGTTCGAGGGAGGCTATGTTTATTCTCCATAGTCCCTCTGTATGTAGGGATGCAGCCACCCTCCTGTTCTTGCTCCTGAGATGGACTATGTAGTGTGCATAGAGCAGTGTACATGACTGCAACTAACGTGTACTCCTTGTTCTAAACAATCGGAGGGGGGATGGGGAGAGGTTCAGGAGCTCATGGAGGGTGTTGTGAGGAGGAACAACATGGTAAGGAAAAGATTAATGAAAAATAATTACAGGGCCAGTAAACAATTGATGTGTATGAATAATTTTGAGGAATAAGTATATCTTTTAGTGTTAACTGCAATATTGAAGTCCGGTCAACAGGAAGACTATGCTAAATGGCCTAGCTGTATAAATCTTAAGACTGGATGGATAGACCTACAAAACATCTGCACTAAAAACATAAGTGACACAGTAGCCTAGACTCTGTGAAATGTTAACATTTTCAGTTTTGTATGTAGAAGACCTGACTCTGTACAGAAGTGTAATCAGAGAGACATAGATTTTATACTATTGCTGTTGTTTTATACAAGTGGCGTCTGTCTTTTATGGGATTGTTGTACAGGACTTTATCTGAATGCTGCAAAGTGTCCCTCACTAGTTCGCCTTCAATTTAAAATTCTCTTCTATAATCTCCTGAACATCAATGTATTTATCCATTAACATTATTAAAACTCTTTACAGGAATTGGTTTATGATAATATCATTAATGGAGAGTACCTTCCGCCATGCAGAGGTTTTGCTGTCGATCTACATGCTACTCATTTTGGTATTTACATCATCTTAAATAGATCAGAAGGTTTTGTTTACATCTCAGTGCTTCCGTTTTGTGCATTTAGGTTGCTGTTTACTTGGCAGCTAATGGCTCATTATAGTGAGGAAATTACATAAATGCTGTTCTCTAGATATTTCATATATTTCTTGTCACTCCTAGTTCTGCTTCTTTTCACAGCGGTGATTGTGAGTATATTGGACTGTATGGAGCAATGCCGATCATGCAACTTCCTGTGTGCGGAGGGGAGCAGCATCCAGACAGTCATGGCCATCACTGTATGTAGTGCCATGGACTACTACAGTGATTTTTTTCAGTGGCCCTCGGGGTTTCAGATGTGAATGCATACATCAAGCCAAGCTGGACAAATTTTAAAGCTGTACTCTGGCATCAGCAAATATTGTCTAAATACAAGAGTCATGTATATTCTTTTCAATAGAGGTGTGTGTGTGTGTGTGTGTGTGTGTGTGTGTGTGTGTGTGTGTGTGTTTGTTTGTCTCAGCTGCATACTTACCTAGGTTTATGCAGCATCAGTCCAATGCAGCATCTGTCCCCCGATGCCTCTAACACTGAGAAGCAAGCGATTGAACACTGCCGATCACTTGGTTCTCACAGCTCCCTGAGCAGAGAGCTGCTGACTGTCAGTCACCGTTCTCTGCTCTGCCACCTCCTCGCTCACTGGAGTGCTGGGCTGTGGAGTGGACGGGAGCGGCCGGCTCAGGCTCTCAGCAACTCGCTGAGAGGCTGAGCTGGGTGTTGGTCCAGGGATCTGGGCAGATTCCGACTCCATGGTCTTGATGACGCTGAGCCTGACCCACGCTGAGCTCCACTCTCTGCTGAAAATGGGTCACAGGAGTACAGAATTCCCTCCTGTGATCCATAGAAGTACAGCCAAACGAGCTTTGGCTGGACTTCTCTTAATTTTGATGTTTTTGTGTATTTTTTTTCCAGATCTGTGCCGGTGTCCAGCGTTAAACTTTCCCTCTGTGCAGGAGCTTCCTGCAATAAAAGACCGGACACTGTTTCTCCTTGTGCAGGGAGATTGGTCCAATCTCCTCCCCCCTCCTGTAGTTCTCTGCAGGCAGTTTGTAGTGGGTGGAGCCTGCTGGGTCCCTCCCACAGCTCGGCTCTCTGATCAGGTTATGTACAGCACAATGATGTTGCTGCTACTTTTATAGATAATATGTGTTTGCAAGGGCATTTGGTGCACACAAAGTGGATTTATATGTATATTTGTCTACCTGGTGATTTAGACCCCTTTCTCACTGAGGTGTTTTTCAGGTGCTTTTGGGCTAAAAATAGCACCTGAAAACACCTCCCCTGTGGTGCCAGTGTGAAAGCCAGAGTGCTTTCACACTGGGGCGCTGCACTGGCAGGACGTAAAAAAAAAAAAAAGTCCTGCAAGCAGCATCTTTGGGGTGGTGTATACACCGCTCCTGCCCATTGAAATGAATGGGGGGGTTAAAAGGCACCCCGCTAGCGTCCCAGTAGCGCTGCTAAAACAACGGTATCCTGAACATGATTTTTCCGCATTCAGGAGAGGGAGGTTGAACATCTCCTAAATGCTGTTAAAAGCCTATGTATACATGGACACACAGGGTTTTGTGGAGTTGAGTTTAGAAGCTGTGGCAAAAAAACAACAAAACTCAAATTTAGGACCTGTAGTGTACATTTAAGGCCCCTTTCACACTGGGGCGGTGGGGGCGTCGGCGGTACAACAGCGCTATTTTTAGCGTTGCTGTACCGTCCTTGCAGCTGTATTCGGCCGCTAGCGGTGCAGTTTTAACCCCCGCTGGCGGCCGAAAAAGGGTTAAAATACCTCGTACAGCGCGGCTATAGCCGTGGTATTGCCGCGGTATAGCCACGCTGTCACATTGATTTCAGTGGGCAGGAGCGGTGAATACACCGCTCCTTCACCACTCCAAAGAAGCGGTTTGCAGGACTTTTTTCACCGTCCTGTCAGCGCACCGCTTCAGTGTGAAAGCCCTCAGGCTTTCACACTGAACAAACAGCGGAGGCTGTTTAGGGGCGGTTTGCAGGCGGTATTTTTAGCGCAATACCACCTGCAAACCGCCCCAGTGTGAAAGGGGTCTAAGCCTAAAGGTGGGTCGTGGTCTTGCACCGTGGTCTTTGGGTCTGTTATTGGGCATAGCTAAGTGCAATATCTATGGCAATGTATTATGGGGAAAAATGAATATTTGTATTTTTTTTAGTTTTGTGTTACTATAGTGACATTACCTAGTGTTGCTAGTCCTAGTTGTACAGTTTTTCAGTAGCAAGAAACTGTATTGAACTTTTGTCCTGAGGCTGTGAGGGAAAACGGGATTTAAAAAAAAAAAAAAAAAAACTCAAAAAAGGCAACTGCAGAGGAGTTCTGCAAGTTTGAGGAAGTGAATGATATAAGGGAAGAGGAGATGGAATAATATGATGGATTTATGATGTCCAGGGAATGACAAGCCGTTGTAACATAAAGAAAAATATTAATCTGGCAAACGGCTGAGCCAGGTGGAAAGTGACAGTGGAAGGTTCCAGGTCTACCAAAGACCACAAGCAGTCATAGTAATGGAAAGTCTGCAAATTCCTCCTCCACACTTCTGGGAGCATAGATCTTGGTGTATCTGAAATCCCACGAAAATTGGCTTTTTTCATCAGTATTCCTTCCAATAGATATGGCTTTTTTTTTTCACTTTTTTTTTTCTTTTAGCAGCACCTCCCCACCTGTAACCATGTCTGTCCAGGTGATTTTCAAGCCCCCCACCCCTGTAGCACCATGGCTCACAATTTTAGACCTTTTTAGGGGAAAACTTTTGCGCCATACTGGAGAATGGATCAGACTTGTGTGCTGCAGCAGTCTTTGTGTTTTCATGGTGAATGGCTCCTCATCCGTTCTTTGTGTCTCCAGAAACTTTGTGACTCCAGCTCCAACTTTATACATGAAATAAATGACCGGCAGATCAGGAGCTCTATGCATGTCTGAGTACCAAACTGATCAGATGGAAAAGATGCAATCTGGACATGTTGTGGGACCATCCAGCTCTTCAAACCAAAACACTTTTTTTTTACTGATCAAAGCAGAGTAATCAATGTGTATATTCTGTGGTGTCTTTCTTGCAGAGTCTGCTTCACTCTCTGATCTGGTTTTCACTTTGACATTTGAGCCTTTGATTTAGATAAGTAAATGAGGCCATAAAAGCACAGTATTGTGAGATGAAGGTCCATTTCCCAGCAAATCACAGGCTCCTATGTCACAATGAGGGAGGTCAGACTCCCAGTCATTTGTCCCAATTGCCCTGTCATCCCTCCTTGGTTATCCTGACATGAATAACACATGCTGGGAATTGTAGATAACACGGAGGAGTCTTTGGCAGGCGAGATTGTAGCTCATGTAAACGGTGACTAAACTGCAGTAGTGACCGGCTCCTCTTCCTGGGTGACTTCGGTGTCACTGGTCCACACTGCCATGATATTTATTGGAGGCTGCAGGACATCAAAGATTCTGTTCTATATCCCATGTGCTAAAGGGTGACACAGTCCTATTATATTTGTATAATTGGGTGGGAGTCCTTTTTTATGAGAGCATGTAAGCTATTTGGCATTCTGAACAGGAACCCTCCTGTTGGCCCTTGTGTATGAATTACCTGAACCTTTTTATGAGTAGTTGTGTGGATAATGATCCTGTTTTGGGTTTTGTTACGTTTGGGTGTATATTTGCCCTACATATGCTGTTTGCATTAATGTTTCCGTTGGCGCTGTACAAACCACGTTTTCCAAGCAAGGCTTAATGTAGAGGTTTGTAACTCTTCAAATGTTTTATTCAACTAAACAGCAAATTATGGTCCAAAAACAAGTTACAAAGCGAGCCCTGCCCATACAGCAAACTTCTAAATGCACGGTTGGCATGCGTGCATTTTGTTCATTTTTTGCCTTCCAAAACATTTTTTTTTTTTTTCGGCTAACCTTGTGATCCAAACCTCACCCTGCCGGACAACACAGCCTGGAAGATCAAACTACTACTGCCTAGTTCAGCATTACTTCTTCCCAGATCCCTTCCCAGCTATTTGTGATAATAGAGGTGAAGGGATAACTCAGGGACTTGCATTGCTAAAATGGTAGCAAATGTTAATTTGGTAGATAAAATGGTAAGAGACAGTTAAAGAATACTAGAAGCTACTGACATGAAGCGCACACACCTTCAGAAATGTACTGTATCATCCAATTGCTGAGCCATTCTGATTTGGCAAAGTACAGACACTTTAGGTAGTGGCGTATCTCACCGCTAAGCCAGGCCACCCGCCTGTTTCTATTGGCCTACTACAATGATGGCTGCCTCACTGGTAGTGGGGGTGCGGTGGAGGGGCAGCACAACACTCCTGAATGGAATCTGAACAAAGCGCGCACACACAGGCTGTTAACTGTTTTTGGCTGTAAAAACCCCAAAACTAGTGGGTTCTGAGAGGTGATTTTCAGCTGTAAAAACGCTCTAATGTCAAACGCAGATAAATGTTTAAAAACACGGCTCTCCAGCATTTACGTTTTTATCCCTTACTAATAGCAGAAAGTTGGTTTTTGTCTAAGAATACAAAAAAATGCTGAAAAACTCACTACAAAGCCACTGGTGTTTTTATAACGTACAGTGTGCATGAGGCCTAATACTTACCTGAGCTCCATCCCTGTCCAGTGATGTCCACGAGTGTCTCGGCCATCCGAGACTCTCCCTCCTGATTGGCTGAGACACAGCAGCGGCACCATTGGTGCCTGCTGCTGTCAGTCAGCCAATCAGGAGAAAGGGGGCAGGGCTGGGCCACAGCTTCATATCTGAATGGACACAGGGAACTGTGACTCATCTTGGGTGCCCCCATAGCAAGCTGCTTGTTGTAGGGGCATTGGATGGGAGGGAGGGGCCAGGAGCACAGAAGAGGGACCCGAGAAAAGGAGTATCTAGGCTGCTCTGTGCAAAACCACTGCGAGAGAGCAGGTAAGTATAACATATTAGTTTTATTAAAAAAAAGAGATTTTACAATCGCTTTAAAGGGGTTGTAAAGTCTCTGGGTTTTTCACCTTAAAGTGGATGTAAACCCACTCATTCTTTACAAACTATTGCCATAGTGGTTATCTATAAGGATATTCATGCCTCCTGCATGTATCCTTACTTGCCAAATGTCTCCCCTCTGTCTGTTATGAGACCCGAAAAACTGCAGATTCTGTGGGTGGGTCTGTTGTCTGGAGCTCGGTGGGTGGAGTCGTGATGTCAGTAGACTCCCCGCCCACCTCTACTCCTTCCTTGTCGACATGGATTTTCTCCTGTGTATTTCTTACGCTGAACTGCTATGATCACAGACATCCAGTCAAAACCGAGAAAAGTCACCACATGACTTCAGCATGCCCAATCTTGCTGAGGTGTGGAGCAGCCAATCCTGGGAGAGCTGGAGCATTAAGGCGGGGATCTGAAGTACACAGAATGTCTCTCACACTCCTGCATGAGAGGAGGAAATCGCCTGTCACTCACAGCAAGGGAAGAACCGACTACTATTTCTGTGTCAGTTTTTATCTCACTGAAAAAAGATGAGGACTGCTCAGAGCTGGATTAACTCTTCGTGGCAAGACTGAGCACAGATGACATGAAAATCCTATACTGTACAAGGTGCAAGCCTTGATTATAATAATTTTTTTTTTTTTTTCTTTGGGTTTACATCCACTTTAATGCATTCTATGCATCGGGGTGAAAAACTCTGTGCTGCAGCTGCCCCCAGAGTTTTTTTTTTTTTTTTTTTTTCTTACCTGAACCCATCGGTTCCAGCAATGAGCATGAGACCAGCGGCTCCAGCCCCTGTCTCTGTCCTCATTGGATAGATTGATGGAGCTGTCAATCAAATTCAGTGACGTGAGAGCAGGGGGTGGAGCCGAGTCCTGCTGTCTGTGTCAATGGACGTAGCAGCAGGACTCGTGAGCGTGTGCCCACACCGGTGCCCCCATTGAAAGCGGCTCTCTGTGTATGCACCAGATGAAGAGGAGTATCAGGGCTGCTCTGTGCAAAACCCTTGCACAGATGAGGCAAGTAGAACATGTTTGTAAAGGTTTGTGTTTGTTAAAAAAAAAAAAAAAATCACTTTAAGCTCTTAACTGGCCTTGTGTTCCTGAGCTGGTTCACTCAATAGTTGCTATAGTCCATAATGCTCCAGAGAACATAGTGCTGCCAACCATTCTAAGTGTATGCATACATGTGAAAAATAGTGAACAAATATCTGCGCTAACTAAAAAGGAAAACAAGAAAAGCAGCCAGCATAGTTTGTTGATTGATCAAACACAAATATAGAAATCCAAAATGCAGCGCTTAAGTAAAGCAAATTATATAAAAAATGTGTAAAAGTCCATTGAAAATCAATATAGGATAGAGATGACGTGGAGCCTCCACCAAACTTCAATGTGCAAAGGAAAAGCACACCACACCCACGTGCTATCAATCTGCTTACCAGAAAGATATGAAAACAAGCAATGCAATCATATGATGCAAGAGGTTAATAGTGGATCCGAATGGCACACTCCATACTTGATAGGCAGGTCATAGAAATATCCAGGTACATCAATATCAAAAAGACATCAGGCCTCACACAAGGAGATGGATATATTGTGTGATCACCAGCAGGATATAACCCAGTAAGGAAAAAAGCAACAATAGTGAAGCCCATAAAGGTAAAACGCACGTTTTTATTGTGGTCTACTTACAGGTAAAAAGGTACATCATCACATATAGAAAATACTCCGCGGCTCACAGCGTACTTGCATCGGCCAGCCTACATGTTTCATCCTATGTGGATATCATCAGATATCCACATCATCACGCCTCTGATGATATCCACATAGGATGAAACATGTAGGCTGGCCGTTGCAAGTATGCTGTGAGCCGCGGAGTATTTTCTGTATGTGATGATCCTGCTTTTGTGATTTGGTTCAATGATTTTCCCTAAAGTCTACACCAAGGCTGCATTCACCCAGGATTGAACGCGGAATCTGCACCATAATTTCAAATGGCTGTAAAACGTACGACAGGTCTGCAATGCCATTACTTCTAATGGCACCCTAATCATGCCACAATTTTTTTAGAAGTAATGGCATCGCAAATGCGTCCCATGTTTTGCGGGGGGGGGGGGGGTATATACAGTGGCGCTCAGAGTGACAAGTGGGTTTATGGATGTTAATACTGTATGTGTATCTGTGGAGGAGGTACACAAAATATGGTATGGGGAAAGGCGTAGTTCAAATGTATAAGAACTCCTAGTCAGGTAGTCCGATTTACTGGAAGTAGTGTGTCTGTTAAAAGTTCCAGGTAAAAGGAGCGCTCAGAAGGTGCAGCCAACTGGGCACATTATTTATTCACAAAAGAAAAAATGGCAACTCACACAAAGGAGGGGGTGGTCACAGGCCTATCACAAGGTGGCCTCGCCGTGTAGTCCTTGGCCAGATCGCTGGCGATGTGGGGCGCTGCTGGTAACTCGTATGCTCTGGGGTTTCCAAGGCTCCAAGTGGATCCTGCAGTCTCTTCAGCTGTGAATCCCTGGAGCTCATGATGTATGTAATACAGAAAGAATATGGCATTTTGCCAGTCTCTGTAGGCAACAGTAAAGACCCATATCAGGCAATATATATTTTAGCATCTCTCGTGTGTGTGCGGGTGGTTTCCATTTACTATGCTATTACTATTTAGGGTTTTTTTTTTTTTTTCCTGAGATTTCTGCAAGTGTGGTCTTTGAAAATTACATTTCAGTTACTGACCAGAACACTTTCCTATATTCTGTACCATCTAGTCTTCTTTTTTTTTTTTTTGTTTTTTGCTTTGTGATTAACACTCCATCAGGTGTCTCAGACTGCAATGCTGCCATGTGCTTGGGAAGCTGGTGCTTGTCATGTATCCACTGACTATCATTCTCTAGTGCTAACTTTGTGATCTTGGCTATGTAGGCATTTATTGTCAGTTATTACATTGAAGAATATTTTGCTGGTTTGCTGCCAACCATGTATCTATTACTAGCTATTTTATTTTGCTATACTGTCACCACACTCCTTGAACTGCTGCCATAGGTATCTGAAAAGCCTTTTGTGTTTTTAAGTGTTCATTGCTATGCACAGCGTTGTATTTCAGAAAACTTTTTTTTAACAATTGGTAATTTCAGAAAAAAACCTTTCTACTTGGGTATGGCCAAAGCTTATTTTTTAGGGAGTGGGCTTGTGCTCTCCTGTGTCACAGAATAGGCCAACCGAGCACTAAAGCCTGCTGACACAGCAGGTCCAGGTTCTGTAATGATCCTGACAATAATGTCGGGATCCAGCCAGATGCCTGATCAGCAGCTGGCTCAGCCTCTCGGGGTGTGCTGTTGCGAACCTGAGTCAGCCACTCCTGTCCCAACCCCAGCTCGTCGATTCCGTGAGTGCTGGAGGGGCAGAGAGCCGCTGACTGACAGCCATCACACTGCTCTGAGTTTAAGGAGATCTTAAATGGTCACATGACTACTTAGAACTGGTGGAGGACACAGCTGCAGCATCACACCAATGCTGCAGCAGGAAGGGGAGTGTGTTTTTGTGTCGTCCACACACACACACACACACCCACTTCTCCGTGAAGTTTCTGCTGCATCCTTTTCTAAGAAAAGTACTACAGAATATGCCTGCCTATGCTGGAGTCAGAGATTGAGTGCAAGCCCTCCAAATATAATGGATCAGCAACTGATGTCCTAGAGATTTGAAGTCTGTCGTGCAAACAGAGCCGTAATCCCATAACCACCTAAATAACTCCATGTGTGTTAGTGAACTTCTATAAATCACTTGGACTCATCTCGTGCTTCTATTGCAGGTTACAAAGACTTTGCTTGCAGTGCAGATTCTCTTCATTTGATACTTTCATACATAAGGACTAATGTCATTTCACTGGGAGGGGAAGGGAGTGAGAATTAGATTAGCATGGAATTGTAATTTTGTTTTGCGTTCCTGGTTTGTTAAAGATGAAGAAATCTGTACAGAAGAGTATAGAACAAACAATGTGATTGCTATGTTTTCAGCGTTCCACATGTTTATATATCGCACATAAGCAAAGAGAATGTGTTTTCATAGAATTGTCAGATCAGACGTTTACGGCCCATTACCATTCCTTTCCTTTAACAGAGGCTGAACAACGAACACAGCTCTGTTTAGAGCGCTCACATTCAGTTTGTTTTTGTTGTATGTTTTTTCTTGGCATGCTGGGGAGTGGTGAGTGACCAAACATGGGACCTACCTACATTTTAAAATGATGTGATGTATTCTTTTCAGCCTCAAAGGGTAACTCCACTTTTGTGGTGAAAGGAAAACTGCGAATAACTAAATACAGTGGAACCTCGGATTGCGAGTAACGCGGTTAACGAGCATCTCGCAATACGAGCGCTGTATTTCTAAAATCCTAATTCGGTTTGCGAGTCTTGTCTCGCAGGATTCAGGCCAAAGCGGTGTGCAGTACCGCTTTTGGCCTGAGGTGGTAGGCGCCGGAGCAGAACGGCGGCCATCGAGGCTCGAGGACAGTTCGGCTGACCTCGGCAAACCTCGGAAAGGCTCGTGAACTGAGTCTTTCCGAGGTTTGCCGAGGTCAGCCGAAGTGTATTCGGGCCTTTTCGGCTGTTTCCGAGGCTCTCTGTCGCCCCCCGCCTCTGGCCGCATGCGGTATTGCATCCCATTGAAGTCAATACGGAACAAATTATTTTAACTTCCATTGACTTCAATGAGAAAAACTCGGTTTGATATGCAAGTACTTTGGATTACGAACATACTCCTGGAACGTATTATACTCGTAATCCGAGGTTCCACTGTAATGTACTGTAATATATACAATTGCGACACACGTCATAATGTAATTGAACCTTTCCTTTTCAATCTGCAGGCGCTGTAATTTTCTGAAAATGCAATGAAATTTGGCTATCTGGGGGTGTTCTGTACACAGAATGCCCTCCAGAAACCTCTTCCTGCTTGTGTGATTGGCTCACTGATTTTTTCCCTGATGTCTGCACTAAGATCTAAGTCAGATTTCAAGCATCCCCTGCAACAATGTCATTTTTGGTAAGGTACTCCTGATTTATGAAATCACGTCTAAAGGGATGCAGACCCTGCAATTTTCCTTAGAGCCCTGCAGGTGCAGCAGCTGATTGATAATTATGAAACCACATCCATTAGATTCACTTTCCAAATGGACACAGACAAACAGTGATTTCTTCAGAATTTTGGAATCTGCAACAAAGTTTAGGGTCACACTTGTGCTGCGACTTGGGACTGCAAGGTCGCATGACAGGTCATACCCCATGATTTCCAAAGAGTACTGTTCACATCTGTGCGACTTCAAAGTAGTCCCTGCACTAGTTTGGTCCGACTTTGATGCAACTTGAGGTCCCTAGACCTTAAGATTAAAGGCATTGCTTAAAGTCACGTGTCTTTCAGGTTGCACAAGTGTGAAAGGGGCCTAAAGTTCACCTTTAGGAACATGGTAACATGTTCCAAATGCTGCAGCTGCTGCCCCAACCCTCATGACAGCAGTACAGGGAGAAGTTCCCCATACTGGCTGTCACCTTTTGAAATCGGCTCTGTGTGTGAATGACCTACAAGCCCCAGCATGCTTTGCAGCTGTTGGCTTGTAATTCTCCATGAACTACCACAACGCTGTGGAGCATCGTGTTCGTTTTTTATTCTTCCTGTCAGTATATCTGCTTGCCCATACGGGATGTACGGGCACACAGATACACTGACAGACCTGCATGGCACCAGTGATCTGCTGATCGCTGGTGCAATGCTTTACAAAAAAAAAGTGAGATTATTATATATTTTAGAAACTAACTTTTCCTTTCAAATCCTTGTAATGTACATAATGACCCAGAGGATTTTTTTTTTCTCTCGACAAGTTACTCCTTTATGTCTGAGGGCAAAATTTTCCCAAAAAATGATCAAAATGACCAAAAAAAAGCAGATTATTTTTAACCAATCCCCAATTCTAAATTAAAATCTAAATCCCTGCCAAGCGCCTACAGCTGCTACATAAAGCTGGCCATAGTTAATTTATTTTCATTCAGCCAGCAAGCAGTGTGAATGGGGGAATCCCCTGATGCTGTCAGGATACCCTGATCAGCAGCTGATTTAAAAAAAAAAAAAAATATCCAGCATGTCCCTTCCACAGAAGTAGATCAAACAATCAACTTTTGCTGGGCAGGGACAGCCACACGATGACTGAAATTTGGCTGCTCCCTGCTAAGCTGGATCTGTTTATGGCTAGCTTTAAAGTGGCTGTAAAGGCAGAAGGTTTTTTATCTTAATGCATTTTATGCATTTACGATAAAAAGCCTTCTGTGTGCATTAGCCCCCCTTCATACTTGCCTGGCGTCCATCTCAATCCAGTGATGTTGCAGCAGTGTCTCGGCTGCCTGGGACTCCCTTCCTCATTGGCTGAGACAGCAGCCCGACACCATTGGCTCCCGCTGCTGTCAGTCAGTCAGCCAATAAGAAGAGAGGGAGTGGCCGGCCTGCGGCTCCATGTCTGAATGGACACACGGATGGGTGCCCCCATAGCAGGCTGCTTGCTGTGGGGGCACTCAACAGGATGGAGGGGCCAGGAGCACCAAAGAGGGACCTGAGAAGAGAAGGATCTGGGCTGCTCTGCAAATCAATGGTAACAGAGCTGGTAAGTATAACATGTTTCGTTTTTTAACTAAAAAAGAGACTGTACAATCACTTTAATGCATTCTGTGCCTGAGTATCACCCCTATACTTGCCTGATCTTGATCCAGTGTTCTGCATGAGGGCAGTGGCTCTCTCTCTTCTCGTCTATAGACGCAGACTGGGCGGCTTGAGCCCACATGAGTGCCACCATAGAAAGCGGCTACCTCTGGGGGGGATTTGCTGAAGAGGTGGATACAGGAGTGCTGGCAGGGAAATTGAGAAAAGGAGGCTTGGGGCTACTCTGTGCTATACCAGAGCAGGTAGGTATGTTTTTTTTTTTTTTTTTTTTTATTTATTTAAAAAAAAATAAAAAATCCAAAGCTTTAGTATAAGAGTATACTTATCCAAATGGCAACGTTCCACACTGGGTAATACACACTCTTGCATGAACTGCAGTTGCTTACCTGCTGCCCAGAAATCTGGGAGAATGTTGACAATGTGGGCTGAAGACAGTTTGGCAGTGGATACAGATGTATTTCAATGTCGGGTGGCCAGATTGTGCATTTTCCCACCTGACTGAGACTTGAATTGAGAGAAGCAAACGGTATAGCATATAGCGCAGCAAAGCAGGGAGTCCAGTCTGTATTGACCTAGCTGCCCACCTGTACAGATAAAGCTAAAAATTACACATGTTCTGTGCATTCCCATGCATGCAGCCCCTATTGACATAAATGGGACTGCCTGCACGGGGATGCAAGGGACACCTGTGAGGGTGACGGTGCACGGGTGTACGCTGTAGTATGCCTGTGTGAGCGAGCCATATATAGATATATAGATAGATAGATAGATAGAAAATTGTCATTGTTTCACTTCAAATTGTGGCTGTTGGGAAGGTCAAGCAAGTCTGGAGTCATTAGCTAAATGTGAGTCAGATGTCTTGACCGAGCATTTCAGCAGCATTATCCAGATGGAAAGTGAAGTTGTTGTTGTGTTGAGTCTGAAGTGTGGGATGATTCCTCAGCAGAGCTGGATGAAGGATTTGGATGGAAGTCTTGGAAGATGTGTGTCAGCTTTGAGGATACAGGTGCAGGGTAAGACTCCTTCGTATCAAGATAAAAAAGAGCGCGTTCTGCAGGAGGTAAAGAGTTTACTTGAATCTTGGCAGGAGTATTGATGTTAGAATAGCAAGAAGAGATTTGTTTTCCATGAAATTTAACTGATAATGGAGCCATGGATAGGTTACTGTTTTAGAAACGCTATTTTTGTATGATTACTGTACACTCGATTATGAGAAACGGTAACATCTGGAAAAGCATTGATGGTTGTGTATGTGAAAGTTCTGTGACATTTAAATGGCACAAGGCACTGTATGACTAGAGATGTCTGGTCTTGGAGAAAAACAGGATATCTGTTTAAAGTGGACCTGATTTCAAAAAGTGAAGACCTGCCATATTATAGGGAATATGTAAAAATGGTAAATGTGCCCGAGCAGTACCCTGAAAATCTATCTTTTTTTTTTTTTTTGTGTTTTGTGTTTTGTTTGGAATTCCCCTTAAATAGCAGTGCAAAAAAGAGAAGGCTGTATATCTGCAGTGTGATATCTAAGGCACTGCTTCCTCTGATAGTCCTACGAGATGTAGGGTGAACTCTAGTAATGACAATAACCAATGTTAAACTTGGCGCTGCTTCTAAATGTACTTTTATTGATCACACTAATATATAAAGTGCTTGTGCAATCATTAGTCCATTATAGTGCAATCATAGGTGAAACAGTCCATCCATGCAGATAAGGTGCCAAACAAAGTTTATTCCTGCTTGTGAAGATTCAAGTGCCACTTCAAGATAAATCTTCCTCCGCTGTCGTGGAAGTGATGGACGTTAACTTGATGGCTGGAACGCATGCCATGGCGGCGCTTATACATGTTTACATGCCCGAATGGTTTTCATTGCTGTAAGTACATTTGTTTTTAAACATTTTCAATAAACCAAACAGTATTATGCTATATACATCTCTATTCATTGGTATACCATATACCATCATGATGGAAACCTTGTAATTGGAGGAGAAGGAAGGACGTAGATTAATCCATTGGTACAGGACAAAGACCATGCGGTTTTGAATCTTTTTGCTGGTGAGTGGGGACTCAGGAGGGGAGCAGAGAGTGGCACTTGAATCTTTCACAGGCAGGAATCAACTATGTTTGGCACCTTATCTGCTTGGATGGACTGTTTCACCTATGATTGCACTATAATGGGCCAATGATTGCACAAACACTTATATATAAAAATTCGTTTGATCAATATAACATTTTATAGAAGCAGCGCCAAGTTTAACATTTGGTTATCATTTCATGGGGCCTCTGACCTTGCACTACAGCAGCAGCTTCAACTAGAATTGGTATATACCAAATACATTCATATTTTATAGTTTTAGAAAACCTCATTTATCCATTTTTTATTTTTTGGGGGATATTTAATATTTCACAGGTAGAGAAGGACTTGTAACCATAGTGTGGGTATTTTCACCATTTCATTGAAATCTAGTAATGCCAGTATTGTGCTGCTCACTGTTGCTGGAGGTTCTGACATGAGGAAGCAGAGCCTTGCCTCTACCAAGATGGCCACCTCCACACAGGGAGACTGCAGAACAAGGCATGGTAAGTCAGTAATGGGGAAAGATCAGCTGCAGGAAGATCACATTCAATGCTGGTGACTAAGGATGAGCTCCGGCGTGTTCGCATGCTGCACGTGAAGAGCCCGCCAGGAAGTCGGCAATGCACTGCGCTAATCACAGGCAGTGAGACATTTCCCGATCTCTGCAGCTGCACATCGGGAAAATGTCTCACTGCTTGTGTTTAGCGCTGTGCCGAGTTCCTGTCGGGCTCGGCACATGCAGCATGCGAACATGCCGGAGCTCATCCTTACTGGTGACTAGTCCTTTGCTCTTTTGACTGTCTGTCTTTTTTTTTTTTTGGACACAACTTCCAGAGTTCAGTTCCTCTTTAAAATGAGCTGGTAAAATGGGTAATGCAATATTTATTAGCAGTTAACAACACTTTTTTATTTCATTTCCTTGCAGTGGTGTAGCACCTAATATGCAGTCCAATTATCTAAAAACTTGAAAGATTTTGTGCCTGTGCCCACCCACTCCACCACATCATGCTGATTGACAGCACAGCTACTAAGAACAAAGCATTCATGAACTAAGAACAAAGCATTCATGGTTGGTTGGAACCTATCATGTGTAACTACTGAGTAGGAGGCGTGGGAACACCCAATGCTTCTTCCTCATGCCTTCTAACAAGAGAGCACTAGAACATACACATTTTCAGGTCTTTCTATGGTAGCTATTAAAGTAATAAATGCAATATTGCTACCTGTAGTTGTTCTGTTCACAGAATGTGTACTGACCACTCCCCAGAAACATAATTTCCTGCTTGTGTGATTGGCTTACAAATTTTCCTGGAAGTCTACACTAAGATACAAGTCAGACATCCCCTACAACAAAAATGTAATTTTTGGTGAGATACTCCCAATAGGAAATCACATCTAAAAGGATGCAGACCCAGCAGCTTTCCTCATTAGTGCTCTACAGCTGACTAATAATTATGAAACCATTCCCATTGGACTCGGCACAGAGGAATAAACAGTGATTTCTTCAGAAAGGCAAAAGGTAGGAATCTGCGATAAAGGTTGTTATAATCCTTGCAATGTACATAGATCACCCATAGATTTTCTCGAAACAAAAAGGGAGTTTCACATTTAAGCTTTGTTCTAGACTTGAATTCCAGTTTAGGGAGAACCATCGTAAGACGGCTGTCACCAAACAAGTGTCTCCAATGTATATTTTTCCTTCACCTCCAATTCCAGTGATCTTAAAGTGTTACTAAACCCACAACAGTAAAATCAGTGTTTATATGCAGTAAAGCATGCTTGTTATACTCCCTATGGAACCTAAGGGGTTATTCCTCTGCATTGGGTAAAAAGGCTGTATGATCCAGGTTCATCTGATCCTCCTCTACTTCCACTGTCCCCAATCCATCTGACAGTACAGAGCCTTGGGAGGCACTCTGCACATGCCCAGTTTGGTGTGTATTGCTAGAGGTTGTGTGTGGGATTCCCCCCCCCCCCCCCCAGACAGAGGATAAGGAGTCATGCAGCCTCATAGGACAGTCCGAAGCATGAAAACGCCTCCTACAAGCTTTAACCAGACACATATTTAATAAAATAATTGCTTTTCCACGTTCTGTGGGAGACCAGTTAAAGTAAATGCAGGGTCCTGGGATAGTAACACTTTAACTGTAAAATGTTGGATTTTCCTTCATTTCTGAAAGTGATAATGGTCTAGAAGCAAATGGAGGGGTGGAACTCTGCATAGCAGGGACACAGACAGCAACCAAACCTGACAGGTAACACTTCTCACTCTATCCAAAAACACAAAATAGTTTCGACTTTAGGTAATCTTTATTTGACGAATTGTAACAGATGGCCGTCTGATGTAAACAGGCAGGCAGTTCGTTTACATCCAACTGCCCATAGAGGAGAGCGGGCTGTGTCTGTGTCCACTCTGCATAAGGGAGACTGCATAGGTAGATTGTATGGGATGGGAAAATGGGTCTTGATGTCCTGTATAGAGAATTGACTCCAAGCCACTCATGCTATCGATTAAATTTGCATATTTGCCCCTTCGCGACTGCGCTATAGCCGAATGACGTCTACAGCGTGGCTACACTCATATGACGGCCTCCCATGCTCTTGCTACCTGCATGCCACCTTTGGCGCACATCGCCTGTGATGGCTGCAAAGAGCCAATCACGGAGCCCCTTTACCACGTGATCAGTTGTGTCCAATCACAGCTGGTCATGGATGTAAACGGGATTTGCCGGTTATCTGCAATCTCCTCCACTCACGCTGACAAGTGTGGAAGGGGGTGAAAGTGCCCAGCACGCAAGTGGTTAATCTGTAGCCGGTAAGGAAACGTGTTGGGTCATTTGGAGGTTCTTGCAGTGAGATGCCTTGTGATAGATTTCCTCCAGTGAAAAGGAGTTATCTGTAAACAAACAGCCGCTGGTGGATATTTACAAAAAGAACCATTAAATATGAACAAGAAGACTTTTGTATGTGTGTAATATTTGCTTATTGCCTATAAAATAGAGCCGACGGAGATCCTGTGACATTCATTCATTCTCTGACTGCTGAGAGGGGTCGAGCACAAAACTGCCCCTGAGCGATCCCTGGTAAAGTCGTGTTTTGTTGCGTTCTGAGAGGGTCCGTCTAGCACAGCGAGGATTTCAATGCTTGAAAATTCCATTCTATACAATGGCAGCCTGTCTGTGCCTGCTGTGTCACAGAAAAGCAGCAAATCAAGGGGATTTCCAAGAAAAATGGAAATTCTCTATTTTGTCTGGAATGTCTCTAGCAGCACAGAGCCGTCGCCCCTCTTGGTACTTTGTAAATGGCATTGAGATACGTTCTTCCACTGTCAGCCATAGATGGCAAATTGAAGGGCAAAAATGAACTATTTTTTCCATAGATACCTGTTCTATTTGTGTGCAATTACCTGTTTTATCAGTAGATGACATTTTAGTTAAAGTTTTATAACATTACGAATAATAGATTACCTGTCTCTTGATGGAATGGGTACTTTCATTAAAAGAAGTCCAAAGATTATTTTTTTTTTTGGTCATACTTCTCTTTTGGGTCACAGGAGTGCACTTTCTTTTGCCGTACTGTGACCCAGTGTTGAATAATTGGCTATTAGCAGCTATGAGCTGATGTGATGGAAACGCTCCAGGATCTGGAAGAATCGGGACAATATTGTTGGGTTCCACCCAAATGCCTGATTGGCAGTTGGCTCAGCCTCTCATCGTTCGCCCACGAGCATGGGCCAACCAATCCTGCCCCCTCCCCAGCCCAAAGCTCAAGTGAGTTCTGCAGAGCGCAGATGACTGACAGCCACTGCTCTCCGCTGGGAGCGGACTGAGAACTAAGCGGTCATGTGATGGCTCAGTTCTCTGGCTTAGAGCCGGCGGAGAAAAGCTGCAACTGGGAGATGAGTATAGATGTTTGTGTGTGGGTTTTTTCTTTTATATTCCTGCGTGTCTTATTTAACCATACACTCCACTCTGTTTGAGAAACCGAAATCTCAAGTTCCTGGATATGAGGAAGTATGTGACCACCTTCCCTACCTCCCAGGATGCAGTGCTCGGCTGCCATATAGGAATTGCTAGAGAGCTTTGAAATTAGGGAAGAGCAAACACCTCTACGGGCAGGTACTGTTAGGCTAGGAATGCCATAGGTCACTGTAATCTTCTTAAAACTGAGCTCCACTCAAAAGGGCACGCTCCGCTTGTTTGCTCCACCCTCCGCTGCCACATTTGGCACCTTTTCGGGGGCAGTGGGTACCTGTGTGTTTGTTTTTTTTTTTTTTGTTGTTTTTTTTTTTTGACAGATGCACATCCCCTGGAAGTTTTGGCTCGCCTCCTCCTTCCCCCGCCACTGGGCCATTCACAAAGCTCAGCGAGCATGTGCAGTAGGGAACTGGCTGTGAAGAGGTAAGGCTTCACTGCCGGTCTCCCTTAAAATTATTATTATACAGGATTTTTACATAGCGCCAACAGTTTATGCAGCGCTTTACAATATAAAAGGGAGACAATACAGTTATAATAAAATACAAGAGGATTAAGAGGGCCCTGCTCAGAAGAGCTTACAATCTAATAGGGTGGGGCAGGTGGTACAAAAGGTTGCAACTGTGGGGAATGCGCTGGTGGAAGTGGTAGGAGATTAGTTGGAGACGTGATAGGCTTTCCTAAAGAAATGAGTTTTCAGGGATCGCCTGAAGGTAGCAAGAGTAGAGGATAGCCGGATAGATGGAGGTAGCGAGTTCCAGAGGATGGGAGAGGCTCTGGAGAAGAGCACGAGAGGAGGAGATGAGAGAGCTTCAGAGTAGGAGGTCTTGAGAAGAGCGGAGAGGACAATTTGTGTGATATTTGGAGACAAGATTGTTGATGTAGCTCGGGGCAGAGTTGTGAATGGTTTTGTATGTTGTGGTTAGTATTTTGAATTTAATTCGCTGGGTGATTGGGAGCCAGTGTAGGGATTGGAGTAGAGGGTTGGCAGACACTGAGCGGTTGGTAAGGTGGATAAGTCTGGCAGCAGCATTCATGATAGACTGAAGAGGGGAGGAGCTTATGGAGAGGCAAGCCAATGAGAAGGGAGTTGCAATAGTCAAGGGGAGAGATAACAGAGGAGTGAATGAGGAGCTTGGTGGTTTCATTTGTTAAAAAGGGGCGAATTTTAGAGATGTTACGGAGGTGAATTCTACAAACTTTTGACAATGATTGGATTTGAGGCTGAAATGACAAGTCAGAGTCTAGGATTACACCGAGTACCCTGGCGTGAGGGGAGGGACTGATAGTTGCATTGTTGATTTTGATGGAAAAGTCATGGAGGGGTGCACGGGCAGTGGGGAATATTAATAGCTCAGTTTTAGAGAGATTTAGTTTAAGGAAGTGGTGCGACATCCATGCTGATAAGTTAGTAATGCGAGAGGAGACTGAAGGAGTGAGGTGAAGAGTAGACAGATGGATTTGGGTGTCATCAGTGTATAAGTGGTATTTGAAGCCGTGGGCGGTTATCAAGTGACCAAGGGAGGAGGTGAGCAATAGTTGCTAATTGCTAATAAAAGCAATAGTGGCGGCAGTACCTGAGAGCCTTCTGAAAAATCTGCCGGGATGCCACCATTGCGGGATCCCTGGACAGGTAAGTCAGCAGCTCCAGTATTTTATAGCTGCTGACTTTTAATTTTTTTGGGGGGGGCTCTGCTTTAAAGTTGCAGCTAACTATGGTGGATCAAGGTGTGTGGTTTTTTTTTTTGTTTTTTTGCACCCGGTGTGCATGTCAGTGGCTATACTTGGTCATACTCTTGTAAACATGATGCTCCTGTGCATGTGCACAACATATTTGCTAAATGCACAAGTCCTATGACCGCTTTGCCAAACCAATCGGGACCTTGTTTGTCAGAGTTAGCCGTTGGTCCCAACCGCTACATGTGCAAACCTTTGCTTGGCTGGGAAGCTCTGTAGGACAGATCACCGATCAGAACTAGTTAAAGAGCCAGGCGTTGAGTGTCATTGTCCACAGCCTGCGACTTATTCCTTTTTTGCTGGTACATGATCTGTCATTACAAGTACATGTGTATTTTTTCAGTCTGTGAAGTGCGTCCTCTAATTAGATTATTTGTCTCCTGGGCAATGAGCTTATTACTGCTAGAGAAATCTGGAGCTGCCTCTGTATGACTGACTTGTGCTATCAATGTTTATGCCTTTTATTGTTATTGCCACTCAGTGTTGAGAACCTCTCAGCAGTGTTTGACAACTTATCTACACATTTATTTACAGAGGGCATGTGCATGCAGTGACAAAATGTGCTTTCTGTGGTCTGGAAAACAGCGAATATGAAGCAACACTGTCCTACCAGCAGTAAGTGTATAGAGTGCAGACAAATTTGCATTAACCCTTACACAATAACGGGCATCATAACAAGCATTGTAATGTGAATTACTACAGCACACCATAAAGCACCACAATATATACAAATGCAAATGTGCTGCATTTAGAAAAAAGAGCAGGTCCTAATTATTTTTATTTTTTCTTGTGTGACTTGAGTTGCTTTTGCATCCTAATTAAAACGAATGGACTGCCTAACTCAATGCCATTCATTATGGTGAGGGATAGGTCCTAAAGTACTGTTCTATTAATGCTATACCTAAACATGAGTGAATATACTGACCAAAAGCATTATAAGTCTCATCTGTCACAAGAGATTTTGAAGTTGGCGTATTTAAATAACGATGGCCTTCCAACACCCCACTTTAAGACCAGACCTTTTCTCCCACTCTGTTTTACATGTAACATTTTTAATTGCAAAAAACACAGTACAAAACCCAATTTTTTAGGTAAAAGTATAAAAGATGTTATGCCGAGATAATGGGTATCAAACATGTCATGCTTTAAAATTGTGCACGCCCATGCAAGGGCCCCCACCGCCACACTGATCACCCCGGCTGTCCCCCTTTAGTCCTCCGGGTCCCCCTCTGTGCTCCTCCTCCGGGTCCTGATCCATTTAGTCCTCCGGGTCCCCCTACGCTCTCCAGGTTCCAATCGGTGTTGTCCTCATCTGGTCCCACCATGTCCCGGATCGCTCAGGAAAGAGCTGGTAAATCTGTCATTTACCAGCTCCTTCCTTTTCTGAATCACTGACTGTCCATTCATAACTGAGCATCGTAACCTGTGTTTACGATGCTTCAGTTTATGAATGAACAGGAGCCTCTGTCTCCTGTCCATTCATCTTCAGTGCAGCTGAGGCTGCAGAGAAAGGGACTGGGAAATTCCTATCCTCAGTCCCTTTGTTTAGACCCCTGATATCTCACCAACCCCCCCCCCCCCTCCCAACAGGGCTAATTAAAAAAAATAATAATAAAAAAAAAAATAATAATTTTAAATAGACACGTCCACTCCCCACTCCTTCCAAAAAAAGCATTGTAAAAAAAAAAAAAAAAAAATTGTAAAAAAAAAAAAAATCATATAAAATAAAACTGACAGTCCGTGCCTTATCAGTGCCACTGTCATTTGACATTAAAATTTTTTTTTTTTTTTTTGGATAAATGGCCATATTCCTATATTTGATACTCCCAGTCTGCACTTGAATTGCCAGCTCCTCCCATCTGTCACATTCTTTATTTCTTATCCTCTGTTGGGTTTTCTTTTAAAATGTGGCTAGAGATGTGGGCCCACATGGTAGCAACAGGAAGGACTAGGAATTCTGGTGGGGGAAAAATAAATGCCAGAATTCCCAAGAAGCAGAAGACAACTGGCACATAATGTGAAGTATTAGCTAGAGCTGGGGAAAAAAATCGATTTTAAATCTTGAATCGAGTTGAGAGGTCAAATCCATTCAAAATTTAAGCAAATTGATTTTTTTTTTTTTAAGAAAATCGCAAATTTTCTTTAAAAAAAACAAAACAAAAACTCCCAGCTCTAGTATTAGCATTTTCCCCGAAACGAAGGACCCCCCCCCCCCCCCCCCCCCAGACAACTTTTGCTCCTGGCAGGAAAAAAGCTGCTTTTTGCACATGTGTTTTTGGCGCACCAAGCACGTCTGTGCATTATTCCATCGTCAGAATATTCATATATTCTGGCCATTGGAATGAATGAGCGGTCAAGCGCAAAAAACACCTAGTGTTTAGGTGCGTCTAAATGTAGTCACAATACAGTGATCAGTGATACTGCACTAATGACACTGGCTTTGAAAGGAAAATCAAGGGGTTAACTATGACTCTAGCAAGTGTAATGTGTGCCGCTTTTACTTACAGATCTGGCTGCTTTTTCTCCTGAAGTTGGTTTTAGGTGGAAGAAACAGCCAGATCTCAGTCTGTGTACAAAGTTCTGTGTGTTTGTAAACACAGAACTCAGTGCTGTGATTGGCCACGGCCAATCAGCAGATATAGAGCCGACATCGTTGGCGGAAACCTGACAAACTTGTGGTGTGTTCAATCACAGCACAGGCCAGCAGGGGGCGCCTGTGTACCTGAGAACCTGGAAGCAGGCAGCGAGGTACAGGTATGTTGCCTAGCCTGTAGCTTCCACCCGCCCACAGTACATTTACTGGTAAGTAGTTAACCGCTTGCTGACCAGCCGCTGTCATACTGCGGCAGGTCAGCAGGTTCCTGCGAACCGCCGTAGCTGTACGTCGGCTCCTTTTAAGCGGCATAGCAGACGTGCGCCCGCTGCACTGCGGAGGTGCATGATGCGTGTGGTCACAGGTACGAGAGCCAGAACAAGGATATTTTGTGTGTGTGTGTGTGTGTGTGTGTGTACACAAATCCCTGTTCTGTGAGGAGATGTAGATTGTGAGTTCCTACTAGCTACTAACAAAGATCTGTCATCTTCTTCTCTAGTCTGTCCTCTCCCCCTACAGTTAGAACACAGTTAACCCCCTGATCGCACCCTAGTGTTAACCCCTTCCCTGCCAGTGTCATTTATACAGTAATCCGTGCATTTTTATGGCACTGATCGCTGATTTGGTCCCAAAAATGTGTCAAAAGTGTCCGATCTGTCCGCCCTAATGTCGCAGTCCCAATTAAAAAAATCGCAGATCACCGCCATCACTAGTAAAAAAAAAAAAAAAAAAAAAACTAATAAATGCCATAAATCCTTCCCCTATTTTGTAGACTCTAACTTTTGCCCAAACCAAACAATATATGCTTATTGCAATTCTTTTATTATCAAAAATATGTAGAAGAATTCATATCGCCCTAAACTGAGGAAAAAAATATTAGCTTTTTTTCAAAAAATAAATTGGATATTTATTATAGCAAAAAGTACAAAATATAGTTTTTCCTTTCAAAATTGTTGCTGGTTTTTTTTTTTTTTTTTTTTTTGTTAGCACAAAAAATAAAAACTGCTGATATGACCAAATACCACCAAAAGAAAGCTCTATTGGTGGGGAAAAAAGACACCAGTTTTGTTTGGGTACAGGGTCAGATGACCGCGCAATTGTCAGTTAAAGCGACGCAGTGCCGTATCGCTAAAAATGGCCTGGTCATTGAGCAGCCAATTCTTCCGGGGCTGAAGTGGTTAAAGTAATTGTAGAGGTAGGTTTTTTTTTTTGTTTTTTTTTTTTTTTGTTTTTTACGCTTTCTATGCATTAAGTTTAAAAGGCCTTCTCTGCGCATCAGCCCACCTAATGCTTGCCTGAGCCCCATCTTCCTCCAGCAATGTCCACGAGTGCCTCGGCTGTCCGGGACTCTCCCTCCTGATTGGCTGGGACACAGCAGTGACATCATTGGCGCCCGCTGCTGTTAGCCAGTCAGTTAGCTAATTGAGGCCAAACCGTAGCTCCATGTCTAAATGGACACGGGGAGCTGCAGCTTCGGGTGCCCCCATGGCAAGCTGCTTGCTGGGGGGGGGGGGGGGGCACTCGACAGGATTGAGGGGCCAGGAGAGCCAAGGAGGGACCCAAGAAGAGGAGGATCAGGGCTTCTCTGTGCACCACCACTGCACAGAGCAGGGAAGTGTACAGATGTTTGTTATTTCTAAAGGGGAAAAAGAGTCTTTACAATCAGTTTAAGCTCAGTGTGCATGAGGCCTAAAAGCCAGTCATGGATGGGCTGATTATTGCTATATACAATGTATTCTTTTCATATTTCTAAAATGTTTCTGGAGATACATTGGTTCTAATGTTCTGTTTTCTCAACAATAATACTTTTTCAAAAGAATGTGGTTTGGTTAGAAGTGGAAAGAACTGTGTACATTGTGTCCACAAGCTGGTTTTTGATAACTCGGGGGGGGGGGGGGGGAATGTTTGCATGCCGGTGTCCTAAGATTTTTGCCAGCAACACGAACAGCATTGCATGGCCACTTTGATGATACAAGTCGGCAGCTGCGAGTGTCATGTGAGTAACGGCTGCTCCAGCCTGATGGAGCTCGAAGAGGAGAGCAGCATTTCACCAGAATAGCTTGGTGTGTGAAGGTCATCGGCAAGAATCGGCTTCTCCTGGTACGTTTTTTTTTTTTTTTTTTTTTTTGCTGTTCCTTAGACTTGTTTTGTTTTTGTTTTTTGTTTTTTTTTGTTTTTTTATTGTATTTCCAAAATGTAGGGAGTTATGGGACTCATTATGGTAGCAGTACTACTGTGTTAGCCCAATCCTGGAGCAAGGATCTGATCACAGAAGTCATGTGACTGGGAGTCCTGTTTGAGGAGTCATGAAATTTGTACAAATTGGCTTATTTTTCTATTTGCAGTCTGGAGTCAAAGTTCATTAGTCTCTCTTGGTCATATCTGAGATTTCATTACGAACACCATTTCCTCTCCAAGTAGCTTCCAAAGATCCAGTGCCATCAGAGCACATGGAGTCCTCAGCAAAACGTTTACTTTGCACAGGAGATGGCCTTGAATTTCTTTTTAATGTAACATTTTGGTTCCTGTGAATGCAACTGTTTCTATGCCTGTGTTTGGAGCTTTTGTCTCTTGCAGTGATGATTCATTTTCTTTGTGCATTTTTAGAGTCGGTTATGTTTTTGTTGATGTAGATTCCCATCTGCCTGCAATGTAATTTTGTTTGGCATTTTCTTGTGCAACATTAAACATTTTTACATCTATCCTGCTAGAACAAGGGACCTGTACACACATGTAGTCTATGTATTCTGAACTGAAATCGGAGTAGGAGAAATGGGGCCCCTTCACGCTTACTGTGGTGTCCTCGCTGAATTGACGCCGGTCCCCATTAGGGCACATAGGATACAATTGCTTTCTATGTCTCCTGTTAGCACCACAATGCTGGTGTAATGTGGAAAAATGCAGACACACTAGATTTACCACCAGACATGGCTCGTCAACGCTGCTACACAGACACCATCTCCATGCTAAAACAGTTTTAGCATGGGGCTGGTTTGAATGTAATCTTAACTAATGTGGTTATGGATGGTTTTGAAACTGATTTACCATTTGTGGCAGGAAGATGCGATTTGTGTGAGAATTGTGGTTCCAGTTTCAAGCACTCCTTTTACATTAATCAGCTTAAGTGGTCACAAAAGGCCCCTTTCACACTTGTGCAACCTGAAAGTCATGCGATTTTTTTTTTTTTTTTTTTTTTTTTTTTTTTTTTTTTTTTTTTGTGACTTGAAGCAATGCCTGTGTAACCTTGAGGTCTATGGACCTCAAGTTGCATCAAAGTCAGACCAAAGTAGTGCAGGGACTACTTTGAAGTTGCACAGATATGATTGGAACTCATTGGAAATCATGCAGTACGACTTGTCATGCAACTTTGCAGTCCCAAGTCGCAGGACAAGTCGCACAAGTGTGAAAGGGGCCTAAGGGACACATGCACCAATATAGCCTTTTGAAGGAACAGATATTCCATACAGGCCATTACATGTCCAAACTGATATCGTTCAGTCTCAAGTGTTGAAAGCGGCCATGTAAGCTAAGTGGGTTCAGAATGCATTGTCATGGCTGCCACTTGGACACCTTTTAACCAAACCTTGGACCCCAAGAGCTGTGGTTAGGCAAAACTATTAGTGTTTGGTCCGTCCAAAATATTTGTTTTTTTGGTAGAGTGGGGAATGTTTAGCACCCCTTTTTGGGTTTTACCACTTTGTGGAATTCCATTTAAAGAATTTCCGATCAACTTCTTGGTCTTGCCAGAAATTCTGATTAACGTGTATTCTCTCCCACCAAATGATATATAGCGGTGTTTTTTTTTTTTTTTTTTTTTTTGTTTTGTTTTGTTTTTTTCCCCTCTATTGTCCCATCTCTATGAGCTAATGGGTATGAATTGTGCAAGTAGAGGGGCTAGTTTGTGACACTATTATGATTTGTTGAGTATTGCATGTTCGACTTCCCTGGGATTTGACACTTGAGGAAACTTCCTTATGTGCCTAGGGACAGTTATTAAAGATTATGGTACTGATGGGTTTGGTTAAAAATAAATCTGTTTTGTGTGACACGATTCTGAAAACTTGCATGAAAAATCACCTCTGCTTGATATACAATTTTTTGTCTAATTTTGATAAGGAAAATACCTTTTTGTCTTCTGGCAAGAAAGGGGAGGGCAGCACCAGGCGTAACCTACAGCTGTCAACGGCACTTCTGGCTTTCCATCTTCTGGTTATACCTGCGGTTTCTGTTCCCAAGCTGGACATGGCAAGCCCTTACCCACTGAGCACTATGTGAGTGCAATCCATTTTCAGTTATTGCTTAACTCAATAAAATAATTCTGCACTAGGTTATGCCTGGCACGTCTCTCCCCTTTCTTGCCTTTTTTATCTTTCAGTTTCTGGGTCCCCAGCCTTGCTACCCACTGCAGCATTCACACCAGAGACTAACTTAAAGGGCCCCCCCCCCCCCCCAAACATTCTGTTGAGATACATTCTCTGTTTTTCACAAACTGTTATTTTGCATCCTTCTTTTTTTTTTTTTTTTTTATATCGACAATAAGATATGAGTGTACGCCACTCTTGCAACTACAAGGTTTCTTAGCGCTGAATTCCACACAAGTCTTGTGGTGTGTGTGTGTGTATGTGTGTTTTTTTATTTATTTTTTTAATCTTGAAGTTATTTTGTCTTCTGGTCAATGCCCATGGTTGTCAGAAGGCTTGCCTTTTGCACATGCCCATGGGTATCAAAAGTCCTGCTTTATGCACATGGCCATGGCTGGGCCAGCTTTGTATAAATTATGTTGAGGCATTTCCTTTACCTGCCTAGTGGATGTACAGTAAAACCCAAAGGGAACTGTTTAATTTGGCATTCAGCTGTCTTGTTCTTGGTGTTTACGCAGCTGCTGCAACACAGTTTAACCCCTCTGCCTCATTACTGAACAAGAACAGAAGATTGTAGAGATTTGTCATCTGATACTATTAGGCTGTACTTTTTATAGGCAGGTGGGGAAGTGCTTTTCTAAGAGCGCAGTGTTTTATATTAAGTCTACGAACTGCATTGTGAAAGCTGGACCAAATGTCTACTGGAGACCGGCAACTATAGTCTGCTTTTGTTCAAATAGATACAAGTAGCGGTAATTGGAGAGTGCCTTCGGTTTTCATCCATGTATTGATCAACTAGACCGGTGATGGCGAACCTTGGCACCCCAGATGTTTTGGAACTACATTTCCCATGATGCTCATGCACTCTGCAGTGTAGTGGAGCTTTGGCCTATTCTGCTTGAACTGTCCGTTCCAAGTCTACAGGTAAAGAAGTCAAGTTCCGAACTTTAGCCCAGTCACAGGAGAAATAAATCCCCCCCCCCCCCCCCCATATCTGCCACAAAGTGGATTTCAGGTGTTTTCAGTGAAGGATACTGTTAATGCTTTAACCTTGTGGCAATAATTTTGAGAAATGTTTCTTTTTCCAGCATGACTTTGCACCAGTGCATAAAGCCAAGTAAAAAGAACATGGTTTGACCAGTTTAGTGTAGAACAATGGTCTCCAACTGCTGCCCTTTGCTTGCTTTTACCCATGCAATATTTCATCCTCTGACACCAATGTTTGGGAATAATTCTCCCCACTGACACCAAAGAAGGGGCACCGTTCCTCCCAGTGACACTAATGATGGAGCATGATTCTTCCCACCAAAGGACACCAACGGTGGGGCACAATTTCTCTCGCTGAGACCAAAGATGTGGCATTGTTTACTCCCACTGATGCTAGGACTTTTTCTGCTTCCAATGGCCACAGTCCGGCCCCCCTAAAGTCTGAGGGACTGTAAACTGGCCCTTTGTTTAGAAATTTAGAGACCCGTTGGTGTAGAGGAACTTAAGTGGTCTGGACAGTGCCTAGACCTCAACCCTACTGAACAACCTTTGGAACAAATTGGAATTCCAACTGTAAGCCAGGTCGTCTCGTTTATCGTCTGCACCTCACGTACCTGCGCTTTTCTCTAAATGGGCACACACGCTTCAAAACCATGTTTAAAGTCCTCCCAGAAGAGTGGAGACTATGCGTCGCTCCTTTGCAGTTATTACAAAGTGATACTAAACACACTCTGTTTAATTTACATTGTCCCTTCTATTTCTGTATGTGGGTGATGTTGCTGTGATTATTTTAATAAAAAAAATTACCTAATCGATTATACAGCTGTGACATAACCCAGATCTCTCCCAGCCTGTCTGCAGGGATATGTAAGCAGGAGGAGCTTCTGGTCAAAATACAAAAAAAACTGCCTTTTGAAGTAAAAATAAATTGGAATACAAATATATATTTTAAAGCAATTTTTATTTTTGTGGAAATAACATGGTGTGGGTGGATTTCTGCCAATCACATGCTGTGTCACGCCCCTCCAAGCCTGTCTCCTAAAATAAGAGGGAGGTGAAGCTTCCATCAATCTACATGGAATATCTCACCCCCATTATTTAGGAGTGGGCTGTCATTTACAGCAGTGTATACGCCCACATGTATGGCTCTATAGTCACATGGACTGCTCAGATGTGATAGAGAGGAAATGCTCAGCATAGAAGCTCACTGAAAACTGAGCATGTGCAGAGTTGCCACCACAGCTGCTGAATTGGAGACATGAACAGAAGGGGGAGATGGAGAACAGCCGGATCAACCAGGTTTTTTGCAGAATACAGAAAACTAATCTCATAGTGACTGAATATGAACAGCATGTAATACACCATTTATCGATAGTCTTTTATGATGTGGGTTTAGTGACACATCAATGTCCATGGTTATGGGATGTCCAACAAGCCCATGTAGGTGGGATGGTCTGGTGTCCACAAACATTTGCCATATAACGTATGTGTTGCTTATGCTGTGGTGTCTGTTGATCAGGCTCTTGGAACATTCGTTCTATTTCTATGGTCAGTTTTTACAATGAAAGAAGCAGCATGGATCTTGCAGTACTTTTTAAATTTATCAATCCAAGGAAAGTATTTTTTGTTACTGAGGGTGTTTTCAGACGCAGCAGCTGAACTCACAAATCCTTCTGTTTATTGCACACAGTGACACAACCATTTGTTGATGTGCGGTGTATATTTTTCCTACTCTTACAAAACCTGTTGCCCGATGCAGCTGCCACTGTCAGAAATGTTACAGGAGCTTCTCAACCTCTGAACACTGCCTGCAGGCTTTAGTAACTTTTCAGATCTTATTGCAGCAGGGTAAATGCAATATAAACATGAAGCGTATTTCCAGTCAAATTTGATAAAACGCTATATATATATATATATATATATATATATATATATATATATATATATATATATATATATATATATATATATATATATATATATATATATATATATATATATATATATATATATATATTCTATCTATAATAATTTTTTTTTTTTTTTTGCATAAAGTAATATAAAAAAAAAATCTGCGCTTAGTGCAAATTAATGTATAGAAAACTGGACAGCAGCACTTATGTATATTTTTTTTTTTTTTAGATACAGAATAGAAGCGAGCCATAAAGTAAATGTTGTGCTGTCCCCTTAAAACATATCACATAATAATAAACCAACTGTGTATAATTCACAATAATGATATAAGCAGGAAATTAATAGGGGTGAATAAACAATCCACAAAGTGATGGGTTATCTGAGACCAATCGGTGGTAACACGACAAAAGTGTCCAAAGAATCCAACCAGAAATAAATGGCTACTAAAGACGCAGCATTTCTGTCTAGTGTGACTTGTGCAGTGCTCCACCTCCCCTGCCAGTACACACTTTCACTAATTACCAGATAATTGGACCTCTAGGATTAGGAGGTCTAACAGCGCATGAATTTTTGGCTTAAGTCCAGGGCAATCTTTGTCTACCAGGCCTCAGGGCCCAGCCAGTGCACAATCTGCACTGCCACTTTTTTTTTATTTTCTATTTTATTTTTCTCCCACGTTTGTCACTCTTTGACCCCCTTTCACATTGGGGCGCTTTTGGGCTAAAAATAGCCCCTGTAAAGCACCTGAAAGTAACTCCCCTGCAGTCTCGGTGTAAAAGCCCGAGTGCTTTCACACTGAGGTGATGCGCTGGCAGGACCTTTATAAAAAAAAAAAAGTCCTGCAAGCAGCATCTTTGGAGCAGTGAAGGAGCGGTGTATACACCGCTCCTCCACCGCTTTTGCCCATTGAAATAAATGGGCAATGCTGCTGAAGCACCTGAAAAGCGCTTGGCTACACGGGAAATGTAACCCCTTCATCGCCAGCGGGGGTAAAAAGCGCCCCACTAGCGGCCGACTAGCGCCACTAAAATGATGGTAAAGCGCTGCTAAAACTAGCAGTGTTTTACCGTCAACTCCCGTCTGCTCCAGTGTGAAAGCAGCCTTTCACTTTTTGCGTGTATTATTTCTTGCTGGAGGAAGGGTGTGAGTCCTCAGGCTTGCCCTGACATCTAAGGGGAGGGTGAGGTGTGGCCCTCAGGTTCCTTCCTCCCCTGCCCCTCGACCAAATGTTCTGTGGCCGACTTCGGCTGACCTGAAAGAACGGGGTCTGCCAGGCCTTCTGGCTAGGCAGACCATGGAATCATTAGTCCCTCTCGAGCCTTGCGCCCCGGGCGATCAGGGTAGTGGTCCTACTCCTTTGGTGGGTGGACTTAAAAGCACACCCTTATGCGCACTTTTTAGCGTTTTTTTTGCACCACTGCGAACATAAAAAACAACTCCTGAATGAATCTGAGTAATCCAAACTGTAACATAAATCGATCTCTGCCATTAGGGACTGATTTGAACACAACGGACAGCTGCCTGAGAGGTAAACAGCAGTTTCCTCACCGATAGCGGTCTGTTTCGGCTGCGGTAGGGGGCGGCGTGGTGCGTGATTCAGCACATCACACATTTTTTTTTTCTTTCACATTTTTTTTGTTCACTCAAATTTTTATTTGATGCACACAAGTGACACTTCATGCCAATGTGCTGTGCTGCTCTATAGGGACATGCAATCCTGTACAGTGCACAGTGATAAAATGCAACATGTCTGCACTTTTTCGCAGCTCCAGGCTGTGTTGCAGTGTGAATGCGATTGTCGTGGTCTAAGGTCAGGCTCGGAGACAGTGGCTGTAGCAGTCGAGAGGTTTACAAGTAGCTGGAAATGTACAGGCAGATCCCCCTAGCAGATGACATGGGCTCACCTGAGGCACAGGGTCGAATCACTAAAGGCTGGTACACCATAAGTTATTTTTTCGTTCAGCAAAAAACTGATAGATCTCTGTACTAACACAAGCAATGATAGTGATATTCCCTGCTGTGCTATTGTGTTCTGTGCCTCCCCCCCACCCTCAACACCAGGACACACTGATCAGTGCTGGCAGCCGTTGGTTGCCAGCGTTGATCTGATGCTGATCGGATGTCAAGCTTCTGTCAGGAAGGAAGCTGTACATGGGCTGAAAGTCAGCTGGTACCGGCTAAACCGACAGTTATCAGCCCGTGTTCACTAGAGGTCTGGATGGTGGAGATGGTTGTGCCGCATGTTAATAGCAGATTGTGGTCCTCGGAGTCGCCCCACCGGGAGGTGAGCAAGCTGTGATCCGGTAACAGATAAAGCAGGGAGAGGTCAAGCAGAAGTGTAGTCTATAAACAAGCCAAAGGTCAGTAATAGTAGCTGAATGGGATGAGACAGAAGTGTAGTCAAACAAGCCAAGAGTCTGTAACGAGTGGTAGTGAAGATGCACTAGATTACCAAAAGTATTGGGTCATCTGCCTTTACACGCACATGAACCTTAATGGCATCCCAGTCTTAGTCCTTAGGGTTCAATATTGAGTTGGCCCACTCTTTGCAGCTATAACCGCTTCAACTCTTCTGGGAAGGCTGTCCACAAGGTTTAGGAGTGTGTCTATGGGAATGTTTGACCATTCTTTCAGAAGCGCATTTGTGAGGTGAGGTACTGATGTGGACGAGAAGGCCTGGCCCACAGTCTCCGTTTTAATTCACCCCAAAGGTGTTCTATTGGGTTGAGGTCAGGTCTCTGTAAGGTACTCGCAAACAATATAGGAGAGACGGAATGTAATTGTAGCTCTGCTCAGCAAAGTATAGGTGAGGTGACCACTAGGCTCCAGTGACGTCATGTTCACTGTGCTGAGCCACATTACATGCGGTCTCTCCTATAGTGTTTGTAAACACCTTTCTTTATAAAAAAAAAAAAAATGGGAAGAAGCACTACTAATGCCACATCTGAAAATATGTAGACAAGGAAGAGGATACTACAAAAGTAGCCAAAAACCAGACTTTGTAGGAATGAAAACAATGGAGAAGTGAAAAAATTAATTCAAAATATTTATTGAAAAGTACAATATATAAACACTATGTTCAAAAAGATAAAAAATATGAAAGCTGATACAATTGGTACAGTGAGACCTTGGACGCACAAGGGCTCACTGTACCAGTTGTTGTATCAGCTTTCATGTTTTTTATCTTTTTGAACATAGTGTTTATATATTGTACTTTTTTTCAATAAATATTTTGAATTAATTTTTTCACTTCTCCATTGTTTCCATGCCTACAAAGTCCGGTTTTTGGCTACTTTTTATAGTATCCTCTTCCTTGTCTACCTTTCTTTGTAATAAAATGTTGATGTTTTAGCTACTATACTATGGAGCGCCCTTGTTTTTCCTCTGTACCGGATATTGTGTAACCTGACTGAGAAATCCTTTAATGCCTCAGATCGATTCATATTACAGTTTGGAATACCTCAGTTCATTCGTGTGCTGTTAGACTCTCTTAATACTAGCGGTCTAATTATCTGGTAAGCGATGGAAGTGTGTATTGGAGGTAAAGCACTGCACAAGTCGCACCAGAGAGAAACCCTGCATCTTTATTAGCGATTTACTTCTGGTTGGATTTGTTTGGACACTCTTGTGTATTTACCACAGATTGGCCTTGCGCATTACTTATCACCCTTATTAATTCCCTACTTATATTACTATTGTGTATTATGTGCCAATGGTTTATTATGTGACAATGCAACATTTTTATTTATTTTTGTTTTACTTTTTTTGACATGGATCTAAAAATAAATTTCCCTTTTCATGTGTTTGAAGCAAGTGCTTGGCAGATCACAAACTAATCAAAACAATTTGAAGTGTGAGAAAACTCCATCCTACCTCCAGTGACAGAGGAACCCACTGATCTTCCCCTCATTCAAGGATTTCTATGGTCACAGCATACACTTTCATTTTTTAACATCAGCATTGTAGTAACAATACAAACAGGTCATTATTGACAATTCAATATAAGCTTACTTGGAAAACCCTCTTTCATGTTGTGAGTTCTGCCTGCCCAATTTTGTAAGGACTACATATCCCATAGTGCCTTGCTACCTGAAAGCCTCTATTACTACACCTGACTGCAGACACTGACTTCCAGATCTTTAACCCTTTCTTAGGACAGACAGAGGCCACCTTTTTGGTTTTGTAGTGAAAAAAGGTAAAATGTAAGCAGCAAGTTTTAGTTTTTAGTGTAAGTTATGCTATATGAATGAGAACATGTAACAAATATAAAGTAGGTGGTGTTCCAGTTTGGCTGAAGTGGTGTACACACAAATAGAGGGCTCTACAACTTGATGAGGCATGAAGAATTTTGTCTTTGCATTAACCTGTCCTCTTATGTCTGCAGGCTATACACCTTTCTTTGGATGACGCTCAGACTTTGTTAAATACCCTTCACACGTGTCTTTCCATCACTAGTTATTTCTTCATGGTCTGTGCCCACATAGTTGGGCTTGCGCTGCAAATGTGTAAATACATGCCTGGAGACTTGTTGATGTGACTGTACAAGCAATGAGAGGAGAGTCTGCTGTGGCAGCTGATGACAGCAGCCATACCCACCTGTCATTCGGTTTGTTTTCTTTGCGGTTGTTAGGGTGGTGACAACAGTGACGAAAGGGTTGGAGCTTCCCCTTTTCACACAGCACACCATACGCTTTTGTATGCAGGTTTTGCTTGCTGGGAGAATTGGTAATGAACTTATGAAATGATGATGATGATCCCACGTAGAGACCCTACTTAACACACAAAACTTCCATTCATAATTAACTGGGAGGAGGATTATGGGATAAACCTTAACCCATGTGCAGTATCTTCCCTCTAATGACATTTCCAGCATTGATTAACACAGTGGGGCGTATGTACTAAAGCAATAGATTGTTCAATTAGCAAATTGAATGTTCTCTGAGCTTAAAGAATTTCAAAAAATAATAAATGCAGGTTTTTTTGTTCCCTTGGAGCCTGTAAAGCATTGCACCCACAATTAGCAGATCATGGGTGCCATGCAGGGCTCCTGCAGACTTTTTTTCAGTGTATCCCGTATGGGCAGGAAGAGACGAACTACCAGAGCGCTCACCAGCACCATGGTAGTTCATTGAGAACTACAAGCTTACAGCCACAAATGCTGTCGGGACTTGTAGTTTTCGAATTCACAGAATACTGTATATGGATGACGTGGCCGGGTGGAGCCCCGCACAGGCGTGTTTTCTTTAGGTAGTAGCAGCGAACGGGGGGAGGGGGGATACCATTTCATATTCTATCAAAAATGAAATTGTACCTGGACATGAGTAAAGACAGGTTTTTACTCCTAGAATATGAATGGTTGCTCCAGTTAGCAAGTCAACCCCAGTATTTTCCAATATTTAGAACATTGATCACTGGTGCTATTAGGAGGGATTTGGAAGGTCATACTGTATATCAGACCATCTTGTGGCAGAATATACTCTCCTTGGCAGCTGCTGGTAGCAAACTTTTTAAGGGAGCATAGTGATTTCCCTGTAGATGGGAAGGTTCTGTTCCTGTGGGCCACGGTGGATAGTTTATAGCAGGTTTCTTTTATAAGTGTTCTTAGCATTTGTTTGAAATGCTAGCAATACATTTTGGACAGTGCTTTGTGTTTAGTTAGAGCAGGGCTCGACAATTCTCAGGCGCCAGGTCGCCAAGGCAACTAGAAATTGTGTCCTGGCGCCTGGGCTTTTGTCAGCCATCCGCCTCCAATTGTCTAGTTCTGGGAGGGCATCTATTGGGAGGGCACCAGTGACGATCAATGCTGCCTCATCGGGGCACATTGAAGAGAAAATGCCTATTTGCATAATTTTATAACTAATGAAACACAGGTTTCGTTTTTTTTTCCAGGGTGGATATATAATAATTATTATTATTTTTTAAATATCGGATTTTTTTTAATTAGATCAAATTTATTTAAATAAAAAGCTTTTGGAGTAAAAATCTAAAAAAAAAAAAAATAGATTTTTTTAGTTTTCTATTTAAGATGCATGAATAACTTGGTTTATTCAACATGAAATGGAGCTTAGTTATGTAGCATGAGGCTGTATATTCTGAAATATTTACATTTTTGGTAAACTCATTCAATGAATCCAAGCTCTGCAACCTGAGATAACGACATGCACTGCATTGATGCAGTCACACAATTTCACAGTAAGCATGAGATAAAACAAAGTTCAGGAATGTGCCTTTATCCCATTGTTTTGCAAAACTATGTACACTACAAACTGTATGATTGAATCGGTTCTGATATTGCGGTTTTACTAATCTGACAGCCTCTTTGTCTACGATGCTTCATTATAATCTTGCGCAGTGGCTACAGAGGCATCCAGCTTTGTCTTTATATACGATCTGTCCCATCACTGTAAGATATTTGTGGCAAACCAACTGCCTTTGAATCTTTGTTGCAAGAGGAGCCACTATCACATACGGTCTCCCCACTATACTCTATTCTTTTGATATGAGTCCATCCAGATTTCCCTCCATATACATGGAAATGGGGGGAAAAAGACCTCCAACAGACTTTTACACGGACTGGCAAAAAAGCTTTATCTTGACTCGTAAAGTGTCAATAGCTACGAAAACTCAAGGTATATAAATCGGTGACTAGATGGTATAGGTGCCCCTCTGCTCTCCACCAATCTAACCATGATATATCCGATATCTGTTGGCGTTGTCCTGATTCAAAGGAAAATATGATCCACATCTGGTGAGGAAGTTTTGGAAACATGTCTTTGATACATGGATAGAATACTTCTATCCATGTATCACCCGGAGTGGCTCTTAATCATGATTCCAGGATCTTTAAAGACAGCGAAGGAAGACGTGCTTAGACACTTTCTAGCTAGAGCAGTCATTCCGCGTCATTGGAAATCACCGACGGTACCCTCCCTGGGAGAATGGGCAATTGAATTAGACTATATTGGAGATCTAGAAGGTCTGTTGGCGTGGGAAATGGAATGAAAATGACAGTTTGGTGTTTTTTTTTGTTTTATGTTTTTTGTTTTTGTTTTTGTTTTTTTTGTTTTGTTTGTTTTTATTCATGCTTAGTCTAAGTTTCAACACTCTCACCTGAGATTCTAAATTGGGTTAAAGGAGATTCTACACTGTTTAGATATGTTGGAATGGGTATAATTGTTTCTGTAAAAATAAAAAATTTACGTTGGTGCATGTGACTGGTAAAGACACTACATATGAGCCCCTGTTAGGGGCGCTGGTGTTCACTATAAAGCAGTGTTTAATATGCATGATATAAATGGGTAAAAAAGAGAGATGATCATTGCTGCTAGCCAATCCCTGAATATGAATAAGGAACAGTGCTAGCCCTTTTTATACTACTCGGTACTCAAAAGTGATATAGTGCAATGTCACAATGAACTTTTCAAAAAACTATTAAACCATAAAGTGAACCATGCAATCTTCAGTGACTCAAAATCACTATACATAGTTCATCATATACAATATGTGCAAAAAATATACGCCATTATAAAAATTATAGACCTCAAATTCATGAAGGTTCAGATTGAAGATATCACCTGAAAATATATTTTCACATTTTTGGTGGCATTTGGGCTTTTTTTTATTTATTTTTTGGATAATTTTTGCATTGCAATTTTTGCACACTATTATATTCATTATATTGTGGATTTTATAAACCACACTGGGCACTTTAGTGTACTGTATATGAATTTGAGATATGTAATTTTATAATTTCCAATATTTATTGCACATATTGTATATTTGTATATGAGTTTATGTATAGCTTTTGTGAGAGAACAAATCCATTTTATATTTTGATATTTATTTGTCATATTTTTAAGTTATTGGAGATTGCATGGTGCACTTTATGGGTGTGTGTTTTTTTTTTTTGGAAAGTTTATTGTGATATTGCACTACAGTATATCATTTTTGCGTACTGATTGAGTATAAAAGGGCTTAGCGCTCTTCTCTTTTTTTTTTTTTTTTTTTTTTCCATATCAAACAGAGATGGCTCCCCCCTGTTTTTCATACGATTAGTGTTTAACTCTGGCGCGGTTCTATATAAAATTCCCTAGTAAAAATAAAGCAGCTAAAAGAAAAACGTTGCAGCAAGAGTTAAACACCTTGTGCTGGCCAAACATTGGAGGTTCGGGCTCCTGCTCATACACGGCGCAGATGAACGAATCTTCAGCAGTTGGACCTGACCCTCTGCTTCAATTATAAGCCCTGCACGGATTGGAGCAGTGTATGGGGGGTCCTTAACGGACCAATTAAGATCCATTCCACTGTATTTTGTGTGAGAGCAATGGTCCAACACACTGCCAGCATAGGGTGTTTTAACCCTTCTTGTTGCACACAGTGTGTGTGTGTGTGTGTGTGTGTGTGTGTCGTCCCCCCCCCCCCCCCCCTCTAAAACCACAGTGTAATGTATTCCAGTATATTCTACCTGATTGCGTTACAGTAATAAATAGGGTTCAGTTGGCCTTTAAATATCTTGTGCAGGCTCCACGTGCTATGGTGCCTTTCACAATACAGCACATTCAGTCATACTCAGACACATTGTTTATTTGCATGTCCAGAGGTTAAACTCATGCTTTGGAAGAAGACACAGCCTGATGTATGTGTGCAGTCTGCAGCCACTTGTAGACGGTTGTACAGCTGAAGAATTGAACAGCTGCTGTGCATGCGGCCTGGCAGCCACGTTCTGTCTCTGCCATTGTGCCGGGTTTATACATGTTGCAGAATTTTGGATAAAGTGACAGCTTGTTCAAGAGGAGTCCGGTATTCACCAGCTGTCACCCTCCTGTGTCCACAGGCCGGCCAGCTGCTGCTACAGGCAACACAAGGCTTTAAACTGCTGGCTGCTTAACTGTGTATGATCTAAGCTTACTCTCAGCTGTAACAGATTGGCACTGCCAGTCTAAGGATTGGCAAACAATTCCATAGAGTGCCATGGCAATTTAAGTAAGTTCTGACCCAACGCTTAGTAATGGCTTACGCCCAGCTATGGACCCGCTAACTGTTCCCAAATAGTAACATTCGGGCCGGACGATGGGCTGCATGGGCACAGAGTACAGTATTATGGGGGGGACAGAACGGAGGTTGCATGTAAAAATCCGTATACCCAGATATTCAATACATTTGTGCTCCTTTTTTTTTTTTTTTTTCCCCTCCTCACTCTAGAAAGTTTGATTGCTTTAAAGCAGAACTCCAATCAAAAAATTAAAATCACAATGAGCCCATTTTAAAGGTAAAATCGCAAAAGCAGTGTTTGCTGTAATACTCTCCTTTTTAACCTGGAGCTTTCTCTGTAGTAATTCTTTTGCTACAAGATGTCCTCAGTCTTCCAGGTTGTATAAAGAGCCAGCACCATTCAATTTATTTCATCTAAGCCCCCTAGCTGTTATGGACCTGGAACTTATTGGCTCCTTGCGTTGCTTCTTTCTCTACCGCTCTGAGCGCTGAGATTACAAGAGGATGATACCAGGCTCCCTACAATTCGGCTATATTTTGGACTTGTGTGCCTGTTCATTGAATACTAAGTAAACTTCCTCACACTGTTCATTTATTGCCCAGTGATTGCAAACAGTGGTGACTCCTAAATGTATTATTACCGGTATTTTTATGTACAGGGGTGGGGGGCATCACAAGACTGACAAAACAGAAATACAAATCTTATGGCAGGGGGAAATCGTTTTACGAATATGGATCCTTTTTTTTTTTTTTTTTTTTTTTGTATTTTGACTGCCTGCTGTGTTTTACATCTTTTTCATGAACTTTGCATATTTTTTTTTTACTCCATACTGGCCCTGCATTTGTGACGGGCTAAATATAAAGTTTATCTCTAGGGAAAACTTTTTTTTTTTTTTTTCCCAGATGGGGTAGGGGATTTGGTAAGTTTTTATTGCTGTTTGCATTCCTATTGAGATGATTTGGCACTCTTTCTGTACTGGGCACCTCTGTCACTGAGAAATGGCAAACCAAAATGTTTAAGTGCTCCAGAACAAAAAGGTAAAGGGAACACCTGTTCCAGGGACAGCCGTCTTAAAGGAAAAGTACAGCCAAAGCTGGTTTGGCTGGACTTCTCCTGTGAATCACAGGAGTGCAGTTAGTTCTGCACTGCTGTGACATGTTTTCACCAACAGACGTCACAGAGCCAGTCTAGGCTAGGCAAAGATTGTGACCATATAGCAGGGATCCATCCAGGAGCCTGGACCTTTAACCTGGCTCGGCCTCTCGGCAAGCCGCTGAGAGGCTGAGCCAGCCCCTCCCGCCCCCTCCACAGCCCAGAGCCCCCAGCGCGTTTGGTGGTGGGCAGAGCAGAGAGCTGGTGACTGACAGTCACCAGCTTTCTGCTTATGGACTGGTCTTTGATCGCTCAGTTCTCAGTTGCAGAGCTGGTGGGGGACAGATGCAGCACCGGACCAATGCTTGAGTCTTTAAAGTTTGCGAAGAAGAGAGCCATTAATCGGCTTCTGTTACAGGGACATCGGTCCCCACATTGCCGATCAGGGCTGCTAATCGGTGCCGCCCATCAATGCTGCCAATCAGTGCCTCATCAGTGTCGCTTATCAGTTCTGCCTCATCGGTCCCACCTATCAGTGCAGCCTATCCGTGCCCATCAGTGAAGGAGAAAAATGACCGCTTTGCTAAATTTTATAACAAACTATAAAAAATGTTTGAAAAAAAAACAAAACATTTTTTGCTAAAAAAAAAACAAAAAAAACACAGTGGTGATTAAATACCACCAAAGGGAAGCCCTATTTGTGTGAAAAAAAAAAAAATTATGAGTTGTCATTCGAAGTGTGACACCTCTGAAAGCTGAAAATTGGCCTGGGCAGGGAGGGGGTAAAAGCGGCCAGTAGGAAAGTGGTTAAAGAACAAGTTCTTTAGATGGACAATATGAAAATGTATGCTGTAGAGACTGAGGTGGAGAATTACCCTTATATACCATCTCTTTGCCATCAAAATTCTTTTATCTTGGGCAGAATAGTTTTTCTATGCTACTGTTTGCTCTGTCATTACAATTTATTTTGCTTTGCCCAGGTTGTTGTGCAGAAATGCCATTTCTTCAATAAAGGTTAATGTTTCAGTGTATTGTATGGAGGTAGCGGTGGACTTTTCTCTTGGGTGTTGTGTTTAGTGAAAATTTCCCATGTGCATTTTCCCAGAATCCTGCCTTTCCTTCCTCTTACAGGATGTGGAATTTTTCTTTTCTTTTTTTATAAAGAGAATATTGCTCTCTTCCTTTGCTTATTTTTATTATAACGTGATGTTTGCTAATTGAATGCTTATGTTGAAATCCAACATTCTCACTCCATATGGTAGCGTTTCTGAATTTGCAGAGCCGTGTGAATATGAATCTGTTCCTTGGATAAAAAATGATTTAACAATTTGAGCTTACTTTTTTTTCTAAAAACTTAAAATTATAACATTTTTGCTGTAACTGGACTTGTTTGAGTAAGGTCTTGTCTGTGGCATTGTAGGCGTATTGAGCTTTAGCATGCAGTTCTAGATGTGGTGTCGACACATTAATCTAGATAATTGGCACTGGTATGGAAGCCGCATGCGATGAGCTGGCCTTCTCGTAGCTGAAATGCACCCGCAATGTTTGGTATTGCAATCAGTGGCTACGATTTCCAGCTTGGGCTTCGGTGTGTTCCTGTTAACTGGTTCGGGTGCGATTCAGGTCCAAATTTTTGCCTGTGAACCCGGCCTTAACCTTGCATCGTAGCAGGTGGTGTCCAAGTACTGCAGTACTTTCTTCAGAAGGGACTTTCCAGCAATTTGGAAAATCTGTGTGTGATAACAAATGCTACAGTCAACTAGATGTGCTTGTTCATGCCTCCTGGTCTTCTGCTGGAAACCTTATCGGATGCTTGTTGAAAAGAACTGAACTATGGAAGATGTGGCAAAGAAAATCAAGCAGAGGGTAGTGTATTAGACCCCCAGTGTCACCTGTGGCATTACTGTGTGTGTGATCTTTTTGTCACCACTGACTTTCCATTCCTTGTTCTGCATGGTCTCTGGTTGCAGGCAGCCATCTTGTTAGGCAGGATTTGCTTCATGTCTCAGCCTCATGACTGGTGATCTGGTGGTGGGATATTCAAGATGCAGTAAAAAGCAGAAGCTGGGAGATGCTTGCACTGCAAATTCCCTTCCAGCATGCTGCTCAGTAGTAAAACCGGCAAACCACCTTCAAAATATTGTGATACTAGCAAGGTAGCATTGACTGTGGTCTAGGCACCATCACAAGAAAAAGTGCTGTGATGTTTTGGGAGGAATAAACAGATTCAAATGAAGTTGAACAGCCATTAAAGGAGAAGTCCAGCCTGAGCTTTTTAGGCTGGGCCTCTCCTCAGGGTCACAGGAGTCAGGAGTGTACTTTGTTTTGCGCTCCTGTGACCCGTTTTCAGCGGAGAGCAGTCTGCTGTCTGCTCACATCACTATCAGTCGCGGCAGCGCTTCATCCCGACTTCCCAAGTCTAGATCCGCCAGCTGCCTTGACAGTCTCAGCGAGCCGCTGAGATGGCTGCTCCCCTCCCCTCCACAGCTCAGCACTCCAATGACTGACAGTCAGCAGCTCTCCTCTCGGGTCTGTGAAAACCAAGCCATCGGCGATGTTCGGTGGCTCGGTTCTCAGTGCAGAGACGGCGGGGGGACAGCTGGAGAATCAGTCTGATGCTGCATTCACATAGGTAAGTATGAACAGGTAATAAAAAAAAAAAAAATAATAACACTTCTCTTTTAATCAGGTGTAAAGTGTTTTTAGTGACCTTTCAGAAATTTGTGGAGGTGTAAAGATTTTGCAAAACCTAGGTAAATGTTTGTGAGGTTAAGACCCCTTTCACACTGGAGGCGTTTTCAGGCGCTACAGCGCTACAAAATAGCGCCTGAAAAAAGCCTCGGCTGCAAACCCAGTGTGAAAGCCTTCACACTGCTTTCACACTGGAGCGCTGCACTGGCAGGGCGTCGCAAAAAGTTCTGCCAGCAGCTTCTTTGCATCGGTGGAGGAGCGGTGAGTACACCGCTCCTACACTGCTTCTGCCGATTAAACAATGGGGCAGCGCCGGCAAAGCGCCGCTGCAGCAGTGTTTTACAGGCGGATTTAACCCCTTTTTCTGCCGCTAGTGGGGAGTTAAAACTACCCCGTTAGTGGCCAAATAGCGCCGCTAAAATGGCAGTAAGGTGGTGCTAAAAATAGCGCCGCTTTACCGTTGACGCCTGGGGCGGCTCGGTGTGAAAGGGGTCTTCGGATTATTTATCAGACTTTGGGAATGTCTATTTTGGGACATTCTGGGACATATACATACATACATACATACATACATACATACATACATACATACATACAGGCCACTTTATTGGGTACACCTGTTCAATTGCTTGGTAACATACTGCTAGTAGGCCAATCACATGGCAGCAACTCCATGCATTTAGATGTGGGGAAGATAACTTGCTGAAGTTCAAACCGAGCATCAGAGTGGGGAAGAAAGGGGATTTGACTTTGAACATGACATGGTGGTTGGTGCCAGATGGGCTGGTTTGAGTATTTCAAAAACTACTGATCTACTGGGATTTTCACAAACGACCATCTCTAAGGTTTACAAAGAATAGTCTGAAAGAAAATATCCAGTGAGCGCCAGTTGTGTGTACGAAAATGCCTTGTTCAAGTCGGAGGAGAACGGGCAGACTGGTTTGAGATGATAGATAATAACTCAAATACCCTCTCATTACAACCAAGGAATGCAGAATACCATCTCTGAAAGCACAACGCATCAAACCTTGAAGCAGATGGGATACAGCAGCAGAAGACCACACCAGGTGGCTCTCCTGTCAGCTAAGAACAGGAAACTGAGGCTACAATTCGCACAGGCTGCCAAAATTTTTCTCCTAATATTTATTTATTTTTACTACTAATTTAGATAGTGGTAACTTAAACGTCAAGTTCTGAATTTGGTTCTCCATACAATCGGATCAGTTTGCTGTATTTAGAAAATATGAGCAAGGTCTGCTTTGCTAACAAACAGAATGTACTGCTGGGACTCAATCTTTGTTGTACAGTAATCTTTTGTTCTTTGCATAGAACACTGAAATACGATCTGCTGTAATTACAGTATTTGGACTTCTAGTTAGAGAGAGAAAATGATAAAACACACATGCAGCTACAGATCAAAAGCAATAAGCTGCTCTGTTTTAAAGATTGTGGTTGTTCTCCTGTTGGGTTTTCAAGGGTCTCTGGTCTCTCCTTCCCCACTCTGCAGCCATAGCAGGCTATGTTTTGGCTTTATGCTGTGTCATGGTTCTGCTCAGTTCTCCAGGTATTGCTATGGCAAATCCAGAAGGGTGTGGGTGACGACATCAGTGGATAGCAGTGCTGCTCAGCTCTGGTCCTCACTACTAGGAGGAACACAACACCATGTACCTGTAACCTGTCAAGAGAACAAGAGTTAGCTGACCTTTAAAGTGAAACTAAGCCATAGCCTTATTGTCTAAAAATATTTTGTATACTTCCAGTACCCAATGGCCCCTGTAGTCTACTTGTCATGAAATTCTTCCTTGCTGTGTTTTTCGGCCTTCTTATAACATCCTCCCTTGAGTTTCCAAGCCTTTCCTTTTTTTCTTTTTTTTTTTTTTTTTTTTCCCCATTACTTCCATTTTTTTCTAGAATGAGCAGGGCACATTAGTTGGAGCCCTGTTGCCCAACCTGCAGCCCTTTTGACATTTTTTGCGCAGCCTTCGGGGCCCGTGCAGAAACGTATTTGTTTCCCTATTGCTCTGTTTTTATAGTAGTGATTCTGACCATCTTGTGTAGTATGCCTGCAGGCTCCGACCATCTCGTGTATCATGCCATTAGTCTTTGATTTATATGCAATTGTGTGTCTGTCTGACACTAAATTTTATGTACAGACCTCTTTGTTGATGTGTAGGGCTGCACATGAGGCTTACTATGTCAAGCTGGTTGACCACCATGGAGTTGGTCACCTGCACTGTGTTCTATGCACTCTTCAAATCTTATAGTCCCTAATCTGTTTTCAGAATGAGCAGGGGAGTTTGGCTGCTTTCCTGCATACAGTGGGACCATGGAGAATGTGGCCGTCTAATACACACAAGTCAAACACAAGTCCTGCAGGCTGAATCCAGCCAGCTAGGCCTTGTCACGAGGCCCTCACACAGTTTTGCAGCCGGTTTGTGGCAGGACTCTTTCCCCACTCCTGGTTCTCACCTTCCATTCCCTGTTGTCACTTGTAAACACACAGATTTGTTTTCAACAGTTTCCAGATGTCACAGATCCCTCAAGTGGGGCACAGCATGGGCAGTTCTCCTAAATGTGAAAGCGAGAATGATCTCCCTGCAAGACAGCACTGCCTACCAAGGGAGGTATAACTGAGCCAATTACATTGGTAGTAGAGAGCTGCCTACACAGGGAGAGGTAGGAGTGAGTAGAGATACAACAAAGCTCCGCCCTTTTTTTTTATACAGTGCACCCTTAAACTCTGTGCTCTGTATATAAGGCACACCATGAACTCTACACTCTGTATGTAGCGCACCCATAAGAGTAGATACATTGTATCTCTAAGATTATCCACCCTTTTGAGGGCAACTGTACTGCTGATGCCCTTGATGAAATGGAGTTCCACTTCCCTGGCCAGATAGGAAGTTGGATCAAAGCAACAAAGAAAAGGGATTTGGAGGAGGCTGAGAAATGGAAGGTACTTTTTGAAGTAAGAATACATACTTGAATAATTGTGTCACTAAGTTTGTGAAGAGAACTTGACTATATCTACTTTGTAGGACAGGGATCAAGAACAAGCGTGTGTAATGTTTTGTTTTATGCATATATGTTCTGGTTCAAGGAGTAGTAAAATAAGCATCAGAATGCCTTTCCCAGAGCATGTACTAAAAGACTAGGCGGCAGCAACTCTGAAACTGAGCCAATCTCAGCAGGCTACTCTGACACTTCCAGGAAGTGTCAGAACTCGGCTCCCTCCCACTTGCCTCAATACATTTCTATTTTGTGGTTAAGTATTGTTTGACTACTCTGGCCAGAAGATGTCTGTTGATGGGAGGGGGCAGACAAGCTCTGTCACTACCTGGACAGTGATGAATGGTTTGTCTTCTCTCTCAAACGGCAAGAGAACTTTTTTTCTTTTGAAAAAACTAACTGGCCACATCACCAAATGAAAATAGAAAAAAAGAGCCTAAAAAATAAAACTGTTGCAGTAATTGTATCGAAGATGTGGTTAACTGCAATATGTTTGCTTTTGGCCTCACTTTAAAGCGGAGTTCTGCTTTAAAAAAAAAAATTAAGTCAGCAGCTACAAATAGTGCAGCTGCTGACTTTTAATAATTGGACACTTACCTGTCCCAGGGTCCAGCAATGTGGGGGAACAAAGCCCCGCTTGTCTCCTCCTCTCTGCGGTGCCGGCATTGTAACTGTGGGAGCCCGGCTGTGGCCTCACAGCCGCCCACCCACTGCGCATGAGGCGCACGCCATGACTGTCCGGGCAATCATCTGGGACCTGTGACGTGTCCCAGATGATTGCTGTGAGGGAGGGGGGGAGAGGTAAACTCCCTTGCGGTGCGCCGGGAGGAAGTAGGAGCTGGGACCCTCTAAAATAAGGGTACCGGCTCCCCCCCCCCCCAAAAGAATGACATGCCAAATGTGGCATGTCAGGGCGGTCGCCTCCCTTAAAGTGGAAATTCAATTTTTATGTGGAACGCCGCTTTAAGGCCTCCTTCACACAGCCATTTACATGCAGCCACTGGGTTCCAGCAGCAAGAATCAGGGGATTCTTGTGGCTAGAATGACCGGGACATGTGAATAGCTGCAGTTGCTCAGCCTATTTTAAACTAATGTTAGCCTGAAAGTGTCTGCTCCGTGTGCGGCTACTAGCAAACAGTAGCGGTTACCTGCGGTTAGGGACAGATGTCCCAGCCTGGACACGGCTGAGTGCTTGTATATGCGGACATCCATCCCTAACTGCTCTTTGTGCAGCTACATGCAAACCGCAGACTATTTGCATGCCCCGGTCATTCCAGCCACAAGATTCCATTGATTATTGCCACTGGAATCCCGTGGCTGCATTTAAAGGGTTGTGTCTAATATTGGTTTGCGATGTAGGCCTGGACTCGGAGTATAAACCCTGCTCATCCATGGTGATTCCAAGACTGACTGCATGGACTTTCAAATCGTTGGCAGGTAAAGCAGTCCCCAAATATGTATTTCATCTGTGCAGCTGCTTGTCTGGAGTCCAGGTTTAATAACCTGTAACTAAAAGGTCATCTATGAATCCTTCCAAATGATACTTTGTAGCTCTTTATTATACACTGAAGGTAATTGGATCCATATGTGTTTCTTTAGGTAAAAATGTCCAGTCCCAAGGTGGATTTATTTAATCAGGTCAAAGGAGCGGAGAATGATGAGCAGTAATATGTTATCATCGGGGTGTATATAACCCAGATACAGCAGTCAGAAAAATTAACTCTGCTTTTCTGTAGCTATTGCTGTTTGCTCCATTAAATAAGAGACCTACAAGCATAACTCGCTCTAACTCTGAAAAATGTTAAAGAAAAGCTGAAAAAGCGGCTATTTGGCATTTATGAGCTTTATTTTGAGCCATAAGCTTTTGTGGCAGTATCGTTTTGCTAATAAAGCTGAAAAACGCTACTGCAAAAACGCTGCAAAGCTCATTCTACAGCTAAAGCTACTGGTGTTTTTATAAGGTCCAGTGTGCATAGGGCCTAAGGCTTGTAGGTACAGGAGTCACTAGGTACACTCGTATGCCAGGAAGTGCAGTGCTGTTTTTCAGACCAAATTCCATAGATTTTTCAGATGGCTGCTTAGGCATGTTTAGCATTTCACGTTTAACAATTACTATAATGTAGCAAATATCCCCTTTTTTGCGTTCAGGCTCACGTTAATGGGAAACTGCAAGCAACCATTTTTCTATAGTTTTCTATCCTTTTGCCAAGTTTTCTTTGATGCCTTTGACCCTGTTTGGGGGAGACTTCCGCTTACTTCCTGTTCAATAGACACAAAAGGAAGTAAAAGGAAATGCCACCTTGGACTAGTGTTGCCAGATCAGATGTCCCTCCAATTTCTCCAGATCCCTGTAAAACTTTAGATTGCCATTTTATTTCAGTAGAAACTTGAACTAGATTGCCTTCCCTTCTTCAGACTGACTGCAGACTGCACTGTCCACTGACATTCAGAGCAGGAGCCAGCAGCATTGAGAACATTAAACTGCAAGTACTAGGGTAAGAACAAATCATTTAATGGGGAATTTAAAATGTATTGTGCTCAATTTGTTGAGCTTAAAAGCGCTGAGGGTTTAATACGTTAAGCTCCATGAATTTGGGGGAAAATATGTTGTTAAAATAGAATATACTGGTATATCTAATATGTCCTTATTTAGTTGGCTCAGTGATAGAGCAGCAAATTGTTGTTTTGAAATGTTAGATTTGTTTTCGGAGTTTATGCATCCCTTGCAAATTTAAATATACGGCCTGTATGGCTTAAATGTGGTCTGTTTTATGAGCCTCTGCAGAAAGTAATAGGATGCTTTGTAGGATGGACTATTGGGGAAGTTACTAAACCCCGTGCAGTGTATTGATCTGTAAATAGAGAGTCAGGAGATTACTGTAAAGTTGGGTAACTGAACTTCACTTATATGGTATAATTCAGAAGTAAATAATTGCTGTTCCCTTGAGAAATATCAAAAGCACAGAAATAACTACCAGATTCCTTCCTCTAGAATGACTGTAAAGAGCTAAACTGGTAAGGACAATCTGCATTTATATTTTTACACAGGCAGTGAAGGGAAATCTCCCCAACTGGGGCACAAGCAGCGTTCTAACCCTCTATACTGAGATAAAAAAGGACTTCTGGCTAGCCTTGCATCACTAATGCTTTCCAGCTAATCCTGCAAGTTTGTTAAAGTGATTGTAAACAATCACCTTGTAAAACAACCCATTCAGTTTAATCTAGAAATGAAAGGGAAAAAATTTTGTATAGCTATAAAGAAAACATAAAAAATCCTTTTTTTTTAAATTTTTTTAATATATAAATGATTACATTCCCTCTGTTCTCAGCTACATAAGAGCTGGGGGGATGAAAAGCATCAGCACACTGAGGTTTCCAGTAAATGGCTGTGCAGCAGGGGTGTGCCAGCATAGCTAGAGAACTGACCACAATGTGCTCTCTTGCTTTAGTGTAGTCGGTTTTTAATGGGAAAGTGAAGAGACTGGCAGGAACACCAGGGATTTCACATAAACGAAGCATTACAAAGAAAGTAGAATACTTTCTCATATAAGTACATGGTACAGCAGGCACATAGAAGGAATAAGTGTTGGGGTAACTAACGCTTTAAGCTGAGGTAGGAATTTTACCTTGGAGACTGAAAACCCTTCCATATACCCAGTGAAGTGACTGTCCTCAGGTGATGCACAGAGATGAAACAAACCCTCCTACATAAGTTTTACCTGTTTGCAGTCTTCTTTTCATCCATAAAAAAAATCAGAATTTATAAAGCTTGTCTGAGCTGTTAGAAAACAGGGGGCTGATAGCTGAAGTCACACTCTGCAGAGTTTAATGAGGAGAGCTGTTTAGAGTGAAGGGGAACACCCCCCTTAATGCAACACACAAACAGACCTGAGGCTGTCAATCACAGGCTGTGTGCTGGAGCTATTCTTCCCGTCACCTTTTGGTTTCTCTGTAAGGAAAACTTGTCAGAAGTGACTCGTTTTAGATATCCGAGGAACAGTACAGCAGACAGAAATAATACTTGGTTCTCTGGATTGAGACAAGTACACACTATAGAGGGATATGCTTTGTCCATATTGCATGTCTGAAGTTTGCAACAACGTTAAAGCTAAACTCTTGACTTAAAAAACATTGTCTAATTGCTAGAGCTGTGTGTATTCTTTCTTGAATCTTTGTCCTTTGTGTATTTCTTGCAGACCAGCACATGAAATGATTCCTGCATTTTTTCCTCTGTGCAGGAATAAAGACTGGTCTATGAAGCTCTGTCCTTTGTGCAGGGTGTCTGGTCTGGTCTTCGCCCTCTCAAATGTTCCTCAAACCATTCTAGTACCATTTTTGCAGTGTGGCAGGGCACATTATCTTGCCAAGAGAGCACTGACATCAGGGAATACAGTTTCCATGAAGTTGTGTACTTGGTCAGCAACGTTTAGGTAGGTGGTGCGTGTCGGGCAACATCCACATGAATGGCAGAACATTACCCAAACCATCACACTGCCTCCGTGGGTTGTCTTCTTCCCATACTGCATCTAGTTGGTGTCTCTTGCCCAGGTAAGCAATGCACATGTACCTGGCCATCCACATGATAAAGAAATTGCGGCCATTGTAGGTGCTTTGGCTGTGGACACGGGTCAGCATGGGCACCCTGACTACGTTGCCTCATACACCGCAAACCATTTTTTCTGTTTTTTTAAAGTTACTAAACCCATAACGATAAAATCGGTCTGCATATACAGTAAAGCATCCTTGTTATACTCACTGTGGAACCTAAGGGGTTGCGTTGTTTAAAAAGGCTGTTTGATCCTGTCTTCTCTGATCCTCCCCTTTCACTGTCCACAAACCATCTCCTGATAGAACAGAGTCTAGGGGACAAACTGTACATGCTCAGTTTGGTGTGTATTGCTAGAGTTGTTTTTTTTTTTTTTTTTTTGGGAGTGTGCATGTGATCAGCACTGTCCAGACAGGGGGGGTCAGGGGACAGCATCATAGGACAAGAGAATGAAAACTTTTACAAGCTTTAACCATACACTGATAGAAGTCACAAGACTGCTATATACTGCTGATGAAAAGGGTATTTATCAGTTTATATATACTAAAACCATTGCATTTCCATGTTCTGTGTACTGTGGGAGACCAGTAGGGGTGCAACGGATCGTTGCTGATCCGTGATCCGTACGGATCACCCTCCGCGGATCGGCACACCCGCGATCCGCGGAGCACTTTTCGGCCTCAGCCATAGGAAAGGCCGCGGCTTCGGCCTAGCTCCGGAGCCGGCGGCCATCTTAGTACACCCGGAAGTGGCCGCTGTCTCGACAGGAAGTGACGTTTCGTCGCCGCCATCTTGCTACACCCCACACTCCTGCACAGTACAATAATGATAGAGTGAGAAGGGGGCAAGCGGACATCTTGTTACACCCACCGGAGTTTTAGATTTAAAAGCCATTTTCAACACAAAACTGAGCTTATATGCACAAATACTGTATTTATGCATATAAGCTCGGTTTTATGCTGAAAATAGCTTTTAAATCTTAAACTCCGGTGGGTGTAACAAGATTTGTGTGGTGTTTTTTTTTTTTGCTAATCCGAAAATGATCCGATCCGTGACTCTGATCCGAGGATCGATCCGATACGTGAGATTTTTGATCCGTTGCACCCCTAGAGACCAGATATAGTGAATGCAGGGTCCCAGGTTTAATAGCACTTTAACTTTGGGGACAGCATGTTTACTTGCTGCCTAATATATCACACTGACTCAAATGCCATTGAAATAAGATTAATCAAGGTCATTCACTTTACCTGTAAGTGGTCACAAAGTTATGGCTGATCGGTGTATAGCAAAGCTTCCAAAAAAAAGAAAAAAAAATTTTTTTTTTACTATGCTTTGCCAGTTTTCCTTTGATTAACCACTTCTGGACCGCCACCCGCTGATGTATGTCCTGTCTTTGAAGAGGAATATCGTTGTTATGGCAGCAGCTAGCTAGCAGATTCACTGCAAGATCACTTTTATCGGCGGGGGGAGAGGGCTCTCCGGGGCCCTCCTGGTAGCGGCGGAGGCGATCGGATGCTTCTCCTTCCTGGGTATGGAGGCGAGTGAGGGGAAGATGGCCTCCACCCATCTCCATACCATTGCAGGGCCGAAGTGACGTCAAAATGTCACTTCCGTCTATAGCCCTTAAAGGGCCATTGTGTTTGTCATTTGAAGAAGGAAAAAAACCCTCCTTTTTTTTTTTTTTTTTTCCATTGCACTTTAGTGTAAATATGAGATCTGAGGTCTTTTTGACCCCAGATCTCATATTTAAGAGGTCCTGTCATTCTTTTTTTCTATTACAAGGGATATTTACACTACATACATGTGATAGGAATAAAAGTGGCACAATTTTTTTTTTTTTTTTTTTTTTTTTTTTAAAAAGAACAGTGTAAAAATAAAAAGGTAATAAAAGTCCCGCCAAGCTCATGTGCAGAAGCGAACACATATTAAAACGGTGTTCAAACCACACACGTGAGGTATCGCCGTGATCGGTAGAGCGAGCGCAATAATTCTAGCCCTAGACCTCCTCTGTAACTCAAAACATGCAACCTGTAGAATTTTTTTAAACATCGCCTATGGAGATTTTTAAAGGTAAAAGTTTGTCGCCATTCCACAAGCGGGCACAATTTTGAAGTGTGATATGTTGGGTTACAATTTACTCAGAGTAACATTATCTTTCACAATATGAAAAAAAAAATGGGCAAACTTTTACTGTTTTTATTTTTTAATTCAAAAAGTGTTTTTTTTTTTTAAAAAAAAGTGTGCTTGTAAGATCGCTGCACAAATACGGTGTAACAAAGTATTGCAACAACCGCCATTTTATTCTCTACGGTGTTAGAAATTTTTTAAAATAATGTTTGGGGGTTCTAAGCAGTTCTAAGCGTTAATAAAGCAAAACAAATAAACGAACTACTAATCAGAGTAAGCTTTATAAACCTGCTCATTCTCACTCCGAATTGAACTTTCAGGTCAGTGACCTTTGCTTTCTCATCAATTGAAGAGTGTTAGGCTGCCCATATACTGTACAACTTTCTTATTCTAATTCCTTTTAGATTTACCTTCAAAGATATAGTGCATGTGCTGCCTGATTACATACAAATTAAAAGTGTTCTGGATTGACTTCCCGTGTGGTTTTGGTAGATCTAAAGGAAAATTGTATAAAGTATGGCCAGCCTTACTCTTTCTTGCACATTGATTTCCTTCAAAAGTGTGAATTACCAAAACACAATGTAGATATTATGTGCTCTGTAGTAGTACCAGGAACAGATATGACAGCTGCCATTGGGTGTCACTGTTGGAGCATTTCATTGCTCTGCAATCACACTGATAACCAGATCATCGGCTCTGCAGTGCTGGGGTCCTGGTGAGACCACTAGTTTGGTTAGACCAGCTTATTTCTGCATTATTTTATTGAAACTTTAAAAACAAGTTCACATTCTCCCCAGTGAGACTAAAGAGATGCTTTGCTAGAACAATACCTGGATGACTGATGTTGTGTTTTTACAGGCTTCAAGGCCAGCATAGAAAGGTATATTACCTGTAAGGTTACACATTTCCTTCATATTTATAAATAGTAGCTTGTAGGCAAATATCCAGCTGTTTGTTCAGTGAAGGCGCACAATCTACTGCTTGTTTACAATGTGTCCATAAACCCAGGACTCTGTGTATTAAATGGGCAACATTTTTTCAGAGTTGACTATTCCTGTTCAGGGTTACTAGATAAGTAAATGTAGCAGGGTCACTTTTTTTTTTTTTTTTTTTTTGTATGTGCTGAAATTGTTTTGTGTTTTTTCTTTTCAGGTTTTATTTCAAGGCAGTTCTGCATTTATTAAAGCTAAACTCCAGATTATTATTATTCATTATTTATATATCGCCAACAGTTTGCGCAGCACTTTACAACGTTAGTGCAAACCGTACAGATACAATTCAATACAGGATGAATTGGAGGGCCCTGGTCGTTAGATCTTACGATCTAGGAGGGAGGGTCAAGTGATACAAAAGTTAATAACTGGGGAGAATGAGCTGATAGAGAAAATTGAAGTACAGTTGCTAGGTGTGGGCAGGATAGGCTTCTCTGAAGAGGAGGGTTTTCAGGGATTTGTCTAAAAGCAAACGGCATAGGAGATAATCATACAGATTGGGATAGGGAGTTCCTTAGGATGGGAGAGGCTCTCAAAGTCCTGGAGGTGAGCATGGGAGAAGGTGACAAGGGAGATGGAGAGGTCGTCTTGGGAGGAACAAAGAACAATTAGGTTGGTATTTTGTGACTAGGCTAGTGATGTAGATGGGGGCCGAGTTGTGGATGGCTTTGTAAGTTGTTAGTATTTTGAATTTTAATTTGTTGGGTGAGCTGAAGCCAATGGAGAGATTGGCAGAGAGGACACAGTAACAGTTATGAACCTTATTGTATAGTTACAATCAAAGCGTACCTGTGGAACATCACAGCCATCGCTGTAGTAGTGCCAATATATGTTGGTTTGTATCTGCCTGCCCATAGACTTGGATTGAGATTCCATATAACTATGTCAATCCACCTGTGCTAAGGGTAACAAATGGACAACAGCAGCTAGCACAATTTGCTGGTGACCAATAACCTAAATATAATGCAGCACTTTCATATAATAGATAAAAGTCCTTCAAAGTCCAAATAATGATATTCAGTGATATTGACGGCACCTCAGGTGTGTGTACAATAACTCAAAAGGGTGATGAGTCTTTCACCACAGCACACAAAGCCTCTTGCCCTCAGCTGTGGACCACCTAATTATAAGAGGTCAATCGTGCGCAAATAAACACCAACCCATCTCAAATCTTCAAACCGCTTCCTGAAAGTTATGGATCTTCTAGATTGGTCACTCCCCCTGGGCAGAGAGGCCTGAGGAATCCTTTCTTTTTGGAGACATCAAGGTCCCAGCTTGGCTTATGTTGGGGGGGGGGGGTCTAGCAGTCTCTCATGGCTTCTCACAGTAGCTTCTCATGGCAATGCACTGTCTGGCCTCTCCGAGCCTTCTCTTATTACAAGCTCCACAGGCTTCTCCCAGCAGTTTCTTCTGGCAGTAAGCTCCCCAGGCCTCAGGTCTTGGATCCACCTGAAACACTGATACAGATCGATCAGTATTCAGCTTTCTCCATTACAATGTGTGTTTTAGACTTGCATATTTTTTTTTAACAATTCCACCCTCTTGAGATCTGTGTAGGTTTTACTTAAATTATGCTATAAAGCAAGCAGTGTCTTCTGTTCTATATTTTTAGCCAACCCACAGTGCTTTAGAAATCCTTTGTGCTGAATTCTCAACTTTGTAATTCTGCTTTGCCCATTCATACCTTGTATCCCTTACTGTATCGCAGTGTGGGAAAGGGACCTGGACCAAGCATTCATACTGACCCATAAGGCTTGTATATCCGTGGCTTAGAAGTGCTACAAAATGCTCAAGCGCTGGCACCATTGCCCCTTAATGATGCATATGACTCTTTCTTCTACTCCTAACACTTGCTGGAGGTACGAGAGAACAGGAACAATGCTGCCTATGTAATGGTCATGTCCCCTGATTCATGACTTATGGTTCCATGTTTACTGCATGGTAATGGATACACATACAAGAGTGTGTCCCACCATTGCCCTCAATGCTTCTTGGCCCACTCCTTCTTCCTACTTGCTGTCGGGAATGTAATTCCAAGATATTGGAAATCCCCCATCTACTCCTTCAGTGGCAGAATGATGAACTGAGCTAGCTCACCTCCAGCATTTGGAAGAACTGGTAGTCTGGCTTTGTGACAGATTGAACTCATGTTGCCGCTTGGATCATGTTGATCGTTTTCTTGGGATCCATGTGATTTTAGAGTAGTTTTCTCCTGAATGCACTTTGTAAGCCTGTTTATTGAAGGGCTTGCCTCCCTTCCCTTTGCTCACCCTTGTTTTCCTGCCTAGTCACTACCAGACTCTTAATTCCCCTCAAACTTTATCTCCTTAAACTTTAACAGCGAATGTTCTACACAATTTCTGAAGGTACCTACGTATGTGCAATTGCATTCTACTGTAATCCTGAAACTACCAGCACTGGGTACACACCACCAAGGGAGTACTTTTTAGGGTTGCCCAATACAACACCACCATTGATTTCCTTTATGGGCCATATTTTAAGCGGCTTAATACAGGAATCGTTTTAAGGGGACGCATGGTGGTGTGGATGTCTTGCTTTATTGAAGGAATGTTACAGCTCTTGTAAGTTTGACTGTTGTGTGTTGATAACCTTTTAACCTCCTGTTGTATGTGGTAGTGTTTGAAAAGCAGGGCCAGCTGGTCTTAAACTGTAGCTTTACAAACTTCAAAGGGAATGCAGCTGATATACCTCTGAGGGAGAAAGTTTATAGCCCATTGGTGCTCACGCCCCCAAGATGTCTATAGACAGAGAATGATTCTGCACAATGTAATATTATTGGGAGGTTTGGTTTATGGACCAGGTTGAATTTGCCAAGTGGACTTAGTAAGACCAGTTCCAGGGGTGGGTGTCTTATCACTTCCTGCCAAGCATAAACATTTTAGTACTTTTTTTTTTTTTTGAGAGATCTTAGTGGGGGACCCTTAATTCTAAAATGAGTAGCTCAGTTGATGCATGGGCTGGGCTGTCTTTTTGTTTGAATATGTGCCAGGAAGTGATTCCCTGACAACCAACCTGAGTTTGCAAGATGCAAAATAATAGAAATTGATGAAGATGCCCCCCCGGAATAGAAGTAAGAGGCTCTCTGCTTGTTGGTAATATTTTTATATAGAGCAGAGTTTCTCAACCAGGGTTTCCTCAAAAGGTTGCTTGAGCAATGACCAATTTTTGACTCCCAGATAAGTTCAAACTTGCACCAATTATCTATTTGGCTATCTGAAAGAGGGAAATTCTTCCCAATGACCACAAGTGTAAGGAACATTTTTCCCACTGACCAGCACATGAACGTATAAAGAGTTGTAGATCTAGTCATTTTTAGCAGGGGTTCCCTGAGACCTGAAAGTTATTTTAGGGTTTCCCTTGAGTTTAAAAAGGTTCAGAGGCTGATAGAGGCAACAGGACACCCCCCCCCCCCTTTTTTTTTTCTTTGCATACGTACATTTTTGTTTCTTAGAGAATTTCTTTGGGGGTAAAGGGTACATTTTATCAGCAAGTAAAATTTCACAACAGACAGAAGAATGACAGCTATGTAGAGGATGTCCTGGACATGTTCTTGGCCGATGGTGCTCTGTCTGGCATCTGACCTATCCCTACATGTTCAACTCAGGAAGCTGGCCTTTAAGCTTTATAAACTGATTACGGAATTGGTTTCAACAGTACTCTCATGTCTCATCTTTAACAAGTCATTGGCTGCTCTTATAATGTGTACACATCAGTTATTACAAGTTGAAGGAAATTTGAACATCTTTTTGTGTTTTGCAGGTTATTGGCCGTAATAAATAGCTTCCTTTGATGTCGGGTGCCTCCGCAAGACCTCGTTTGAAAAGGTTGCAAAAGTAAGTTCCTGTGTGGGCAGATGGTGATGGCCATATTGCATGAATAGTTTTACTGGGATTATTAAAATAATTGCTATTCTTTAGTATTTTAATGGTTTTACCATTTTATTTTGTCTAACCCATGTTTCCCCTCCATTCACCTTTTGGGAGACCAACTTCTAAAGTTTATAGCCCTGAACTGAACTTGTATTTTAAATCCGCTAGGGACCCAGCTTCTGAAGGGGTTTTTTTTTTATGGTAGCATACGGAAAGCGCTTCGCCTGAAGACATTATTTTTTTTTTTTAAAGCTAATCTCTAAACCAGTGGTTCTCAACTCCTGTCCTCAGGATCCACTAACAGGCCAGGTTTGCAAGATAACTGAAATGCATCACAGGTGATATTTGCTGCTCAGTGATTGCAGTATTCTAGTCTTCATCTCCCCAAGGTAATACTTGAAATCTGGCCTGTTAGTGGGTCCTGAGGACAGGAGTTGAGAACCACGGCTAAATACATAAAATTTCATATGGTTTATATGACACCTATCTATGGTCTGCTTGTGATGGGTTACATCTGTATTACACAGACTATGCTTTTTGTACTTGTGCATTATTCAATAAACGTTTACCTGCTAAATTCATAAGGGAGCAATTTTACCTGGCAGAGGATTTGGATTTCAATCCAGTCACAAAATCTCCACAGCCCCCCCCCCCCAACACAGCACAGTCATAACTGGCAAGATAGGGGGACCCGATCTATCTGCTGCAGTTTCACTTTCACGTACAGGTCTTTTTCCCACTCCACCCTCTGTATGGACAGTGAAAAGAGAAGCCGCACCCTGGTGAGTTTGTCTCTATGCTCATTCTTTCCAGTTGTGGTCAGCTTTAGGTTTAAATTCGTCTTTTTGGCCTAAATTTACGTGTGTGTGTGTGTGTGTGTGTGTGTGTGTGTATCCCCTTATGACTATATTTCATGTATGTTAGATTGTTTGTTCCTCGGAGGCTGGAAGTGGTGCCATTGGTTTTGTGAATATTACTATTGCTATAAAATGTTATCGACCATTTCAATTTTGTTTAAAGTGTTACTAAACCCAGGACCCTGCATTTACTATATCTGTTCTCCCACAGAACATGGAAATGTAATTATTTTAGTAAATATAAACTGCTAAATACCTTTTCTCATCAGCAGTATATAGCAGTCTTGTGACGTCTATCAGTGTTCAGATGAGCACTGGTTAAAGCTTGTAGGAGGCGTTTTCATTCTCCCTTGACTGTGCTATGGGGCTGCATGACTCCTGACCCTCTGCCTGGACAGTGCTGATTGGCCCTGTGCTGATCACATGCACCCACCCAAGAAAAAAACTCTAGCAATACACTCCAAACTGAGCGTGTGCAGAGTGACCCCAAGGCTCTGTACTAGTAGGAGATGGATTGGGGACAGTGGAAAAGGGGGAGATCAGAGAAGACAGGATCAAACAGCCTTTTTATACAATGTGGAGGATTTGACCCCCTTAGGTTCCACAGTGAGAATAACCGGCGTGCTTTACTGCATAAACACACTGATTTTACTGTTGTGGTTTTAGTAACTCTTTAACCATTTGACATAAATATGTTGTGTGGAAAGCATTTGATCAGCATTCATTCTGTGCAGAGATTAGTTTGCAAGGCTGTATGTGGTTATTGTGATCCGTGTTTATAGTGTATATGTTTATACTCTGAAAAATGTGTGCATTATGGGAATCATTATTATTTTTCTTCGCTCCGGTTCACATGAACTTTTCCTCCTGCGCACTTGGCGTTGAAATAGGATAAAGCAGATTGTGTTTTTGCAGAGGATATGATAATACAAGCAACAGGATCAGATCCCTGAAAAGTTGATTGAATTATTCAGGGGAATATTTTGCACAGCTGTTTTAAATGACTGTTACTTTGCACAGCTTGTTATATGAAGGATTCAAGAGCTCTCTCCTCCTTGGCTGCTGCGGCAATGATTTAGTAGCGTGCAATGAAAGGATTACCACAGGCAATGAAAGAGCAAACCCTTGATTATGAGATGTTACAGTGACTAACAGGGGTGTTCTCTCTTCATTTTCCAATGAGGTTTGAAAACGGAATGAAAGAATCTGGCTGCCTTGAGTGACACTTCCATTTCCATAGACTGGGAACCACAATAACTCAGTCATATAGGAATATGAAATTATACTGGGCTAAAAAACAGAAAAAACAAACAAAACTTTTATGAGAGAAAAATAATAGAGCTGGCATTCGACTTCTAATTCTATTAATAATGTCATGCTGACCCTCAGGCTTTCATACTTTGGGTCACTGACCCAGGACAAGTACGGTGCCATTACTCAGACTTTCCTGATGGCCACATTTTAGTTTTTTGGCTCCGTGATTTAGAAAGTTCTGAACATAACCCCCAGCTTAACAGCCTCTTATGGCACTCGGCATTAGTCCCTTCCTTGCTTATTTTATATCAAGCTAAAGATGGATATACTGTAAAATCAGTCTGTATATGCAGTAAAGCATGCTTGTATTCACTGTGGAACCTAATGGGTTAATCTTCTGCATAATGTAAAAAGGCTGCTTGATCCTGTATGCACAGGTCCTCCTCTGGATAGTACAGAGCCTTTTGGAGTCGGGCTGCACATGCTCAGTTTGGTCTGCATTGCTAGAGTTTTTTTTTTTTTTTTTTTTTTTTGGAGAGTGCATGTGATCAGCACAAGGCCAATCGGCACTATCCAGACAGAGGGTCAGGGGTCCTGGATCCTTATAGGACAGCCAGTGCAGTATGAAAACTTCTACAAGCGCTACCAGGAACTGATAGAAGTCACAAGACTGCTATATACTGCTGATGAGAAAAAGTATTTAGCAGTTTATATTTACTAAAATAATTGCATTTCCATGTTGTGTGTACTGTGGGAGACCAGATATAATGAATACAGGGTCCTGGGTTTAATAACACTTTAAGCCAAGGAGGTTGCAGAAAAGGCTGTAGTACTTGTCCAACTCCCTGCTTTAGCAGGTTCGGATACTGTTCTCTCCTGGAAGCTCCTGTCTGTGGGCAGAGCTTCAGGATCGGCGTGTACATTGCATTATGCATGGTGGAATCTAACATGCTACTGCGGCTTTTTTACTCTGTGAAGGGGGTTGTCGCTTTCCTCCAACTCTCGGGGCTCTCTACACTGATCTCTGCTGTGTATAACGTCAGCTCTCCACCCCCTTTTTTTTCTTTTTTTTTTTCTGACAGCTCATACAAGCTTTATAAATTCTGGACTTTGAATAGCTGTAGAGAAGAGACAGCTGCAGATAAACAGGTATAACTCATGTAAGGAAGATTTGTTTCATCTCCTGAGGCCAGTCGCTTCACTGGGTGTATGGAAGGGTTTACACTTTAATGAGCATTTAACCCCTGCAGTGTGGGATGCCCCACTTAAAAGGATATTTAGTTATTTTATGTATTTATTTTTTTGTGTTGGGCTCAGAAACCTGTAGAGGTAAATCTATTTATTGAAGGGCCCGGTGCACTCCTTAATTGTACATTTGCTGCAGTCGGATGTTGGCGGAGTTACCTGCTTAATGTTTATTTCTTATGCACTGCATTGGCAAACGAAGCAAAACTAAACTCTCATTTTTTTCATTTTTCTCTCAAATTTTGGGTTTACATCCACTTAAAGTTGAACTTCGGGAAAACTGCCAAATACATGAATTGCAATCTTCTACCAGCTAAATGATGGGTATTTGTCCATCCAGTTCAGTGATTTAAGCAGCCCCATCACATAGCACAGCTAAGTGTCCACTTGTAGTTAAAGGCTATGACTGCTAGACTATGTTATAGGTTCTACCATAAATATGGATGTAATATGCTCCAAGTGTGATGTCCTCTCTCCTCCCACAGCCTGCTGACTGGACAGTGACAGAGCAGCAGCAGACTCATGAAGTCAGCCCTTTGCTCACTTGTTTTCCTCCTGTATAGCATGTTTGCATGCAGCTCATCTGATTGACTGACAGGCCCAGCTCTCCCTTTCTTAGTCTTGAGTACTGTTTAGGCGGCCATTGCAAAAGATTGATATCAAGTCCTATCTAGCTAGTTTACTCTAGCTGAATTAAAAATAAAAAATGTATGGTTTATTGGAGAACACAGAGCTGCATTATTTTGTGTCTATTACAGATCTGCCTGGAGCTCAGCTTTCAATAAGGCAGATAGTCTGCAGGTGAGCTCCATGACATAGCTTTGTGCTTCTCTATTTGGGTTATAAAAGGTTGTATTAAATGTTACTCCTCATACTACACCAGCACAGGCAATAAAAAGAGAGGTCACTGTTTATCTTTTGTATATGCTCTTGGCTACAGCTTCTTCCACAACATGCCCAGGTTATTTAAAGCTACTTAACCTCTTCACAGGGGTTATCCCACCCTTCTAGGCTGGGTATGCAGTCTCTGCTGCTCTGGGCTTATTAAAATCCCATCAATGTAGAAAGAGTATATGACATCATGAAAATGCACTGGATGTTCCTGGAAAAATTCATAAATGAACTGGAAGGAAGCAAATGATCTATATTGTGTGTGTATGGGGGGGGGGGGGGGGGGGTGTAATGACCGTTTTGCTGGCATACCTCTGCTTTTACTACAAAGAACAATGAGGTAGCAACTAGTCTTATTCTGACGCATCTGTACAGAATTATTCCACAATGGTAACCTGGCTGTTGCCTCGCTGCAAAACTTGAGGCAGCAGGGAAAGGACGGACCAGTACAATGGTCTTGGGGTACATGTTGTAAAGCGATGCGCAAACTGTTGGCGCTATAGTAATAATCATTTACTTGGACAGCCAGGGGTGGATAGTTTGCTGCATTTAGAGGAGGCTAATGCTGACTGTGGACACAGTTGGACTCCGTTGTGCTATGGCCACCGACAAACCGGGAGATTAACTGTGGCCAGAAACTCGGCAGACATACTGTCCCTGGACACTAGCACTACAACATATCCAAATTTGGGGTTCCTAGCACCAAGTGGCCCCCGAGATATGGGGCCCCAAAGTCGGGTCGCAAAATGTCAAGCACTTCTGCAGCAGAGAATGACATTTTGTGACTCGAATTTGGGGCCCCATATCTTGGGGCCACTTGGTGCTAGGAACCCCAACTTTGGATATGTTATAGTGTTAGTCCAACTGTGTTAGCACATCAAATTTGGGGTTCCTAGCAGCAAGTGGCCCTGAGATATGGGGCCCCAAAGTTGGGTCGCAAAATGTCAGGCACTTTTTTGCAGCAGAGAATGACATTTTCCGACCTGACTTTGGGGCTCCATATCTCGGGGCCAGTTGGTGATAGACATCCCCACTGTGTTTGCACACCAAATTTGGGGTTCCTAGCACCAAGTGGCCCCGAGATATGGGGCCACAAAGTCGAGTTGTAAAAACACTTATAAACGCAAACGCGGCTAAACGCGGTATCGGCGTTTTGCCGCGTTTGGCGTCTGAAACGTGGAAAACTTTTTCTTCTGAGCCCATTTTTTTGCTTCTGGAAAAACGAGATTAAACGCAACTGCCTAAAAACGCCAAAAAACGAGACTGTGTACATGGACACATAGGATTACATTGAATGGGTTCAGGGGCAGTTGAAAAAAGTGTCCAACTGCCTCTGAATGTGTGTTTAACAGCGTCTCGTGTGCATGAGGCCTAAAAATCTGACAGCTGTTTGCACACAATGGGGGAGATTTACTAAAACTGGAGAGTGCAAAATCTGGTGCAGCTGTGCATGGTAACCAATCCGCGTCTAACTTCAACTTGTTCAATTAACCCCTTAGAGCCGGCGCATGCTTGCCCTTTATGGGGTTGCGAATTCCGGGAGGCGGAGTTCTAATTGTGTTGTAACTGCCATGACAGCCAGTCACATGATCGGAAAAGCTCCCGATCACAACATGCAGACGGGAGCTTTCAGTTAGCCGCAGGTGACTGTGCCAGAAGCGTGCAGGGCACATGCTCTTGGCACAGCAATATTGGCGCTATTGCACGCAAACATGCGGTTGCTCAGTGCCAAGGAGTTAAGCCTCGACAATAAAAAATAAAAAACAAAAAACTGGAAGCTGATTGGTTTCTATGCAGAGATACTCCTCAGCCATCGCTTGTGTGAACTCAATGAACTTCTCATATTTGCTACCTTTTTAGTCAGTTAAATATATCACTGAAAGGGTTTTGTTAAATCTGAGCAGTGCAGAAAAATACCTGTTGATCACATCAGACATGCAGAGTGGTCCTGTGTCTTGTGCATTCTGTAGTGCTATTTCAAGAGGCCTGTTGAGCCCTCCTAGTTATTATCTTGGGACTACAGAATAATTGGCCTTTAGGTTGTGGAGATGAGTAGGAGAGTTTGACTAGTTTAACAAAAGACAACCCCCAAAAGAGGAAACCACCAGCAGCCACCCCATCTACAGACTGCATCTATGGTTTGGTAATCCTCAATATACACTGTATTTACATATTTGTTCTTGTTCAGTTTGAAAGCCATACAAGATCCTCTCTACTAAAATTGCTTACTCTGATTTCACTGCACACTGTGAGCTTCTTGCAGTGTGTATTAGAAGCTACAGCAAATCATAGCCTGATTAATTCCCTGGCTGGATGATGTCCAATATCACTTTCCAGCCTACCGTCCCTGGCCCACCCCTTTCATTTATTGGATTTCTGTTCTGTCGTGGAGATTTAGCATCAAATGTCTGTTACCGAAGGCAGTCTGCGTGCAAATGCAGCCATCTTAGGAGCACCCATTCCTTCATCCAGACTGCCATTCATTCATCAAGATATTTGAATAATTCGTCCATTTGATGCCACTGGGTCCAAAATTTGGGTTTGTTTAGAAAAAAAAAGAAAATTTAGAATTTTTTTTTTTTTAATGTTGATGGGGGAAGGAACCAGGAAAGTAAAAATATATGCAGACTATAGAGAAGAAGAAAATAGGACTTTGAGGTTTTCTCACGCGCTGTGTTGATGCCGCATTGTCTGGATTCATGAGCCGTTGACTTGCATTTTTTCCCGGGAGCTGCGATGCACTCCGCGGGGTCTCCCCCTTCCCCCTTTGGGGTGGGGGGATTGCCTCTGCATTGTGTATCGACGTTGCGTTCCACACACTTGATGTGCCGCATCGCTCAATGAGTTTTGCAGTGTTGACAGTGTTTTCTATCTATAGTACGCGTGAAGGGGTTTGGCGCCAAATGCTGGACGACTTGGACGCCTCCTCCCTTCCTGTGTACGTACAGCATGGGTTTGGGGGTGTGGTTCCATCTGGGGTGGCAGATTTGTCCTGCTGGCATTTCCAGACCATTCTCGCGCTATTTCGTCACGATTCCCTAGGTTCCTGTGTGTGTGTGTGTGTGTGTGTGTGTGTGTGTGTAATTTTGGTAGTTCCTCAAGACAATCCTAGGAAACATTCACGGTCACGCCCAGGGAATTGTCCGGCTGGGATTTCTGCATCCCTGGATGTCGCCTTGCATGGGCCATGCCTGCAGTTCACGCAACCACAGAAAAGTTTCCCCTCTCAAGGGGTTTCCAGCCATTGGTGTTGCACTTTCTATACATAGAGATTTTGTGAATACTCTATATCTAAATGGGGGTTTTTCTCTCATTTTTGGCTTTTTCTTTCAAAAGACCATTATATAAAGATTTTGATATATTTCTTTACAGATTTCTATTTCTTTACAGATGTAAACATGTTTGCTCCTGGAGAGTGGCTAAAATTCCATGAAACGCGCCAAGCTTATGTTTACATCGATCATGTGTTTCCTATTATCTTATATTGGAATCATGTACCTTGTATAATTTTATATATGCATTTTTTTGTAAATTATGATATTTTTCCTAATAGTGGTGGGAAGTCAAGAGGTGTTATACCCACAATCTTTCCACATGGATATGTGTCATTCATACTTTTATATTTATGTATATAGCGCTGCATGATCGTCAAGAATTGTTATCACGTTCACACACATGCGATCCAATTCATGTCCGAACATTCAGTTCGCAGTGTGATACGCAAGCTGAACTGGGGGTGTCGTTAACAATGTATTGACACTCCCCAGCAGTTCGCATATGGCAGTGTGAACTGCCACGTGAGTCGGTGCGATGCGGGAACCCGCAGTGGATTTGAAGGGTTTTCGCATCGCGCCAGTTTCATCCGGGCCTTAAACACTAAACCTTTTTCTGACATTTGTTGGTTTCAAGTTTAAAATTTTTTTTGCTAGAAAAATACTTGGATGGAACCCCCAAATATATATATATATATATATATATATATATATATATGTATGTATGTATGTATGTATGTATGTATGTATGTATGTATGTATGTATGTATGTATGTATGTGTATATATATATATATATATAATAATTTAGTAGAGACATGAGAGAATAAAATGGTAGTTGCAATATTTTGTCATGCTGTATTTGCGCGGCGGTCTTTCAAATGCAATTTTTTTTGGGAAAAAATATTTTAATGAATTAAAAAAAATTAACCAGTAAAGTTAGCCCAACTTTTTTTGTATAATGTAAAAGATTTTACATTGCAAGAATCGTGATCTTTTAATTCTAAGCAAAAAAAATTGTAATTCTCATTTTGGCCAGAATCGTGCAGCTCTAATATAGATGAAATATTGTGATAATAATCAGTACCATGTATTATTGCTTAAATCTGACACACATAAATACCAATTTTTGACCTTTTTCATATTGACGGAGTGCCTCATTCAAAGTCCCATTTTCTTCTTCTTTTTCCCACATAGGGATGGAGACATGACTAGGTCCCTGCCTCATTTAAAGTCCCAACAAATCTCCTTTTTAGATGTAGACTAAACTTCAGGCTTACGCAAGTACAGTGATATTGAAGTCTGAACTCCAGATTTACATAATTGTTTCATGACTCAAAGTAACATAACAAGTGGAACTGAATGACAGTCAGGGAAATAGTATTTTCTGAAGGATAGATTCTCACTTCACACCATGAATAGCGATTCTTTTGACTTATTCTGTAGAATGTGCAATGTAATTAATAAGATATGGTTCTCCACTCATTAAACGATATCTTAGGGGAAGCGGTGTGTGTGAACAATGATATGTTAAGGACAGGGCCCTCTTGAGATTTGTGGGGTGTTTTTGCTTTCCTGGTCATTGCTGGACTTCATTGGCCATGCTGTAATACTGTAAAAGTGTTTATCGTACAAGAATAGGACTGATAGGAGGGGAATGTGACAGACAAATAGTGACCATCTGCTGAAAGGGGAACTCCACAGGCTGAATGGCAGAGAGCCTGCGGATTTCTTTTAATATGTACAGAAACTGTTGTAGTGGACGACTCCTGAAAAAGCTTGTGCTAATGGCTGTAATTTGAAAGCAACCTGCATTGCCAGAGCATGGGGGGGGTTAGAACACCTGTCAGATTTTTATTATCTCTGTGCCCGTTGGGAGGTTTACTCTCTTGTCCCGGTGACCATTATTACGGAGCGTGAAAGTGAGAGAAAATCACACATTTTGAGTTGTCCTCAAAAAAGGAATAGAGGGGAAATCTTCCAGTGGGGTTCCCTCACTGTACAGGGATTTCTTCTAACCTCCTGATGTGGCTATGGGACAGGAAGTGAGGGTAAATCTCCCCAGTGGGGACACAGATGGCATAAAAAAATGACAGGGATTATAAACGTCCCCGCCCCCCACACTCCATCCAAAAAGCCTTAAAGTATAACTATAGGCAACACTTTGGATAGAGTAAGAGAGGATTGTAACTTCTCCAGGGTTTATTTTTGGCATGTGTCCCCATTAAGCAGATTTTGTTTGCTTCATGTCCCATAGCCAAAACAGGAAATGAGAGGAAATTCCCTCTACAGTGAGGGAATCCCTGGTTGTCACCAGAACTAGTCTAAGTTGGGAGAGATCCCCACTATTCCTGTTCTGGGGGCAATTTGGGGATTTTTTTTTTTTTAACTTCAAAATGTTCCTTTATTGAGACAAAAAAAGTCAAGGCCTGATACAACAAATGTCCAACATGGACCAGATCAAGAAGGCACAGTACAGGTGAATTTTCATACAAGGAGAGATGGAGGAGATGTACATTACTTTGTGGTATTTCACATCTATACAGCAGGATATCATCTAAATCACGTAAACAAGGGCATATTAGGTATTGCTTCCCCATATGTCATATTTCTTCCCTCAGGATTATCCTAGTCTACGCCGTCCATGGCTGCCATATTTTATTACATTTTTTTAGGGCAATTCCTGTTATGGTATGTTAATTTGTAGAGTGAGAATACAGCATTTATTGACTTTTCCCATGATCCAACCATGGGGGGAGAGGGGGCATTCCAACGCAGTACAATTTCCCTCTTCGCATAGAAGAAAAGGTAAATCAGTAGTAATTTGGTGTATCTAGGCCTCTGGTCATCGTCCTGGATGCCCAGAAGCACCAGATCTGGGGATACCGGGAGACTCCGCTGAAGGTGTCCATTGACAGAGTCCACCACCTCAGCCCAGTATTTAGCAATTTTGGGGCAGCTCCAAAACATATATGTGCCTACATTATTTTGACACCGATGGCAGTCCTGTGAACGTTGTGGATAGACCTTGTGGCGCCTCTGAGGAGTATAGTAAACCCTGTGTAAGAATTTGACCTGTATCGGTCTCTTTTGAGGATATCCGTAAAGCAGTACTATCTGCCAGACAGTCATCCCAGTCCTCTCTATCTAGGTCAGGCATGTCTGCCTTCCACTGATCCCAAAGTCTGTCTGTCTGTCTTAGTGGAAGTCGGTCTTTAACAAATCCAAGTATAGGGCAGATAGGGGTTTTTCCAGTCTCTCTTGAGCCAACACCTCCTCAATGGGATCCATTGTCAGTCTAATTGGCGTTGGGAATTGGGCTCTGGTGGCTTGACGCAGCTGGAGGTACCTAAAGTACATCTATCCTGGGAGATGGTGTTTAGTTTGAAGGGTCGTGAATGGTAGTATGGCACCCCCTGAGCATGTCCCTGCGAGTTTTGATGCCATGTCTGGCCCAAATCAGCGGGTCCTGATATGTGGAAGGTTAGGGTTTCCCCAGAGAGGACAGAAGGGGGACCAGCTCGCAGGACCCACAAGCCCCCGTCTGGCCACCATCCAGACCTTAAGGGTTGTTTTGGTAGGCAGTGGGAGGTGATCATATGCCCGATGTCCCCTATAGACAAGGTTACCCAGCTCCGGAGTGAACCAAGAACAGCCGCCTCCAGGCATACAGCTGCGTTTCCTTTAGAGAGGGCATACCACCTCTTCTTTCACTTTTAATGACGACAGTAAACCTGCCTGGTGTACTTGTCTTTTTAATTATGCTTTTAGTTCTACATTAACGCCTACAACTGCTCATTGAGAAAATGTAAATCGTTTAAAGCCCATAGATATTAAACATTTGACCCTTTTTACATAAGCTTGTTTTTTCCTCATCTCTAGCATTTGGGTCTATAAAACTGCAAAAGTATACAGGCAATTCATTTCTTTATTAAAGAAAATATTCTGTATTCCCACAAAGTTGTCTTTTTGACTAAATATTTAAAGCTTGCTGCAGAAAATAGTGATCTGGTTTTTATTTTGTAATGGCTATTTGAAGGTCACAGTACAAAGCACAATCGCTGTGGATGTTTAAAAAAGTGCGCGTGTGTGTATACATTTTGTTACACAAACTCGTAATAAATATACATTATGTATGAGCTGCTTTACCTTCCAAAAGATATATTTGTATTTCTGTCCATCCATTTCTGAGAACTGCACATATCTGTAAAACAGCCCAGTCTTGTATGCCAGGGCAAGGTATGGTGAACACCTACAGATCCCCTCCCCCTCCCCTATGCCTGTGACTGGACAGTGAAGGAAAAGCAGTGGGTCTGCTGAACCCATCCCTCTGCTCTCTCCTCCTGTCTGCATATTCATTTTTCTTTGTATATTAGCATGCTGCATAAACAATTAGTTACTAGTCCCACCCTTCATTCCTTCTAGATTTTTGCTGTAATGAAGACTACAGAAAGTTGATATAAAAGACACATTAAACTTGCACACTTTTATTTGAATATACCCATTTTAATGAATGCCCAATTCTACTAATAGGGGTGTTATGTGTTTTTTTTTTTTTTTCTTTTTATCTGCCTGGAGATCAGCTTTACATTTTAGCTGTAAGCTTTCTAGGACTGTTGACCTGTGTGTTTGTTTTTTTTTTTTAATATGTTACGAAAAGGCAAACGGGAAGCTGCAAAAGTTGAAATTGAATGTACAATGAGAAAGGTGGCCACTGGCTGTGAGGATGAGAACAGCTGATTTGATCCTAGCCGTTTGCAGAGCTATTTATGGTAGATTAGCCTGAAGCATGTGCTCCTCTCTTCAAGCCATAAATGGTTGCTCATCTGTAATGTTACCACACTGCATTTGGCTTCGAGTGTTCTGAGCTTGTAGCAATCCTCTAATTTCATGCAGGCAAAACACAGGCATGGATAAAGACAACACCGGCATATACAGCCTGCCCAACTTCTTGCAGCTGAGAACTTTTATTTTGGCCCCCCATGAGTTTTTCTTCTCCGACCAATCCAGAATTTTCCACAGCAGTGTCGGGATTGTCCTTTGGTCACATGTTTGATGTGCGTGCGATTTAGCTGCCGTCTGAAATTACTCCTCTTAGAACTTTCTTGGCAACAGACAGCAAAATATCTGCATGTTAATATTCACTCGTTATCCAGCCACTTTTTTTTTTTTTTTTTAATGCCTGAAAGTGTCTTATAATTATATAATACTTTTTTAAAGATAATTTTTTTCTCACTTTTCTGGCTTTTTTGTTGGGTTATTATGGTTTTTGAGCTTCACCTATCTATATTTTAAAGAGGAAGACTGGTCCTGGCAATTCAGTAAGTATCTCTTTTTCAAATGCATATGAAAAAATGTCCTCAGCTTTTATCTGTTGGATTTATTGATACGCTAAACACATATTGCCTTGATTGTAATGACAGGACAAGCTTTTATATTGGATATACTGAGGTTTCTCAGATAATTTTATAGGATGTTGTCTTAATTTAGAATGTTGCTATCTCACATAAGTTCTTTCAGGCGTCTTATTGGCAGCCATCTTGGAAAAAACTTGATTCAGCAATAATACATCTTACATTTTGTGTGATTAGTGGCAAGGTTAATCACATGCTGAATTGTTATCTTTTGAGGACACCAGTAGTAAGGCATCTCCATCAAAAGTCTAAGTTCTGCCCAGTACTATGGAATGTTGTCCCTCACTATGAATTTTGCTGTACTTTCTGCCTGTAATGCTTTTTTTTTTTTTTTTTTTTTTTTGCTATTTGTTTTTTATGTATATTAGAAGTTGCGCTTTTTTTGAAAGTTTCCAAAGTCTTGCAGCTGATGGTTTAGGTATTTTACTCCCTTTTGTCTTCAAGATTGGGGAGTTTTATACAAAGGGTCAGGCAGCTATGGTAAGGCCTCAGAGGCCAAAATGCACTAACGCCTTAGCCATGGGGTTGATATCCCTTCCAAAAATCAGTTTTTTTCATAAGGATCTGCAGCCGGGTGCCAGTTTTTTGCTAATTGAATTTTGGTTTATGGGCTAACATAAGCCCTGCCTTGGCACCAGCATTCTACAGGCAGTATAGGGTGAAGAGGTAGAACACACTTTTTACTAGTATTTTTCATGTTGTGTCGGATGGCTGCACTACAAGCTCATGTGAGATTTATGCTTCCATGAAGGATTTCACATAATGTAGATTTAAACCTGTACTTGAAGACAGTTAGTGAGAAGGTGACTCCTTTGTTGTGGCGAGAGCACAGACCTCTGCAGAATAGCATTGCCATTGGAATCTGTAAAAGTAAAGAAACTATGATTTAAAGTCTGTGTATAGCCGAAAACATTGTTCACATTTTGAGTAGAGTAGAGCAGCCTTTCTCAACCTGTTTTCTCCAGGGGAACCCTTAAAAATATTTTCAGGTTTCGGGGAAACCAAGGGACCCACAGGTAAAACCAATTCATTTAGGCATCGGTGGGAAGAATGCGCCCCCCCCGCCAGAAAGTTCACTGGTGTCATGTTTTTGTATTTGCCAAATGACCTTGGCCCCAGAATTATTTCTGGCGCCATCAAATATGAGGTAAATCGGGAACAGCTCAAGGAACCCTAGGGTGCCATGAAACCCTGGTTGAGAATGGTTAAAAACCCCATACATTTTGTTCTTGCATCCGATGTTCATTGGGGAGACTTAAAGTGTTGCTGAACCCACAACAGTAAAATAGACAGTCTTTTTCCACAGTCCCCAATCTATCACCTGATAGTACAGAGCCTTTGGAGTCACCCTGCACATGCTCAGTTTGGTGTGTATTGCCAGAGGTTTTTTTTTTTTTTTCTTTTTTCTTGGGAGGGTGTATGTGATCAGCGCTGTCCAGAGTAGACTGAAAACTCCTACAAGCTTTAACCAGACACTGATGGAAGTCAGAAGGCTGCTATATACTGCTGATGAGAAAAGGTATTTAGCAGTTTATATTTACTAAAATAATTGCATTTCTGTGTATTGTGGGAGACCAGATATAGTGTCCTGGGTTTAGTAACACTTTAGGCAGGGTACACTCATACTAAAAGTCGTCTGGTTCCTGTTTTTGGCCCATGTGTACAGTTTTCTGTGCAACAGAAGCCGGTGTAACAACCAGCTTCTGTTGACCAGTCAAACTGGAACACCTTTGGTGCCAATGGTTGGGAAGCACTGACCTATTTTGATGGGGCACAGCAGGAGAGATTCCTTCATCAACATTACATTTTTTGTTTTCCTGTTCAAGCCTCTGGTTGAACGAAATAAAACTGTTTACCCTGCATGTCGTGAGAGCGAAATTGGCCGTTACTGGAACCAGGAGCCCCCATTTGGTAGAAATATCTTCACCTTTTGTTCTGGTGATAACTGTAACCTTCATTTCCCATTCCTTTTAGACAGTGGTGACCAGGACAAATAGACACCAGCTCTAAACGGGTATCCGCTACCCCCCCTCCCCCCGAAAGGTGGCACCCTGAGGGGGGGGAGACGGGGGAGGAGACAAGTGAAGCTTCCACTTTTGGGTGGAACACCGCTTTAACCTGCTGGTTCCTATGTGAAAATGAAAAAGGTGTATTTTTGTTTTTTGGCTTTTTAGCCTTTCTGCTAGTTTTGTTTTCATATTAATTAGCTTTTTGTTTTTCTGAACCAGGGTCTTGAAATACTATGTGTATTACTATATGAGTGAATATTGGCTCAAATAGATTTGCTTTGCAGATGATGCATAGCCAATGAAGGCCATTGGTTTTATTTGTAGGAGAACTGTATGACCAGGCATTTGGACAACAAGATTTCCGATTTCATACTCCCTGCCTATGCTTTTAGTTTCCAATATGTGTATTAAATTTTCTATAAATATTTTATGAGAGGTCTTCCCAAAGAGCTGTCTTATCTTAAATGGATACATAAGCTAAGCATGGATCAATGCATAAGATATAGGTTGCAAAGATCTTTAATCTTGAATCTTGCTTTAATTTATGGATAAAACCAAGTACACTTTTCAGTGCTCTTAGATAATGTCTATCAGTGCAAGGACACGAACATTCCATCTTTATTAAAGGAAATGTTTCTGACTGCCACCATTACGAGGCATCTAGAAGTTGCAGGACGGTCAATAAAGCAAGATTGTCTCTACAGTCTATGAAAAATTAGTCTGTTTTGACATTGAAGTTTAAATCTTGGTAAAGAACTAATTTTTTTTTTTATATATTTTAGGTGGTAGCCTCCCAGTTAGTGGGAAGTTCTTATGTTAAATGTTGCACTACGTGGTGACGTCATTCTGTTTGGGCATTGCTCTCATGCTTCACAGCAGTAGCAATTGTATATGTAGATCGGCAATAAAATAACTTGCAACACCTAGACAATGCTACAATTGTTCTGTCAAACAGTTTATATAGTAATGCGTCTGACTGGGGCGTTTCTGAATACAGTGGGCCTGTTTGCAAGATCATAAGTTGGGTCCCCTTTCTCAAGAAAAGGGGAAAACTGAAGCTACATTCACACAGGCCCGTTGTGGTGTTACATCCGGACTAATAATCTCATTTGTCAGATCTTGGTACAAATGTGAGCTATGGGCACACACTGGATACTTTGCAGCGTCCAGTGTGTGTGTGTGCTCTGATCTGGTCACCCTGGGCTCCTAAGTATTTGACTCATGGGTCGGATCAGAGGTGCTGATTGGATGTTGCTCATTCGGATGAGCTTTCCTGGCAATTTTCCATCCAGACAATCACCATCCATAGCCGTACTAACTTGTACTTGTACAGACCATTCTTGGTTGGCACGAATCTTACAGGGCTCAGCTAAAAGGAGGCAAAACTTTCTGTGAACATGTATCTTTTTCATTTTTGTGGCAGCAGGGATCTGCTCAGATGTATCTCCTTCAGTTTTCTGGCAACAAGGATCTACTCATGCAGATTCTTGACAGAAATTACAATGTGTGTGAATGAGGAAAGATTTTGACAGTAGTAATGCAAGCAACAGGGGGTTTAAATAACTGCAAACCTAAAATGAGACACTTGGTGGCAGTAGAGGGCACCAGTGTACAAATTTTGTATGTATTCAATCCTCTACTTGGCAAATTGGTAAACATGATGACTATTGTGTTTAGCTAACTTGTCTTGCAGCGCTGAGGTTCTTAGTTAAATTCCCAAGGGTCATACTGTTTGTATTATCTCATTGTGTTGGTGAGGGTTTTCTCTAGGTGCTATCTATTCTCGCAATCCAAAAACATTGCATCAAATTCACTTTCTTTTACCCAAATGTGCTCTAAAGTTTGTCTCTCCATGTCACTCAGGACTCCTGGAGCTCCCTGGATATATGCCACTGATATCAAGCAACATGTCCTGCTAGTAAAATGATATCCCGCAACTTGAATCACAAGAGGGAGGAGAAGTAGGAACTCGGGATGGCATCAAACAATGGTTTTCCTTTATTGTATATGTATAACGGCTGTAAAACAGCCAACACTTTTTTTGGCCGTCAGGCCTTAGTCGTGGTTTATGACTAAGGACTGATGGCCGAAATGCGTTGGCTGTTTTACAGCTGTTGTACATGGTTTATGCAATAAAGGATAACCATTGGTTGGATGCCATTCCGAGTGCTGACGACTTCTGTGATTTGTGTTAACTGAGGCTTTGGCAGCCTATAAGTCTGAGCACTGGTCAGAGCTGGGATGTGAGACGTTAAAAGCGTCTACACATATGTATGGGATATACTGCAACCTGCCCTAGAGGATTGGAATACTTTCATCTTTTTTGGTGAAGATTCTTCACTACAGCGCAGCAGCATGGCAGAGACCAGAAGCTGGGAGGCAGAGGTCCATGTGGAGGTGGGCGCCTGATGAGTTCCTTTCGTGACTGAAGTTCATCCCCTTCTGAATGCTGGAGCAATAGCTGCACTGAGCTGTGCCACCCATGTGTGGTGTCTGTGCGCCATCCTTTGTTCTGCTGAAGACTGACGGGGAAGGGCAGAGACCAAAGACAGCCCCTGCTGACCCGCATTCCCAATGTGTGCAGTCGAGTGCACAGTGTGCACCACCCACCTTGGAGTCTGTGTGCATAGTGCCCACTGTGTGCATTGATATGTCTGTATGAATGATCACCTTCAGAGCAGGGGTTGTTGATAGATGGTGTCAGGTTTTTTTTTGTTTTTTTTTTATCAGCCCTGTTGGGGGCTTTAAGATATTAGGGGTCTAAAAAGACCCCGGAAATCTCCCCTTTTGAGACATGGAAAGGGACGGAGGACAGATTCCCCAGTCCCTTTCTCTGTAGCCTCAGCTGCACTGAAAATGAATAGAGAGGAGACAGAGGCTCCCCTCCATTCATAAACTGAAGCATCATAAACCCAGGTTACAATGTTTGAGTTATGAATGGACAGTCAGTGACCACTGACTCTGTCCATTCAGAAAAGGAATGAGCTGGTAAAGGACAGAATTACTCCTTCCTCCACTCTCCATCCTGAAAGATCTGGGACATTGGGGGAGCCGGAGGGGGGCCCGGGAAGCCAGAGGAGCACACGGGGACAGTTGGGGGTGATCGTGGGGTAGTTACAAGCACCAATCTCACTGTATAGCTTTCAATAAAGCATCTGACAGCTGCGGGAGGGAGAGGAGGAGAAGCGGCTGTCAGAAAAGCTATACAGGGAGATTGGTGTGTATATTTGCCCCCACCGCCGACCCGATCACCTGTGAGTCTGTCCTCCCTCCCTGCTACCCTGAGGATGCTTGGCCTGATACAACAGGTATTGAGCATTGGAGCATTTGCACGGGTACCAATACTCATGCAAATGTTTGGTATGGGCACCGATACTAATATTGCTATTGGGGGAAACCCTAGATACTAGTATAAGGCTAGCTTAATAGGGGATCTCCGCTCACTTCCTGTTGTCCCCAGTACAGTAAATTCCCTCAGTGGGACCCAGACACACAAGTAAAAGCTTGTCAAGATCTGTTCAGATTAACGCAAGTCATCTCGCACAGTGGGAAGGAACCCTCAGGGCTCATGCACACTGCAGCTCAAAGAAGCGGCTCCTACAGGCTGTTTAGCGCTCGTTTTTTTTTTTTTTTTTTTCTGCCTGGAAATTCCCCCTCCATGTTAGCCAATATGTCCATGCACACTGTTTGGTTTTTTTTTTGTTTTTTTTTCAAGCGTTTTCAGGCATATGCTCTTACAGGCTAAAAAAAACAAACCAAAAGTGTTTCTGAGAGAAGCTTTTGAGCAGAAAAGACGCCCAAGTGCCCAAAAACGCACGAATAAGCATGAAAAAGCTTGAAGCTCAAAAACAAAAATAAAATGGGAAAAATGAACTGAGGGGAGTTTTGGGGGGGGGGGGAAGCTTATGCTCTAAGAAACTCAATAAGAACGTGCAAAAGAGCCCAAAAAAGTAGAAAAGTTTCCTCAAGCTTTATAGGCAGAGAAATAAAAGCTCAAATGCCTGTAAAAGCAGGTAATTTTTTATTCTGTCTTTTGAGCTGCAGTGTGCCTGAGCCCTTAGGGGAGAGCATTTATACAAAGTTTTTTTCTTTTACAAGAATTTTTTTTTTTCGTTAGTCCGGAAAGATCCCAAAAAACAGGCTATATGATCACATACAATACATGGGGTGAATACATAAGTAATTAAGTAAGGCTGCAAGTAACGATTCATTTCATAATCGATTAGTTGGTCAATGATTTTTTCGATCAATCGGAAAAAATCATTAAAATAAAAAAAGTAATATGCCATTTTTTTTAAAAATTTATTTAAGATAATAATGAAAAAAACCTAAGTGTTACACAGGTAAACACAGGTATCCTGTCATGGGGTCTATACTACAAGAAACCCCCTTCAGGAACACCAATGATGGGGCACTATCCCCCCCCCCCCCCAGAAATGCCTATGATGGGGCACTATTCCCCCCCCCCCCAGAAATGCCTATGATGGGGCACTATTTCCCCCCCCCCCCAGAAATGCCTATGATGGGGCACTATCCTCCCCCCAGAAATGCCTATGATGGGGCACTATCCTCCCCCCAGAAATGCCTATGATGGGGCACTATCCTCCCCCCAGAAATGCCTATGATGGGGCACTATCCTCCCCCCAGAAATGCCTATGATGGGGCACTATCCCCCCCCCAGAAATGCCTATGATGGGGCACTATTCCCCCCCCCCCCGAAATACCTATGATGGGGCACTAATCCCCCCCCCCGAAATACCTATGATGGGGCACTAATCCCCCCCCCGAAATACCTATGATGGGGCACTATTCCCCCCCCCCGAAATACCTATGATGGGGCACCATTCCCCCCCACCAGGAACACCATTGATGGGGCACTATCCCCCCCCCCCCCCCCCCAGGAACACCATTGATGGGGCAACACCAATGATGGGGCACTATTTTTTTTTTTTTTTTTTTTTTCCGGGAAAAAAAATAGGGTTTACAATTATTTCTAGGGGTTAGAGGAACAGGCAGGATTACTTGCCTTGTTCCCAGTTTCAACAGCCCACTGCAAGGGTATTTTGTCATTCCAGTCTGGCGTTCAGCTTTAGGGCAAACATGTATTTTAGCATTTTGGATAGAATAGAGGGGTTATAACTGGTCAGTTTGTTTTTTAAATTGTGTCCCGTTGGGTAGATTTCCCTTTACTTCCTGTCTGATGGCCACAACAGGAAGTGAGGGCAATCCCTGGCTGTCACCAGAACTAGTGTCTCAATCGAAAGATTTGTCCTTTTTTTTTTTTTTTTTTTTGTTTCTGTCCTGGCAACAACCCAGATTGGGGATTTTACTTCCCTTTTACTCTGGATGATAATGATTAACATGAGAAGGGGGTGAATCTCCAGAATGGGGGGCACACAGGCAGCAATAACTTGACAGGTATTCTAATCCTTCTCCACTCTATCCAAAACGAAAAAAAGCTGTGATTGCTTAGGTGTTAGCTGGAGTGTTATTTGGGCTTTAGTTTGCTAGTGTATCTAAATCTGCTAGTACGGCTAACACTCTCCTCCCCCCAAGAATGACAAAGATGCCCAAAACTGTCCAAAGGTACCCCTGTGGTCCTTCCTCCAGAGTGGGCACACAAATACAGGAGGTGTTACTGGCCAGATCACCAGGTGAAAACGGTGCAAAAAAGCCTAAAAGAAAACAAATGCAGCCACCTCATCTGATTGGTAGGATACAATTGATTACATTTTTAGTTTTGGGTGTAATGCTTCTTTAAGTTGGGAGGGATGATGGCCCTGGAAGACCCTGAGATGTCATCACCTGCACATTCCTGCATAAAACTATATACAAGTTCAGCTAATACTGGGAAAATGTTTCTTCAGCTAGCTTTCTGTAATCTAAAGTGTGTGTGACGGGATAAAAATTAAACAATTTTGCTCTAAACGACCTTTGGACCTTCTGGTTCTAATAAAGATTCCTGGCCTGATTTGTGAATAGAGGAATTAATCTGAGTCCTGGAGAACAGCACTGCGACTTGTATTCATATGGGGACGCTCTATCTGATGGGATGTGCGGGTGAGAGCTCAGGTTTCTGTATTTCATTACATAAAACTAAAGCAGATACAAAATCCGATGTTAACCAGATTGCCAATTAATGGAAATAATTTGTAAAATTTGGGATGGGTCTAATGCTTATAGCAGCCGGTCTGTCCTCATCTTTCATTAATGGTGCCACATGAAGGCAGATACAGGTCTACGATGGTCATCTCAAGCTGTAAAACTTCCACCCCATTGTAGTCACTGCATGTTCATTTTTTATTTCCATTATGGGCTTTATACCTCTCTGGGTATGAGAAGATGGCATGTGTGTGTGGTAGCGCCCTCCAGCTTCTATACACCAAAGGGCCACTTTACCATAAAAAAAATCAGCCAGTAAAAGGTACCTCCTGCTTTATTGGGGGCAATGTCTATTCTCAGCTTGGCAAGCAACACAGTGTGCAGATATTACACGTTACTATGCAATCAGCTATAGAGGTTTTTTTCTCTGACTTTTATGGGCCTTTTACCTGGAGTTTTATGGGCCGTTCACACTAACATACATGGAGCGAATGTCTTTCCTGCAACCAAGGGTTACAAAGAAATTTGCTTGATTCCCCCCCCCCCCCCCCCCCAAATCAACAGTGTAGATGCAGGAATCCCTCCTGTTGGGCCATTGTCTTGGGGCTGGGAGAAGACAGTCATTATTGCTAACAGCTATAGCAAGAGCTAGTGATAATTGCAAGATAATCCAGCAGGCTCGTTGTACCCACGTTGATCGATTGATCAAATTCGTACATTTCGCCTGCCTATCAATGGTTTGAAGCTGGGCCGGTTCAGCAAGAACTGTGATTCGAACCATGTGTGGCCGGCCTAAAATGCTCTTTTAGCATGTAGGTTGTCCCATTGTGATGGGTGGTGGGATGGGGATGTGTTATTTTGGCCCATCACATTTTTTAAGTTAAAAAAAAAATGGTAAAGTTGCCAAAGTCATGCCTGCAGTACCATCAAATGTGTTGCGTAAAAAAAAAAAACTGCAGGTCTGCATTTTTCTGCACTGCACCACACATTACACCAACATTGTGGTGTGATCAGGGCATGCAGAGAACTATGCTGTGGCCTTGCAGTGGTTGGCAATGATCAGGTGCAGGAAACCCCAGTCACCACACATCGTGAATAAGCTCTTTGGAACACCATACTTACAGCAAAGCTATAGATATTACCCCATGACAAAGCTATATATGACATGTACGATCGGTGTACTTTTCCTTTGTGCCCCTTTTCTCCCCAGATAATGCCTCCAAAATTTCCCTTGTACAGGGAAGCAGATCTGTGCTATCTGCAGCTGTGCAAAAAGATCCCCACAGATTTCCTTCCACAGGACCCCATGAACTGTTATGGGGATCTGCTGCCAAGGTGTTTTTTTTTTTTTTTTTTGTGTTATTTTGCCTTGTTTCAGAGTCTGCAAACTGAGGATGTTAAAGGACAAACATTTTTTTGCATCTTATGGAGGAGGAAGAAAAAAAAGTATTCTTCTCCTGGGTTACAATGTTAGTTTTTGTAACCCTGTGTAAGGCTCCATAAAAGTTTCAAATGGGCCCAGAACTAAAGCTCTCAACTTCGTATCCATTATTATCTGTTTTTGTGCCAGTGAAGTACCTGACCCCCATGGCTGCTGTGTAACATTGTGGAGTGTAATGGGAATGGGAATGGTCATCTGGTGACAACAGGACCTTGTGCCCCTAGTCTTTCCCATTCTCTGAAGCTTCACTGGGGAAATGTAGTATTTTATTTTTTGTTTAACTATTAACCAATATGGCATCCGTTTTATTTGATTTAATCTAAGTTTATTCGATTTTTAAAAAATAACACAGCATGGTCATAAGAGCCAGAAAATGACTTTGCATGAAATGCATGTTGTACATATCCATTAGTACAGGGCAAAAAAGAGAATTGTCAGGTTATAAAACCGCTGAACAAAATGGGTAACAACCAATCGGTCAATATATATACACACACAATCGACAATGCCGGTTGCACAATAGTTGGATAGTAATCTGGAATAACTCCTTAGTACACACTGGGCATTCTAGTACCAGTAAGAAAACCCCACTGGTACATTAAAGTTTAAACATCTATCAAAAGTAATCCAAAGAAGCAGAATATGGGAGTGACCTAATTTAGGTAGGAGATGAGTAAAATCCTATGCAGTGCCACCAAAGTGGCAGAGAAGAAAAGAGACTGGGGAAAAAGGGAGCCCCTTTCCACTGCAAGCTATGCAGCTCAGAGATTCTGGACACAAAAACGAAGCAAACTCCGTGGAGTATCGAACTTATGACCACACAGTCCACATGATCTTATATGCCTCATCCCATGTGATCATTTGTTCCATATTACTGATATTTTCTAGCTCGCATGCCCACTCAGCAAGGGAGGGAGAATCAGTCCTGTGCCAATGCCTTGGTATCACCGACCTAGCTGCTGAAGGAAAATGTCTAGGCTTTCTTTTGATCTGTTTAGAAGAGCTGGGTAGTAAGGATAGTATAGGGATTTGGGGTGTGTTGGGGTAGCAGTCCCCTACTAATTTTCTATAAAGCTGCAGGATCTTGTCCCAGAAAAGGATTATTCACGGACATGTGCCCCAGATATGGGATAGAGTAAATGGGGCCTGCATACACTGCCAAGTATCTGGTTTATCCTATGTAAGATAATCGGGCAACGATGCCATCTAGACAGTATCTTGTAGTTATGGTCCTGGCATCCATTGTATTTGAAATAACTAAACGAAAAAGAGATCCTGCATGCATATTGTGAGAGAACTTATAAGAACATTTACTACAGGTAAGTAGAATAGGCAAAACTTTTTTTTTTTTTTTTATCGTTTTGGATAGAGTATGGGAAGGTTATAACACCTGTCAGCTTTTTGCCACCTGTGTCATATTGGGAAAATTTACCTTCACATCCATAGCCAAAACGGGAAGTGAGAGGAGATCCCTGTAAATTAAGGGAATCCTTTGATGCCCTCCAGGTCACCAAAACTAATGTCCCCATGTAAAGATTTCCACTCCATCCCCTTAATTACTTTTCTGGGGACGCCTCAATTTGTTCAGAACTAAAGTTTTTTGCCTTTGTAAATACCTTGAGTATTTACACTTTTTAAAAAAAAATGGAGATGGTTGAAATGTTTTACATCCTGCCCTATGTGAGCCGCCATATTGGGCAACATGATTTTTTGTTTGATGCGTTACTGTGCAAGAAGCTTTGTGTTGAAAAGTATCCCCATGGATCACCTTCGTAATGTTTTTGTTTTGTGGTAACCTAGTCATGTATGATGGAGTTTTTTTTTTTGTTTTTTTTAAGGAAAACTCTCGTACAAAGATTATTAGAGTGATTTTGATGTAGGTATGATGTCCCTTTTTAAGATGAGAAGAGCTCCGCTGTGTTTTCCATTCTATTTCTTTGATGTTGTGAGCAGAGATGTCGTGTGTCACACGGCCATTATTCATATATGGGGAGGGATTCTTAGCAATGGGATGATCTCACTCCCATGCCAAGCATTTCCAAAGTGTGTTTTAGGATGACATAAATAACATCTAATGAGGAAAGTGAGAATGCCAGTGGAACATTCTGTAAATGGAGAGGGAGACGGAAGGCTCTGAGGTTTCTGGGCGGCTTCTGTCTTTTGCAAAAGTTATAATGCGTTTACTTTCTATTGTACGACCTACATTTTGAATTATGAACCATTAAGGGAATAAATGTAACGGCTGTTTTTTATTAAAACGCAAAATAATTTGAAGTGTATCCCCAGCCAAAACATTTTTGTTCAACTTTGGCTAAAGTAGGTAACAGTTGGAACACCTGTCTGTTTTTTTTTTTTTTTTGCACCCTGTTGGGTAGATTCCATTTTTTGGGTCTGGGACATTGTCCTGTTCACGAACATCAATAAAAAGTAAATAGGGACCTTTCCTTAATTTTACAACTCTACTTATTAAAGTAAATAAAGACAACACTTTTTTTTTTATAGAGTGGTGATGGATTTGAACCCCTGTCAGTTTTTGCTACTGTCTGTGTCCCTGTTAGGAAGATTCACCCTCTCTATTTATCCTGTTTACCATTCTCTTTGAAAGTGAAAAAAAAAATCCCACATTTTGGGAGGGGGAGCTAAAGATCCTCTTTCCTGTGTGGGTATAGAAAGTTACATCTACACAGATGTGGATGATGTCAATCACCAGTAGGTAGATTAAATTTTTTTCTGGATAAACTCAGACTTTTTTGCCAAAAAAAAACCTTTCTCTGCCTCCTGGATCTTATTTTTCTCTTGTGCACATGCATTTATCATTTGTTGGAGAGGATCATTGTAAAAATTTTAATGGCAGGGTCCTGGACCCATCGCCAGAATTTTTTTTAAATTCAATGAAATGTATTTTTTCCCAAAAAAAATGTGTTTGAAAGACCTCTGGGCAAATACAGTATGACATAAAATATTGCAGCAATTGACATTTTATTCCCTAGGGTCTCTGCTAAAATATATATAATGTTTGGGGGTTCCAAGTAATTTTCTAGCAAAAAATATTGATTTTTAACTTTAACAAGTGTCAGAAAAAGATTTAGACTTTAAGTGGTTAAACTTCCTGCATTTACACATTGTTAAAAACTTGGCAGACTGCCTGGATTTTTTCTTTACACAGAGAAGTTTATCCCTTTGATCTAAGAAGTAGGAGTTAGTTACAATGTTTCATGTTAAAAACTTGGCAGACTGCCCGGATGTTTCCTTTTGACAGTTGAGTGACCACTTGTTATATGAATCGGCAATAGAGGTTGTGGGGGGGCGGTTGAATCGAGATCACTTTTTTTTTTTTTTTTTTTTTTTTTTTTAACGATTGTGCAGCTCTAGCGTACAGACTTTTTTTTTTTTTTTTTTTTTTTTTTTTTTTAAACAATGTTCTCCAGCAAGGGAAATATATATAGATATCGATATAGAGATCGATATATAGATATAATTTCATCTGCATCGGAGACACGTGGCCCTCTAGGCTATTTCATTTGGCCCTCGCACCTCTCTTGTAGCTGCGGTTCCCCCCTTAGACCCCTTTCACACTGTTCCGCCCTGGGCGCCAGCGGTAAAGTGGCGCTATTTTTAGTGCCACTTTATCGTCATCTTAGCTGCGCTATTCGGCCCGCTAGCGGGACGGTTTTAACCCCCCCCCCCCTGCTAGCGGCCGAAAATGGGTTAAATCAGCCCGCAAAACGCCGCTGCATCGGCGCTTTGCTGGTGGTACAGCAGCACTGCCCCATTGTTTTCAATGGTCAGGAGCGGTGGAGAAGTGGTGTATTCACCGCTGCAAAGAAGCTGCTGGCAGGACTTTTTGTGACGCCCTGCCAGCGCAGCGCCCGGTGTGAAAGCACTCGGGCTTTCACACTGGGTTTGCAGCTGATGTTTTTTTTCAGGCGCTATGCAGGCACGGCTGGTCTCTGCCCTCTTATCTCAGCAGTCAAGGGCAGAGAGGACAGAACTCCTACAGATCCTGCTCCTCTGTGCAGCCGCAGAACACTCTTGTTTCTGCCTCCCCTGGCCTCTGCATTCAGCAGACTCTGGCAGCTGACTCCAGCCCTCCTCCAGACCCTGTATTTTCTGCTTTCCACCCCTGCCCCCAGCTTCTTTCCAGAAGCAGGCAAAGGTAAGGTAATAAAGGGGGGGGGGGGGTGCACTGTGATGTAAGGGTCAGGACTTTTGACTTCTGATGGTGAGGCTCTTAAAATCTGATGTAAAAGGGAGGCGCGGTGCCCTGGACATCTAGTCTTACAGATACAACCATCCCTTTTGAGGGCAACCATAATGCTGATGCGGCCCGTGATGAAATTGAGTTTGACACCCCTGGCATTGGATGACACTAAATGTTGGCACAGTTGCATTGCTTACTGGATAGCATTAGTAGCTTAGTCAGTGCTTTATCTTGTTGCCTGCGTAGTTTTGCTGGTAATCAGTTTGTGGGCTCAGCTAATCCAATATACCATCCAAAAATGGGCTGCCAAAATGACCGCTTTGTTGCTATGAGTACAGAACTGTAACGCATAGCAGTCAGTCGTCATCGTGTTTCTAATAGTCATAAAATACTGTTGTAGGTTGTGTAGTGTTGCCACATCTGAATGTGCCCATTAACATCAAAGCCCCATTTGGGGGTAATGCAGATAAGTATAAATCTCCAGAGTAGTTGGGTGCCCAGGTTTACTCGTCTCATTAAAATCCAGCCATCGCGTGACTTGGCACACAGATCTGCTTAAAGATTCTAGTTATGGTCCTATAAAATGGGGAAGCAATTAGGCATAATTACTCATTAAAAGAATTTTAACAAGCGCTGACCGTTTTGCAACTTACGATTCCCCCCCCCCCTCGATTGTCATTTTGTGCAGCCATTCTGTCGCTGTAACTGATTTTTAAAGTTTATACTCATTTCTTAGCTGTCCAGTTTAAATATTTGTTTCTCAGGCAGTAATAACTTTCAGATGGGCTCTGTCTCCTTAGGCAATAGATGGAAGAATGTTCCCCGTTGTCCAATAAAAATTAGGGAAAGCCAATAGACACATGTTTGTCATACTCTTTAGGAGGTGTATCTATGGTCAAAATTTAGCATTGTATATCAATTTCCAGTTTGTCTTTCAATTATTTGTAGTCGGTCTGAATGATCTTGAAACTTGTAAACTTTGAACTTTTACATTTATTTCCCTTGAATTCTGTGACCCATAGTCACTATGCCTTTTGAGTGGGCACTGCTGTGGCACACATTTCAGAGACCCTGCCTTCTGACCTATAGAGGTGCTGAGAGGAGGAGTTTCTGGAGGCGGAGTTAGTACAGGAATCACAACTTGTAGGCAGCAAGGTACCATGGGATATGTAGTCTTTGAAATTGAATGTAAACCATAGAGGAGAAACTACAAAGCATGCAGGGAATCCAGGAACTCTTAGAAAGAGATTGCCACCAGATAGGCAGCACTCACAGCATGAAAGGAGATTTTTAGATATTGGAATGTCAAAAATAACCATTTCTACTGTACTGTATTACAATGCTAATATTATAAAGTGAAAGTATTTGCTGTGAATGTAGAACTTGTCTTCAGGATCTTTAAACTTGTGTCATGTATTACAGCCTCAGCAATAACCTAATCAACCAAATCTAGATGAGGACCAGCCAGTCCAGCAGTATTGGTTCAGATTTTATTATGTCACATGCAAGCTGAGTTCTTTCTTCTGCAATGGTGTCCTGAGTGAGAGGAACATTGGCACAATACAGGTCTAGGAGATTACTAAATTGGGCTTGCTTTGCAGATATACAGTATGTGTTAAGTGAGTTTGGTTGATGTATAGCTGTACTTAAATGCCCAGTATGCATAGGTCCATATGCAGGCACAGTTTTTAGGCAGGCTGATGTTGCACACAGGGCAAATGTGTGGCTCCCCAGTGTCTGTCTTTTGGAACCAAAACCCTCTATTTCTTCCCCAGCTGTTCCTCATTTTGATCTGTTGGGCAGACCTAAAATCATTCTGAGATGAGAAAGAGGGACACCTTTCCAAGCAAAGGCATGCCCCACTACGCCTTCAATTACATGTACCAGGAAGAATTCATGTGCAACAATGAACCCACTCGTACTTTTCAATTTGTGTGTGTATATGTATAAAATATAAATATCTCTCTCAATATCAAAATTACACTTTAAAAAAGAGTAAGTGGTAGAAAAAAAAGCATCTGGGTTTTTTGTGTAATGAATTTCTCCATGGTCCACCTAAATGGTTTTGTCGCTTTTTGCTTATATACTTTGTGATAACAGGGTTGTTTTTTTTTTTTTTACCAATTGGGAAGTAAGCAGAAACAACCAGTGTGAAGGCAAGAACCATCCAGCCATGTTGGGATAGTATAGGTATAAGGAGTACAACCATAGTGTCATGGCAGTGATATGTGGTACAATGATTGTGATGCTGGTATGTAATTATGCGTGTAACTTTGCGTGCATCAGGGTTTTTTTTTTTTTTTTTTTTTAAATTACTCTCCTCAGTATATGCCTGCAGATTTATTCAATCTGGAGAAAATCCTGCAACAAGTCGTTCCCCATGTTTTCCAATGATAACCATTTATATATGCACGCGACTTAAAGTTGCGACTTCAAAGTAGTTCCTGCACTACTTTGGTCCGACTTTCATGCAACTTGAGGGCCTTTCATGCAACTTGAGACTTCAATGTTAACCCTCAAAAGTTGGAACAAAGTCGTAACTGAATGTTATACAATGCAACAGTTGTCCATGATCACTGATCAAAGCCAAAGTCGTATCCAAGTTTCACCCATCCAAATGTGGGTCAAAGCTGCACTCTAAAGTCTGCGCAACTTTGGAGTCCTACAAGTTTGAATGGAGCCCTACAGATTTCTAAATGGCATGATTCTCATGGAATCTGAGCTCTACACTTCTGCTCCCACACTCACTCAGGAGAAGGGCAGAGTGTCATGAATTGGTGGTTCTCCACATTCTTCGCCTCCTTTTTTATATGATCTACCAAAGTATGGGAAATACTACTTGAGGAAACCTCTGCCATTGTCGCCCTTTCCTTTTGAAAATGCTCTTTGTATGATTGTCATACTGATGCAGTGGCTTGACAATGTACGTTACGTTTTAATCTGGAACCAGTCTGTAGATTGGGAACTCTGATTCAGTCTGCTTTTGCTTGCTTCATGCTTGTTCTGGGTTTAGTGAATGAGTAATAAAACCAAATACTGTCAGGCAACTAGCATATTCTGACAGGTCTATGGCCTTTGGAATTTTGTCAAATGTTTCATTTGGCTTCCCAGTGTGTGCGTTTCTAGACTTCTCCAGGCAACCACTGGCCAACTGATCTTGGGGTAAGAGCCGATTTAGTCAAGTTCATCTAGCCTCCCTTCCCCCCCCCCCCCCCACCTTCTCTATATACCAGCACCTAAAATATCTAGCTGCCCCCCCCCCCCCCCCAATAATTATCCAGTGAATATATTTTGGCTGGTTGGATTATGTGTGTGTGTGTTTGTGTGTGTATAATCAAATGTAAAATGTGATTTTAACGAAAACAAGTGGGTAGCTTTACAGGCTCTGAATTTATAATGCATGAATTTTTATAACCATAGGTGAAATGGGTGAACACAAGGCCAATCATAAATGGATTCATGTCTCTCTAGTTCAGACTGCTGCAAAGTGTTATGCTGCATTCACACGATCGACTAGGGCGCGGCTGCCAGCGAGAATCATAAGTACTTTCTGGTGGTTGTAAAGCTGCTTGTACACACTCTTGGAATATTCATAAAGACTGATGCAGACCTATTTTGAGCGTTTCGCACGGGTTCTAAAAGTTGCACAGCTTGTACCAAATTCATGTACATGTCTGAAACTTGTACTTGAATTTATAGCACCCTGCACCACTTTTAGAATGCACCTGATAAAATTTAGCAAAATGTTTGCACCAGGGTCTCTAGGCTAAAAGAGTTGATCTTGGCTCCAGATATGAACTGCCAGTATTTTATTGCACCACAATGATAAAAGGTGCAAATATCTAGCTTAATTAGGTGCATGAGTCGTAGACTGGAAAAATGTCGTTCCTAAATTTGGCGCAATATATTAGCAATGGCCATTGGCACCAGAAAAGTACAGCTTTATTGAATATTAAGTCGCCAGTTTGCATGCTGCCATTTGTATTGCAGCAAATTATCCGCACCCATGCGCATGTGTGAATATAGCCCAACAGCACAATCTTGCACACTTTTAGAAGTGTTTTTAAGTGACCCAAAAGGAAGAAATGTATCGTATGATGACTTATGGTAGTACAAATTATAGGTTTATGCTACAATTTTTTAAATTTTTTTTTAGCTTTTTAACACTCAACTACTATTATTGACATGAGAAATGTGCATCAAATGTATGAAGACCCATGAGAAATGTATGTAAAAACATAATAAATACCACGTCTTATTTCTGAACACTAAGAGCCGGTTCACACGGGGGCGACTTGTCAGGCGACCTAGCCGCCTGACAAGTCGCCTCCCGTTCTATACAATGGAACCGTTCTAATCGGAGCGACGCAAGTCGCTCCGACTTAGAAGAAAGGTCTCTGTACTACTTTGGGGGCGACTTACATAGACTTCTATACAGAAGTCGTCTTGCAAGTCGCCGCGGCAGTCGTGTGCAGGTCGCCTCGGTGAGGCGACCTGCAAGTCGTGCCGCTTCCTATGTGAACCGGCTCTAAGCGCACATTGTGTAAAATGGCGCTTCATTGTCAGACATGAGGTTCAGGTTCTCTAGACTGTTTAAAGAGTAAATTTGATTTAAAAAAAAAAAATCCCTGGGTGATCTATGTACATTACAAGGATTTTAACAAACTTTGTTGCAGATTACTACCTTTTGTTGTTCTGAAGAAATAACTGTTTTGTCTGCGTCCATGTGTTAAGTGAATCTAATGGGAGTTTCATAATTATCAATCAGCTGCTGCATTTACAGGGCTCTAATGACGAAAATTGCAGGGTCTGTATACCTTTTTAGACGTGATTTCCTATTGGGAGCATCTCACCAAAAATGACTTTTGTTGCAGGGAATGCCCAAAATCTGACTTGTATCTTGGTGGAGACTTTTGGGAAAATCAGTAAGCCAATCACACAGGCAGAAAATTATGTTGCTGGGGGGTGTTCTGTACAGTATGTGTACAGAACATGTCCAGGTAGCCATATTGCATTTTACAGAAAATGACAGCACTGCAGATTAAAAGAAAGGTCGTTTTTAATCTTTTGTTATAATTTCTTTATTTATCAAGAAGGCACAGTTTACAATCCAAGTTGATGACTTGGAACATATGATAAAATCAAATGACCGAAAGAAACAAATGTGCATATCGACCAACCCAGCAATACACTGTACAGATGAGCACATGGAGGATAAGTTTCAAAATTTGCTAGCCACAGGTAGAGCGGGGGTATTAACAGGTGACTATGAAGGGGACCCTAGCATGGATAACATCGAGTTGTACTGTAGAATGAGGTTCCTACAGTGTCAGTGTCGGGATGCAGAGAGTCCCGATGGCCAGTTGGAGTAGGGTGCTACCTGAAATTACACTACTTTCATAGAGTATTACCCAAAACTAGACTAAAAATTAAAAAAAGGAGGTGGTGATCCGGGGGGGGGGGGGAATGTGTCCCTAGTGTGGGAATAGAATTAATGTGAAAAAAGGAGGGGGAAAAGGGGATAGGTAGATAGTAAACAGTTAGTACCCCTCGCCCAGGTGAGTAGAACGAAGTCTAAGAGTTAGCTAAATTGCGATTCTTCCTGGATATATGCATCAGTATATACAAAGTGGTGCCAGGGTCTCCAGGTCTCACGAAAAGTCTCCTCTCGGTTGTGTAGGGTGGCGATGAGATCTTCCATATTTCTTAGTTCATTTATTTTATTAGAGAACCATAGGGCTTTGAATGGCGGGGTCTCGGATCTCCAACAGAGGGAGGTGCATGCCCATCTCAGTAACTGAATTGTAAGGGAGGCCTTGAATTTCTTGATCGGTAGCGGTGAGAGATGGAGCAAACAAGAAGCAGAATTTCCCTCTAGATCGACATTTGTCACTTATCAATATAAGTGTTAGTGTGGGGACCCCGCAATGCTTGTGCTAGCAATGTGCCCGGTTTGTTAAATTCGTACATTGTACAATGTGCCCAGGCCAGTTTCTGCTTCATTTTGTGGCATATGAGCGATCGAAGTTCCTCGCAAACACTAAGAAGATCTTGGTAAGTAGAGCGGGCAAGAGTGGCCTTATGGGAGCATTCCAATTTATGCATCCGGGCAAAAAGTTTTTCCATGCGGCGAGACCGCTCCCTCGATTCCCCAGTGGGCGGTGGGTGTTTGCTGTCCTCCGGCATGAAAAAACGGCTCGGCTGTGCAGTCAATCTGTTGGGTCTCGGTCTTGGCCTGTGCAGAGCTCCGGAGAAGATGTCGTCACGCTACCATGAGTAAGCCGCGCCCCCATTTTTAATAACATTCAATTACAATATGACTTGAGTCGCAATTGTACATGCTGTGTGTTTTTTGCTATTTTTTTTTTTTTTCCGTATGAGAGTGGAGTTACCCTTTAAATACTATGTACAGATTGGAGTAAACGGAACATAACACAAGCTGTGCTGCCAGGCCACAAAGCCTCATATGTCCGCTAGAGGCAACAATATGAATTATTAGAGAGGCAATCAGCCAGCTATAAGAGGAAGTGTTCTGAGTCAGCAGGGCTTTATCCACCTGGCAAGCATTAATGAATTCAAATGGGAAATATGAAGTAAAATAAAGACTAAGATTATTTTATTTAATTAGTTATTTCCGGACCAGGTGTTTGTACATTTGGTGACATCATCTGCTTGGATACCTTTTTAGCTGATTGCTATTGTACCACTGGGACAAGGATGTACTGACCCTGGCATATGACCCACTTTATAATATACAAAATGTTCTTCTCCCGGACTTCTCTCAAAGTTTCTGAATAAATTGCAGTGGTCCAAAACTGTTTTAGGTTTGGGTGGCTGCTGACCCCTATGTCACTTGAGAATATGACCTGGGCCTACTGTAGAAGCACATGGGTGGTTTGCATTACATCGTCATGCTACTAAAATCTCTAGTGGTTAAAGTGAATGTAAACTCAAATGATTAACTTCCTTTTTAGTCTGTTAAATAAACAATATAAAGGAGTTTGTGATATCTATTCAAAAGGTGCGAAAAATTACCGGTTTCCTGGCAAGGGTTTCTGGCATACTGTTTGGTTAAAAGTTTTTTTTTTTTTTTTTTTTACAGATGAACTCTGGGGAACGTTAAATTGCTCCATTGCACTTGAGCTGCCCCATGCATTGCAAGGGTTAAATCAGCCTTTTTCAACCAGGGTGCCTGCAGGTTTTTTTATGGTTGCCTTGGCAAAATTTTAAAAAATCGCTCAAACTGAATTCAAGCCAGCTGGTGGATCAAGCCTACCTTTTAGTTACGCAAAGCCACAGGTTTCTATTGTGCACCATTACAACCTTCTGGGCCGCTGACGTCCTAACAACCAACGATGACATTGGTTGATGAGGGGGATGTCAGGCGCTTTCACGGCATCCTTGTTTGCCCCTCCCATGCCGCTCCATGTCAGAACTGGGGTCACATTAGCTGAGTGAGGGAGAGAAATTGAGGAAAAAGAGCAACATTGAAATACTAGTCAGTACCAGTGTGCTAAAGTGTACTTGATTTGGAAGAATAAATCTCCTCTAACGTTGGGTCTCCTATGTATGTGGATGTTGCTGCATTACGTAAAACTATTAGTTTTAGTTTTTTACATCTTAGAATGGGGTACCTCGAATGTGCAGAATTTTAAAGTGTGCCTTGACTGAAAAAAGGTTTAGAAACACTGGGTTAAATGCTAGTTTAGATTTACGGGAACAAGAGAAGGCGTTTGACTCACCTGATCCTCCGCTCCCACAGGCTCCTCCATTCTGCAAGTCAGGTCCCTGCAGCCTCTTCTCCCCTGTGCTCTGGCGGTTGCTGGCCCTCTGACATCAAGACCAGTTCAGTACCCATAGCCTGGACACTGGACGTGAGGACACCAAGGAACAAACCCACTGTTGGAGTGTAGGGGCACACCAGCTGCTGCGGGAGTGAAGGCTTAGGTGAGCAAAACTGCTTTTCCCCAGTTGTCTTCCAGGACAGCCCTTGAGAGATGGAGTCCCTCCCATCGACCCAGGAAACACATTGCCAAAACAGTTCAAAAGGCGGTCCCTCAGGTCCCTGGTCAGTCATTTGTGTTTCCTCCGTCGGAGGAACATGTTGCCAGGAACCAGAGAAGGACTCTATCTCTCAGGGGCTGCCTGAGGGGAGCGGAGCCGCACAGGGGGACCGGGTCCTATCCAGCGGCTCCAATCTAGTCCTACCTTTTCAATTTGGGGCTCGGGTACCGTCCAGCTGATTAGGAGCCGACCCGTTACCCCCCTCCTTCCAGTGCCGAGGTGTGCCAGGGACAGGTTGGCGCAGGTTCCCCCAGGAGCGGTGCAGATGGATTCTTCCATCACAGCTCCTTGCTATACACAGCGGTGGGGGTCGGAGACGCCGAGCGTCATTTCCGGCAGAACCGCGTCATCCTGTGTGCCGAGACTTCCGGGTCTCTACAGGCACAAGGAGGAGGGGAAGGCCCACGCTGAGGCCTGCAGTTCCGACCAGCGTCCAGCTATACCGGACTAGCGGCGGGACACGGAGCGTGAGGGGGACCATGGAGGCTACTTCCCAGGACACTCCGGTGGAGGCAGGCACCAGCCAAACCCAGGTAGGCTGCTGGGCAAGCCCTTACTGTGGCTTTTTCTGGGGTTTTTTGTTGTAAGGCTGGGATTTGTAGTACCCCATGGTGGTGGTTTCCTCACAGTCCCGGGTGGATGCAGTGGTGGTTGCAGCACAGGTGTTTTTAGAGTTTTAGGGGTTCCTGATGCTAAAAAAGTCTATTCTTTATTTTTAGGGGAAGGAAGCTCCAAGGGAAGACAAGTCAGGCCGCAAAAAATGCCCTAACTGTGGAAATAAGTTGTCCTCAGGCTCTAACAAAGCCCTATGCAAGCAATGTATTGCAGGCTTACTTAAAACAGAGGCAGACTCTCCTTTGGCAAGATTCCTTGGCTCCTTTAAAGATGAGATGGCATCAACCTTTAAATCTCTCCGCGAGTTAATCGCAGATGTAGGCACGTCTGCTTCCACCAGTAAAGCAGCTGCGATTCCCTCCTCACCATGCCTTACAACACCCAGCTCTGGGGAGCCCCGTACAATCAGGGAGCATAGCCCCGTGTTAGTTAGCCCTGAATCCTCTGACGCAGATTCAGATGAGGATCAGGCTGTAGCTAACAAAGTCGCAAAATACAAGCTGTCTCTGGAGGATGTAGACGAGCTGTTGAGCGCCATTTATGATACACTGGAAATTGATGAGGAAGAAACTCAATTGACCAGACATGATAAAATGTATGAGGCTCTGGGGAAAAAGAAAGCTAAGGTATTCCCTATACATAATGTGCTTTCTGACCTTGTCCGCAAGGAATGGGCCGAGCCAGATAAAAAGGTCTTCTTCCCAAATTCCCTAAAAAGGAGATTCCCCTTTGACGAGAGCCCAGAGGCGGTCTGGAATAAAAATCCTAAACTAGACGCCCCCCTGTCCAAAGTCTCCAAGCAGTCTGACCTTGCCTTTGAGGATATGGGTCATTTAAAGGACCCCATGGACAGGAAAACAGACATAGTCTTAAAGAGGGCCTGGGATGCTTCTATGGCAGGTTTAAAACCAGCTCTGGCCACTTCTTGTGTAGCCAGGAACCTAGAGTTCTGGTTAGCCCAACTAGAAGAACATCTAAAGGCAGGCACGCCTAGGGGGGAGATCTTAAAAACCTTCCCTATGCTTTTCAAGGCGACAAGTTTCATCTCTGACGCCTCCACTGATGCCATTAAATTTACGGCTAAAACAGCAGCGCTTTCGGTCGCAGCTAGGAGGTCAGTCTGGATGAAAACTTGGGGGGAGACACGGCGTCTAAAACACGTTTGTGCAGTGTCCCCTTTACAGGAGACTTAGTCTTCGGGCCTGAACTTGATACCGCCTTGGAAAGAACGGCGGATAAAAAGAAAACCTTTCCCATTAAAAAGAAAAATTTTCGAAGAAAGTTTTTTCGTCCCTCAAAAGAACCCTCTAAGTCAGAGAAGGAGTTCAAGCCCAAAAAGCATTGGACAGGACAAAAAGGGAAAGGAAAAGGGGGCATACTTTTTAACCGCCCCAATTCAAACCCCAAACCCCAGTGACATCAGGGTCCCGGTGGGAGGAAGATTAATGAACTTTCTCCCACAGTGGGAAAAGACAACCTCAAACGAGTTTGTCTTGAACATTATAAAAAGGGGGTATGCGCTGGAGTTTCACAGCGATCCACCCTCAAAGTTTCTTGTGACAAAGCTTCCAAGAGACTCAGAAAAGGCCAGGGCCTTGCCTCTGTTAATAGGGGAAATGGTGGATCAAGAGGTATTGACACCAGTCCCTATTCAGGAACAGGGGGACGGTTTTTACTCGCACATTTTTGTAGTAAAAAAGCCGTCCGGGAGATTCAGACTAATAATGAACCTCCGACCTCTGAACCGCTCCATCCGATAGAAAAATTCCGGATGGAGTCTATTTACTCAATAAGGAATCTACTCCAAAAAGAGGTGTTCATGGCTACCCTGGATTTAAGGGACGCCTATCTGCATATCCCAATAAGGAAGGAATGCCAGAAATTTCTTCGGATGGCGATTCAGATGGACACCAAGGTTTATCATTTCCAGTGCAGAGCACTTCCTTTCGGACTGTCGTCCTCCCCGAGAATCTTTACCAAAGTTCTCAGGGAGGCATTAGTTCCGTTAAGACTACAGTCAGTCACGATTATCCCATATCTAGACGACTTACTTCTCACGGCCCATTCGGAGAAACAACTTCGTCGGGACCTAGAGTTGACTCAGTTCAACCTGAGGCAGCTGGGGTGGATAGTCAGTCTGGAAAAGTCCAAGACTACCCCAACACAGGAAATTTTGTATTTGGGGTACAAGATCCTGTCAGTAGAGCAGAGGATAGTTCTGCCAGAAGAGAAGATATTGAATTTACGCCACAGAATGTCTTTTCTTCAAAGCAGCGCCAAGTGTACAGTGAGGGAGGTGATGTCGGTCTTAGGACTGATGACATTGGCCATTCCAGCTGTACAATGGGCCAGGTTCCACCAAAGAGACCTTCAAAGTTTTCTGTTGGAAAAATTAAAGGACAGGGATCTGGAAGAAGAAGTTTCAATCCCCACCAGAGTAAAACGCTCCCTCTGGTGGTGGAAAGACTCAGAGAATTTGAACAAAGGGGTTCTCTGGATCTCTCCCATCACGTCCATACTAACTACGGATGCGAGCAGCTGGGGGTGGGGAGCCCACCTCAACTCAGATTGGGCACAAGGCAGGTGGACGGCAGAGGAAAAACTCCTCTCGTCCAATTGGAAAGAGCTAACAGCGGTCCTCAGGGCTCTGTTATTCTTTCAGAATGCAATACAGGGTCATCATCTACAGGTCCGTTCAGACAATATGACGGCTGTAGCGTACATAAACAAGCAAGGGGGCACCAGAAGTCGTCGACTAATGCTGGTGGCCAATCGCATGTTTCTATGGGCAGAATCCAATCTGGCTTCCATCTCCGCAGTTCACCTGAAAGGGGAGCTCAACAACACGGCAGATTTCTTGAGTCGACAACAAGTGTCGAATCAAGAATGGTCTCTACACCCAGAGGTGTTCAAATATATAGCAGCTTACTGGGGAAAACCAGTAGTGGACCTGTTTGCAAGCAAGGTGAATGCAAAAGTTCCAAATTTTTGCTCGCTACACCCAGGAGATCGGCCCTGGGCAGTAGACGCCTTACAGACCCCATGGAACTTCAGTTTAGCGTATGCGTTTCCTCCGCTTCACCTCATCCCAAGAGTTTTAGCGAAATTTCTAGTAGAGGAAACGTGTCTAATCTTAGTGGCACCGTTTTGGCCCAAGAGACCATGGTTCACAACGTTGCTACAGTTGACAGACCAACCTCCTCTGAGGCTTCCCTACAGACCAGACCTTCTGTCGCAGGGACCTCTTTTTCATCCACAAGTATCCATGCTGAACCTCTCAGCGTGGTTACTGAGGAGGAAATTTTGAGGAGCAAGGGCCTGTCTGACAGAGTGATTCAGACCCTGCTACAAAGTAGAAAACCTGTCACTCAGGCCATTTACAGGAAGGTCTGGAGGAAATTTAACAGCTGGTTGAACAGCCGAGGGGAGGTAAATACGGATACAGCAAATATCCTGCAGTTCCTCCAGGAAGGGATAGATAAAGGGCTAACTCCTAGTACTATTAAGGTCCAGATAGCGGCCTTAAGTGTGTACTTAGAGAAAAGGTTGCAGGAAGATCCTTTTATTGCTAGGTTCTGTAAAGCAATCTCCAGACGCAAACCTGTTAGACTTAACATAGCCCCATCCTGGGATCTGTCAGTTGTTCTAAGGGCATTTTTGGGGTCACCTTTTGAACCTATCTCAGAGGCCTCTCTAAGACTAGTCACTTTCAAGACAGTACTGCTTGTGGCAATCACTTCAGCACGCAGAGTTAGTGAAATCCAAGCTCTCTCTGTCAGAGAGCCTTTCCTCCAGATTCTGGAAGACAGAGTCATCCTAAAGACAGACCCTGGGTTCTTACCAAAGGTTGCATCTAATTTCCATAGATCACAAGATATTGTCCTCCCTTCTTTCTGTCAAAAGGCTTAGAACGAGAAAGAAAGGCGTTTTCATTTATTAGATGTGAGAAGGTGTATCCTAGAGTATCTTAGGGTAACCAATCCATTTAGAATCTCAGATTCACTTTTTGTTCTTTTTTCCGGACAACGTAAGGGGCAAAAAGCTTCTAAAGTCACCATAGCTAGGTGGATTAGGCTAGCTATAGCAGAGGGCTATAAGACAGTAAACAAAGATCCTCCTGGGGGTATTAAAGCCCACTCCACAAGGGCATTATCAGCATCCTGGGCATAAAGAGCTGGTGCCACCCCGGAGCAAATATGTAAAGCAGCCACGTGGTCAAGCTTTTCCACCTTTACAAGGCATTATCGACTGGACTTAATGTCCAGTCAGGATCAGGCTTTTGGGAGAAAAGTTCTCCAAGCCGTGGTCCCCCCCTAATCTGGTGAGTACTTGGGGATCCTCTCAAGGGCTGTCCTGGAAGACAACTGGGGAAAACTGGAGTTAGACTTACCGGTAACTCCTTTTCCAGTGGTCTTCCAGGACAGCACGATCCCACCCTTTTTTTGATTATGTGAATGTACTAACATTATTACCTGTTATGGTTATGTTTTTTGCAGTTCCATCCTTCGGTTCTTGGTGAATGACTGACCAGGGACCTGAGGGACCGCCTTTTGAACTGTTTTGGCAATGTGTTTCCTGGGTCGATGGGAGGGACTCCATCTCTCAAGGGCTGTCCTGGAAGACCACTGGAAAAGGAGTTACCGGTAAGTCTAACTCCAGTTTTCCCACTCCCTAGTCCAAAACAAGCATTTAACCCACGGCAAGGGAGGCTTTTTACTTTCTCTGAAGTTGGGCTTTAAAGGGTTAGTTCACCTTTACCAAAAAAACTGCCTATGCAGATAAAGGAAGTCTGTAGATGAAAACCAAGCTGTGCAGCTTTGACCAAAAATGAATAATGCCCTTGCTATAGGAGTTGGGCCATTTGTATACCTCATGAAGCCTGACCTGAAAAGTCCCCGGATGTTGCTATGTGATGGCCGAGCTATTTAACGTTTTCATTTTCACCATCACAGAAGTGATCTCTTTCTCGGAGTCAAACCTCCTAGCATGCGTTTTTCTCTCCCTTGATGCAGTAGCTGAGATCCCACACCTGTGATAGTGAAGGTATCCATATCAGCTAGGCCTCTCTTAAAGTGTAAGTAACCCCCCCTATTGGTTTTCAGCCATGGAAGCTGCCATCTTTGCCTTTGTTCAATCAACAACTGCCATGATGCTGCGCATGTGATCAGTTATGACACCAGCGATTGGATGGTTTGGCAGTTTGGTTGAGAGCACAACCAATGAGAGTGTACATGCCAGAAATGAAACTTTTTTTTTTTTTTTTTTTTTAAGCTTTAAGCTGGCCATACATTATACAATTTTCTTATTGGTTTACCTTTAACTATGCAGTACAAGAGCCTGCCTGACTGCACACAAATTGAAAGTGTTTTAGATTTGACCTCATATTAGGTTTTGGTAAATCTAAAGGAAAACTATAGAAGAAAATTGTATAATGTATAGCCAGCCTTAGTAACGTCCTGGGAGTTTTCAGGTCGGCTTCATGAGGTAAGTAAATGGCCCACGCCTATAGAAAGGGCATTATTCAACTTTAGTCAGTGCTGTACAGTTTATTTTTATCTACAGACGCACCTTATCTGCATAGGCAGTTTACTTGGTAAGGGTGAATTAACCCTTTAAATCCCAACGGAACTGTTTAAATCTGCTTAAATACATTCCAGTTGCATGAAAACAGCAGAGTCTAAAGGCTTTACATGGGCGATCTAGTCAGGTCCGCCTGTCAGTTTTTCATGCAGACCTGTTTGGCAGGTCCATGCATTCTTATGGACTTGTGTCCATTTACACCTGCATACCTCCAGTCTGCAAAAAAGAAAAAAAAAATGTAAGGGCATCCGTCCTCTTCTATTTAGGCGGATCGGAGGGTAGTCTGGTGTAAACGGACAGTAGAGTCCGTTTTACTCCCGGCCGCCCATGGAGCAGAGCGGGGCCTGTCCATGTCTGCTCTGCAGAAGCTGTGTGGGCACAAATGTGTCATCCACCTGCTCCAATCAGCTGGGGATCTGGGAGCCGATCGGAACGGGCTCCACCCCATGTGAAAGGGGCCTTGGTATGTTTTCTTTGGACAGCAATGGCCCGAGTAGAAGACCTTTACCAGCATGTGGTAGAGAAGGACTGCATTCCAAAATACCCCCTGCTCAGAGCTAGAGATCTCCAGACTGTGTGTGGGGACGTGGGGTGATGGACCTGTGCAGAGAGACCACTATTACCACAAAGCGAACGAGGGTGGTCCTTTTCAGCATGCTGGCAAGGGATTAGCTTTTCAACTCGCTGTGGCTGCCTTTTAAAGAAAATGAACTTACTCTTTGCACACATTTTTTTGTTTTGATTGACGTGGAATGCATCTGACTGATTTTAAACTGAAAGTTGACTTGGACTTTAATATCTGTGGCTGGCTGTAGCACTAGTGTGATAATCTGATAGCTAGGAGGAGCCCAGTACACTCCTTTTTTTATTTTCTAGTCTCCTGTACTTCCTGCTGGTTTTTTCTTTTCTTCTTTTTTTTTTTTTTTTTATCTGTCATTTCTGAAGCATGTGTTTTAATTTGGCTGGAGTTGGAGTTTTCAGCATCTCTCCGTCCCTATGACCCAATCCGCATTTGAGTGCCTAATTTCTGTTTGTAATCTGATTACTGGCTTGGGTTCCTCCAGCTTTCCAGCCCATTGCTATGCGTTCGCTGTGCTCAGCCTCTCCAGCCTGACAGGCTCAGTGCAGTGCTGGGAAATTGCTCTCTCCTGAAGCTCTCTGGAAGCATCCTGAGGCTTTGGTTCTGTCTGACATAAGGACACCGTGCTACTGGCAGAGGAACAATGTTTAGGAACCGATGGATTTCCAGTTATATGGGGAGTGTCCTCTGTCCTGAGGACCCAGGTTAGTGCCTTCTTATGTCATGAGAAAAATGAATATGCATTGATTTATTGGCCTAATACATGTAGCACACCCAAAAGGCTTGTTCGCTATGATGAAGGGCAATGTGCAAAGTGTAGAAACCTGTAGCAACCTGTCAGGATTAGTCTTACTGATCCCAGAGCCTTAAACTAGAATCTGGTTGCTGTAGGTCACTGTGATTTGCATATCATCACTTTCTGAACAGCTTATATATTGAAGCCTTTTATAGAACAAGGTTTGTATCTTTTGAACATTTTTCCTTCCTTTCCCCGTATACCACAGACAGTAGATTAGAAAAGCTCTCTAATAAGCTTAAGGGGACTTTGCCTCATTAGGGTTAAATATGTTAGAATGCTTAATCCAGATTTAGTTGTATTTTGTGCTTTTCCGGACCACTTTTGCACTACTTGCAAGCTTTGATTTATTTGTTCAAGCATCAGACTTGGATTTATCTGGAGTTTGTGCTTCCAGGTGAAACCCATTCAGTACACAGTAACTGTTTGCAGATTCTAGAAGAGGGAGAAGCTAAATCACAAGGGAGTTGTGTACTAATTGCTCTGTGCACCCTGCAGCTGCCATGCAGTGTTCCAGGTCTCGTTTCTCTATGCAAAAATGCAGACATAAGAATGGCAGAACATTCATGGTGTAAATGTAGCTATTTTTCTATGTTGAACAATTAAGGCTAAATGCACCAATACAATAATGATGGTTAGAATATGATCTCATAACATTAAAGGCTAAGTTTAACTTTAAAAAAATAAAAAATACATTTTTTTGCAGGTAAAAAAGTGCTTTTACTATTTTTTATTTTTAGGAGCCTGAAAAGCATTGCACCAGCATTCAGCAGATAGCTGATGCCATGCAGGTCGCCTGCAGACTCAGTGTGAGCCGTCTGCCCGTACATCGTAAGGCCAGGCAGTTTCACACTGACAGGAAAACTCGAACTACCACAGCGCTCAACAACGCCTTGGTAGTTCATTGAGAACTACAAGCCGACAGCTACAAAGGATGTCGGGACTTGTAGTTAATTCATTCACGGAACTCTGTGAATAAATGATGCAAACCGCGTGGGTGGAGTCCCGCAGAGCCGTGCTCTTTAGGCCCCTTTCACACGATCGGACCGCTCAGGTCCGCCTGTCAGTTTTGACGGCGGACCTGAACAGGCGATCCATGTTAGCCTATGGAGCGTCGGATGTCAGCGGAGACATGTCCGCTGACATCCGACCCCGTCCGATCCGCTAAAAGCAGATGGATGGCTCTACGTCCAGATCCGTCGCTATCGGATCGGGGGGGGATTTGACGAAAACGGACACGCTGTCCGTTTTCATCTGATCCCTCCATAGGCGGCAGCGGCGCCTGACAAGCCCCTCCCTGCTCAGTGAGCAGAGAGGGACCTGTCATCCGCCAGCTCAGCAGGAGATCAACGGACTGATCTCCCGCTGAGCCGGCGGACCGAGGCGGGCTCCGTAGAAACGGAGCCCGCCTCGTGTGAAAGGGGCCTTAAAAAAAGAAAAAAAATGACAAACTAGTACAGGGAGCTTCTCCCCGTACTGCTGTCACAGGGAGAGAGGGCAGCAGTGGGAACATGTTACCCGTTCAACCTGTTTTTAGGGTGAAACGGACAACCTGTTCCCAAAGGTGACCTTATTAGTGTGTCCTTAAAATGAATACTTAATTTTGGTACTGTAGTTATTATAAACAAAATTGTAATAGTGTGTGTATATTTTAAACACATACACAACGCCATGGGTTGACACTGTTGCGGAGGAGGGATCTGACTCTCCCTCCTTCCATATCATCTTCTAGGGTGTTGTGATTAGTGTAGGTAATTAGAATAAAGTTATGAGGTTGAAACACCAGTGCATAATCATTGGTGCTTCGTGACTTGACCTTTCATCATTGACACCCCTTCAATATACTACAGTACTATTGGACTGAAGTAAATCGTGTCTTAATGGGTATGAAGAGAGGTGAGCAGATGATTGGACATTGCGAGGTTGTTGTACATCCGTGGCTTCATGGGCGTCTTTCTCTATGTGCCCCTGCACTTGCCCCAGGAATATTTTTAGCGATTTATGCTTCCTAGAGCTTGCAGTCATTGAATCCCCTTAATTATCCTGAAGAAGCAGAGTTCATCTTAGAAACGCGTTGAGATAATCAAATTTACAATAAAAAACTCCAACCCTTTGAAACACATCAGTAGCTGCTGGATGGGAATAAATCTGTAATTGAGGCACGATAGTGATTGTATTTGGGAGCATAGTTTTTAAACCATGATAATTACCGTTAACGTGTACAGAACAAGAATGTAGATGTAGAACTTCTGACTTTTCCTCGTTGGATGCTTGTCCTAGGTCAATATCAAAGTACTGAAGCAGTTGGATCAGCATAAAAACCCGTCAACTAGCATTTGCAGAAGGAATTGAGCAGTGGCAGTTTGTATATTCTGACACAAGTGCCCTGTAGACTGACCCCTTGTCCTCCGTGTGTATGTTTGTTCACCAAATACCCAACCCAGATGCTTAAAGGAGTTGTAAAGGCAGAAGGTTTTTTTATCTTAATGCATTCTATGCATTAAGATGATAAAACCTGCATTTAGCAGCCTCCCCAGCACCCCCCAATTACCTACCTGAGCTCCTTCCCTCTCAAGCAATGGCCACAATCCCCTCAGCCATCCAGTACACTCCTCCTGATTGGCTGAGACAGAGCAGCGGCGCCATTGGCTCCCGCAGCTGTTCAAGTCAGTCAGCCAATCAGGGGAGAAGGGGTTGGGCCCGGCCGGGGCTCTGTGTCTGAATGGATATACAGAGCTCTGACTTGGCTTGGGTGACCACCTGTAGCAAGCTGCTTACTGGGGGGCACTCAAAGGTGGGAGGGGCCAGGAGCAGCAAAGAGGGACCCGAGAAGAAGAGGATCTGGGCTGCTCTGTGCAAAACCAACTGCACAGAGGAGGTAAGTATAACCTGTTTAAAAAAAATAAATAAAAGCGAGCCTTTACAATCACTTTAATTTACTTATATTGCAACTCGTATCCCCCCTGTATCAATTCCATATACAGTGCCTTGAAAAAAGTATTTGTACCCTTTGAAATTTTCCACATTTTGTCATGTTACAACCAAAAATGTAAATGTGTTTTTATTGGGATTTTATATGATAATTGTGAAGTGGAAGAAAAATTTATAAATATTCAACATGTTTTACAAATATGTGAAAAGTGTGGCGTGCATTTGTATTCAGCCCCCCTGAGTCAATACTTTGTAGAACCACCTTTTGCTGCAATTACAGCTGCAAGTCTTTCTGGGTATGTCTCTACCAGCTTTGCACATCTGCAGGGCGACATTTTTGCCCATTCTTTGCAAAATAGCTCACTGTCAGATTGGATTGACAATTCACAAGGTTTGGACTTTGGGCCATTCTAACACATGTGGTATGTGTTATAGTGATATAGAAACTAAATTCCATTTAAAGGAAATTAATGTTTTAGTTTCTTTATCACTTGTTTAACTGATCACCAAGTTCATCAGCGCTGCATTTACTTTGTATTCCAAATCTGCTTGAAGTTTTTTGTATTAGACTTTAAAGTGCTAGCAGCTGTATATTGTTTGTTCCACATTTTATATAAATTTTCACATTTTCTAGCGCTATGTTGGCCTTAGGGCCTATTTTTTCCTACATTCTAACACCTGAATATGCTTTGCTCTACACCATTCCATTGTAGCTCTGGATGTAGGTTTACGTTTGTTGTCCTGCTGGAAGGTGAACCTCCGCCCCAGTCAAGTCTTTTGCAGACTCTAACAGGTTTTCTTTTTAAGAGTGCCCTGTATTTGGCTAAATCCATCTTTCGATCAACTCTGACCAGCTTCCCTGTCCCTGCTGAAGAAAAGCATCAACACAGCATGATGCTGCCACCACCATGTTTCACAGTGGGGATAGGGTGATGTGCAGTAGTAGTTTTCCGCCACACATAGTGTTTTCCTTTTAGACCAAAAAGTTCAATTTTGGTCTTGTCTGACCAGAGCACCTTCTTCCACATGTTTGCTGTGTCCCCCACATGGATTCTCATAAACTGCAGATGGGACTTCTTATGGCTTTCTTTGAACAAAAGCTTTCTTCTTTCCACTCTTCCATAAAGGCCAGATTTGTGGAGTGCATGAATAATTTCCAGTGGAAAGATTCTCTCACCTGAGCTGTGGATCCCAGCATCTCCTCCAGTGTTCCCATAGACCTCTTGGCTGCTTCTCTGATTTAATTCTCTCCTTGCCCGGCCTGTCAGTTTAGGTGGACGGCCATGTCTTGGTAGGTTTGCAGTTGTGCCATACTTTTTCCATTTTCGGATGATAGAATGAACAGTGTTTTGTGAGATGTTCAAAGTTTGGGAATTTTTTTTTTTTTTTATAACCTAACCCTGCTTTTAACCTCTCCACAACGTTGTCCCTGACATGTCTGATGTGTCCCTTGGTCTGCATGATGCTGTTTCTTTACTAAGGTTCTCTAACAAACCTCTGAGGGCTTCAAATAACAGCTGTATTTATACTGTGATTGAAATAACACACAGGTGAACTCTATTTACTAATTAGGTGACTTCTGAAGGCAATTGGTTCCACTAGATTTTAGTTAGGGGTATCAGAGCAAAGGGGGCTGAATACAAATGTTCGCCACACTTTTCGCATATTTATTTCTAAAAAAAAAAAAAAAAAAAAAAAAATCAAACCATTTATCATTTTCCTTCCACTTCACAATTATGTACCCCTTTGTGTTGATCTATCACATAAAATCCCAATAAAATACCTTTTACGTTTTTGTTTGTAAGATGACAAAATGTAGAAAAATTTCAAGGGGTATGAATACTTTTTCAAGGCACTGTAGTCTGTCTATTAATTTTGAATACACTAGACAAAAAGCACACATTCTTTATCTGCCTTCAGGAGCTTCATATATCAATAGCGGTGGTGGTGGTCTGTCTATCCTGCAGTCATCCTGGTGATTTTGCCTGCATTCAGATAATTGCCAGATCTCCAGTTAGGTTGGACTTCCCATACAGTATCACCTGCCCGCCCACTTATACCTGTGTTCTGGCAGTGTAGTCTCAGTGGAAGGTTGGGCTTGGGGGATGGTGATGGTTGAGTAGCCTATGGGAGTGCAGCACCAGTTCTAATAACATGGATTATTGGACAGAATACCCAGTGATTCATCAACAATGGATTATCTCTCCAGCAAGTAAGGCCAAGTCCATTTCTTGTTTTAAGCATTTGTCCACGGTTTTGTGGTTGGCTCATTTGGACAGTCAAATCGCTTGGAAAGGCTTATCGGTGCAGTCAGTATTTAACCACTTCCTGCCCGGCAGATTGACGGCCGGGAAGTGGTTCTGTTATCCTGACTGGGCGTCATGATGTCCAGCAAGATAACATGCGGCCCACGGGGGCGCACATCCCGGTGTTTCAGTCTGACCCGCTGCATTTCCGATCATGGTAAGGAGCCTCTGACAGAGGCTTCTTACCACATGATCAGCTGTGACCAATCACAGCTGATCATTGCGTGAACCAGAAAGTGCTGGTAAATGGCATTCCTCGGTTTGTGCTGACAGGGAGAGCCGATCGGCTGCTCTCCCTGTCAGAGGGGGGGTCTGTGCTGATAATCGGCACATTGATCATCAGCACAGCCCCCATCAGATGTGCCAGTCGGCTGCCAATCAGTGCCCAATAGCTACCAGTCAGTGCCGCTCAGTCTCCCAGTGCCCACCACAGTGCCAAGCAGTAACACGTGTCAGTACCTCATCAGTACTGCCCATCAGTGCCATCTATTAGTGTCCATCAGTGCCGCCTATCGGTGCCCATCAGTGCTGCATATCAGTGCCGCCTCATCAGCGACTGTCCGTGAAGGAGAGACCAAAATTTTATGACAAACTAAAACACCTTCTTGAAATTTTTGAAAAAAAAAAAAAAAAAGTTTAGTTTGTTTAGCAAAAAATAAAAACCCCCAGAGGTGATCAGATACCACCAAAAGAAAGCTCTATTTGTGGGAAGAAAATTATAAAAATTTAGTTTGGGTGCAATTGTCATTCCAAGTGCGAAAATGCTGAAAATTGTCCTGGGCAGGAAGGGGTGAAAGTGCCAGGTATTGAAGTGGGTTAAAGTAAATCTGTAAAAAGCTGGGCAATTAAATCTTTATTTCAACAATTAAAGTTAATCCAACAGCTAAAGTCATATGCAAATTTTGCATGAGCGTGAAACCAAGCTAGATTTCCATAGAAAAATGCTAGATTTATATATGAAGTCTGCTGCTTAGACCAGCCTTTCTCAACCTTTTCACCCCAGAGGAACACTTGAAATAACTTTCTGGTCTCGAACTCCTGCAAAAAAAATTTACTATAGCTACAACTCATGATACATTAGTGTGACAGTCAATGGGAAGAATGCTCCTTACACTTGTCGTCATTGGGAAGAGTTATTACTCCCATTACAGATCGCTAAAAAGATCAATGCTCTGAGGAAACTTATCTGAAAGGCAAAAAATGCTCATTGTTGAAGGAACCCCTGGAGGGACCCTGGTTGACAAACAGACCTTCATTATAGTTCTTCGGTGTTAGAGAGCCTTGTTGACAAATAGGGTGATTTGGAAAGGACTGAGGCTTCTCTTACTTGGAAGATTTGGATGTGCATATGACTTCAGCTGCTAAAATCCCTGGATCTGCTGTTCGCTTCCACATGTGCTTTACACTGAAGGTGACTTTTTTGTTCATGTTTGTGCTCGGTTTTAATTGCTCGGGTTTGACAAGTTTTCTGATTAAATAATATACAGATTTTAAAGCTTGAAACCTCAGTCCTATTTAATTAGGTTGACATAAAAAAAACCCCAAGGGTTTGCTTCTTTTTTTTTTTTTGTGTGCCAGGCCTGCAAATTTAGCATTTTTAACGCTTCATTGAAACTGACATGAATGACTTTGGCGTGGCCCAGTTATTTTATCTATAGACTCGGGTGTGTGATTTGTGTACTGAGCTGCGAGCCGCATTCACAGTGCAGCTACAACTGTCCTAGAGTGTCAGGGATGATATGTGAGTGCCGACCAATCCTGCTTACTTCATAGCCAATCTGTGCCTTGTGACAGGTGTGTGTGTGTGTGTGTGTGTGTGTGTGTGTGTGTGTGTGTGTGTGTGTGTGTGTGTGTGTGTGTGTGTGTATTAATGGAATTCCAGCTGTAAAGCTGCACTAAAGTCTTTCACTGAAGTGACTGCAGCTAATCATTTGCTAGGCTTAGAAAAGACATGCTTAAAGCCCAACTCCAACCTTTTTTTTTCTTATTTTGAATAGAGCAGGTTAAACTGCTTAAAGAGAAGTCCTAGGGATTAAAATTTAGGGGAACAGTCATCAATGGTAACCTGAACAGTGACAGATTAATTGCTATCTGGTTCTCGCTGTCCCGATGACGCCCTTTTTCCACCTATTTATTTTTTTTGAGCTGGTGTCACAGAAACCGAAAGCAAGGCTTAATCTCCACCCAGTTGGGATAATACATTAAAAACCTGTTCTAATCTTTCCACACTGTATCAAAAATTAAAAAAAGGGGTGACCTTAGGGCTTTAACGTTTTGAGACTACATTGAGACGCCCAAATATCTGTGGCTAGACGTTGCCTCTGGACTACGGCTATACTTTGTGCTATGGCCACAAACAAATTGGCTGATTACCTGCAGCAAGTTTTTTTTTGCACCCGTTACTCAAATTGCACAAATGCCTGCCGTGGATGCATTAAAGATCAGCTGAAAGGGTAACTCCACTTTTATGGGGGGGGGGGGATCCAAATCCATTCCCGAATTTTTATTCAAGCATGCAGGTCAGGCGGGGGCGAGTGAGCGTGCATCCCTCCTGAACCATACAAGGCCACATGCCCTCAACATATGGGATGCTTTGGTGCGGGGGGGGGGGAGAGAACGACTCTGTGTCCCCCACCCCAAAGCACCTTTTCCCCCCATACTGATTTTTTTTTTTTTGCTTAATTTTGGTGGGGGGTTCCCCTTCTGGATCCTCACAGCCCAAGTCGCATGCCAAAGTTGGATCGGTTAGGATGATAATCAGACTTCAATGATATTCAATGGGCTGCAGTAGGACCAAAGTAGCGCAGGAACCTTTTTCAAAGTCTGACCGACTTGTGTTGGACCAGTTAAGACACGTCATGTGACAGGTGCTCCCAAAGTCAGAACGTATGTCGTACCAGTGTGAACCGGGTCTTGGTGTCCTGCAGGTGCACAGCTGATATATAATTATAAAACTACTCCCATTAGACTCGCTTTCCTACATGGACACAGAGAAACACAGGGATTTCTTCATAATAAAAGGTAGGAATCTGCAACGACGTTTGTTAAAACCATGTACATAGGTCACCCAAAGGGGAATTTTTATTTTTTTTCCCCCCAACAAAAGTGGAGTTCTGCTTGAAGGCTTTATTCTCTGTGTGCATTGTATCCTACTGTGTAGCATTGGCTACATACAGTATTCAGCACTGTGTTTTGGCAGCTGTACAGGAGACTTCCCATCTGCACTGGAAAAAAGATGCCTGTTTTTGGGGGGGGTTTCTTCTTCCTTTTTTTTTTTTTTAATATATCTATCTATCTATCTATCTATCTATCTATCTATCTATCTATCTATCTATCTATCTATCTATCTATCTATCTCATGATATGCTTACCTGCTCTGTGCAATGAAATTTCAGAATCTGCCCCAAATATCTGCTTCTCAGGCCTCTGCTGGCACTCCTGGCTCTTCTTAAAATAGAGCCTGCAAACCGACCTGAAAGTGCCGCTGCTTTGTCTCCAAAGCAGGGCTTTCAAATTGGAGCGGTGCGCTAGCAGGACGGGAAAAAAAGTCCTGCTAGCAGCATCTTTGCAGCGCTGTGTTTACCGCTCCTCCACCGCTCCTGCCCATTGAAATCAATGGGGCAGCACGGCAATACCACCGGCAAAGCGCCTCTGCAGAGGCGCTTTGCTGTGTTTTTTAACACTTTCTCGGCCGCTAGCGGGGGTAAAACCGCCCTGCTAGCAGCCGAATACCGACGGTAAAGCGGCGTTTTACCCCCGCCCCAGTGTGAAAGGGGCCTGAGTGTGCCCCCATAGCAAGCCGCTTGCTATGTGGGCACTTGTGCGGGCTTGTTCCTGAGCTGCTTCTGTCTACAGATACAGAATGTGACTTGCACCCCCGCCGATCCCTTGTCACAGGATTTGACTAATGCCCTGTGCACATGGTCGGATTTTCCGACGTAAAATGTGCGATCGGAGCTTGTTGTTGGAAATTCCGATCGTGTGGTCTCCATCAGACTTTTTCCGTCGGAATTTCTGACACCCAAAGTTTGAGAGCAGGCTATAAAATTTTCTGACCACAAAATCTGATCGGTTAAATTCCGATCATGTGTACACAAATCCGATGCACAAAGTGCAACGCATGCTCAGAATAAATTAACAGACGAAAACTATTGGCTACTGCCCCATTTATAGTCCCAATGTATGTGTTTTACATCACCGCGTTCAGAACAATCGGATTTTCCGACAACTTTGTGCAGCCATGTGTATGCAAGACAAGTTTGAGCCAACATCCGTCGGAAAAAATCCATGGATTTTGTTGTTGGAATGTCCGATCAATGGTTGATCGTGTGTGTGTACAGGGCATAACAGTGGCAGGGTTGAGGACTTAGGGAAGTATGAGGGGGGTGATACTGCTACCTAAACTATTTTTACAAAGTTGCAGGGAATGCATCGAGGTGAAAAATGTTTAAGCTTTAGAATCCCCTTAAAGTGAGCTTGATAATTTGGAAGTATGGGAGCTAGTATTGCTGGCCAGTTGGTAAAGGTGCAGAATCCAGACATCCTGGTTCTGGCTTCACTATGTAATAGAAGTAGATGTTGTGAGCACTAAGCTTTGATTGTACATGAGGTCTCTGACACATTCCTACAAATGAACATTCTGCACCAGCACTAGTCTAAAGCTAGCCATACATTGAGTGTATAATTTCAGCCGGGTCCTAATGTTGGCACCCTCCCATTCAACATTCTTCATTTAAAAATCAAAGCAACCGGGTGAAACAATGTTGACTGTACAGCAGCTGCATCCAGTCAGATATTCTGACAGTCTCCTGAACTGGCTGTTAAAATAATAGCAACCAGGGGACACTGTCCTTCACTGTATGAGGTAGATGGACTCCTCTGTATGTGTATGGCAAGCCTATAGTTGGCCATACACATGTTTGTCGCTATACCATGGAGACTTTTTAAGCTGAGCGGTGACCACCTCATCATTATGGCAATAGCAAGACGCAAAGTTCCCCTGGGCACTCATATAAGAAGGGTTTAGATTGATTGGATAGGTTCTAAACCAATAAGCCAAGCATATATTTTCATTAGATATGCAATCACCAGGAGGAGTCAATCCGCTTTCAAACCTCCCCATTCCGGTCATTTAAAGGTATACTTGAGAGCGTTGCGCATACATGATTGTTACAGCCAACCAATACACGACTCTGGGGTATTTATATTGTATGTGCATTTCAACTGCCTTATGTCTGACTAAAGAAAAGTAGTTATGGCGCTAAGCAGGAGGAGGTATTTAAATAAATTGAAATGCTGTATATGACTGTATATGCCTAAATGTTGAAATGCTGGTTGTTCAGATTCAGGTTTGTCTCTCGAGGTACTTTCCAGTCAAAGTGGCTGTTGATTGCTTTTAATGATAGACTGATTTATAGGATTAGATAATGAATTCATGCATTAAAGCAAATAGCAGTGTGCAAAGTACACAGCAAATCTGGCAGCCAATGAGAACTTGACTGGAAATAAAGTGGTCAGTTCTGTGCTACAGTTTTTTTTTTTTTCCACCTGATCTTTGCCTATTGCACTTCCCAGTGATTTACACATGTAAATGTTACCATGATTGTTCCAAACCCCCTAATATATTACCCGTCCTCATATTTTAATAGCACCGAGTAACCCCCTTGCTCTGGAGCTGTCACGTAAAGAAGGGGCAAAGACTGCTGATTCGAAGACTTCAGTAATGGATATTGTTTACATGCTGTCATTCTGGATGTGTTTTAACAGCTGTCCCTGATTGAATAGCTGTCCTGTGCAGCCTTAGGCCAGCATCACATGGTCCTGGGTACAGCGGTTTCCGAGGCTTGCTTGTAAAAACTAGGGCAGTAGGAAAGGTGACTTTAGCCGTAGTGACCAATCAAATTCTGTTATTTTGGAGAAACTATTCAAAATTGAGAAATATTTCCTCCCCCAGGTTGCCCCTTCCGACTTCTGTGCCAAAATCGATGGCACCACTATCAACCCATCCTTGCATGCCAAGGTGTTATCCTGGACTCTAGACTCTTCTTTCAGCCCCACATCCGAACACTGTCCAAAGCTTGCCACCACAACATCTTCTAAATATGCCCCTTCCTAATCAATGACCCCACAAAGCTTCTAATTCACTCCCTGGTCGACTCCCCCATTATTGTCTTAAAGGCTAATCCCCCCCCCCCCCCCCTTTCAGTCCATCAGGAATGCTGCTGCCAGACTCCTGCACCTTACCAAGCGTTCATTGTCTGTAGGTCTTGAGAGGGAGCCCAGGGTGGCCCATAATATCATTGTACCTTGACAGGGTGCTTTTTGTACTGCCATTTGGTGATTCTACTTTCCCACCTACCCATTCTAGTCATTTAAAGGTATACTCGGTATAGCTACCCATACATGATTGTTATAGCCAGTCTGGTGAAATTTTAAGAATAAAGCATTTTTATCTAATACATTCCCTCCAGTGTGGGTGACATTTTCTCAAATGGATGCATTCAGGGTTAGTTGCACCTTAGTGCTCAAGATGGATTTTGTCAGTGTGAAATTGGCCAAAAATGCCTGTGCAATGGGCATAAGAACAGCCACTTGTAGCCTTCACCAGATGTGACAGGGTGACAACGCAGGACTACAACTTGCAGACAGGGACATAGCATTGTCACTCCATAACAAGAATAAACATTTACTTTAATGGCAGGATCACATGGCATGAGCTATTGAAAATACTCATGAATTTCCCTTGTTTGGTCACTTTTGTTACTGTAATGCTTAAAGGAAGTGAGTGATTAGTACCTACAGTAGAAAGTGGCAACAGTTTCCTAGTGCAATTTTAGAAGCCATTTCAGGGGTGTCATATGCAGTTTCATCACGGGCCGCATCAGCATTATGGTTTCCCTCAAAGGGCTAGTTGTATCTGTAAGACTAAATGTATCAGGGCTTTTTTTTTTTCCTCGGGGAATAGGTACAAGAACTCAACCATGCCCCCACCCAACCACATTGAACAGTTGGTGTGGCCAAATTGCACCAACAGTGGGAGGATATTAACCCATTTACACCGACTGCCTCCTGGTCCCTTAAGAGTTTGAAGAGCTGTGAGGCAGAGGTGGGCATTCTGGTCATGAGACTGCGGTGATTGGCTGTCACAGCGGTCACATGACAGGAAAGCTTCTAAGTATCCATCAGGAGATTACCCTGCCGGCTACCATGCTGGGAGTGCACTCTCGGCACGGTACGTGGTTTACACAGGGCCACATATCTGTGGCTGCTCATCGTTCATGCCCACCCACCAAGAGGCCGTATATGTATACCCCATCATGCCCCGGTCGGTGACTTCATAAGGGGCAGGGTTGCCAGATGACATCACCCAGTGACCACGCCCCATGCCTATATAAGTTGTTGCGCACATGACATTACGTGGATACTCGGGAGAGCGTCGCGTCCACATCGGAAGAAGACCGGAGGGAAGAAGGCGACGGAGAAGACCGTGCCAACGCTAGCAAAAGAGCAGAAGATAGCGGAGGAGCCTGGCAGAAGACACCGGAGACTGGGAGAAGTCGGAAGAGACCCCCGGGGCTGCCTAATTGCTATAAAAACCAGTCTAGTGTGGTTTTTTTTTTTTTTCCCCCCAGGTGAATGGGTAGGGGTACGATGTACCCCATACTCATTCACGTAGGGTGGGGGGCCGGGATCTGGGGGGCCCAATTATGAAAGGGGGCTCCCGATTTCCAAGAGGCCCTTGTTCTCATCAACATGGGCACAAGGTGCTTTGGGGTGGGGGGGGCACAACGCGCCCCCCTGCCCCAAAGCAACCACCCCCCATGTTGAGGGCATGCGGCCTGGTATGGTTCAGGAGGGGGGGCACCCGCACACCCCTCCCTCTTTTCCTGACCGGCCGGGCTGCATGCTCGGATAAGGGTCTGGCATGGGTTTTGGGGGGGGGGGCCCTACACCGTTTTTTCGGCGTAGGGGGTTCCCCTTAAAATCCATACCAGACTGAAGGACCTGTTATGCTCTTGGAGTGGGAACCCATGCCAGTTTATTTAAAATTTGGCGTGGAGTTCCCCCTCAAGATTCATACCAAACACTGTGCCTGGTATTGGCGGTATCGGACGCGTCTCTGATTTCAAGTCGCAGGGCAAAATCTGATCCAAAATAGAATGAGTGTCGTGTCTCACCAGTGTAAACCCGGCCCTAGAATATATAGAGGAATCTGCTGCATTTCTTTTAATTAAACCAGAAGGGTGAATGAAAAATCTATGGACGTATGACCAGCTTAAAGCAGTATTTATCCCAAAAAGTAAACATTATATTGCAGCTTTCCAGTCCTTAGATGTGATAGCTGCATTTGTTTTCTTTTTAAGATTGCTTTCTTCTTTTTTCTATTTATTAATGCTAGCAGCATAAGGATTAAACGTCAAATAGCAGAAGGTATTCTCATGTCCCATTTCCCTAAAATAAGAGGATTATTCTCACTTTCAGGAGCATGGGTTGTGCCATGCCCAAAGTTTTTCTGAAACTCCTGCACACTGGATGTTTTTACAGCTGCTCCCAAGGATCCCAGTTTTCTTTCTTGAAAAGGGAGGAAAAGTTTAATGCTGCGTACACACGAGCGGAATGTCGGTCAGAAAAAGTCTGACGGGAAAACAGTTTGTGTGTACAGGGCATTAGGGTCCATGCACACTGGGCTTAAAAAAAACCTGTAGAGGCAGCTCAATGTTATCCTATGTGTCTATGGACATTAGGATATTTGGAGGCAGGAAAAAAAAACATTCTGGTGTGCGTTTTTGAAAGGAGTTTTCTGGCAGAACACAAGCTAAAGGCTCCTTAATGCCTGTACAAAAATGCTCTATATTTAAGCCCAGTGTGCATAAACCCTAAATCTGGATTTTTTTTCCGAAGGATGTTGGCTCAAACTTGTCTTGCATACACACATTCTCACAAATGTCGGAAATTCCGAACGTCAAGAACGCGGTGACATACAACACTTACGACGAGCCGAGAAAAATGAAGTTCAATAACCAGTGCGGCTCTTCTGCTTGATTCCGAGCATGCGGGGACTTTTGTGCTTCGGAATTGTGTACACACGCTCGGAATTTCCGACAAGAACCTGCTCTCAAACATTTTGTTGCCGGAAATTCTGGAAATGTATGGAGCATACACACGGTCTGACTTTCCGACAACAAGCTTACATCCAACATATGTTGTCGGAAATTCCTATCATGTGTACGGCCCATAATACTTATTTTACATTTATTTCTGTGTGGAGCCCCATGTTTTCCCCTCGCTTCCTTTCCCTTTGACTGTACAATTATTGGGTTGTATTGTTGGTAGTTATCAGGGCTAAGGATGAGCTCCGGCGTGTTCGCACAGCCCACGTACAGAGCCCGCCAGGAAGTCAGCACTGCGCTGTGCCAATCACAGGCAGTGAGACATTTCTCAATCTGTCTCTGCAGCTGCGCATCAGGAAATGTCTCCCTGCCTGTGATTAGCGCAGTGCCGACTTCCTGGCGGGCTCTGTACGTGGGCTGTGCGAACACGCCGGAGCTCATCCTTAATCGGGGCAGAGCACAGACCACAAAAAGCATTGGGGGATATTTACGAAAAGCCTAAAGAGTGTAAAATCTGGTGCAGCACTGCCTAGAAACCAATCTTCAATTACTAAAGCTTAATTTGAAAAAGCTGAAGTTAGAAGCTGATTGGCTACAATGCACAGCTGCACCACATTTTACACTCTCCAGTTGAAGTAAATAAACCCCATTGTGTGAGTTTTAGCACGGCCTCCACTCTTCTAAACATGTTTGATTTTCTCTGTGTCTTGTTGGACAGATTTTCCATCACTTCATGTCCTTACAGGAAATCGGGGGAAATCTTTCAATATGGAAACAGATGGCAGTAAATACTAGAAAAAGGCTCCTAACACTTCCCTATCAAAAGAATGATGTTGTTGATGTGCCATTTAAATGAATTCAGCGTAGGAAGCAAAGTAAGAGTGTGACCAAGCTTGTGAATGAAGCCGTAGAGGCGTGCAGGAAAGTGGGACATTAGGCTGATGCATAGTTTGTGTGCTGGCACTTGTCCATAGGTGAAGGTCAGTGATACGTCACACAGGAAGATTGATGGGTCTGGTGTGAACTAATAATATCCCTTTAGTTCTAAATCGAATGTCCCATCTAGCTAAATTCCAGACAGGCCAAAATGGAGGAGTGTGATGTGCCAGTCGTTAGTCATCGGTGTTGCGTGATTGATTTTTAAATGACATCTGCACTTGCACATTCACATTGTGTCCTAAACCTGATGCATGTTTACCCTGATAATAAGTACGCTGTATTCAGAATTGGAAATGAAATGTTGAGATGCTTCCAGGGAGCAAAGCTTACCTGCACAGTTGTTCAGTTCTTCGTGCAGATATAACTACACAGGATTTACCCATTCCCTTTTTTCTTATGGTGATCCTAGAACACGCCTGTTGTAATGCTGGAGCACCCTACTTGCAGGCTCTTAGGCCTGATATTTAAAATCCTAAAATAAATGCCAGTGCTGAAAGCAAACAATCTCAAGTGTTAAAGTGGTTGTTAACCCACTATAATATGATCATGCCATCCCCTCTGTTACGCTATGTGCCCCCTATGCCTGTTCTGTATAAAAAAAAAATGCCCATCATATTGTATAGAAGAGCGTCTCCCGGCGCTCACGTGACTCCTCAGCTCTCTCCTCTGCCCGACTCACAGCTATAGTGGGCGGGGCCGAGCACTGCCGCTGGCATCAACCGGACACAGGAGAGCAGCACTGCGAAAGATGGAGGGATGTAAACTGACCAGTGTCAGGGCTCAGCAGCCATGATATACCGTCGTCAGTTTAGAGGGGAAGGCTTGCTTAGGCAGAATCAACCAGGTTTTTAGATTATACGGGGGACCAAGTTGCACAGCACAAGTACTGTGCTGTATAACATGCTTTAAGGGAACAGGATCCTTAATTTAACTAAAAAAAAACAAACACTTTGAACTTTGAAATGGCATGGCAACTTTATAACCCAACTGCCGGTATCTGTTGCTACTTGAGGATTTGCAGTATAGGGTGAGAATTTTTAGATGTTTTTTTCTGGAGACAAAGTGATTTGAAGGTTTCTCTCATGTGTCCCAAGTAACGGAATAGTGCCAGAGAGATCTCTGCAAGTAGTAGTTGCAAGAAGGAGAGAGATGTCTTGTAGGACCCCCGACACAATACTCCTGTTCAAAGAAGGTCAAGGAGCGTGTGAATAGGGTTGGTTACCTGTGGCAGGGATCGCAGGAAGTGAGACACTTGAAAAATTTGTAATGGACGCTAGTTTACAAAATCATGATCTTGTGTCATCTGGGTTTGGGGAGTGTGTAGCAGAGTATTTGTCATTGGTAAGAAGGTAGAAATGCTATGCCTTACCACCCAGGTGGGGAAGTGTACCTGTAAGTGGACTGGTAATTTATTTAGAATTATTGTAGTGGTTTGGTTAGCATTTTCCTTTTTATTTGTTGGTAAGCTCTATACACACAGGTTTCAAAGACAATCGTTTTTGCAGGAACTTTATTCCTGATATTACAGGCAGGCTGTAATTTCTTTGAAATCATGCTGTAGCACTTGATTGCCTTTTATGCCTGCCCTACAGAAACCAATCCACTAAGCAATACTGAAAGGAAGAACGCCTACTAGTAGCATTTCTTACAGAGTTGCATTCAAGCAATGTGTGTATTTAATTGTAATAATTGAGCCACTTCTCCTAATGTAAGAGTCCCACCCATGAGCAGCTACCACAGATATTCTTTTTATTATCCAGAAAACTGATTCCACTTAAAACTAGGGGCTTGACATCATGACTATCCTGGCTAGAAAGGCTACCATCCCTTGTCCAATGAGTGCCTTTGCTGAATACTGAACAACTTTCATTGGACTGGAGGATAATTGTGGGTGGTTCTTATTTCTGGACTCGGAAGTCAAGCTCTCAGTAACAGGAACCAAGAAGTACATGGAGGAGGGTTTTATGGCTAGCATAGGGTCATAGAAGTGCTGTTGGCACTTAGTCTGGACTTTTACTTTCTGTCCTTCTCTGCCTGCCCTGTTAGGCCCCATTCACACCTCAGAATTTTGTAGCTTGAAGCCTGAAGCTCAAACGCTGGAGGAGGAAAAAAGAATCAAATATTCTCTATGTATATGGTTCACATCTCCACTTCATATTCAAAAGTCCTGGAGCTTTTTTTTTGTAGCTCAATTCCGGCAGATTTGGGCGTTTTTCCGCTTTTTACATTGGTGACCTTCTTAACCTGTACAAAATCGCACGCCTTTCTGCCTGAAAACAAAACGCTCAGGTGTGAATGCAGTGCATTCCAAGGCTTTACCCATATGTGTAGAAGATGGACTGAAGTACTGCGCATACACAATCGTCAGCTATGAGTGTTTGTGTATCCTGGTAAGGGCAGAAGATTTCTCCCTGGGCTTTGTTCTTAGGGAAGTTAATTCTGTGTCTATGGCTAGGCTAAATCTGCCCAGGTACTCTACAGAGTGATTGAACCTAGGGCATAATTTGACCATCCCTCAGGTCAAGCTTCCAGCAAAGCTCAGCAGTGTGCCTTATTAACTTATAAGCTCAGCTGAGCTCATTTGATTATTGTGGCCAGCACCGTCGGGGGTCACCAGCAGGCATATGATGTAATGAGGACTGAGCAGGTAGACTGTACTCATTGTATACATAAGACTTCATTTCCCAGTGTGACTGGAGTGTACGTTTTAAATATACAAGAATGTGGTTTTAAATTGCCTGTTTGAATGACTCGATAAATTCCAGATTGCCTCATTTTGGAAATAATAATTTTATCCCAAGTCTTGGCTTGGAGGTTAAACGTCTATGAGAACAGTTTTAATATGGTTACTAAGAATTTGCCTTCCATCATAGCACAGAAATGATCTGTGTCCCATGAGCCTGTCCTAATTGAGTGTAGACTCCAGCCTTGGTTTGCTGTCATTGCTCTGTCATCTCTTGGCTTCCAAAGCCAGCATTCTCTCACAGTGACACCATTCTTAGTGCCCTGGTACCTGTTCTACAAATATAAAGAAGCATCCCAGCTCATTATTTATATCATCTCCAAATATAGGTCATGATTTCAGCAGGACCATCATCTTTTTATTAGTGTTTTTACAGTGCAATGTTTGGCTTGCAAATGCTTTTATTGGTGGCAGAAATATGCCGTAAAATTAGTGGTAATATTTTCTACATACACTAACATAGTAAAACAAAAAAAAAGGCAGAGGGTCTAAGGCAGGGGTGTCCAAACTTTTTTCAAAGAGGGCCAGATTTGATGAAGTGAACATGCGTGAGGGCCGACCATTTTCCCTGAACCATTAAAATTCGGTCTGTGTGTTAGAGCACTAATACATTCCCCAACAAGTATTCTCCTACCTTTTGTGGCTGTGTGTGAGTAGAGACATGATCTCGGGCGTGTTATTTTGATATACCTTATTTATTGGCGTATAACACGCACCCTCACTTTAAGAGGGATGTTTCAGGAAAAAAACGTAAATTTTACATAAAGAACTATGAAGCAAAATTAAGGGTTAGTGGATTGCCGGGAATGCGGCCCCCCCCATCGTTGCCGGGAATGCGGCCCCCCCCATCGTTGCCGGGAATGCGGCCCCCCCCATCGTTGCCGGGAATGCGCCCCCCCCATCGCAATCACTGCAGCCTGACTGATTCCCATCCATCTTCTGCCTCGGAGGGGACAGGGAGGGGGCGGGACGAACGCCAAAAGATTAGCTACAGGAGATACTCCTGTTTTCTCGGCGGCCTCTTTAATAGAAAGTCCCGCCTCCTTTTGATGGACAGATCAGTCGTCCACTGGCAGCGCCGGAGACGGGACTTCCTATTACAGAGGCTGCCGTGTAAGCAGGAAATACTCCTGTGTGCGTGGCACTCGGCCCTTCTCCTCCCTGACCCCTCCAAGGCATCTGGATATGTTAAAAGGGACAGTGTAAAAATAAGTCACGCCCACATATGTAAACGGTGTTCAAACCACACATGTGAGGTATCATTGCGAACATCAGCGAGGGCAATAATTCTAGCACTAGATCCCTTCTGTAACTCTAACTCTAATTTGTTAACGCGTAGATCTTTTCAAATTGTCGCCTATGGAGATACCGCAGTTTGGCGCCATTCTACGAGTGTGTGCAATTTTAAAGCATGCCATGTTGAATATCTGTTTTATTCGTCATAACAGCTTTCAATTTTAACCAAAAAATTTGTGTTCTAAGACTTTTTTTTTTTTTTTCTTTCTTTTTCTCTTCTCTCTCATTAGTGTATTTATTACAAAAAAATTGCGTTTGGAAAATCCCTGCACAAAAACGTGTGACATAAGTTGCAACAAATGCTATTTTATTTTCTAAGGTCTCTGCTATAAAAAAAAACCTATGTTTGGGAGTTCTAAGTAATTTAAAGTAACAATCAGCACTCCTACTAGGATCTGTGTATAACATTTCCAGACAGGAGCTGAAGGGTGCTTTAGAGGCTTTGAGAAAGCATGCTTGTAGCTTTCCTAAGTACCGGTTCACATTAGTGCGCTCTGCGAGATTGGAATTTATTCGCACCGCACTGCAAATCAAATGCGATATGCGATTTCAGCCATACAGATAGTATGGCTGAATTCTCATCGCGTTCGGACCAAACTCGCACAGGACCCTTTTTTGGCCCACACCAGAATTGGATCGCATGGATATTCAAACCCATGCGATCTGATTCATGTGCAAACTAAAATGGGGGTGTCATTAACATTGTATTGACACTCCCAGCAGTTTGCAGATGGTGTGAAGTGCCGTACGAGTCAGGTGCGATGTGGGAATCCGCAGTGGATTCGCAGGGTTCCCGAATCGCACAAGTGTGAACCGGGACTCAAGCTTTGCAAAAGGTTGCTGATTGTTTCATAAAAGCTTGCTGTTCACTCTGCTCTTATGCAAGTTGGAGCCCATTTAAAGCTGGCCTCTGAAAAAGGTATGTGTAGCCATGGAACAAGGCCTGCTGGTTAACAGGATTGTGGTGGGGAGTGCAGGAGGGCCCTGTTGTAAGGCCAAAGTGCCTAATCTGAGATGTCAGGAAAAGTGGTTTGTCTAGAATTGCATTGAGTTACATGGTCAGTAAAGATGGGAACATGGCTTGGTGGAGTTCTTTATATACTTACATATTTCATTGTAAAAAACATTTGTGTTTCATTTTTTTCCTGATTTTAGTACTCTCTCTGGTAAATATCGATTTTTTCGCTCTTCTATTTCAGGTTTTAACCGAGAAGGACCGTTTCATCACAGAACTCCGAGACTTCACCAAAGGAGAACACCCAGGTACTTCTAAAGGGGCACTTCCATGTCTGTATCTACATACACCGCATAGAAATATGGTTTAATTCAGTGCAAAGCTAGGAATGCCATCTGTAGTTATTCTTGCCATTGTGTTAACTAGCATGGGTTCCAGGAGCTGGTTGATTAGGCTGAGGATTGTATCACCATAGCTCCAATTCTAACACGATGCACAAATATGGAGACTGCAATTGCTTGCTGCCTTCAGGAAATTGCTAGTTGCCTGGCTCTCTGGCAACACTGACTTCCAGACCAGTTCTGGACCTTGGATGTCGAAGAGCCGCCCCCCCCCCAAAAAAAAACACAACAAAAAGCCTAGGGTGTATCCCTACATCCAACTTTATCAAATGGCTGGTGTCCTAACTGATTACATGTGCAGCACCATGGCAGTTGTAGATCAAACAGGAGCAGCTTTCTTGGCTATAAACGATAGGAGGGTTTAATTCCATTTTTAAGCCTGTCAGATCGGCCTCTACAAATTTGGCAGTTGCTAAAAAGAGAGCAGCTGGTCATGTTCAGAGCAGGGTGAGACAGTGTATTACTGGATTTTAAACAGTATAGGCACCTTTTTTATGTTTTACCTAGATATACCTGTAAAAGGGGCCAGCCTGAAGTGATCTAGCCGGAGTTCATTTTCTGACTAAAGTTCTTTTTTTCAGTACTTTTGGCATCCAGCAAATCAAGTCAGAGGAAAATCATAATTCTTGATCTGCATATTTGGTCTGTATCAGTGATTCAGAAATGTTGATGGCCAGGGAACTAGTATTTTTAGGAGTTCAGCGTCTTCCTATATTTCTTATAATTAAAATTTTGTAGAGGAATGTGTGAAAATTAGATGTGTGAAGCCTAGAATTTTATTCAGAAGATGCAAACAGAAAGACCTCCTGTGCGTTTCAGGGCTTCTGGGACTGCAGTTACCAGTACCTGTAGCAGTTTTTTTTTTCTAATTTTTAGTTTTCATTTCATTCCCTCTCTGTCATAAATGTACCTCTGACACCATTTAAACAGGAATGTCAGGCTGAGCGTCCAATAAATCACTCTGACATACAAATGGATCCTTTTGGCATGGTCTAATCTTCACTATACTTTTTGGACCATTGGGACCAAGATTTGGGGATCACCCTGTCACCAGAAGCTTGTACAAAGAGTCTTGCTATGTCCTTTGGATCCTCCATATGCAACAGATACCAGGAATCTTGGTATAAAAGTTACCTGTTATCACATTCTGCTACATTCCATATTTCCCACAGTACCGGAGACCTGGAGATGTGGACATGGGCGTAGAGACATGTTGTGGTGCTGCTGCCCCCTCTCGACAATTTCTGTACAGGTGTCCATGAGAAGTCTTAAAAATTCAGACCGGGCAATTCCAAAAATGCCTAAAGTTTTTGCATGCTGGAACTATAGAAATCAACTGTTAACAGCCTAAACTGGTCAATATCAAAGTAATGTGGTGGATGGAATGTATAAGACTGCAGGCCCCCTCTGCAACAATACAATTGTGACTGCTGGGCATTCCTTGCCCATGTGGTCCCCACCAGAAGCACCTTCCTTTTTTCCTCACTAACCCCCCCCCCCAAAAAAAAATATATGTAAACAATCACCTTTGTAAAAAAAAAACTCAGTTTGAAATGAAAGGCAAAACGTGTGTGTGTGTGTGTGTGTAATTTTTTTGTATAAAGAATACAAAAAAAGTATCTACTAAGTACCTACTAAGTACCGATGAAGTACCTACTAAGGGTTGACGAAGTACCTACTAAGGGTTGATGAAGAAGAACCCTGGCTGTCAACATTTTTCACATGCAGATCAAGAGTTCTGATATTGCTCTGGCTCACTCTTCCATAAACTTTTAAGTCATGTTTGATAAACAAGTCTCTGTATGATAATCCCCTTGTGAGGTGACCAAAGAAAATGACTGAAAAACAGAGGAAACCTTTCCTTTCAACCTGGGGAAAAGTGGTCTAGCGCTCCACTCTTCCATTACTTTACCTATATTTTCCATGACAGGCTTGCTTTAACTCATTGCCAGGCTGCATCTACTACTTTTTTTCTCAACTGGTATCAATAAATCAGTCACCGCATTCAGGTAGATGCCAGATTTTTCTTTGTCAGGTTAAATAACAACGTACATGAATAGGTTACTGCCGGCAAGAGTAAATGGTTTTTGTTTTGCTGCCCAAATTAAAACTAAATAGGATGTGCCAAGCACAGTAATCCTCAGCAACTAAAAAATGCTCCACCATATGTTTTTTTTCTAATCTTTTTGCAGACATGAACTATAGATCGCAGCAGTGTTGCTGGGGATAGTCCCATTCGTTTTCCCCTAAATAGTTTCATCTTGTAGTGAGTTACATGACATTATGACATATGGTGTTTTTACTGTGTTTGTGGTTTTTCATGTTTATTCACTGAGCACTTTTTGAGCATCCGCCCTTCATTTGATGAGTAAGCAAATCGAAGCCCATGCAAAATGTGTGTGTGTGTGTGTGGTCACATTATCCTGAGAGCACTGAGAGGGCAAGCCAAAGCCATTTCCTTTTCTGAGCAAAAGGGCATTTGATCGGGTTTCATCCTCTTCCAACGCACATTCCTCCACCTCTCATTGGCCTTAAATCACTTATCTGTGCAAGATTCTGAGCGCGCTGCATGCCAGGACACTGAGATTTCCCTTCAGCTGCAGTGAGGGGACCTGGAGACTTTCCCTTTATTTCCTGAAAGCTTGATTTCTGGGCTGTAGGATGGCTGGGGAGTTCCATTAACTTTCCTTGGAAGCACTTAATGCGAAGGAAAGACTTCGGGGAAACATGAAGAGGATGACATAAAGAATTGCAGGGAAACTCTAAAAGTAACCCAGCAGTAAAAAAAATAACAAAAAAAAAAAGCAGGGGGGATTGAAGCAGTCGCTGAGGTGTACACTGACTTTCCGAGACCTCATGGGCCAAAATTCACCTAAAGGGGCGCTCCCGTCAAATTATATATAGACAAAAAAATATATAAACAAGGGACCAATTAAGGGGTAAACTAAGATGCCAGTAGATAAGGGGTGAAAGAGGGAGGGAAAGGGGGCCCTGTTTAGAAGATATTTACTATACCTATGGGTAAGCCTTACCTATAGGTAAAAGTCAGAGATGGAAGTTTACTCCCACTTTAAGGCTGGTACACATGGGCTGATTATCAGCCAGTTTAACAGAAACCAGCTGACATTCAGCCCATGTGTACAGCTACCTGCCCAACAGAAGCCGATCCCACAACCCCCCCAGAACACAATAGCTCAACGGGGGAGATTGCTGTGCTAACCTTGCTTAGTACGACAACCTCTCATCCTTTTTTTCGTTCAGCCCGCTGGGTTAAACAAAAAATACTTCCTGTGTGTACCTAGCTTTACTCCCTGTGTCAAAGCGTTTTTATACCCTAAAACAATAAATGAATACATTGCAGCTTACCAGGTTTTTTTATCTTTTCATTTTTTCCCCTTTTATATAAATGAATAAAAGCTGAACATTGGAAGCACATGTGTCAGTGTTAAATGGTTTGTCGCAACCTTGTAACTACCACTTTTGCTGAACGGCTTGGTCTGTAAAAGGGAGTTGACAAGTGATAATAAAGGGGAAAAAATACTAATGCAGCCACTCATTTTATAGATTGCTTACCTGCATTATATTACATTTTTATTTTTGGGCCTTGATGTTCTTTGAGGTTTGCTCCTGACAGGCTGCAAGTAATGGTAATAATAGCTGTTGAATAGTTTTCTCTTGTATCCAGTCTCATTTTGCCTAATGTGTAGTAATTTTTGGTAACTTTGCTATTGTTTCAAGGCAGGCTGCTACAGTGGGGATGGAAAGTATTCAGACCCCCTTAAATTTTTCACTCTTATATTGCAGCCATTTGCTAAAATCATTTAAGTTCATTTTTTTCCTCATTAATGTACACACAGCACCCCATATTGACAGAAATACACAGAATTGTGGACATTTTTGCAGATTTATTAAATAAAAACTGAAATTTCACATGGTCCTAAGTATTTCAGACCCTTTGCTGTAACACTCATATATTTAACTCGGGTGCAGTCCATTTCTTCTGATCATTCTTGAGATGGTTCTACACCTTCATTTGAGTCCAGCTGTGTTTGATTATACTGATTGGACTTTGTTAGGAAAGCCACACACCTGTCTATATTAGACCTTACAGCTCACAGTGCATGTCAGAGTAAATGAGAATCATGAGGTCAAAGGAACTGCCTGAAGAGCTCAGACAGAATTGTGGAAAGGCACAGATCTGGCCAAGGTTACAAAAAAATTCTGCTGCACTTAGGGTTACTAAGAGCACAGTGGCCTCCATAATCCTTAAATGGAAGACGTTTGGGATGACCAGAACCCTTCCTAGAGCTGGCAGTCCGGCCAAACTGAGCTATCTGGGGAGAAGAGCCTTGATGAGAGAGGCAAAGAAGAACCCAAAGATCACTGTGGCTGAGCTCCAGAGATGCAGTCAGGAGATGGGAGAAAGTCAACCATCACTGCAGCCCTCCACCAGTCGGGGCTTTATGGCAGAGTGGCCCGACGGAAACCTCTCCTCAGTGCAAAACACATGGAAGCCCGCATAGAGTTTGCTAAAAAAAAACACCTGAAGGACTCCAAGATGGTGAGAAATAAGATTCTTTGGTCTGATGAGACCAAGATAGAACATTATGGGCTTAATTCTAAGTGGTATGTGTGGAGAAAACCAGACACTGCTCATCACCTGTCCACTACAGTCCCAACAGTGAAGCATGGTGGTGGCAGCATCATGCTATGGGGGTGTTTTTCAGCTGCAGGGACAGGATAACTGGTTGCAATTGAGGGAAAGATGAATGCGGCCAAGTACAGGGATATCCTGGACAAAAACCTTCTCCAGAGTGCTCAGGACCTCAGACTGGGCCGAACGTTTACCTTCCAACAAGACAATGACCCTAAGCACACAGCTAAAATAAAGAAGGAATGGCTTCACAACAACTCCGTGACTGTTCTTGAATGGCCCAGCCAGAGCCCTGACTTAAACTCAATTGAGCATCTCCGGAGAGACCTAAAAATGTCTGTCCACCAACGTTTACCATCCAACCTGACAGAACTGGAGAGGATCTACAAGGAGGAATGGCAGAGGATCCCCAAATCCAGGTGTGAAAAACTTGTTGCATCTTTCCCAAAAAGACTCCTGGCTGTATTAGATCAAAAGGGTGATTCTACTAAATACTGAGCAAAGGGTCTGAATACTTAGGACCATGTGATATTTCAGTTTTTCTTTTTTAATAAATCTGCAAATATGTCAACAATTCTGTTTTTTTTTCTGTCAATATGGGGTGCTGTGTACATTAATGAGGAAAAATTGAACTTAAATGATTTTAGGGAACTGCTGCAATATAACAAAGAGTGAAAAATTTAAGGGGGTCTGAATACTTTCCCTCCCCACTGTAATATGTAGGAATTCCTCTACAATTGGAAAATACCTTTGTAATTTGGCCATTCTGCTGCAAATTTGTGTTGTGGCATTGGGGCTGTACATAGACGTCCTTTACGAAAATGGGTGTTCAGCATGGGATAGGGCGATTATGTATCTTCTTAGAAGATTACCTTCTTATTTAAAAGTGTGTATATATATATATATATATATATATATATATATATATATATATATATATATATATATATATATATATATATATATATATATATATATATATATATATATATATAAATATCTCTCTCTCTATATATATATATATATATATATATATATATAAATATCTCTCTCTCTATATATATATATATATATATATATATATATATATATATATATATATATATATATATATATATATATATATATATATAAATATCTCTCTCTAGATCTATATATATATATATATATATAATCATATAATCTCGTATATGATAATATAAAAAAACATTTTCTTTTTAAATTAGCCTCCAGAAAAGCTTTTCCACTGGAGTCTCGGGTGATTTTGGGAACCGTTCCAAGGATTTTGATGCTCAAATACTTTCCGTCCTTCCTAAAGGTAAGAAGTGATATATTGTGTATGATTCTTGGGGTCCGGCAGCTTGAGGGAGGGGCAAGCCTCGGGTTGGACTCCACAGCAGACGTGTCACATGTATGATTTACCAGCTCAGTTACATTTCATAAAACTACAGCCCTTTCTAAAGTCTTATGGCTGGCTGGGGAGCACTTGCATTATTGTGAACGTGTTGCAGTTGGCGCCCAGTGCTGCGGCAGTAGGTTAATATTTTAGTAGTGACACATGTCATGGAAACTCTGAGATATGGAAACTGGGAAACGACTCTGATCCCAGCAGTTACGGATAGTTTACTTCCTGGAGGCTGTATAAAAGTCTGATCAGCTGTGCCAAATTAATGATGTGACGTATATTTATCATCAGGTTTCACATCTCCTGGCAGACCTGACAACCTAAAATATACTTTTTGGTGTGCTGAATACTATCTTACAATGTTCTAAAATATCTAACTAAATCTTGAAGAAATGTATACAATATTTGTTTTGTATACTTTTACCAGTATCCATTGCAGACAGTAAATCACTCAACATTCTCAAATTTTTTTTCCATCGTATTTACAAATTAGGGCTTTGTTTATGTAATAATCTGCTGTGTATTTTGCTGAGATGGCTATATCTATATGAGATGTTGAACACTACCACCACTTACCCCTGATCTATTGCAGCCATATTGCTGCCTCTGACGTAATTGTCATTCATCCATTCACATAAGAGTGGAGCCACAATATGTAGAATTCAGCCTATCCATTTACTACCGACCAACTTTTTTAATGAGAACACAGCCTGTCCATTTACTATTCGACTATGCCACTGAGAACATGGCCTATTCATTTGCTACAAGTCAGCCACATCACTAAGAATGCAGCCTATGGTTCTCATTTATCCAGGACAAGATATATCTAATTGTAGTTGGTCGCTTTCAACTGAACTTGTTCTGGAATGTTGAAGGCATTTTGCAGCTTGTCCAAGCCTCCTCAACAAACTAATGCCCCAGCAAAGGACGGTAAATTTTATAGGTCTTGATGCAGTTTTCCCTATACCTTAAGTCAAGCAGCATTCTTTTGAAGACCGAGGTTCACTTTATGGACAGAGGACAACTGGTTTACAAGAGGTGTGAAAGATTCCAACTAGATCAAGCTGAAACCACTATCGCTAAACAGAGGCCAGTCTTCCACATGAACCATTTTAACATCTCTACCCCAGTATTTTGACAACCGTTAACACCTGCCGTGTAAATTGAAGGACTAACCTGAAGTTTTCCGTACACCAAAGATGAGGATTGTGTAACTAGAATAGGGTGGTTACACAGTTTTCCTCCCATCCTGTACATGGACAATAACATCTGCCTTTCCATGGTAATTGGATTAAGGAGTCAGTACTACCTGTTTTGGATATAAATGCTGCAGTATTTTCCTGACGCTCATTAGAACTGAACAGGTGGTTTTGACAAGTTACAAAATGTCTTAAGTTTACAGAACAAGTCATTGATGCAATGAACTTCAACTAGATAATGCAGCCAATACGATCGCTACTGAAAACACCCTATGCATTTTCTACAGATCACTGAATTGAGAACACCGCCTATCCCTTCCCTACAGATCAGCTGCGACATTGGGAACATGGGCTATTCATTTACTGGAGACCAGACACAGCACTGAGAACACAGCCTATCCATTTATTGGAGACTAGACACAGCACTGAAAACTCAGCCTATTTATTCGCTAGAGATCAGACACATCACTGAGAACCCCGGCTGTTTTTTTTTTTTTTTTTTTAATGTGATCAGTCAAGTCACTAAGAACACACATCTATTCACTGGGGATAAGACATCTGAGACCACAGCCTATCAATTCACTAGAGATTAGCCATGCCCTGATAACATGACCTGTCCATTCAGCAGAGATCTGCAACATTCCCAAGTATACAGGCTGTTCATTTACAAGAGACCAGCGCCATGGCTGAGGATGCTGGTTGCTTATTTCCTAGCGACCAGTGACCTCTCTTGCTCTACTAGCGACCAGTGGAGGCGAAACAACTAATCGATTATGAAAATAGTTGTCTGCTATTTTCATAATTGATTAATTGGTCAGCCAATTGGTTGTCCTGCATACAGAATGCATTATTTGTTTACATATCAGGTAATACAATGCAGCACACATACATCTCAGTACTACATACATACATGGCAGTAAGTGCCTGAGAACTTGTGAATGTGTGAGGAGCAATGCCTCATGGGACATGTGGTCCTGGGCAGAAAGTGAGTGGTTCTAAAGGCAGAAGTTTTTTTACCTTGCTATAGGGTGCTCTCTATACTATACTTTTCAGCTTGCTATTGGGGCACTCTGAAGGCAGGAGGAGCCTAAAGTGCCAATGGGGGACCCCAGAAAAGGAGAATCAGGGCTGCTCTGTGCAAAACTATTATAATCTATTACAAACTATTACACAGAGCAGGTAAGTATAAGTTTGATTAATAAAAATAAAAAATCACTTTAAAGACTCTGCAGGGAAGATCAGAATCTGAACCCAGAGAAGCTGGGCGCTGCTAGACTGGAGTTAATAGAAGGCATTACAATTTCATTTAAACTTTTACCAGTATTGAGCATTATACTGTATATAAAATGATCATAGCCATGACAACTTTAGTTTAAAAGATTTATTTCCCCCCCCTCATACTATATATAGCTTCATGTCTGACTCAGTTATAATGCCCATATATTCTATTTCTGGGCGTATTTATTATTATATATATGATAAAAGTAATATATATATAACTTTCACTGTTTCACAGTATAAATGAACCCCTTATAGTAGCGATTATCTGTTCTTTTTGTACTATAAAGGGCTAAATTTAACTTTTTTAAACCCCATGATGACAGGTGATACAAAAAAAGCATGCTGCTACTAAACGTCTTGAGCCTGGTTCCCACCTCTGTGGTTCTTGATGCTTTTTGCAGAAACGCTCTACAGTTCGATTACCTTGTTTACTATGGGACACGTGTACATATATGCTTTTTTTTCAGCTGCTGCATATCCTTTGGAAAGGTTCAAGGACTTTTTTCAATGCAAAACGGTGCTTTTTTTTTACGTTCAATAGACTTCAATAGAGAAGCTGCAGAAACGCATATAGTGTGTTTTTGCCGCTATTTGCGTTTTTTTTAATCTGCCCTACAACAAATTGCCCAAAAAAAGCATAAAAAATGCAAATCACAGAAAAATCACGCGTGCAAATACGCACAGCAGAAACGTATCAAAAGCAAACTGCATAGGTGTGAACTGAGCCTTATGCTGGCCATACACATCAATGTCAGACGAGAATATTCATGCGAAAAATCTTTGTACATTCGCTAAATGAAAGAATGACGCTTGAAAATTTCACACTTAACATTCAGTTTTAAAATGAATGTAATTTCTGTATGGTAATCACCAAGACAGTCTTTACATTTTTTTTTTTCTTAAAACCATAGTTATTTATATTTACCACTGCATATTTACCACTGTATATACATACTGCATATTTACCACTGTATATATATATTTAAGAATAAATTGCCTTTTTTTTTTTTTTTTTTTTTTTTTTTTAAGTTGACATATTAACTAAATTTATTCACCACACTTTTTTTTTAAAGTTATCTGATTAATTGAAACAATCGTCCAACTAATCTATTATGAAAATAATCGTTAGTTGCAGGATTTGAGCCTCTATCTGGTTACAGCTATCTGGGGCTTCGTTGGGGAGATCTTTACTCACTTTCTGTATATTGACAGTGGTTTTACTATACAGAAAGAACAAAGGAAAAAATGTATTCTCTTGACATAAACTTTAAAACCAACCCCATTAGAACACGCACTTGCACGCATGGACACACACAGTTCGGTGTACGTCATCACGTACGAATCCGTCGGACGTTGGTTATTCGTGTGTAGGCAAGTCCGTTCATTCGGAAAGTCCGCCGGACAAAGTCTGCCGTAAAGTCTGCTTGTGTGTACGCGGCATAACACACACTTTTACACACACTCTTACACACACACACACTCTTACACACACACACACACACACTCTTACACACACTTACACACACTCTTACACACACTTACACACACACACACTCACTCTTACACACACACACACACACACACTCTTACACACACACACACTCTTACACACACACACACTCTTACACACACACACTCTTACACACACACACTCTTACACACACACACTCTTACACACACACACACTCTTACACACACACTCTTACACACACACACACACACTCTTACACACACACACACTCTTACACACACACACACACACTCTTACACACACACTCTTACACACACACACACAATCTTTCACACACACACACTCTTACACACACACACACATACTCTTACACACACACACTCTTACACACACACACACACACTCTTACACACACACACACACACTCTTACACACACACACACTCTTACACACACACACTTACACACTCTTACACACTCTTACACACACACATTCTTACACACACACACACTTACACACTCTTACACACACACACTTACACACTCTTACACACACACACTCACGCACTCTTACACACACACACTCACGCACACTTACACATTCTTTTTCATGTGACTACATAAACAAGAGAGATTCTATATCATTTAAATACTTTGTGTGCACAGATGTATATGTTTTTTTGTAGTTTACTGCTCCTCACAAAGCTCCTCTGTTACTTTAGTTTCAGAGTTAAGAAAACTGTTTGAACCCAGCAGAAAAGTCTTCACAGAAATGAAGAGGTAAGCTCTGCCCCTGGCCTTGATATGGCCTATGTGTGTCATTGGAGAGTTTTCAGGAATCCAGAACATTGTTTTCTTTTACAGAAAGGAAAGAATTGCGAGGCGCTTGGAAGGCATTGAAAATGAAGCACCGCCAATAATGTTGCAAAATAGACTGTTAGAGGAAGACACGCCGAGATATATGAGAGCAACAGATGCCTATAGTCCACTCATAGGTATGAAACTGCAAAGCAGGTCTAACTTTAGGAGATGCTCCACTTTACCTAGGAAGGGGCAAGCCTCTCCATCAGGCTCTGCTGCCTTTAAGCTGGTGGAGACCAGCGCTGCTTCACATTTTTCATGCTGTCCTTGCTGAACCTTGAAAAACAGTAGCCATTCCCCTGACACAATTAATTTACTAGCCAGGGTGCCAGGTGTGGTAATCCCTGATGTTTGGTATTAAACCACCAGTGGAGATCTTTCCCATTTCCTTGCAGTTAGAAACAACCTTTTTATTGAATACCAATTTGCTAGCTTTAGCAGCTCTTTTAAAATTGGTGCTCCTATGTTTTGTAGTTCAGTCACTTTTTTTTTTTTTTTTTGTATTGAACTGTATTAAAAGCCAGACCCCCCCCCCCCCGCCCCCTTTTTTTTTTTCACATTTTCTACCTATTGTAGCTTTGTACTGCACCTTTCACTTTACCAGTTATATGCCCATTCTTTCTCCTCATGATTGCTCCGAACTTCTCAATGCTTCTTTGCCCCAGCCACTGGTTTTCATGTCTGTACACTCATGCAGTTTATAGCAACATATACTTGACTGCCTAAAACTGCAGGTCATGCAGCATGCATCTCACAGGAACTTCATAGATGTCGGTTTATATGTCAAGGCCAACCACATAACTTCAGAATCAGAGAAAATTGTATATGGAGAATTACAAATGTAAAATAAGTGTACAGTTGTACAATATTGGGGTAATTGTATACCTCATGAACAAATGTTGTTTTAGAACTGGTTAGTGTCCTAAATTGGATGCCTTGACAGCACCCTTCTTCCCCCTGGCTACCTCTTCGACTACATGGAAGGCAGGGTCTGTTAGATGCCAGCTTAAAGAAAGTAATATATAGCACAGTACTGCACCCCACATGCAGCTAGGGGTTAGTGGTGGTGAGGAGACCAGAGTCATTGCTTTCTGGTTAAGACTAGAGATTCTGTGGTCCAACTGGTTCTAAACTGGCAGATGTATTTGAGTCTTCTGCTGTCATCCTATATTTTTTGGATAATCTAAGGGTGAGATAACCTAGGTCAGTGATGGCGAACCTTGGCACCCCAGATGTTTTGGAACTAAATTTCCCATGATGCTAATGCACTCTGCAGTGTTGTTGAGCATCATGAGAAATGTAGTTCCAAAGCATCTGGGGTGCCAAGGTTCGCCATCACTGACCTAGGTCCTGGTCATTCCTACCTTGCAGTTTTGTATATTCTTCCTAATGTAAACTACCTTGTGAAGGCCACTTCTAGTGATTTATAAAGCCCTTAAGGTTTCTTACCTTAATGTAGTCTAGTATTTGAGGATGGAACTTGTAAAGTATAAAAGCCACAGATCCCAAACCATCTAAAATTCTGTTTATCTTGGAGGATGCTAACCATCTTTTCATTCAACATCATTCAAGTGAGCTTACGCCTTACAATTGCAATATTTACAACTGGTGACTATGTAAAAGATCAGCTGCTGGGTGTGTTTGGGGATCTTGTCCATGGACTCATTTAGAAGAGCTTAATTGTGCCTTTTTTGGGATGTTAACCATAGTTACTGAGTAACTATTTGTGTTTAATACCACTTTAAGGTGATTCTAAAGGTTCTGTGCATGGGTATGGTTTCTGGGGTCCCCTGCCGGTGCTGATCCTGAGCTTTGCTGTGTGTGCCCATTGACACAGCACTACTCAGACCCGCCCCCGCGCTCTCCCCTCAGGATTTGATTGACAGCAACATGGGCCAATGGATCCCGCTGTTGCCTTCATGTCCAGTGAGGAGAGCAAGAGAAGGGCGCTGCTGCTCTTGGGTGAAGGGCTGGATCAAGATTGGACTTGGGTAAATTTTTTGGGGGAGGGGCGGGGACTGATCACGGAAGGTTTTATACCTTAATGCAGAGAATGCATTAAGGTAAAAAGCCTCTGGTCTTTACAACCAGTTTAAGCATAGACATTTTACCACTGAAGTCTGCAAGGTGTGAAAGAAACCAGTGGGTAATTGCATTCTGCAGCATCCACCAAGAGCTAAACTAACAGTTTTTTGGTTGATCTGACCCATTACATAAAGTAGACTATCTTTAAATAGTAATTTCTAAACTATGCTTTTCAGCAAGATATCTATTTTTTTGTTTTTTTTAAGGTCACAATAATGATGATGCAGCTTCAGAGTCTTCTATAGAGGCACATTCTAGACTAAGATATCCCCAACAGCCAGCAGACAATCTGTCTGAGACCTCCAGTATTCCAAGTATGGATGTACATGAACAGGAATCCAAAGCAGAGCGCATAGCTAGGTACAAAGCGGAACGCAGACGCCAGTTGGCAGAGAAATACGGACTTCCCTTTGACTCTGAAGCAGATTCAGAATATCAGTCCAGGTACGCACGTACAAGAAAGGACAGTGAGACCTCAGAGAAGAGTTCTGGAGTGTTTAAAGACGATGAATCTAAAGATAACAGTTCTGATTATTTTTACCGTCCGGAAAGGCGAGTGCGTCCCACGGACAGTAAACACCATGACATTAATGAGAATTTGATGACCAGAGATGCACTGCAGAACCTAGAAAACAACAACCAGTTCCATGGAATCACACAGACAGATGGCCCCAGTCCAATAGCTCCGTCCAGGCAAGGAAACCACCTAGGGGAGGCACCGAGATCACCAAAGTTTCCTAGAAGGGGTTCACAGACCTCTCCAAAGCGTCCTTCGTCCCCAACCATTTCCTCTCTAGAAACACCGCAGTCTGATTCAAGGCAAGGGTAAGCGTGATTTCTGTATTTACAGTTTAGAACTTGAGATTTGCTACTTAAGTGTTTTGTGATGTGTTGAGAAAGCTCTGAATATGCTCTAATTGTAACCAATGTAAGAATGCATGACATTGTTTATCTTTTATCTACAGTATATCTGCTTTTTGCCTTTATTCTTGAGAGACGACACCACCTATGAAAAGGGAAAAAAAAAAAAAAAAAACACCCGGGCCAATCAAAATCATGGGCAGCACCTGTGAAAAGCTCCAGCATTTTTGTACATTGTCCTTTTGCCAGTAATGAGTAGACTGTGCGGCCTGGGGGGCTGTGTGAGATACATTTTGCTCATCTCATCAATGGTTTTCCTTAGGGGGGTTTCTGGAGTGCAGTGACACAACTTTGAGGTTATCAGAATACGTCTGAATTATGTCACTGATTCAGTATGGTGGTGGTGTACCGCCAAGCAGAGTGTAATGGATTCTGACCCTGCCCAGTGGTATGCCAGTTTGACAGCCTTGGAGTTTGGTTTCCTCTGTGTATATGCCATGAAAGCTGATTTAATCTAATCTAAATTGGGTAATTCTCTCTACAGAATAAAACCCTGATCACTGCTAGATCGAGTTCTTATGACGCAATAAAATGTAATACTTTTTGGCCTTTTTCTGGTTCAGTATTAGATGTGTATGACATAGAAGCACATCTTAGAATTATTGATTTTTTTCCCTGTGGGTTCTGTGGACATGTGCTGCTTATTGTATGTATATATCAAAAAGCCGTATTAATGGCATTTTTGCACTGATTCTCCATTGATCCCTATATATATGGCCAACAGCAAATATCTCATTGTGGAGTATGAGCCTACATTACAGAAGAGGCCTATCGTATCATTCATGGAAAAATCCACCATGCCAGTGCCATGTCTGTGTGTACTGCTACAGCTGAGACTTCATTGATGCTATTCGGGTTAATCACATGGTATAGGACCTATAAAATGTATTCGCCCCCTCCCTGAAGTTTTTTCATGTTTTTATTGTCCCACAATACTAGGAAATTGAATTTTGTAGTTTGCAATCTGAATAATAGAATAGAAATAAACTATGTGATGTCAAAGTGAAAACAGATCTCTGCAAAGGGATTTGAATTATATTGAAAAATAAAACTGAGTGCACAATAATATACACCCCCTTCAAGTCAGCATATTGTAGATGCTGCATTGACTGCAATTACAGAATTGAGTGAAATAGGTTCCATAAGATTGGCACATCTGTACAATGCAGTTTTTCCCTATTCTTCTCCAGTTTTGTTTATTTGCATAGAGATCATGAATAAATAACTTCAGTTTAAGTCCAGTCACATATTCTGTATTGGTTTGGGATTTGGACCGTGATTTGGCCATTCCTCGACATTACCTGGGACCAGGGCAGGTGCTAGACTTTTTTGCTCCCTAGGCAAGACCAGCTACTTGCCCTCCCCCATGATGATACCATTTTTATATCAAACTGCAAAAGCAACACAAGATGGTGCCTCTTGCACTGGTGGTAAGATTGACTACGAGGGTGTTGTCTGATAGAAGTGGGCCTGTGTGCAAAATTAGAAGTCTCCTGGATGTGAAAAAAGTGTAGGTGTGGTTCTCATTGTGCTTAATATTGCCTGTGGCAGGAATACCACTTTAATAACAAATGAAAGAAGATACCAACCACATAGGGAGTGCATTTTTTCCATAGGTCAGCAGACTAATGCACTTCCAGCATGACAAGCAGGGCAGAATGGGGTGCTTTTGTTTAGGTGGGTAGGAGGGGTAGAATGAGAGGGAAGTGGGTGTTGTGGAATCTGGGGGGGTAGGTGGCTGACAGGGAGGTGCAGTGATTAGCAAGGGATGAAGGTTCTATACCTGGAAGAGAAGGTGAGGTGGTAAGACGTTTTTACAGGTACCAGCAGCAGGATATTCAGTCCACCTGAGTCCCTCAGTGCCGCTGGTCAGCCTGGAAAATCTGTGCAGAGCCCGCCCTGTGTCCCAGTTTACCTGCCTGCAGTGAGGTTACTTCCTGGCCGGGTAGGTCTGATGGAGGAAGTTCCGTCCTTGCCCCCTCCACGTGATTGGTTGTTTCAACTGCCGATGTCCTAGCAGCCAATCAACTTGCTTGCCCCGCCCCCAGGCCCTGACTTTCAGAGAAGGAGGGGAAAGTCTGGGGACCACACAACCACTGCCGCTCAGCCTATATTCTCTGACCGATCTGATTGCTGAAGCTCAGCGACAACAGCAGGAACTAACCCCCCCCCCCCCCCGCTTATCTAAGTCCTTATGACGGAGCAAACCAGCGGCTGCACCCTAGGCCACTTCTTTGTTCACCTAGCGGTAGTGCCAGCCCTGCCTGAGATACAGATCTTCTCCCTAGGCTAAGGTTTCTTGCAAAGTGCATCAGGCTTTCCTCCAGGATTGCAATGAATGGGCAGCGCTTCTGAAGCGCCTTAAAAGCGATTTGGAAGCGACTCAATGCAGGAGCCTTTAACTCCCTCTTTGGGGTTTAAAGCGCCCCGCTAGCGGCCGAAAAGCGCTGATTAAACAGCGCTAAAGTGCCGCTAAAACGAGCAACGCGTTAGTGCTGCTGCAGCCCCAGTGTGAAAGGGGTTTTACTCAATATCTTTTGAATGACCTTCCTCTAGGTTCCTTCATCTTTAGATCATGCAGGAGTACCAGTTAAGAGTTGTATAGTAAATAATTGGGAAAGTCCATTTTTTCTAAACCTTTAAACCAGTATGAAGATCTACCTCTTTCAGTGTTGAACATGAGGAAGGTGGTGCTTTATTATAGGGCCCGTCCAAGATTTTAATTGGCCAATCTGCCATTTCTATGGTTCATCCATCGTATAGGCATGACAATTTCTCAGGTGTACTGGCATCCACAAATTGAGAAGAAATTTAATTATGAGGCATGTACAAAAGGAATCCCTTTTGTAGTTATTCTGTGTTTGTAGATCCAAGCCTAATATTGCCACTTGGCGCTTTTCGACAAGTATAATCTATTCAAAACCTCATGTAAAACAAGTTCATGGCTTTGGATGTATCATGACCACCACTGGGATCCTTTCAGCTATATGAATGCATCATGCGTTTGTCAGGACAATAAAACTGTTCCTTTCAGTAAAAAAATTACTATCATAACATTAGTTATTGGCAGTCACATTCAACTGGACTTGTTCTGTATTGTTAAAGATGTTTTAATTTCTCATCCAAGTAATTTGCTCATCGTAAATGAGTGTCGGGAACATCCCCCAGTATTTTAGCGACATGGGTAAGTCTGTCACCAATGTTTAATCCCCATGGACATATAATATGTCAAGTCAGTTGCTGATTGTCCAAGAACATTATATTTTTTACCACTTGTGCAAAAGAAAAAACAAACATCTGCAATTGGTTTGGATTTTGGTGGTGGCTGTTGGGTGGTTAGACCTAGTTCTAGTAATTGCTGATCAATAAAATAAAGTGTTCTCCATTCTAATCCCTCAGCACCCAAAACGGGTCATTTCTGTTTGCTATTCTTCATGTAGTCCCGTGAAGAGTCTACTAAAGGGAAAGATGTTTTTTTTAATGCAAGTTAATAGTATTTTCATCTGGATGTTTGACTTGTAGGCCTCGGGCTGGACTAATCCCAATGGGCAACTAGACAATATGCCTAAAGAAAATAGTTTTCACCAAACAGGTTTTCTTTGCTATTCTTAAAACAGTGCTTTAAAGAGGTTGTAAACTTCTGTGGAAGTTGTACCTATAGGTAGGCCTAGAATAAGGCTTACCTATAGGTACTGAAAATATCTCCTAAACGTGCACTGTTTAGGAGATTTTTACTGTTTGTTTTTTTTTTTTTTTTTTTTTTTTTTTTGTTTTTTTTTTCCCGCCCTGTGCTGTTTCTTCACGAGCAAGTGCTGTGACTGGTGGCTCCAACGACGTCACGGGGCTGTGGCCAGTTACAGAGCCAGAGTCTGTGGCCGCCCGGAAGGAAGAGGGGCTAACATGGATGCGGCCTGCAGCGGGGATGGCGCGGGCTTCGTTTGCAGGGAAGTCACATAATGTGCTAGTATGGGATGCGTACTAGCACATTATGCTTTTTACTTTGCAGGGGCCAAGGAAGGAAGTAATACCCATAAGGGTTTACATCCTCTTTAACCAAAAGTCTTCTGAGACCATGCTGGCTCATTATTTAGTAGACTGGAGAACAGCTTTAAAGTGGTATTAAACCCAAGAGCAAACATTTTATTATGTTGCAGCTTACTAGCTGTTTCACTTTGTGATCCAGACAGTTGAGTCTGTTTTTGTAAAAAAAAAAAAAAAAGCCCTCCTGCAGATGTAGTAGTTACAGAGACGAGACCATCCATCTACTATTGACAGGAGTACTTACAATGGTCAGCTTTTATGTGTGTGTGTGTGTGTGTGTGTGTGTGTGTGTATATGTATGTATGTATGTATGTATGTATATATATATATATATATATATATATATATATATATATATATATATACCGGTGTGTGTGTGTGTGTGTGTATGTATGTGTGTGTGTATATATATGTGTGTGTGTGTGTGTGTGTGTATATATATATATATATATATATATATATATATATATATATATATATATATATATATTCCAAAATGGAAAAGATGGCTTATAAAGTGTTAGCTGAAGTTTGGCTTCAGTTTATCAATGTATTTACATCTGCCATTACATCTAACCCCCAAGCCCCCCCCGGCCCGACTGACAATGCTGCTGTCCAAAGGTGTTTCTGTTGCTCCTTTGTCCAGAGTGGGGGGTACCCTAATACAGGAGGTGTGTTACTGACCAGATCACCAAGGGAAAACGGGGGGGGGGGGAGCTGAAAACGAATGCACACAATCCACATCTGATTGGTAAGCTGCAATATATTAAATGTGTTTTTGTTTTTAATAGTTTTACAATGGAAATTGTGTCCATTTTACTGAAAATAGAATGATCTGGGGAAAAATGAACCAATGTAGTGGCTCTAATGGTTTTCTGTTGTGGGACATTGATACACAGGAGTGCAGCACTTCCAGGAAAATCTGCTGGCATGTGACTTTGCACTGTGAATATAAATTAAATGCATTGATAACAAATCACTGGCACTGTTCTTGGCTGCAGTATATTGATTACAACAAGAGTTACTGCTGTAATTAAATGCATGATTTAGAATTTTAACATGATTAACTGTAACTTCCCCTGCAACCTATTTCTTGTGAAATAGGTTGGCAAAAACAGCACACCAGAATGGCCAGCAGATTGAGAGATGCATACAACTGAACGTATGAAGCTCAACTCCAGTTTAAACCACTTGACCTCCGAAAGATTTACCGCCCTTCAGGACAGGACATTTTTTTGCGATACGGCACTGACAATTGCGCGATAATGTAATGCTGTACTTACCCCCCCCCCCCCCACAAATGGTGGTTTTCTTTTGGTGGATTTTGTTTTTTGCACTTTACTTTCTGCTATAAAATTTTATATATATATATAAAATTTGGGAAGGGGTTCAACATCTAGGGCAATCAAAGGGTTAAATGTCAGACATCGGTCGGTTCAATAAACGCCCGACATTTGGCCCGTGTGTTTGACGGTCTGTGCATGCTGGAAAACCAGCAGACTGACACCTGATCAGCGCTCTCCAATTAGCGCTGCCATTGGCTGAGTGTTCTGCCCCCCTGTCAAAACACAGCAGCTCAGCAGGGGAGATCGCTGTACTAACCTTGGATGGTTAGTACAGCGGCTCCAACCATAACTTGTAGTGTGTACTGGGCATTAGGCAGGAAATTAATTTTATTCCCTGCTTTATAGGGAAAGAAAATCCGTTACTTCCCTGCAGACAGGACAGAGCTCTGCATTGTTTACATGGGCACAACTCTGTTCTGTGTGTCTTCCCAACGATGGATGGGTGCCGGCGGTCATCTTTTGGCCAGCACTCACTGATTGGCATCTGCTGTGTATAATCACAGCACAGCCAGGTCGCTGGTGATATGCATGCGCGCGCCCCCTACCCGGACGTGCCGGATCATGTACCTAGTATGTGATTGGGCACAGCAGAGCTGCTTTGCCACCATATATCTAAGTGATAAAGCTGGGCAAGTGGTTAAATATACATTTGTCAATTTTTTTATTGCCATCTGTAAGGCCCCTTTCACACGAGGTGGACTGCGTTTCTACGGAGCCCGCCTCGGTCCGCCAGCTGAACGGGAGATCAGTCCGTTGATCTCCGCTGAGCCGGCGGATGACAGATCCCTCTCTGCTCACTGAGCGTGCTTGTCAGGCGCCGTTGCCGCCTATGGAGGGATCGGATGAAAACGGACAGCATTTCCGTTTTCATCAGATCTCATCCGATCCGCCAGCGACGGACCTGGACGTAGAGCCATCCGTCTGCTTTTAGCGGATCGGACCCGGTCGGATGTCAGCGGACATGTCTCCACTGACATTCGACGCTCCATAGACTAACATGGAGCGCCCGTTCAGGTCTGCCGTCAAAACTGATAGGCGGACCTGAACGGTCCGATCGTGTGAAAGGGACCTAACAATCTCACATCACTTTCTGTCCTTGTGGCAGTGAGAAGATTAATTGTAATGCAGGCAGTCATATTAAAGGTCCTAACCCTGACCTGTTTTACTAAGAGCCTTTTTTCACACCATCACATTCTCTGATGTTCCCCCCGTCTTGCCCACTCTGTAAATAATAACAAAAAAAAGGTTAAAGTGACTTGGATGCCTTTCAGTTGTAATGGCTGTTTGTGTACATTATAAGGCTGGACAGGGGCCAAAAGAAAGCAAAGTGTGATAAAGTTGCTAAGAACCGAACTACAATCCAACTAGAGTGCCCTTGTTATGAATTCGAGAATGAATTGCTCTAAAGTACCTGCAGCTTCAGAGGTCAGTTAGGGGTTTTCTTAAAGCTTGCTCGCTGTCTGTTAAAATGTTTAAATATCCGCATATTCCTATACCCACAGTTGATCCAGAGGACAAAAAGAAAAACTCCAGTAAAGTATAATCCAATTTGCTCCAGTGGGGGGGGACTCCTTCCTTTCTGATACCTCAGGAGGCAAGCGGATATTCCCCAGATCAACTATCCTTGGTGTTATTACCTATAAATGTTAGTATCTAGTCATATTTTAAAGGGGGAGTCCCGCGAAAATTTTTTTTAAAGTCAGCAGCTACAAATACTGCAGCTGCTGATTTTTAAAATAAGGACACTCACCTGTCCCAGGGTCCAGCGATGTCGGCACCTGAGACCGAACCGTCCCTCGGTCCTTGGGTACTGCCGCCGCCATTCTCTGTAAGGGAATCAGGAATTGAAGCGCTGCGGCTTCACTTCCCGGTTCCCTACTGCGCATGCACGAGTCGCGCTGCGCTTCCTAACTGGTCCCCGCCGTCTCTGGGACCCGTGTGTGTCTCAGCAGACAGCGCGGTGGGACCGGGAAGAGGCATAGACTCCCGTGGGAGTCTATGCTGGAATTGGGTGCAAATACCTGTCTTAGACAGGTATCTGCACCCCCCTTCCCCCTGAAAGGTGCCAAATGTGACACCGGAGGGGGGGAGGGTTACGAAAAGCGGAGGTTCAATTTTTGTGTGAACCTCCGCTTTAAGAATGCATCCAGCTCTGAGCTACTAAACCTGCAAGAGCTTGTTCTTGAGGGAGTCTATTCCACATTTTCACAGCTCTAACTGTGAAGAAGCCCTTCTGTATGTGGAGGTTAAATCTCTTTTCCACCAGAAGTAAAGATTGCCCCCTTATCCACGATAATGACCTGAAAATGAATAACTCAACACCACGTTCACTATATAGACTTACTAACCGCCTAACGCACTAGTACAGTGGCAAAGCGGCCTCCCTGCACTGCATCACTTGCCTTGTATATGATCCGCTTACCCACTGGCCTGACTGCTGTGATTCGTCACGGCACAAGCCGATCTGCAGGGCTCAATGATTGGCCACCGGCACCCGCTGATCGGCTCAGTGATTCATGGAAAAGAGCTCTGATTGTAAACGGTACAGAGCTCTGTTTACTCACAGGAGATCTTGCTGTTTTTTTCCCCTGCTAAGTAGGGGGAACCCCCACAAAGATCCTTAGTAAAAGCAAAACATATCACAAACAGGCACACATTTAACCCTTTGATTTCCCTAGATGTTAACCCCCTTCCTATCCAGTTTCAGCACTAATCACAGTAGTGATGTCAGTGGCAGTTAGTCAATTTCCCCCCAGTTGTCAGATTGCCCGCCACGGTATCGAAGTCCCATTAAAAGTTGCTGATCACCACCATTAATAGTGTATACAAAAATAAAAATCCAGTATATATACCATAGGCGCTATAACTGTCAGACAAACCAATCAATATACACTTATTGGGATATTTTGTAGCAGAATGCATTTTGCCCAAAATTTATAAATAAGTTCATTACTTTTTTTTTTTTTTTTTTTTTTTATTGAATGTTTTTTATAGCAGAAAGTAAAAAAAAAAGGGTCTTTCCAAAAATTTTCAGGCTTTTCATTTTTAATATATCGTAAAAACTCGGTGATCAAATACCCCCAAAAGAAAGCTCTATTTGTGTGGAAAAAAAAACCATGATATTAATCGTGTTTGGGTACAGTGTTCATGACCGCGCAGTGCCGAAAAGCAAAAAATGGCCTGGTCATGAAGGTTGTCCTGCCTCTATTGAGTCTATACCTCTCCAATACAAGGAAGTACTTTGCTTGCTTTAGAAATTGCGGCTTAATGCCATCATTAAGTCTATGATCTACCACCACACCCGGGTCCTTCTCAATTGCCATAAAACTTCCTTCCTTTTTAAATTGGGTTACAATCAATTCAAGTGATTGCTTTAGCTCCTTATGAGCTATTATTGTAAATGTATATGTGCATTAAGAGAAAAAAAGTTGGTGCTTTGTCTTCAATGGCAAACAGAGGTCACCATGTGTGCTAAATGACCATCAAAACAAATTGTTGATTTATTGCATTGTGTGTGTGTGTGTGTGTGTGTGTGTGTGTGTGTGTATATATGACATCCTCAGTGCACCATAGAGGTGAATGGTACTCCTGCAAGGTATAATACCCCAAAGATAACTGGGTACTAAGCTACATCACTTTCTCTGCATCTTCATCCTCATGCACACTGGACGTTAAAATAACATTAAAACGTTGTTAGCTTTGCAGTGAGTTTTTTTTCAATGCTTTTGCAATAGCATTTTTAGCGTTTTTTAGCTTTTATCGTTTTTCCACCTTTTTTAGCTTTTTTTTTTTTTTTTTTTTTTCAATGGATCAAAAACGTTAAACGCTGGTGAGCGACGTTTTTGAGCGTTTATCAACATTTATCAGCGTTTATCAGTTTTTTTAGAGCATTTTTACAGCTGAAAAAATGTCTCTCAGAACCCACTAGTTTTGGGTTTTTGTTACTGCTCAAAAACGCCACTGCCCAAAACTGCTGATAGCCTATGTGTGCATGGGCACATAGGATAAAATGATGGAGAGTTTAATGACTGTAGAAAAAAACATCTGCAGCCCAAAACGGCTGCTGTAAAAACGTCCAGTTTTTTGAGGCCTTAGAGTTTGGACAGGATTGCATGCACCCAAGCATGGTCTATAATAGGGGTAGGCAACACTAAGGAGGTGATCTACCTGAACAACATGGGAGAAGTCAAAGATCACCAGGCACAGTGTGTCCTCACACCTGATTTAAACCTGTGATCAACCATGACGGGGTATATAACTCTTGCTGCAGCTGCGACATGTGTACACCTCTGGCTACACTAGCTAAAGGGGGTGCGTTTGGGGCAGGGGTGGAAAAAACACATCTTAACTATGGGGTTTTACAAACCCCCAAACTGCAAATGTAATCGAATCCTTACTGTTCTGAGCCCCCTACAAGGCTGCTTTCACACTGATGTGCTGAGGTTTACCTGCACTGCAGGTGCAGCTCAGAGAATCTGCAACTTTCCTGGGTTAGCTGCGCTTTGCCATAAACTTCTATTATATCCTGTATGCACGTTCTGAAAGTGCACCAAAACTCCTGCATTCAGAAAATGCGCCAAACCCGAAGGATATAATTGAAGTCTATGTGCAGGAAAGCTGCTGGTACGCTGTACTGTACCCATGGTGTGGGCAAACCGCTGCACATCAGTGTGAAATTAGTCCTATACTATTATGCCCGGTGTATTGCTTCACACTGACCTGAAGATCTTTTCTTTCCTGCCGTTGGCACCACTCTGGAGACCACTAGCCAGGATAAGAGATGGAGTGCAGTTGGTATCACTCCGCGTGGGACAGGAGCCGGCACTACAGAGGAGGCATCGGCTTATGCGGCTCTTGCTCCCTACTACAGCTCCAACTTTACAAGTAGCCCCTCTGCATTGCATCCTATTTGATGGTCTGGAATGGCGGGTCAGCAAGCCCAGACCACGATCTACCAGTCACCTGTCTGCCATCTGCTGGTTGCTGACCCCCGATCTATGTTTCCAGATTGAGTCTTGTATAGTGCTACTTGGTCCCAAAACTGCTGTCTTTTTGGTTCCTTCTCCCATTATTTCTTTGTAAACAAGGCCCTTTCCCGCTTTAAGCGAGAGAAGTTTGTGCATTGTGGATAAAGTCACTGCTTTCTTCTGCATATTTTTCCAATCTTACAGAAATCTGAAACCTTCCCTGTTTATTGGAAGCTGAACCACCTCTCTAAACCTTGGAAGAGTCTCTCAGGGAGGTGAAGGATTATACTTTCTCACAGTGCGCTGCCTCTCCCAAGCCAGGTCTCCGTGTTCATAGCACTCATGTTACATTTCATAGTTTTGCCTGAAATGAAGGAGCCCAGAGACCATAATACAAATTACCTAATGTGCAGCTGCTCTTGGCAGCTCTCTGTAGCCTCATCTACAGTACAGGCAGAGGAGAGTGCGCACTGAAATGTGTTGTCATCAGTCGCCATACCTTCATTTTGGGGGAAAAAAATTAAAATTGTACCGGAAAGAGTATTGTACAATTGATTTCTTAGTGGGGTTTTCCCAAAATGACTTTTAGCATTTTAAAATTGAAGTCTATAAATAACAGTGTGGATTTGATTTAAATCAAGTCAATTTAAGTCCTGATTTAACCGCTTTCGGACCAGCCGCCGCAGTTATACTGAAGCAGGTTGGCTCCCCTGGGCGAGCTGTCGTAGCTGTACGTCCTCTCATTAAGAGGCCTCCGGCAGCACGCGCACCCACAGCGTGTCCATGGAGCCAATGTGAGTGCCCAGCGGACACACCGCGATCGCTTGTGACCAGAACAAGAACTGGGATATATGTGTGAGTAAACACACAAATCCCGGTTCTCTCAGGGGAGAGGAGAGAGATTGTGTGTTTAAAACCATGTAGTGTACACAATAGTGTGTATGGGGCTTTACCCACCTCCCCCTCTGCACCCTAACAGGGATGCTATATTTTTTTCAAAGTCAAAAAGTAGTTTCTGTGCTTGGCCTGAAAGAAGAAAACTTCAGCAGCCACCAAATCTCAGGATTGACAAACTGCAGTATTATAATATTACGTTTAGGTTATTTTATTCTTTACATCCTACCTGAGCTTTTGATGATCAAAAGGCTTGTTTAAGATCTGAGTTTTAGCACTGAGTGCTTGCTTTGGTTTCTAGTGCTACTTTAGGCTTTAGGTCTGCTTTAATGGGCTGATAAAGCTTTGGAAATGCCACTGTACTGCTGCAGGTTGGGTTTCTGCACCATCGTATGTTTATCAATAGTGAGACCTGTGCTTTCTGTGGCAGCCAACCAATTTGTTGTAGCGTGATTGTACGTAGTTTTAGATGCGTCCTATTGCCTTTTATTAGACGGGGTTTTCTGAAAACGTATCAAAGATGCAGTATGCATGCAGTAGCCTAGCTCTGAGGAAGGGGGTGTGTCCCGAAACGCGTCAGTTTTACCCGATGTTTCTGCACATGTCTACGCACTGCGTGTTTTTTTTTTTTTTTTTTATGGCTCAATTGAGACTTGTGCTTTGTGAGTACCCACTTTTTTTTAAATTCTATTACCGGTAATTAAATTGTCATTGGTAATGTACTAGGTGTGCGCGCCTTCTTTTTATCTTGTTTTTTATGCAGCATGCAGGACTTCATGAAAGCTTACAGTTACATAGACGTAAATGGGAGTGCACCAAGTAAAACGCGATACAGTAGCGATGAACCCCAAACCGCAGCACACCGGTGTGAACCCGGACCTATTAATATATTTTTATATAAATATATATATATTCAAAAATAAACCGATGGAGTAGGTTGGCTGTTTTTAGAAGGATTTTTTTTTAGTAGGAATTAAAGTAGAAATGTCTTGTCCTCCTTTTTAAAGGAAACCGGTCATTTAAATGAACACTTGGGCTTCCACTGTGGACATTTCCTAAAAATGCTAGTTGCTTGGCTGTCATGCTAATGCTTTGGCTTCAGTGGGTTACAAGTTTCTAACCTGGAACAAGAAAAGACATAAGGAATGCTTTTTTTTCCCCCCTCTTCTGACTTTCAGTTGCTGCACGCTTAGTCTATATTCGCAACAGACAGTGGTACTTGGGGGTACTTTTACTGCTTCTGGGTGCTGATTGCATGTACACTGACCAGCCATAACACTATGGCCATCCACTCAGTATTAAGAAGGTCCCACTTTTGCCACCAAAACAGCCTTGACCTGTGCCTGGATCGACTCTAACATCCATATGAATGGCAGGGACCATGGTTTCTCAGCAGAACATTGCCCAAAGCATCACACTGCCTCTGCCAGCTTGCCTGCTTTCTATACTGCATGCTGGTGCCATCTCTTTCCCAGGATGCACATACACGCGGCCATCCACGTAAAAAAGATGTAAAAAAACTTGATTCATCAGATCAAGCCACCTTCTTCCATTGTTCTGTGGTCCAGTTCTGATGCTCATGTTCTACAGGTCAATATGAGTACCCTGACCATTCTGTGGCTACTCGGCCCCATGCACCGTAATCAGCAATGCCCCTTTTTATCGGAACCGGCATTAACTTTTTCAGCAATTGGCGCTACAGTAACTTCTATTGGGACGGAATACACAGGCCATCCTTCACTCACCGTGTGCATCAATGAGACTTGGCTGCCCATGACCCATTCGCCGGTTTCCTTTCCTTTGGACCACTTTTTAATAAGTCCTGACCACTGCAGACCAGGAACATCCCACCAGAGCTGCAGTTTTGAAGATGCTCTAACCCAGGCCTCTAACTATTATAATTTTGGCTCCTGTCAAAGTTTTCAACACATCAACTTCAGGGATAACATGTTAACTTGCTGCCTAATTTTATAGCAATTATATTTAGATGCCAATGTAGAGATAATCAATGTTGTTCACTTTACATGTCAGTGATCATAATGTTTTATGATTGTTCAGTGATCACCTGGTATTCCATGTGCTTTGCCTTTATTTTTGTATTGCTTGTGTTTTCTGTCTTGATTCATACATTGCTGGGCTGTCTCCTCCCCAAAACTCTAGAACAGGAAACCAGTTAAGCTATCGGTGAGAAGCAGCTCTCCCATTGGGGGTTGTCATGTCGTCTTGCCAAGAAATACTTTAGTTCAACTTTTACATCAAATGTCAATGATGCCTTATTTTGCAGTTTGTTTTTTTCCACCATAGAGATTTTTTTTTTTAAATGTTGACGCCCTTAAATCCCAACCCCAGCCAAAGCATTTGTTTATAAAGTGGGCAATTTGGCATGTTTTGTTGCGGTCTGTGACTCCATTCAAGATCCATTCTCAGTTTTTAGCCCTGCAAGACTAGAACAAAAAAAAGGGAACATAAGTGTATATATGAAGGGCGCATATATCTGTGTGGGTGTGTATATTTATGTGTGTGTACTTAAAAAAAAAAAAAAAAAAATTATGCAATACTCCATTAATCCAGGACTGTCCTCCACAGTGCATCTTTTTTGCCATAGGATGACCTTCATTACTCATCTGACTGCCTCTGAGCCCAGGGGATCGTGCCCCAAGCAGTGAAGAAACACAGCAATGAGCTCATCTTTCTGTCACTGTTTTCTCCTATCTGTTTTTTGCTTGTCGGCACATTCACTAATTGGCTCCCTGTGCTGTTTCTTCCTCCTACTCCCCCCTCAGCTCTGCTGTACAGTGGACTGCCACAGAGTGATACCAAATCATATTCCGATACTAAACTTCTTACAAAAAATATGTATTGGTGAATGCAAAACTGAATTTGTTTTTGCCATCTCCTTAGAGCACCGCTTTAAGACTAATTTGGGAAAATATTTAGGTAAAGTAGGAAACTCTTTGGCCTTCTTCGCACAGACGAATATTTGTGTGCTCCATGCAAGGCAGTGTTTTGCCAGCATGGGCATGCATAGGTGTGTGCATGTCCATGCTAGCAATCCTATAGATGTCTATTGGGACACATGGTTGCAAAGGCACAGCTACTGTGTCCCAATGTGATATCCTTGTAGGTGCAGATCCCTAAATTCACCCAGGGTGCATTTGGGACTGTGCACACGCACAGATTTCACATGGAGAGACAGCGGCTGTGTCCGTGCAGCCACGTGTCCCAATAGACATTTATGGGACTGCTGGCACGGGGATGTTCGCAGCGCCTGTGCACCCCCGTGCTGCAAAAAAGGTGGCCTTGTGCAGGGCATGTAAGTATTTGCCTGTGTGAGCAAGGCCCTTTAACAGAAAAAAATAACGCCTTGCTGGTTAGAAGTAGCCCCAGTACTTGCCAACTCGATCCAGGAAATACTGAAGGTGTGCTGAATTTGAGAGAGAGCGACTTTTTTGTGGCATCTTCTTTCTTATGCTGCTGGGTGGGACTCCATCTTCTTATCACATGATACTGTGCAGCTTCCCTGTCTGTGACTCTGCAGTCTACGTTTGGATGACAACTGGATATATTTCCTAACCTGTTCAAGACTTTTTGATTGCTGTTCTCAGAACACCAGATTGACAGCAATACGGTGGTTTTTAAAAGGAACCTGTCAGGACAGAAATAACTTAGCTGCCATTATTGACGGACTAAATCTCAGTCAGTAAGCTGCCATGTTCTGACTTAAAAGGGATGACCATCTGTTGTCTGTGCCTTCAAGCCAGCAATGATGGCTCTCAAAATTCTGAACGATTCTTTAAGCATTGGGGCTTCCTGGACAGAACATAAGCCCCAGACAACCAGACTGTGTTTTTGTATATTTGTGTCAAAGCTTGCTCTTCAATTTTGTTGTCTTGTTATGTATCTGAAAGTTGTGTTGCTGGCACATTTTATAAGGTTGTGTGTTTTTTTTTATGTGGCAGTCCAGAGAAGCAGAAACCAGAGTGGTTCCTTCAGAAAGATTCCGATGGGGACACATCGTCTCTCATCAGTTGGCCCTCCAGGTACCAGAGCTTGTGGTTTTGTGGCTGTTTCTGACATATCATAATTCGGTTGCTGGATCCCAAATTTAACCACTTCTAAATGTAACACACTAAACCACAGAACTGGGAAAGCCCCACAGCATCACATCGTTTGTTGCATTTTGCACATCTCCTACCACAAACTTACTGCACAACTAATCGGCCAAACTGGGTTAAAAAAAAATACTTACAGATCTAATTCATTTATTTTTGTCATCCTTTGTTAATCTTGATCATAGCATGTTTGTTTACTGGCATTATTATACCTGGTTTTTAAGGTTTGTTTTTAAATGTTTTAAATATAGCATAATTGGGTTTGTAGAGTAAGACGGCATACTGAACTGACTTTTCAGAATTTAAAGTACAACTAAATGCAAATCCTTTTTTTTTTTTTTTTTTTTTAGTTTGGGATAGTGAAGATGAATTAGAACACCTGTCAGGTTTTTATGGCTGTCTGTGCTCCCTTTATGGAGGTCCCCTAGGAATTCCCTTAATTTGCAGGGATTTCCTCACTTCCTGTTTTGGCAATGGGACAGGAAGTAAAGGAAATTTTCCCCAGTGGGGCAAACAATAAACTGATGGGGTTTATGACCCTCGCTTACTCTATCCAAAATGGGGAACAAAAAAAAGTTTTGCCTGTAGTTCTGATTTGAATCTATTTAGGTTCTGCACTTGATAACCTTATTAGCCTTCCATTTAAGCCGGCCATAGATGCTGAACTGGCCGAGATTAGAACCCTCTATGGTCTGCTTTAGGCACTTGTTGCCTCTACCTTAATAGCACCCATCCATCTCATGGAACTCTAGGACCGTCTTGGGTTGATTATGATCATTATTAGCCTGCCTTTGCAGTACAGCAGTCAGGAAAACTTGCATAACAATTCCCAAGACCACCTTCTGTTGGGGTGGGAGCTTATATCTTGATAAAAGCTAGATGAACAAGATTAACACAAGCAGATATCATTGCTAAAAACAACTGTCTTGGATAGAATATGGGTACTGCCAATGCTGATATAGTAGGGTGCATGCATGCTCCAGTGTTCTCATCCTTGCCCTTCTTTAAAGGATAAGCTCACCTTTTCATAACAAGTTACACCCATTTTCAGGGTATAACATGTTATGAATGCACTGGCCCCACCGCCAAACAGGTTAGGAAGGGCTGACTGTAAAACCTATGAAGTTTTGAGAGGGGACCAAGATGATGGCCTCGAAGCCTTATCTCACAGGTTTAAGTAGAGTATTTGGAGCACTACATGAGAGTACTAACTAGCGGACTTTATACAGCACATTGAACATTCATTATTCAGCCAGCCTCCCAAGTGTTATTGATTTGGTTGTGGCTGAAGTGTTATTTAAATTGCTCCATTTTCTGATTTGGGCAAATCTAAGGGAGCAAGGTAACATACGTGTTTGAAAATGAGGAGGTACTAAAGCCCCCTGTTGTCAATGCAAATACATGTTTATCTGGTACCTAAAGTACAGGAGCTATCTTAGATATTTGAGTGACCATCTCCTACATTTTACATTAATTTATCTAGCCCAGCTTCTACTTTTGACTGCCTAAGCGGCAAAATAACATACCTTCCAACCATCCCGGGATTTCAAGTAAATCCCGGTTTCCCATGATTCTGGGCTGAATCCTGCAGCGGAGCCCACTGCCGGAACGAGTTTTGGCACTTGACTCTACCAGACTACCTGGCAGGTACGCGTCAGCTGTCAAGGCTGAGACTCGCTCACCGCATCTCCCCCACCTATTCACCCACTTGTCAGCCCACTGTACAGCCTGCCTCTCCATGTCCACTTGTGCCCCCCACAACCCCCGGCGTGCAGCCAATGCTGTGCCTGTGAAGTGGTTGTGTGGGGGGGAAATTTGAAGCAGTGCTTCTGATGTTGCTGCCTGAGCCTCTGGGTGAGTGAACAACTGAACTCTCCTATCTCTTTTCCTTCCTTCTAATCCTGCCTTCCACATAATATAGTGATCGATCCTGCCTTTCATGTGCCCTAGTGATTGACCCTGCCTTCCGTGTGCCCTAGTGATTGACCCTGCCTTCCGTGTGCCCTAGTGATTGACCCTGCCTTCCGTGTGCCATAGTGATTGACCCTGCCTTCCGTGTGCTATAGTGATTGACCCTGCCTTCCGTGTGCCATAGTGATTGACCCTGCCTTCCGTGTGCCATAGTGATTGACCCTGCCTTCCGTGTGCCATAGTGATTGACCCTGCCTTCCGTGTGCCATAGTGATTGACCCTGCCTTCCGTGTGCCATAGTGATTGACCCTGCCTTCCGTGTGCCATAGTGATTGACCCTGCCTTCCGTGTGCCATAGTGATTGACTTTGCCTTCCGTGTGCCCTAGTGATTGACCCTGCCTTCCGTGTGCCCTAGTGATTGACCCTGCCTTCCGTGTGCTATAGTGATTGACCCTGCCTTCCGTGTGCCATAGTGATTGACCCTGCCTTCCGTGTGCCATAGTGATTGACCCTGCCTTCCGTGTGCCATAGTGATTGACCCTGCCTTCCGTGTGCCATAGTGATTGACCCTGCCTTCCGTGTGCCATAGTGATTGACTTTGCCTTCCGTGTGCCCTAGTGATTGACCCTGCCTTCCGTGTGCCATAGTGATTGACCCTGCCTTCCGTGTGCTATAGTGATTGACCCTGCCTTCCGTGTGCCATAGTGATTGACCCTGCCTTCCGTGTGCCATAGTGATTGACCCTGCCTTCCGTGTGCCATAGTGATTGACCCTGCCTTCCGTGTGCCATAGTGATTGACCCTGCCTTCCGTGTGCCATAGTGATTGACTTTGCCTTCCGTGTGCCCTAGTGATTGACCCTGCCTTCCGTGTGCCCTAGTGATTGACCCTGCCTTCCGTGTGCTATAGTGATTGACCCTGCCTTCCGTGTGCCATAGTGATTGACCCTGCCTTCCGTGTGCCATAGTGATTGACCCTGCCTTCCGTGTGCCATAGTGATTGACCCTGCCTTCCGTGTGCCATAGTGATTGACCCTGCCTTCCGTGTGCCCTAGTGATTGACCCTGCCTTCCGTGTGCCCTAGTGATTGACCCTGCCTTCCGTGTGCTATAGTGATTGACCCTGCCTTCCGTGTGCCATAGTGATTGACCCTGCCTTCCGTGTGCCATAGTGATTGACCCTGCCTTCCGTGTGCCATAGTGATTGACCCTGCCTTCCGTGTGCCATAGTGATTGACCCTGCCTTCCGTGTGCCATAGTGATTGACCCTGCCTTCCGTGTGCCATAGTGATTGACTTTGCCTTCCGTGTGCCCTAGTGATTGACCCTGCCTTCCGTGTGCCATAGTGATTGACCCTGCCTTCCGTGTGCTATAGTGATTGACCCTGCCTTCCGTGTGCCATAGTGATTGACCCTGCCTTCCGTGTGCCATAGTGATTGACCCTGCCTTCCGTGTGCCATAGTGATTGACCCTGCCTTCCGTGTGCCATAGTGATTGACCCTGCCTTCCGTGTGCCATAGTGATTGACCCTGCCTTCCGTGTGCCATAGTGATTGACCCTGCCTTCCGTGTGCCATAGTGATTGACCCTGCCTTCCGTGTGCCATAGTGATTGACTTTGCCTTCCGTGTGCCCTAGTGATTGACCCTGCCTTCCGTGTGCCCTAGTGATTGAACCTGCCGTCCGTGTGCCCTAGTGATTGACCCTGCCGTCCGTGTGCCCTAGTGATCGATCCTGCCTTCCGTGTGCCATAGAGGATGAGTCTTGTCCAATGACAGATGGCTCCCCCCGCATCTCGACTGACATGAATGGGACTGCCTGAAAGTGGATGCATGGAACACTTCACACAGGCCCATGTGGATGAGACCTTAAGATAAAAATTCTGCATTTTACTGTAAACATTGTTCTTCTAGAACTATAAGCTTTTGATATGCCAGTCGGCTATTTAGTCACAATGAAAAGATTGTACTGAGTGATTGTGTCCCACAGGATGTATATGTATCGTTAAAGCGGAGCTCCAGGCTCCCCCCCCCCCCCCCCCAAAAAAAAAAAAGATTAAGTGAGCAGCTACAAATACTAGGGATTCAATGATTTCCTCACCTTAGCCGACTCTTCAATCGGCTGGACTTTTTTTGTGAATGGTCCCGTAGTTTTCCGGGATTTGTGATGTGTCCCAGAAGGCTGCGGTCGAAGGAGGGGGGGAGGCTGAACTCTGCCCCCACCCCCCCAAAAAAACAGGCCAAATGTGGAGGGGGTTGGAAGGGTGGGAATGGATGCAAACGAGCCCCTTCCCCTTTTGGGTGAAGTTCCGCTTTAAGTCCTTTTCAAACTGTAAACTGTTGTAACTCTGTAACACAAAGGACGTTGCCAAAATTTCTTCTTGAAAATATTTTTTTTTCACAGCACCATTTAAGAAATACTATATATGTTTCATAATGCTAATTAACTGTTCTGCCTATTAACCTCTAATTATTGCTTCTATAAGAGTAAATTTTTACCTGACAGTTTCACAAGCCATATCCAATATTTATCCCAAAAGATGCAGTTTAAAGTGTATGTAAACCCTTGTAATGATCTTCTTTAGATTCTTTTTTGATTTGGTAAATATAGCTTTGAAAGTTTTTTGTTATATCTATTTGACAAATATACAAAAGTACCTGTTGCTTCTGTCATAAACCTGTCATAAAAGTGAGTTCCTGCTTGCGCTAACAAAGCGGTGCCTGTTCTGCACTGTAATCCTAAGGAGTGTTATCTGCCCTGCCCAGACCACTTGTGTGGCCTACAGAATGACTGCCATCTATGTTATAAAGAAGGGGTAATGTTCTTTAGCCCCATTTAGGAGAGCAGCCTAGGGAGACGACACTGTAGTTTATAAATATTGTTGTACTAGGACAGGAAGTGTTACTGACAAGGATCACCAGGTGAAAATAAAGGAAAAAAGCCAGAAAGAAAACTGCTCTAGTTACCACATCTAAATACTGAGAAACTGCAGTGTATTACATTTTTGTTCTTTGGTTTGGATGAACTTTCGTTTTATGTGATCCAAGTTTAGGCATTGGTCATATAACTTTTAAATAGTTATAAATAGTTTCTGAATCCTCTCCGTCTGTAAACGATACTTGTTGATTTTTTTACATTGCCTTTTAATCACTTTGAGGGGAATTTACTAAGATCGGAGTAGCCAGAATCTAGAGTAGCTAGCTGTGCATGGTTTTGTTTTAAAAGCTTAAAGCGGAGCACCACTCAAAAGATTCACTTGTTTGCACTCTCCACTGCCACATTTGGCACTTTTTTGGGAAGGGGGAGTGGGAATCTGGTTATGACAGTGGCCGTGGTGATCTGAGCTGGAGGTTCAGCCCCACTTCTTCCCCAGCATGTCTTCTGGGACACATCACAGGTCCCACAAGACTATGGAACCATTCACAAGGCGCACAGCGGCTCACTCATGCGCAGTTGTACATCAGCTGTGAAGCCCCTAGGCTTCACTTCCTGTTTCCCTTTACTTGCTATGCCAGCTCCTGCCCCCGAAGCCGATTGAAGAATTGGTTCAGGTGAGGACATCGCTGTATCCCTGGACAGGTAAGTGTCCTTAAATTAAGTCAGCAGCTACAGTGTTTATAGCTGCTGACTTAATTTTTTGGGGGAGAGCCTGGAGCTCCTCTTTAACTGAACAATCTGAAGATGGGATCCGGTTGGGTACTTTACACAGCTGCACAAGATTCTGTCTGCTCCAGTATTAATAAATTCTCCTCTTTCTGTGTTTTATGCTTTACAATTCTAATTCCTTTTCTTTTTTAAAGAGTTAAAATTAGAGAGAGGCTGGTGAGAGATGAAAACATGCTCGGGAGTCCACAACCCGATACAGAGACTTCTAATCAAAAGCAACATCACGCTGCCCCGATCTACCATGTGCCTTTTCAGTCTGAAAACTCTGCCTTTGATAGGGTCTATAAACAGCCATCTCCTTACCGCCAACCAATGCATGGCTATATCCAGCCAGCCAATGTTGCTTCTACGCCAAAACTTGTATCTCGGACTCAGTCTGACAACGTCATGGTTTCAGCATTCACTACTTCCTTGAAAAATCCTCGCGCTGTCAACGATGCGAACGTTGAGAAGTCCCGTCAAATTAATCCAGGTCTGACCAGCACTATTCAGCCCTTCAAACTGGGAAATAGCACTGGCAAACTATATCACTCCCTTGATGAAACCCCAACGTATATATCACATGACCACAGGCAACGGCACGAAAAAAGGCTGGAGTCAAAAGATCAACTGATGCATGTTTCACCAATTGTTCCACCTCGAAAGAGATCCCCTGAAATCGTGGGAAAAAGTGAAGCCCCGGTGTATCTGCAAAGCGAAACGGCTGCACTTCCATCCAAACCCCAAGGCCAAGCTAAAGAGGTTTCTTCCATGAAACATAGGATGCTTGTACGCTCGATGTCAGACTCTACCGGCACTCAGAAGATGGAAGTCTTTAAGGTTAAGGAGTCTGAAGTGCAGAATGAGATGGTATTTTTAGGCACTGAAGATGATGCTCATGTTGCCAATGAGGAAGCTGGTACGGTCAACACCAAGGTGTCTGTGGCGCAGCTCAGGAGTGCATATTTGGAGACGACAAACTCAAGCAAAAGAGTTGACCAGTGGGTGACACTTGCAAGTTTTTGATTCATTCCTTGTGTGACTCCCTGCACGCCCTTTACCTTGTTGCACATTGTTTGCTAAAAAAAAATGCACTTGTTGGTGACCCGAAATGTTTCACACTGTAGTGTTAACACAAACATTAGTTTTAAATTATTTTTCCTTCACTCTTGCATGCCATTTGAAATTTTTAAATTGGTTTTGTTTTAAAAAGTTTTTTTTTCCTTTATCTTGTCTTTCTTTTTTTTCCGAATAACCTACATCTTGATTACAAAGTGTGCCTAAGGCTGAAATGCCAATGTCAGGTGTTGATTTGGGTGCTGCCAATGAGCGGGAAAAGGGCCCTCGAAAGCCAAGACTGTATTTCTCACCCGGTGACAGTAGAAAGACTTCTGAAAGATTTAGAACTCAACCAGTTACTTCAGCTGAGAGAAAAGAAACGGATAGGTAGGCACTGGAATGCACAGCCAAAGCCGTATACTTAAACTGAATGGAGATATTCACTAGGCTTGGAGCATGGCACTGTGGATAGGCAGCAGTCTGGTGTTTTCAAGCCTTTTTTTTTTTTTTTTTTTTTTGCTTGGCATTTGGAGCCTTTGAGCCTAAACCTAGAAAGCTTCACTTGTTAACTCATGCATAATTTTTATGGTTTCATGCTATGGAGTGTTTTACCCTGTGTGGTTTTATGTCCACGTGCATATCAATTCTTACAACCGATACACAAACTGTACAGCTGCGCTCTGTGTGGTTTACGGCCTCAAGTCTTGTGTGTGTTTTTGGTATACATATAATGTTTCAGTCTATTTTAATAGAAATGGATTGCTAATTGTGTCATATCTTCCACAGGACAACGTTCCACCCACCAGTGCAAACAGCTGAAGGCAAGTGCTTTTTATTTTATTATAACCTGTCCCACTTGAACTTATTTTATTTGGATCATTTATTTGTGCTGCTTTTGTTGGTTTTGTGTCACAGCCAACAGGTGGTGCTGTCAAGTCAATTCACAGTCTTTTTGAAGACTCACTTTACCACTTTGTGAATAGGCTGTACTGTCATCTGCTTTTATTCAGATTGCACATAGCATGAATAAATCAGAGGGACTCTGCCCCTCCTCCCAATACAGGTAATATTCCATATTTCCATCGCACACACTCTAAAGAGTTTGGGTGCTGCAGCAACGACCAGCTCGAAACTGGTTCAGAAAGTCAGTGAAGATATTTTCCAGCACACCATAGATCGACAAGGCAGTGTCCAAACGGATTTTTTTTTATTGCATGATTGCATTAGAATAGTGCACACAAGGCCCCTTCATCAGGCATGTGATGGCGGAGGACCCTGCCTGCACTACTCTGTGATGTGATCAGGCAATAAAAAGTTTGAACGCTACCGTCTCGATCCATGGTGTGCTGGCAAATATCTTCATTATTCCTCCCAATGCAGGACACCGTATGAAGCTTGAGCTACGTGGTTACAAAAGCCTAGCAGCTGCTGTATTTGCAAAATATATTTGATGGAATTAAGCATTTAAATCAATTATAAACAATATCAAAATGTTAAAAAGGCAACAAAAAAAAACACACCAAGCCTGCCATAGACTGTTCGAATCTCAGCCGGTTCAGCAGGGGACTGGCCAAGATTGGAACCGTGTATGGGCAGGCTAAGTATACCCAAGTTGATCGATCTATCAATTTGGGTACAACCAGCCTGTCTTATTTTGCATGTGATAAATGCTAGTGGCTATTATAGATGCTAGGCACTGTGTTCTCCCGGCAGGCACAGCCCCCCCCCCCCCACTGGTAGAACACAACAGCTCAGTTTGAGGGATTGCTTCATCAACACGGTATTGATGGGGGGGAATCCAGCAATTTTTTTCCTGCAACCCGTGGTTGCTGGAAAGAAAATCCTCCATCTATGGCTGAATTTAGTTTCCTTTTCAAGAGTACTTCTTGGTCATGTTAAACTAATAAAAGCCCTGTTTATAAGTAGGAACGTGGATACAAAAGGTTCCTTTGTGTGCCTTTGACCATGACGTTATGTTACTAAATGTTCCCTAATGTTGAGGCTCAACTCTACCTATCTATCGTATCTGTCAGTTTAGAGGTCCTCATTGATTGCAGAAGCATTCTGAGGAGAGTGAGTGGGTTGTAGTTTTAAAGGGACCTGAGTTTGTCCCCAAAGTCAGGGAAGGTGATCCCAAAGTGACAGTGAACCCAGGATCCGAGGAGTGCGCACAGGGGAATTTCATAGAAAAGGGATCACTCCCCTTTTCTACAGATGGTGATCACTCAGTGGTCATGTAGCGTGCAAATAAATATTGGGCCATGTGTGAACGATCTGTGAAGTGATCTAATGAAGGGAAGCAGTACTAAACGATTTTATTACTAGTAGATTGAGGTTTTGGTTAACTTGTGTACATTGACAATCCTTTTTCCATTGTGATGAGTTGTGGCTGCATTGACATCTTCGTTTTTTTATTTCTTGGAAAAGGTATACATAAAATGGATGTACACTAGGTTTCTAAAACTGACCCAAAACCATTATAGTTGCACTTCTTTTTTTGTTTTTGCTTTTTAAAGTGGAACTTGGAAAGCAATAGGAGAACCTGGAATAGCATGCAGGTTTGCATAGCATACTTGCACATTATGGTAAACTAACCTCTGGGTTTGTCCTTCTCCAGAAATAACAGCTCTGTGCTCTCCCTTGTGACTTTCATGTTCACAAAAAACATCTTTTGCTGCCAGCCTCCCCCCTTCTTTCATCATTGGGAGGCCAGTGATGATTCATTTCCTACACATAGTCAATGAAGTTATATTATCCCAGCATTTAGGCTACAAACTTTGGCATCGAGTGTGCACTTTGCATGCACAAAAGGCAATGTTAATGCACAAAAAAAACTGATTTTCTTTAGTAAATAACAAAGTACAAAGTCTGTTCAACCAAAAAGCTTGCTTAATAGCAATTGTTAAAATCGGTAGTATTGGTGACCATTGGGTGCAGTTTTTTCTCTCTCTGGGTCATATTATGTGGCAGTGCTTGGCCTGAGAACTCTCACTGGGGGGGGGGGGTCACATGCTTCCATTTTGCTAGAAGCGCTGGGTAGAGTGGCTGCGATGGAGGAAGAAGCTGTGTGGGAGTACAGGCAAGTGGAGGGGTGTTGTGGGGGGCATTTTGCTGGGACAAGGTGACAGAAAAAGTGCAAAGCCTGTATTTTTATTAAATATTTTATATTGAAACCATATTTATCAAGCAATTCAGAGTAGACATCCATTGTTAAAACAAACCTCACTTGTAAGTATGGGACACCAGGTAGCAGATACAGATACAGTCTCCAGTACTCAGGGCTGATGGTAGACCTGAGGTTGATGGTCTTTTTTTTTTTTTTTTTTGCCCCCACACTAAATCGGATCACTCTATATTTATATGTTACTGTCTATGTGTATCCAAATATTCTTATATTTACCTTGTATGATTACAGAGGAGGCAAAAGTGGATGAGCGGGCAAAGCTGAGTGTAGCTGCAAAAAGGCTTCTGTTCCGGGTAGGTACATATACCCCCTCCTGGCATTTGTGGGATTGGTACCTATTGCAGTTTGTACAAACCATCTTTATCATTGTGTTACTTTGTGTACTTTTTTGCATTCATTACTGAAGATGCTTTGATTACATGGTGATAAAGGGCTTTGGAATGGTGCCAGCAAAAAAAAAAGCAATGCTTAATGAAAACTTTTTTTTTTTTTTTTTTAAATCTGAGTGGTTCAATTCATTCCCCCAGAAAGAAGATTGCATTGCTCGTAGGTCGGAGTTGACATTGAATGCTGATGGCTCCTTGTGTTTTTTTGATCTTTAATTTGAAATGGTGCCGTTCTTTGATCTTCTGTAGAGGGGAAAAAAAAAAGCAGCATGTCTGCAAAAACCATTAAGCGGTCTACCTTGCCTGGCATTTAGGGGTCATTTACAACACTAAAATATAGAAAGAAAAGATGGATTTGAAAATGTGTATCCTAAAGAAATAAAGTAATGTTTTTATGGTTGTGTTGTGGTGCCTCGGTTATCAGGAGGGTGAATTATTTTTATTTTTAGCCTCTAAACTCTTGTATTAAATCTGTTTAACCACATTTTTTGCTATTCAGCCCTGTGCTACTTTAATTGACAATTGCGCAGTCATGCAAAATTAAATTTAAATAATTTCTCCATACAAATAGAGCTTTCTTTTGGTGGCATTTGGTCACCACTTTTTTTTTATTTTTTATTATTATTATAAAAATATAAAATTATAACGAAAGACCCAAAAATTTTGAGAAAAAACTCCTGATATTCTACTTTTTTCATAAATTTATGCCATAATGTAAGTCTTTGGTAAAAAAAAGAAAAATGCCAATAAGTGTATAATTGGTTTGTATGAAAGTTATAGTGTCTACAGACTATGCTGTGTGTGTATATACAGAAATGTACGCATCTATAGGTGCTATACTGGTAATGGCGGTGATCAGTGACTTCTAGTGTGACTGTGATAGGGTGGCGGGCGCTAACTGACACTGGTAGGGTGGCGGGCGCTAACTGACACTGGTAGGGTGGCGGGCGCTAACTGACACTGGTAGGGTGGCGGGCGCTAACTGACACTGGTTAGGGTGGCGGGCGCTAACTGACACTGGTTAGGGTGGCGGGCGCTAACTGACACTGGTTAGGGTGGCGGGCGCTAACTGACACTGGTTAGGGTGGCGGGCGCTAACTGACACTGGTTAGGGTGGCGGGCGCTAACTGACACTGGTTAGGGTGGCGGGCGCTAACTGACACTGGTTAGGGTGGCGGGCGCAAACTGACACTGGTTAGGGTGGCGGGCGCAAACTGACACTGATGTTGCTAGTGACACTAATACAGTGATCAGTGATAATACATGGTACTAATGACACTGGCTGGGAAGGCGTTAACATCAAGGGGTTTAACTGTGTGCCTAACAAGTGTATTGTGTGCTGCTTTTTCCTACTGACCTGCCAGTTTTTTTTCCCCTGACTTTTCAGGGATAAGTAACAGCCAGATTGCTGTTCTCTATAAACAGAGTTCTGTGTGTTTGTAAACAAAGAACTATGTTCTGTGATTGGACAATCAACAGGTTTCAGCTGAAATTTGCTGCCATACTTGTGCTGTTTACAATCACACACCTGTCTGCAAAGCCGTAAAAAAGCTGGCAATCAGGGGCATAACTACCACCATAGCGACCCATGCGGGAGCTATGGGGCCCGCAGCCAAGTGGGGCCCAGTGAGGATGAGAGCACCGCCGGCACAGTCTCCCAGCCAGGGAAAGAGAGAGGAGAGAAAGAGATGAGCTGTCCGTATCAGCAGGGAGCTGAATTGCCCGATGCAAGAGCTTTCATTAGAACTTCCAGTGTTACCGGGGCTCACGTCACATAGCTCCACCTCTTGGCCCGATGCCTTTGATAGACAGAACGCTGATCCAATGCGGGACATCTGACGTCATCATAGGCGTTGTGCCAAGAGGTGGGGCTATGTGACGATGAGCCCCGGGAAGACGGGAAATTCAAATGAAAGCTATTACAGCGGGCAATCCCGCTCTCTGCTGATCCGGGTGGCTTGCCTCTTCCTCTGCATACGTGAGGCTGTATGGGGCACAGGCAGACCAGGCTGCATGGGGCACAGGTCACGCTGCATGGGGCACAGGTCACGCTGCATGGGGCACAGGTCACGCTGCATGGGGCACAGGTCACGCTGCATTGACACTAGGGAAGCTGTGGGGGGGGGGGGGCTGTTTGCAGGGGGCCCCATACAACATTTTGCTATGGGGCCCTGCTATTTCTAGTTACGCCCCTCCTGGCAATGTTTGTTGCTATGCTTGCATCTGCCACATACTCGCAGTATATTTACTGTAAACGGTCGGTAGATTCCTAAAAATATCATTTTTAAAAAAATTTTTTTTTTGGAGAAACCTATGTTTAATATGTAACAAAGGTTTTCTCAGATTACTATAGGTCAATATTTTTCATCTTCTTTCAGTCAAGGCACCCTTTAAAATTATGCACAAGGCACCCTATTCTAAAGTGCAAAAGACTAATCTAACAGTTACACATAATACAGCAACAACCGCACACGTAGGACACCCAACATTAGAGGTGATTATTCTTACAAAACAAATACTTGTACACCTTTGCACACTGGTACTGACTAGTATTCCAAAGTTCCCCTTTTCCCTCAGTTTTTCTCCCTCACATGCCAGTGTGACCCCAGTGCTGACGGAGAGGGGCAGGGAAGGAGCAAACAAGGATGTTGTGCAGGTGCCCAATGTCCTTATCAACCAATTACTTCATTAAGGCCCCTTTCACACTGGGGCGGTTTGCAGGCGTTATTGCGCCTGCAAACCGCCCCTAAACATCCTCCACTGTTTGTTCAGTGTGAAAGCCCGAGGGAAGCGGTGCGCTGGCAGGAGAAGAAAAAATCTTCTGCAAGCTGCATCTTTGGAGCGGTGAAGGAGCGGTGTATTCACCGCTCCTTCCCATTGAAATCAATGGGACAGCGTGGCTATACGAGGGGTTTTAACCCTTTTTCGGCCGCCAGCGGGGGGTTAAAACCGCACCGCTAGCGGCCTAATACCGCGGTAAAACAGTGCTAAAAATAGCGCTGTTTTACCGCAGACGCCCCCCACTGCCCCAGTGTGAAAGGGGCCTTAGCTAAAAATGGTTTCAAGGCATCACCATGGAGTGGTACTGTGGATACCCAGGTAATTATGTGCCACGTCCCCAGGGGAGGGCTGGCAGCCCTAGGCCTGTTGGGCAAGTCTAGTCAAGTGGCCCATAGAGCCGGTGGTGGCAAAGTGATGTATCTGGGTAAACAGTCTAAGGTTTTCCATGATCACAAAGGTGGTGGGGGGGGGGGGGGGCACGAGGACAGTGTGGCCCTCCATGGCTTCCAGAAACTAAAGTACAAACAAGTCCCTGTATGAATCACTCAGAGCTGAGGACCTACCCCCCCTAGTGAAAGTCCAAGCATTAACACCTTAGATCTAAGGATGTGCCCCCAACTAGTGAAGGACTACAAGTCCCGGCATGAACCCCTGAGATCTAAGGGTGTAACCCCCTCTGCATCTCATGGGTTCATGCTGTTCAAACACTACGAAACCGCGCATAGGGCGTTAAGGGAGCATTTTTAACGCTTGTAAAATGCCCCATTCTAAAGCTCATTGACTCCTATACTAATGACATACAAATGCTAAAGGAGCGTTGAGCATCAGAAATTGTCAATTATGAACAAGCCCTTAATCCAGCCCTGGCAGCCCCCCTCCGGAGTCGCCCAAGCAGTAACTCTCAGCCAATTGCGGAACTGCACATGCGCAGTTGCCAACTGACAGCACATCAGCCTTTTTACGGGGGGGGGGGGGGATTGGAGCGGCCTGGGGGGGCAATTGCATCCCTGCCCCCGGCCCAGTCTGCCCCTGCACGTCCCTTATTTGGAAATGGTAATAGAATAATTGGTACTGGCCTTTATAGGCACTGAAGTACACAATATTAAAATTGTTTTTTATTACAAATTGATTACAAACAAAACAAACCAGACAGACATTATTAAAAAGGCTTTGCAAAGTAGAGATGGCCAAGATTCTAATACAGCACAAAACCCGTACACCAAGGCGTGTAATCCTGAATAATCATGGCGATGGCCTTTCAGGTTGATTATACTGTGCAATAGCTCAGTGCTACATGTTATGCGTATATACACACACTTCTTCAGGAGCTTAGGCATACTTTAGTGCAAACATCACATGGGGTTAGCAACAAGGTGTATAACAATATAAATGAGTATCCAGGATACGGCGGAGGTGGCAGATTTGTGTCATCAAATGTGCAATGGGTCCGTATGGGCTGTGTAAATTTCTACTTTAACTCTGTTATAAATGAGAATATTATGTTCCTATGCAAGATTTTGCATTTACTTGAATTGAAGGAAAATATTTACAAAAAAAGGTATAGTTCTGGCTCCGTACATACCTAGCAATTCCAAATTGCGCTGAAATCGCAGCAAAATACACATTTGGGTGCCATTCATTCCTAGTGGCACCTCAAATATGGTGAGATTTTTTAAGGTGCACAAGTTTCTCTTGCACGACACGCAGAAACACTTGTAAATCGCACAAAAAAAAATTCACGTGCAGGATGTGAAACGGGGCCTAACCCTTTGCTCTCCCAGGCCCTGCTCTCCACATTTAGGCTGAGTTCACACTATATGCAGAACAGCTCACAGCAGGGGGTCCATGTGTGTCCCTGTTCTCCATTTCAGGGGTGAACCGGGAATTTGTTCCTGAATTCAGACCTGAAACCGAGCCAAAGATGCACAGGACCCTTCTGCTGTGCGTGCCGCAGCCGACTCGGAGATGTGTGAAGCGGCTCCATTGAGAGCCGGTCACATTCTTCTGTCATGCGAATTGGATGTGGGGAACCCAGCCTTAATCAGCAGAGTCAGGGGGGTCTGTCTGTTTCCATGAAGCGCCCATGAGCTCACAAACCATAAAGGGAAATCCAAGAACGTAAGGCTTAATGATCCGGCCAGCTGGAAGCAGTTTTGTTCCGATATGTATGCATTATGCCCTTGGCAACACAATGGTTAATAAAGAAACCATGTTTAAAGTGTGTGTGTGTGTGTGTGTGTGTGTGTGTGTGTGTGTGTGTGTGTGTGTGTGTGTGTATGTATGTATATATATATATATATATATATATATATATATATATATATATAATATTTTAGTGTTTATAAAAATATAGCAATCCTTTGTAGTGTTATTTGACCAGGGTTCTTTTGTGGTTACCCCAACAGTGCATTTGTTTTTCATGTACATCCCTACTAATCACTAAAAAAAATAACCCCCTATTAGAGCGAACTTTGTGATTCTGTTCAGCCGCTCTTGTAAATCTCTCACCTTTTTAGGAATATTATACGTCACATGAAGGGGGAAAAAAGTGAATTACCCAAGAATTCTTTTGTGCATGTTAAGCACATTGTTCTATTATTTTGTGTCTTAACTTAATAAGGGTTTTATGCTTGTGCCAATAATTTTGTATAATCTGAATGTAAAAAGTAATGGAATTTCTGGGTAACCACTAATGAAGTCATGTGCTTAAACTGCAGTTTGTTCCATTAACATCTCTTTCCATTGTTCCCTTTCAATTGCAGGAGATGGAAAAATCTGTGGACCCCAAAGCCCCTAAACCACGTGCTAGAAACACGGCCATTGAGAGGAGGCTTCGTCGGGCGCAGGACAGGTCTCGCACACAGCCGGTCACTACAGAAGAAGTGGTGATAGCAACAACGTAAGTGCTGGCACGGTGCGAGCGTGCTGCTGCTCTGAGATTCTAGGCTGCTCTCCCAATGTATTAGCTAGGGAAGTATGAAGTACTTGTAGTTTAAGAACCTGGGCACTTCACATCCTGTCTGCCAGAATGATGGATAACTGAACACCATGTTTGCAAAGGGAATTGAGACATGAATCGCTTCAGTTGTGCTGTAGTATAGGCTTTTCCAGGAAAATAAGTCCTCATTTCTTTCTCTGTAATCCAAATAAAGTATAAGCTGGGTGATCTGGAGTTTGGGTTATTGTAGCTACACAGTAATTAAAAGCAAACATTTATTATCGCTCTGCTCACACTACTGTGATGTTGCTTTTGTATGTGGTTTGCATATTCTGTGGGGCCAAATCACACCCAAGTATCACAGGAACCTTTTCCCAAAATCGCACCGCACGGAATCACATTGATGTGCTCAGGCCCCAATGAAAATGTGATTTCTTTTCATGCGATTCTGTGCAACTTAAGTCACATCTGAAAATGCACTAGTGTCAAACAAGCCTAAAAGTGGTCAAGTCTTTCCACTATTAACTCTTTGTATATGTTGCGACTTAAAGTGGTTGTAAACCCCATTCATTAAATTTAATATATATATATATATTTAGTATATATGTAGTGTTTACTTGTCTCTCTCTAAAGCTCTTAGTGCCATTTCTCTCAGATGCTCCATTCCTCTGTTATCAGCATGAGTCACTTCTGACAAGTTCTCCGACACATGAGATAACAGTAGCTGAAAATTTTTGCGGGGGGGGGGGGGAGATTAGCAGGGATCTAGTCTATTCATAATACAGCAACTTTGTTCATCTGCCTATGTGGAGGGGGTGTGTGTCCCTTTCTTCCAATCAGCTGTCACACAATATAAGCCCAGTATCCCCACCCACCCCTAAGTGCTGCTGAAAAGGGGAAGAAAGATTTTTACCAGGATTTGCACTTCTTTCCAAAGAGTGTAAAAAGCTGTAGACAGCAGATATACAATTAAAAGTTTTGTAGGGGGATTTAAGAGTTCATGCTGGCACTTGTGTAAACTTGCTCATGTGGGTAAAAACCGGGATTCGCACTGTCTGTATCCAGGGTTTTATGTGGATGCACAAGTTTACGCAAGCTCTGGCATAAACCCCCCTTATAGCAATGTACATTAATTGCATTAGCTGGCTGTCTGTGGATTCCTTTGCACAGGCTATGCTCTATGTACCCCCCCCCCTTCCTTGCAGCTATGTGCATTAAGCCCATAAGATCACGTACTGCTATTTTATGATTCTGTAAATACTTGAGAGTCTACAGACTGGCCATAAGTTCACTTTAAAGGACCAAGAAGTCCAAATTGCAATATACCTTGCAATTTGCAGTGTATTGTACTAACCTTTTTAAAGTTGGGCAGAGAGCAGTGATGTTCTGTAGGTTGTTATCTATAGAAACCAATCAAACATTGTTTTGTTTTTATTTTTTTTAAATGTAGACTTTGAATGCCATAACTGCTTTATTAACTGGGTCAAATGTTAAAGCTGTCCTGAGGAAGACAGTTGCCAACATTAAAGTGGATGTAAACCCAATGTCATCCTTTCTAAACTACTGCCATAGGGGTTATCTATAAGGATATACATGACTCCTGCATGTATCTTTACCTGTCAAATGTCTCCCCTCTGTCTGTTATGAGAGCCGGAAAACGGCATATTCTGTGGGTGGGTCTGTTGTCTGGAGCCCGGTGGGTGGAGTCTTGATGTCAGTAGCCTCCCCGCCCACCTCTACACTCCCCGCCCACCTCTACACTCCCCGCCCACCTCTACACTCCCCGCCCACCTCTACACTCCCCGCCCACCTCTACACTCCCCGCCCACCTCTACACTCCCCGCCCACCTCTACACTCCCCGCCCACCTCTACACTCCCCGCCCACCTCTACACTCCCCGCCCACCTCTACACTCCCCGCCCACCTCTACACTCCCCGCCCACCTCTACACTCCCCGCCCACCTCTACACTCCCCGCCCACCTCTACACTCCCCGCCCACCTCTACACTCCCCGCCCACCTCTACACTCCCCGCCCACCTCTACACTCCCCGCCCACCTCTACACTCCCCGCCCACCTCTACACTCCCCGCCCACCTCTACACTCCCCGCCCACCTCTACACTCCCCGCCCACCTCTACACTCCCCGCCCACCTCTACACTCCCCGCCCACCTCTACACTCCCCTTGTCAATATGCATTTTCTCCTGTGTATTTCTAACACTGAACTTCTTCTATGATCTCTAACATCCAGTGAAAAGACAGGAAAGTAACCACATGACTTCAGCATGCCAAATCATGGTGAAGTGTGGAACAGCCGATCCTTGCAGAGCTGCTGAAGAAAGGAGTGGGGGAGGGAATTAAAAAATACTGCATGTGTCTTAGGCTAGTGCACGAGAGATGTAAATCACCTGTCACTCACAGCAAGGGGGAGTATTTGACAAAGTTTTTCTCACTTTGTCAAGATTTTTCTCACTGAACAATAAGAGGATTGCTCAGAGATGGATTAACTCTGTGTGGCAAGACGGCTCAAATGATAGGAAATCTTATACTCTACAGTATAAAAAAAAAAAAAAAAAAAAATTTCGGGTTTACATCCACTTTAACATTATTCACTCTACAGCGTGAAGTGTGATCAATCCCACAATAAGCTCGTTATACACTAGTAGATTTTGGAAGAAACATTTGTTTGAAAAATCAGCACATTTGATGAAATGACAAAAAACAGTCAAAAGTACCTCAAAAATGTTTACTTTTAACATTTAGTTTTGAAGTGAAAATGAGAACCATAATACACTGTTAGCAATTGGTTCAAAAGTCACCGCAGGCATATGTCCTAAAACTGCAACATTCATTGGCTTAATTTCCAGTGCCACAAAGCATACCATTACCTATTCCTGGAGATCACCCTCCTTGAACTTCCAGATGGTTAAAACCTGCCTAAATGGTACCATGATCAATGAAAAGTTGACAGCCATCTTGGAGGATAAACCTTAATTATTTCTGAAAATACTGACCCCATGGATTATTTATTCTCAACCTGATCAGAGAACATTATTTTTCTGACCCCTTGGTCCCGGATTAGGGATAATGGGGTTTTGAGGTACCAGGGATGGATAATTGTCGTGTGGCTTTTCCTACCCTCTCCTTTCTTCTCCTTCTTTTCTACTATCTCTCTTCCTTCCTTTCTTTCACTCTTCTCTCTTCTATCATAGGCTCTTTAGTTTTCGTCCAAGGCCCCACTTTTTTATTTTATATATATATATATTTTTGTTCTCTTTCTTTTACAAAAAGTCAGTAAACTTGACACAAGTTTACATTACTGTTATGTATAGCCTGCAGTGATTCTATATTGGTCTTCTCTATTATACCTCTGAGATTTTTTTTTTTAAATAGCCATCAGTATCTTGACTTTTTAAAACTGAGGCTTTTTGGTTTCTATTTATCTGCTCACCTGGACTCTAATAATTAGGCCATTAGCCCACTCAGACTGCGTTTTTTTAAGATATGGCACTTCCAGTTATGTTAAGTCTTGTAAACACAATATATGCACCAGATGGTTTACACTCTTGTTTTGTATTGTTAACTTTAGATAAGTTCAAGAATAAAACTCCATTCTGCCAATTCTAATTTTCTTATCATTGAGGTAAAAAATGACCCCACTAACAATTTAGAAAATCTAACTTCTGCTTCTGAAAGCAAAACCTTTTTGAACACATTTCTACTAGGGTATGACCAGCTTTAGTTACCTTTTGACAAATTTAACGGTGCTGATTTCTTACAAAGTATTATTGGTTTTGGGGTAGGAAAGCGGAATGAAAAACAAGCCAAGTGAATGAGTTTGCCCCTACCAGGCAGTACAATGGATGCTTTTGTTGTCTAACCTGTACTAGATACACCTACCTACAGTATTTCTTCTGTTCTAGCTATGTAACATGTAGGATTGTAACATGCCCATTCAACCTATATCAGTTCTATGAATTGTCACAATCAGGGTTTTTTGTTTTGTTTTATGGGAATATTGTTTTACCAGATTGGACATGGATATTATGACAAGTTGTTTTAAATGGAATTCCAGACAACCAAGTACACCAATAGGTATAGAGGGCATTCGAAAAGTATTCACAGCGCTTCACTTTTTCCACATTTTTGTTCTGTTACAGCCTTATTCCAAAATGGATTAAATTCATTATTTTCCTCAAAATTCTACAAACCATACCCCATAATGACAACGTGAAAAAAGTTTGTTTGAAATCTTTGCAAATTTATTAAACATAAAAAATGGGATTTTTTTCATGTACAGAAGTATTCCCAGCTTTTGCTCAATACTTTGTTGAAGCACCTTTGGCACCAATTACAGCCTCAAGTTTTTTTAAGTATGATGCTACAAGCTTGGCACACCTATTTTTGGCCAGTTTCTCCCATTCTTCTTTGTAGGACCTCTCAAGCTCCATCAGGTTGGATGGGGAGCATCGGTGCACTTTATAAAATTTCTCCAGAGATGTTTGATCGGGTTCAAGTCTGCTCTGGCTGGGCCACTCAAGGACATTCGCGGAGTTGTCCTGTAGCCACTTCTATTGTTATCTTGGATGTGTGCTTAGGGTCGTTGTATTGTTGGAAGATGAACCTTCCCCCTAGTCTGAGGTCCAGAGCGCTCTGGAGCAGCTTTTCATTAAGGATGTCTCTGTACATTGCCGCGTTCGTCTTTCCCTCGACTAATCTCCCAGTTCCTGCCGCTAAAAAACATCCTCACAGCGTGAGGCTGCCACCACCATGCTTCACTATAGGGAATGGTATTGGAGGTGCCTGGTTTCCTCCAGACATGATGCTTGCAATTCAGGCCAAAGAGTTCAATCTTTGTTTCATCAGACCAGAGAATTTTGTTTTTCATGGTATGACAGTCCTTCTGGTGCCTTTTGGCAAACTCCAGGCGAGCTATCATGTGTTTTTTACTGAGGAGTGGCTTCCGTCTGGCCACTCTACCATACAGGCCGGACTGGTGGAGTGCTGCAGAGATGGTGTATCTCCTCTCTCCACAGAGAAGCGTTGGCGCTCTGTCAGAGTGGCCATCGGATTCTTGGTCACCTCCCTGACTAAGGCTCTTCTCCCCCGATCGCTCAGTTTGGCCAGGCGGCCCACTCTAGGAAGAGTCCTGGTGGTTCCAAACCTCTTCATTTACAGATGATGGAGGCCACTGCTCATTGGGAACTTAAATGCTACAAAAATTTTACGGTAACCTTCCCAAAATCTGTGCCTCAATACAATCCTGTCTCTGAGGTCTAAAGACAATTGCTTGGTTTGTGCTCTGACATGCGCTGTTAACTGGTGGGACCTTTATATAGACAGGTGTGTGCCTTTCCAAATCATGTCAAATTAACTGAATTTACCACAGGTGGACTCCAATCAAGTTGTGGAAACATCTGAAGGATGATCAGTGGAAACAGGATGCACCTGATCTCAATTTTGAGTGTCATGACAAAGGCTGTGAATACTTATATACATGTGTGTTTTATTAATTTTTTTTATAAACGTGCAAAGATGTCAAACTTCTTTCATGTTGTCGTAATGGGGTGGTGGTTGTAGAATTTTGAGGGATATAATGAATTTAATCCTTTTGGAATAAGGCTGTAACATAACATAACAATGTGGATAAAGTAAAGCACTGTGAATACTTTCCGGGTGCACTGTATGTAAATACCTAACCTGCAAAAATATTTGTAGGTTTGTTCAGCTGCTCTTGTAATTCACACACCTGATACCATTCAATGACCACAACTTTGGAGTTCCTGCTTCACAAGACTAGAGGCAGATACTACTCCACCGATGAGGTTCTCCTTGTCCTCACTCATCCAGGAATCATCAGTGTTGCATGCTTACATTAGTCCAGCTTGCCACAATATACGTATACATATCTCATTCCCGATGGACAACTGGAGAAGCTGTGGTAGTTGCTACTACTACAGTGATAGCTGCGATCTTCAGGGTCCTGCGAGGGTTCTGTGTAAGCAGTTTACCTTTTTACCCGGACCTTAAGGTGTCACCCTCTTGACACTGCTGCCATTCATAGAATGTTTTGGATTTTTTTTTTTTATCCATGACTACAAGGAATTCTCTGATTGGACAAGGTGGAGGGGAGGTAGACCAATGTAAGTATGTAGTACAGATCATTCCAAATGTTCTGAAACGTTGACATGGAAGCAATATAGGCAGATTGACCTACAATCCTGACACTTCTCTTTTAGCCTGTTTCCTGGTTAATAGGTGGTTGTGGGAATTTTTTGCTTGGTTTGGATAAAGTGATGATGGTTTTGAACATCAATGGGGTTTTAAATGCTGTGTAGTTTTGGGTTTTTTTTTTTTTTAAGTTCAGTTTTGCCAGACCCCAAGAAAAGTTGTTTTGCGTGCTCCCTGTGTCCTAGATTTGGGATGGGGTTCATTTCCGTTCCTGTTCTGTATGACAGCCATCCAATAGGCAAAAAATGTGGACACAAAAGGATAATAAAAGGTTCCCCACACTATCCAAAAAGGGAGGAAAATAATGATTTGAGCGGAGCTGGACTTTAAAATGTTCTAGGTAATTATGCTAATAGTGTACATGTATTTGTGTTTTTTAGTTTTTTTTTTTTTTTTTGCAGTGTTCTGTCCTCCAATAGCGCCCCCCCCCCCCCCCCCCCCGTGTAGAAACGTACACGTAGTACATTGTCCCGTGTTCATACATGCTTTGTTAGCCTAGTTATAAGGTCAGACAGGGCAACCCTACACCCAACCCTGACACTCACCCACTTAATAAGTGGGGCATGTTTCTGCAGCAAGAGGAGCAGGAGGCTGATGTGCTTCCCCCCCCTCCGCAATCCTTTTGCTGTTCTCGGGCAAGTGCTTGGAGACAAGACAAGTGTCCATTATCATGAATCCATCTCCTTGATAGCTATGTTGGAGGTGGGGGGGGGGGTGCCCTGTCTGACCTTGTAGCTAGGCTTACAAAGCACATAGGAACATGGGATAGAGTATTACATGTACATTGTCCCCTGGGGGACAGAACACTGAAAATGTAGTGGTGAGAGTTTATAAATTACTATGCTATATATTTGCCAGAAGTTCTGCTGTAAATGTAATTGTCACATAGGACCCAGTTTTATGAAACAAGTTAAGTTTCATCTTTTGTTTTCTGTTCATAAACTAGAGAATCTGGTTGCTATCAGTAACAGTTTTTCCTTCAAAGAAAAGTTTCTTTAATGGATTCTATACGTCCTTTTTTTTTGTTTTTGTCTTTTTTTTTTATGCTCATTTTCTGTTCTTCTGTCTCCCTTTTCACAATCTTAAAGCAAGCCTAGCCCTGCTGCACACACAGTGACCACACACTCTGTCACCTCCAGCATCTCTAGCCCTACTGTAACTAAGAGTACTGTGCAACGTATCAGGTACTACAGGGGAGCATCTTGCATGTGGAAACAGAGTAGCCATGCAGTGCAGCAGATGCCTCATTAATAAGTAACACCTTTTCTAATACCACCTGTTGCGGTCATTTTTATACTAACCCTTTGTCTATGGCAGATGCATGGTATTAAATTTAATGTGGCACTATTAACTCCTAATAGGTTGCTTGTTCATTTCAGCACATTGACATTTCTGCCTTCTGTGTCACCTTACTGTGAAAATGAGAAGGGTGACTACAATTTATAGTGCCATTCTTATTCCCCAAAGATTACTGATGCAGGTGAACTGTGGTACATTTTTATTGGCCAGTGAATTAATAAGAAATTACAGTGTGATGTTGTGTGGCCCCTTAGGACTCATTTACACTATAAAGGGAATTTACCAAAACTGGAGCAGCCAGAATCTGGGGCAAAGAATCTGATTCTATCTTTAGCTTATTTGGTTAAAGGAGAAGTACAGCCACTGGAAGGAAGACAGGAAAGATCCCTGGTGCCGCACATCCACGGAGTCCTATGGTAGTATGAGAGCGACAACCTCAGCCTGGGCTCCCGCCAGGCCATGCCCCAATGTGTTCCACTCTGCCCCCTGGAGCTTCGTCAAAGTAATCCCACTTGCAAATTTTTTGTTTCCTCTGCTGCTTGGGGTCATCAATAGATTTTACTTATAAGGTGAAATCCCAATTGTAGTTTTCTAGGGTGATGAAAAACACCTGTGCTAACTTCTTACAGTGAAATTTGCAGTGCTCATGCTTAATTGGAAGCACTAGCGCTGGCTTAGGGGTAAATGGGACTAATGCAGAGCGATTCATCCTCTCGCACATATGGGAGCTGTCCTTTGCTGCTTGTGCCTTGGATTTGTGCTGGAGGTGATTGTAAGCAACACTCAACAGTAGGGATGAACCAAACACCCCCCCAGTTCAATTCACTCCAGGACATGCGAACAGGCAAAAAATTTGGAAGAACACCGTTGAAGTCTAGGGGACACGAACATGAAAAATCAAGTGCTCATTTTAAAGGCTTTTATGCATGTTGTTGTCATAGTGTTTGGGGACCTGGGTCCTGCACCAGGGGACATGTATCAATGCATTTTTTTTTGTTTGTTTTTTTAATGCTTTAAGTGAAACAATAAAAATGAAATATTCCTTTAAATATTGTGCCTGGGGGGTGTCTATAGTATGCCTGTAAAGTGGCGCATTTATCCCGTGTTTAGAACATTACCACAGCAAAATTACATTTCTAAAGGAAAAATTGACATTCAAAACTGATCGCGGCTGTAATGAATTGTCGGGTCTCGGCTATATAGATAAAACTCATTGAAAAAAAGAGCATAAGTCCCCCCCCCTCCATTATGAATATTAAGGGAAACCCCGAACCTAAATAAAAAAAAATTTATTGTGTGGGGCTCCCCCTAAAATCCATACCAGGACCTTCAGATCTGATATGGAAATTAAGGGGAACCCTGCGCTAAATTAAAAAAAAAATGGTGTAGGGCCCCCGCCCCAAAATCCATACCAGACCCTTATCCGAGCACGCAACCTGGCAGGCCGCAGAAAAAGGGGGGTGGGGGCGAGACAGCGTACCAGGCCATATGCCCATGGGGAGGGTGCGTCGCGGTCTGACCCCAAAGCACCCTTGATGAGGCCCTTGTGTTTGGGGGGGAGACAAGGGCCTCATCCCCACAACCCTTGCCCGGTGGTTGTGGGGGTATGTGGGGTCTTATCAGAATCTGGAAGCCCACTTTAACAAGGGGACCCCCAGATCCCAGCCCCCCCCCTGTGAATTGGTAATGAGATACATTGTACCCCTAACATTTCACAAAAAAGTGTCAAAAATGGTAAGTCCAGACCGCTTGGGACAAGTCCTTTATAAAAAAAAATAATAATAATAAATTCACGCCACCCAACGGACCGAAAAAACAAAACAAAAACTCAACCGTTCCGCCTCCATGGGAGGCTCCCGTCGACTAACTCTTCTTCTCTGACAGTTTTTATAGCTGTGGGCAGGGCCACCTGGTGATTTAAACGGGTGACCCCGCCCCCTTCTGACGCCACAGGGGCTGTATTAAATATTTTACTATCCACCATTCTATTCATTTTGTTACCATGAGCTTTGTATAAAGTCCCAACATTTTTGTTGCATCTTTGCTGCTTTTCCTGCTGCATTTTTGCTCCTTTTCCTCATAGTGATGGGGATGGAGGCCCATGACCATACCCAGCCATCGCATCATTCAAAGTCCCACATTCCTCAATTCCCCCCTTTTAATGACACACTGCAGAGTGCATGGACATCATGGGAAATGTAGTTCCAAAACATCTGGGGTGCCAAGGTTCGCCATCACTGTCCTAGGGTAACCCCCTCTACCCCACAGAAGACTATTCATAATGCCACCAAATACGACAGTGGTAAGCATCCAGCAACCAACTGAACATAGACCTTAATGAAGAGAGAAAATAAAGCCGCGTACACACGGTCGGACTTTTCATCTACAAAAGTCCGACAGCCTGTCCGACAGACTTTCGGCGGACTTGCGGCAGACTTTCTAACGAACAGACTTGCGGCAGACTTTCTAACGAACAGACTTGCCTACACACGACCACACAAAAGTCCGACGGATTCGTACGTAATGACGTACACCGGACTAAAATAAGGAAGTTGATAGCCAGTAGCCAATAGCTGCCCTAGCGTGGGTTTTTGTCCGTAGGACTAGCATACAGACGAGCGGACTTCGGGGTCCGTCGTAGTTACGACGTAAAGATTTGAAGCATGTTTCAAATCTAAAGTACGTCGGATTTGAGGCTAAAAAAGTACGTTGAAAGTCCGGAGAAGCCCACACACGATCGGATTACCAGCCAGCTTTAGTCCGTCAGCGTCCGTTGGACTTTTGTAGCTGAAAAGTCCGACCGTGTGTACACGGCATAAGTCATAGCCGTTTGGCTACTAGGGATTGGCGAACGGTTTGGCCTGAGCATAAGTTCGGGCCGAACTTTGGTTGTTAGGATGTTCTGCGAACACCGAACAATATGCGGTGTTCGAGGCAAATTTGAAAGCCGCCGCAACACCGTTAAAGTCTATGGGACATTAACATGAAAAATCAAAAGTGTTCATTTTTAAAGGCTTATATGCAAGTTATTGTCATAAAAAGTGTTTGGGGTCCCGGGTCCTGCACCAGGGGACATGTATCAATGCAAAAAAAAGTTTTAAAAACTGATGTTTTTTCGGGAGCAGTGATTTTAATAATGCTTAAAGTGAAACAATAAAAGTGAATTATTCCTTTAAATTTCGTACTTGGGGGGGGGGGGGGGGGGTCTCTAGTATGCCTGTGAAGTGGCACTTTTTTTTTTTGCATTGATATATGTCCCCTGGGGCAGGACCCGGATCCTCAAACACTTTTTATAACAATAACTTGCATATTAACCCTTAAAATTAGCACTTTTGATTTTTCAAGTTCGTGTCCCATAGACTTTAACAGTGTTCGTGTGTTCGAACAAATTTTTTGCCTGTTCGCATGTTCTGCTGCAAACCGAACCGGGGGTTGTTCGGCTCATCCCTCTTGGCTACATTTACCATCTATTTGAGGAATGGAAAACTTTATGAAACGACAAATTGCTTGCATTTCCTCTTCCATCTTGTTTTCTTATGAACATTTTAGTATTGTTTTCAAGGTCATTTTATTCTCATTTCCCTTGGGAATGATGGTCATGGGTTTTGTCCTGGATTTCTTGACTATGGAAATGACAGAAGATGAATAGTTATTGGCAGCAAAGCTTACTTATGTTATGCATGTTTCATTGATTAGCCCAATACATGTTTTGGGGTGTGAAATATATATAGTGTGAGGTCCTGAATTGCAGGATGGTTAAAGACCTGTCCTGTGATTTAATATGTGGGTTGCCATTGTTGGCTAATGGTAGCCTACATATCCGCTCTCAGTTCTGGTTTCTGTTAAAGCATGATTTTCTTAACCTTTCAACACCTATTCCCAGGTTAACATATGCCTGTGTAATTTTAAAATTGCCCCAAAATAACAAAATGTAATCCTATTCACAATATTCTGCTAAAAACTGTTAGTTAGAATGGAATTTTCTGGTGATAGGCGCTTGACCACTGCATGGGGCACCATAGTGAAGGGATCTTCCTCTAAAGCCTTTCATGTGTGCTATGATTTCTATATTGTGCATGCAGCAGCTCCTAAAGGTGAAACCTGGTATTGCACCAAAGGCATTTAGATTAATAACTCTGTACAAGTAATATGATACAACAGAAGTCTCATAAATACGGTATTATTATTATTATACAGGATTTATATAGCGCCAACAGTTTGCGCAGCGCTTTGCATAAACAGAGCCCTGCAAGAGTTGGAGCAATGCAGGGGCAGAGGTTCAGGGAACAATGGGGCTCAATGTTACCATAAAAACAGGGAATACAATTTCAAATAAAACAGTTTGAGCACATAACTTTGATCTTAATTTCTTTTTATTATGTTTGCTACTACTATACCAGTGTTGCCATTCTCATGTGTATTATACCAAGATAAATAGACTTGGCATGATGGCAATATGTTACTTGGTCCAATTGGGGTGTAGCATAATGCTCCTTGTTTTTGCTAGTGGTTGTGGGACATAGGAGCTGAAATCCTTCTTTTTAAAGAGAGGGATATTTTTTTTTTTCTTCAAACTTATAGTTTTTGTTAACGTTCAGCCAGACTCATTGCAGTGTTGACTCTACTAGAGGGAGACTTCAGAAAAATGTTTAAAATCTTGCAGTAAAAATACAAAATATGCAATGAATAATAAATCCTACTCAGTAAAAATACTGAAGTCTCCCTTGAAATAATTTTGTATTTAGTCTCCTTCTAGCCACTTATGATGACACCTATGATTTATGCTATGGTATGTTTTTCTGTAACAAAGTATCAATACATTTACACAAAGTAGGTTTTTTTTAATATATTTGGTAGTTGCATATAGTAATGTACTTTTTTTAAGGGTAATAAACCAGAAATAACTTTGAGGTAAATTAAGTCCAGTAAATGATTTTTGCGTGCAGAGGGATATATGCATGTTGACATTTTGATGGGTTTTGATGATTGGTCCTGCATGCTTGTGTGTGTAAATGCATGAGGTTTATGATATTGAAACACAGCTGTGTGCTCATGTCGTTCTATGTTCTCCTCCTCTACACTGTCCTGTGTGCTGTAGTTTGCAGGCTTCAGCGCACCAGAAAGCCATTTCCAAGATGGAGACAGAAGTGATTAAAGAAACCAAGGTGGAGCAGGAGGAACCAGAAGAGCCAGACTCTTCCTCACTGTCCCTAGCAGAGAAGATGGCTTTGTTTAACAAACTTTCACAACCAGTCACAAAGGAAGTGACCACCAGAAGCAGACTGGATATCAGGCAGCGGAGGATGAACGCACGATACCAGACTCAGCCCGTAACTCTGGTTGAGGTTGAACAGGTATCTTGTTTTGATTTTATCCTTTTTTTTTTTTTTTCTTTTTTTTCTGTTAGGTTTTATATATTTGCTACCCTGTGTGTCTAGGGAGAGGTGAAATTTACATTGCAGCCAGAATATTATTTCGTTTTGGATAGCTAGGATGTGGTTTTGAACCTCTATCATTCTTCACTTCCTGTCCCAGTGATCACAAAGGAAGTGAGGAGAAAGTCCCTTGATAGACATAGCAAAAAAGCTGACATTTGTTCTAGCCATTCTTTATGCTATCCAAAACTAGGTTTTGGCTGGATTCCCACGTGGCAATGTAGAATATATCTGCTTGTAATTGTGATGTTTATCAGCCTTTACATCAAAGGGCAGGAATTGACCTGCTGAGATATTGAGCAGAGGGAGGAAGGGCCTCATTGGCAAGTCTGTGGCCAGTGCATGGACAGTTTTTTACAGGCGATTTTTGAAGTGCAGACTTAAAGAAGAATTCCAGGCATCACATGTTTTTACTTAGTTGCTTTGGTCCAGCTTGGAGCAATGTAACCATGTAAATACGGCAACTGGCAGATGCCCCTGAAAGTTGGAAATCATTGAAGTAGACACCACTGCTCCAGTCATCTCCACTTGCTTCTGCATTCCATGCTGATCTGCTGGCCTGCTGCATTCTTATCACAAGAGGTTGTTGCTTGGTACGAACACTTTGCATTTTCTGAATGATTCCAAAGAGTTAACTGATTGGATGAGGTTAAGCATTATGTTACAGCCCCGTCTCTCCACCTTGTCAAATCCAGTGAAATTTAGAATTCATCGGCAGGTGCAGTTGACCACCTTCTGACCCAGAGGTCTGTTACATTTTTAAAGTTTTGGATAGCGTGTGGAGAAGTTAATACCTCCTGTCAGGGTTTTTTTTTTTTTTTTTTTTTTTTATATTTTATTATCTGCATTTATTCTGGGGAGAGTTAGCAATTTTTTATTTGTCCCCCGATGGTCGTTGTCGCCAAAATAGAAGATAATGGGAAATTTTACAGTTGTCACCAGAACAGGAGGGGAGGGGAAATCTGATGGGGACACCTGTTCTGGTGAAAACAGTCCAAGTCTATTATTCTCCTCACTTTGTAGAGATTTCCTTTCCCTTTATGCAAGACCGGAACTGAAAGTAGATCTCCCCAACATGACATGGGTAGCAAAGTATGAACCGACAGACCGAACTACTCTATCCAAAACTGAAAAAAAGTTTTGGCTGTATATACACTTTAATCGAACTGCGTAGACTCAACACATTTCCAATACATTTGTGTAGATGGGAATAGAACTGGAAAAGTTAGATTATAATCAAACCATTATAACAGTCATAATGGATTGTAACTGTAGATGTTGGCACTTATGTGGTGTTGAATAATTAAAAGAAAATGGGAAAAAATCTTTCAAAAGAAGGTAGTGGAAATGTTTGACTATTTACCCTGTAAATCACATTTCCTCTTCTGTACTGAAGCCAGAATGACTGCGCGTAACCTGGCGTTATGGTAGGTCAAGGCTTTCGTGACAGGTTTCCTTTAAATTGAAGCATAAGCTTCTGTTACCCCACCCAAAATCTCTCTACAGACATCCGACTGGCCCCTAAGGCTGACGAATGTACCTTGACTCAGGTGCTGAATCTGAGTAGATCCTGTTTTTTTTTTTTTTCACACAGCTGGGTGTTTGCCATCCTGTTTGCTTCAGGGCCTTTTTGATTCCCATTGTTGGGACTTCTGCTCTCCATTGTTCATAGTTGACAGTGATGCCACCAGGGCTGACTTACTAAAGTGGGGGCTGAGTGAGCAAAGTGTTGGTGAAGAAGGTTAAAATGTGTTCGCTCTGAATACTTGCTACCCTGTTTCGCCGAAAATAAGCCCTACCCTGAAAAAGACATAACGTGATTATCGGGGAGGGATGCAATATAAGCCCTACCCCGAAAATAAGCCCTAGTAAAGTTAATTTAAAAAAATTGAATCCACTTTGTAAAACGACCACACTGGAATAAGGTGCAGTGTGTTCCCCCTGCAACTATCATGCAAAATACCCCATCCACAGCCGCCTCTCCTCCTGGCTGACGTCTGCAGCCCCTCCATCTTCAGTGCTTGGAGCGGGCTGAAGTCAGCGGGGATCTCGGCTGTTCCCTCTTCTCCTCTCCTCCCTGGTGATGTCTGTGGCCCCCTCACTCTGCAGTGCTCAGAGCAGGCTGCTGTCAGTGGGTATCTCGGATTGGAGAAAAAGAGCTCAGGCAGGTCACATGAGTGGTATGCAAAGCAAATGCAGCGCTGATACTCAGTGATCAATAAAGTAAGTGATATAAAAATTTGGTGAAAATAGAAAACTAAAGCAAAATCCCAAAATTGCATTGGAGAAACAAAGTGAAAAAAAAAAAAACTAAAGTCCCAATGGGATTAAAGGGGTTGTAGGTAAAAGTTTTTTCACCTTAATGCATTCTATGCATTAAGGTGAAAAAACATCTGACAATACCAGCCCCCCCCCCCCATTTACCTGACCCCTGACCCCCTTGAAAGTCCCACGCTCGCCCCCGACATCCCCTTCGCCGCTCAGCCTGGCCGTTGATTGGTTACAGTGGATGGATTGAAAGCAGCGCAACCATTGGCTCGCGCTGCTGTCAATCACACCCAATGACGCTGCACACTGGGGGGCGGGGCCGCGTGATACAGTGAGTGGCTATGGCTGCCGGCAGTATCACAGGAGCGTGCCTGCAAGCACTCAACACCATACGAGGGAGCTTGCATGAAAGTGTTGAGTCCTTGTGGGGGGGGGGGGGGGAGCCGAGACAGGGACCCCGGAAGACCAGGTTCGAGGCCACTCTGTGCAAAACGAGCTGCACAGTGGAGGTAAGTATAACATGTTTGTTTTTTTTTAAAAAAAAATTATCTTTAGTGATCCTTTAAAGTTCATATATTGAACAATGAACGCCCTTCCAGATAAAGGTGATAGTCTGCAATGAGAAAATCCTTCATATAAGTGCTTCCAGCTCCACATCCGGGTGAGACAATAATCTGCTTACCAGAAAGCCATGATTACTAATCAGTGATCTCACCAAACATAGGGAATGATCTGGTCTCCCCAAGACCATTAAAAGGCTGCCTGGAACTATAGCTGGTGCTGCTGATACTCAAAAAGCATAAGAGAAAAGCTCCCATAGCATAATACTGTATAGAAGGGTTTAATAAAGCAAAAAGATTTGCGCTTACAAAGTAGAAGCTGTTTGAAAGCGGTACAATGCTTGTAGGCTAAAAACGGGACCACAGCGTCTCCAAAAACTTCTGCTCACTTCCTGTGTAGTTCGCCCATCCACCTCATCACTAGCGGACATCAGCTGAGGAATGGCACCTCTGGGCACTCATGTGAGTGCCCAGGGGTGCTGTAAAAAGGTACTTGTCATAAAACAGCCACAAAGGGAGACACGCTGCACCCTATGCCAGCACAATCCTCCCATAAAACGGACTACAAAAATCCTATAAGCACTTTAACCAAGATGTTTTTTGGGATTAAAATGTCAAAATACTAATAAGACGTCCCCTGAAAATATGCCCTAGTGTCTTTTTGTAGTCAAAATGAATATAAGACCCCGGTCTTCTTTTTGGGGAAACACGGTAGCAAAGCTAAAAAAATGTATATTTTTTTCACATGTGATTTGGTATTAAAAGTGAACACTTTAGCTTATTTACTATGATTTACTTAGCAAGATGAACATACACTTTGCTAGGAGAAACAGACTAATCTGTTGGTAAATAAATTCTCCTGTGTCAAGTGTGCAAATTCAAAAACCTCTATTAAACTGCAGAAAGCGGACCATTCAACATCTAAAAGGGCTCTCTTCTAATACTCTGGTAATTCCCTTCAGCTTGTTTTCAGGACAGATATTCATAGGTATATAAGAATACATTGTACAAATTTGGGAATGTTTCATATGTTTGCTCTTCTTCCTTCCCCGGTTAAGGATTGATTACCTCCTACAATATAAAAAGTGAAACTATTTCAATGCAACATAGCTGGAGTGACATTTCAGATTTGGATGCCTCACAGGTGGCTTATAGTGATCTAGTGAAAATGTCAAACTTAATTCTCTAATATTCTGCCTATTCCTTGCCTTTTTCTGTTAATCTTGATCTGTATCCTTGCATTTGTTTGGTGCTCATTTGTGGCCAGTGCCGAGGCATTGGGGCTTCTGCCAAAGGATATTGGGTAACTTGTCACTCTGAGGTAAAATTCATGTCAGCAGCTCCACCAGGAAGGTTGATTGGCATCAGTTCCCCAAGAGCCTCTTCACCAGAGACCTTATGACTTCACATTGATCATTTGACCTAATACCATACTGATTACCTTTTTGTCTCTCAAAAGGTGAGATTTTTCATTAATGTTTGAAAGACCTGAATCGATACATATTTGTTTGCATCGTGACGGTTTTGTATTCAAATCCATAGAAAGACTCTAGATTTGGATTGGACAATCTTTAACACTGGTTCTGTAAAACTTTCCACTCCATGAAAAGAATGTCTTTGGAGAGTTGACCACATAGCTGGGATGGAAGAATTGATCTATAGCTCACAGGACGGTCTTTACGTTTATAAAAACATTGGCATGCTGGACTCCTTTTCAAACAACGCCCACATACCAGACTCTCAATATTGATATGGGGTGATGAGGACTCTCTACACCCCAGGATCTGTTTGAGAACCTGATAGAGGCATAGCTGACCCACGCTAGACAACCTTCTCTAATTCTCATTGGTTAGGGCAATGTCATGTAGGAGACCCTGCTAGTTACGGGGACATAAGGATTAGAAGCAGGCAATCTGTGGTCCCTGGGCACTGTGCCCACAATGTTTCTGAGACCTACCTCCCTAGTGGGGTATTTCTCTGACAAGACTAGGCTTCTCACTGCTGACCTTTTTTTGTATAGTTGGTTTTATATTCTGTTTTCTGTCTCATGTTTTTTTTAATGAGACAACTGTATACTTGCTGAATTCTGTTTGGTTTTTTATTGTAAACACTTTTTTGGCTTGATTGTACCTTTTCAATTGTGAAGTCTCAATAATGCTATTGTCGCATGAAATACAAAACTTGAAGCAGGTCGGATAGAGGTTAAATGTATCAGTCAATGAATTCTGAATGATTTTAGACACATACCCAAACTGTTGCCATCAACATGAGCCCTAATAATGTAGTGTAGGCTAGATTTGGTACATGTAGTGCTTGTCCCACATTTCTAAGTGTTTTTATAACAAGACCTATGAAATGGCGGATTGATCGCTGCAGCTTGGTTGGGAGAACTTTCCTGAGACAAACAGCAAGAGAAATGCAGAAGGGGAGGGGGAGATCAGTCTCTTCATTCCTCTTGCCGTCTCCTTCGTAGTTGTCAGATCAGTCGCTGCAAGAGAAGAGGTGGTCAGGTTTGGACCTAATAGCTAGGACCCTTTCACACTGAGTTTTTCAAGCGCTTTTGCATCAAAAAAGTGACTGAAAAGCTCAAGAAAATTGCTTCCCTTTAAATAGTATGGCAGTATCTTTGGAGCATGTTTGAGGAGCTAAAAAAAAAAAAAAAAATGCACCTTCCCATTGAAAGCAATTGAAAACGTGTGTTTTGATGCTATTTTTGTGTCCCATGTCTTGTCCCATGTCAAACTGCACCGCAAAATCACGTTTTTGCCCGAATCAGTGTGAAAGTGCCCCTAGCGTTAGCACGTGTCCCATAGGGAAGAGATCTGTTTTTTTTTTTTTTGTTTTTTTTGTTTTTTTTTTTTAAATGGATCATCTTTAAAGGGTAACTCCACTTTAATGGAAAAAAAATCAAAAAATAATATAGCATATACAATTGCTACACAAGTCATATTGTAAATGAATGTTATTAAAAATGACGTTTCATTTTTTAAATTTGTAGGGCTGTAATTTTCTGTGCAATGTAGTGTAGCAAACTGTATGTGTTCTGTACACAGATGGTGTCAAAGTCAGACTTTGGGCATCCCCTGCAACAAAAATTATTATTTTTTTGATGAAGATCCTCCCAAAGGGAAATCACATCTAAAGGGATGAATTTCCCACCACTTTCCTCATTTGAACCCTGCAACTGCAGCAGCTGATTGAATATAAATGCATTCATATTAGATACACTCAGCACATGGACACAAACAGCTGTTCCTTCAGAAAAACAAAGTAGGAATCTGCAAAGTTTGTTAAAATCTTTGCAATGTACATGGCTCACCCAGAGCGGAGTTTTTTTCCTCCACAAAAGTGGAGTTACTCTTTAAAGTAACTTTTTGTTTCTTTTTCACCATAATGGCCAGTTCACAGTTTGCATTTGACCAAAATCCCAAAGACACCTCTGGGATCATTTAGAATTCATTGACAGGTGCATTTGCCTTACAGTTGACCTCCTGACCTGCATTTGAACACCTCCCAAGCTGCATCAAACTGCTTCAAGCTGCTTTTACATTCCCATTGAATTGTTTAACCACTTGCCGACCGGCGCACGCAGGTATATGTCGGCACAATGGCAGCTGTGGGCAAATGGGCGTACCTGTACGTCCCCTTTAATTTGTAGGCTAGTGGGCGCGCGCCTGCCGCGTACTGCGTGCACGCGGGTTCCGTGGACTCTAAGTTTGCTGGTGTCCCATGATCGTGTCACGTGCATTATAAATGACAATGGTCCCAAAATAGTGTCAAGTGTCCGATGTGTCCGCCGCAATATCGCAGTCATGCTAAAAATCGCATATTGCCGCCATTACTAATAAAAGAAAAATGAATAATAAAAATGCCATAAATCTATCGCCTATTTATAGTCATAGATTGGCTTCTACCATCTTTTAGGGAGTCTAGTAGTTCGATCTCCATCAAGCTCCTAACATTGCTCATCCTACCCTGACAAAGTCTAACTTTTGCGCATACCGATCGATATACACTTATTGCGTGTGGTTTTTTTTTTACCAGCAATATGTAGAACAATACATATCAGCCTACACTGAGGACATTATTTTTTAATATTTTTTGGGGATATTTATTGTAGCAAAAAGTAAAAATATTGCTTTTTTTTTCAAAATGAATGCATTTTTTTGTTTTTATAGCGCAAAAAATAAAAACCACAGAGATTATCAAATACTAGCAAAAGAAAGCTCTATTTGTGGGGAAAAAAAGACGTCAATTTTGTTTTGGTGTAACGTACGGCTGCGCAATTGTCAGTTAAAGCGACAAAGTGCTCTGGTCAGGAAGGGGGGTAAATACTTCCGGGGCTGAAGTGGTTAAGAGGAGATACAGTTTTGAGCCAAGAAAAGCTGGTCTGAACATGTCCTTTGTCTGCTTTAATTCTCTCCGATAGTGATATTCCTTGGCTTGATATCCACTCTCCGCCTACCACCCTTGCTACATTCATTAAGGTGTGATCTTATTTTCACTGTTACACTCATTTTATGTTACAGCGAATGCAAAAGGAGAGCTGAGACTTTGTCAGGGTAGGATGAGCAATGTTAGGAGCTTGATGGAGATCGAACTACTAGACTCCCTAAAAGATGGTAGAAGCCAATCTATGACTATTCAATTAAATGGTGTACTGACAGTTTAAAAGCTGCATTAGAAACAAGTGGCATCTACAGAATGTACAGCTATATATTTTTATTGCCTAATTTATGTGGCAGCTTGTATTTTATGTCATTTCTCTTTAAATGTAGTAAATGAAAATCTTCTGGCCTAACATAAATGGGGAAACTGGATTCTCCAACTAACATGTGTTTCTGGTTTGTTGGTTGTTTGTGCAGTTTAAGAACGGAGGTGAAAAGATCGCTCCATTGTCTCAGACCGTTGTAACATCTGTGGCTACTCTGACGTCTCGGTCTTCTCCTGTCTATCCCGGGGATATGAATGTCACAAAGTCATCCAATTATGATGAGAGAATATCAAGTATCTCCAGCGCTTCCACTCTGTTTCACACTTCAATGGAGACAGCAAATACTACAGAGAGGAGCTCACTGCTTTCAGAGTCCTGGAGCTCTCCACTCATTGATAAACTCAGAGAGCCTGAACCAAGGAAGCAGCCACTGTTGGAGAGCAGAACACTGGCCACAGAGGAGAGCAGTCTGAGAGAGGAACTCGTCCATCCCGTACTGGATGTGTCAAAGGAGAAGGAATCCGCCAGCGAGCAGAAGAGGCTCGGGCATGTTATCTCAAGTAAGAGCACAGTGGAATTGCTCAACCCACAGACACTGTTACAACCTGCTGTGCTGCAAGAGCTGCCAATAGCTGAAAGCTCCCCGCAGGTAGAGGTGGATGACATGAAGCCGGAGAGGAGCAATCTGCACTCAGAAACCAATGCATGGAGCATGAAAGGTACCACTGGTAAGACATTTTTACGTTTCTGGTTTATAAACTGGTGTAGATTTGTATCGGAGGGTACATTCATTCATTCATTCAGTAGCCAGTTGAGCTTAACAGATAAGAATTCTATATTATACAGCATTCACATTTCACTCGTCCCCAGCTGGAGGTTCACTCCTTTTCTTTGTCTCTCTGCCAGCAGTGGACAAGCAGCTTGAGAATATCAGATTATGGTCATTCTGGGACCTGTGTCCCCTCTTTTTTGCTGAAATGTTCTACAGCTGCAAAGCAGCATATAGACCCTCATACACACCAGTAATTTATTAGTAGCACTGACTTGTCATGCCGCCTGAGGAATTAGGTGATATAGGATAAAAGTGGTCAAAGAGAACCTTCTTCTCCTATATCACCTGACTTCTGATCGACAAGTGAGGGGAAATTGATATTTATTAAAACTGTATCCAGAAGTAAGGGAGAATCTTCCAATGAGCACACCTGTTCTGGTGAAGACTGAGAGCATATCGCCTTATTTTCCTGTCTTTAGCAGAATGTTTCTGGAAATCTTGATGGGACACAAAGTTTAAGCTTTACCTTGTTTTTTTGTTTTTTTTTTTCTTATTTGCTGTTAACGCTTAGAGCCCATTTACACTTTTGTGTTGCAATATAAAGCTAAAATGCGTGGCAGAGTTCTATGCACATTGTGATGTCATTAATTGTGAACGGCACCCCAACATATTGTACATTAAAGGGCCCCACAATGCATATACCAATACATTGTGGTGCACTGCATTTATCACATAGGTTCACGCATCATGGATGTTTTCTTTATCAGTTTTGGAGCGTTGGTAGCCCATTCATAATAAATTATCTGCCTTAATTCAAAGAACATGTCATAATGCAAAATAATATGTTAAAAAAAATAAATAAAAAAATAACACCAGTAAAAATTAGGCTTGCTCTTTTATGCCTAATCCGATACCTGGGCAGTCATGGGATGATCGGTGTGGTGATGGGGGCCGTTGCAAGCATCGATCTCCTTTGTATAGCTTTCAATAAAGTAGCTGACAGCCGCTTCTCCTCCTCCCCCCTCCCGCGGCTTTCAGCTGCTTTATTGAAATCTATACAGGGAGATAGGTGCTTGTAACTGCCCCCAATGCTGCACTGTTCACCCGCGTCCGATGTGTCTCCCTCTGTGTCTCCCTCTGTGTCCCCCTCTGCTCCCCTCCCAGAATGGAGAGCGGAGGAAGGAGCTGGTAAATCTGTCATTTACTGGCTCCTTCCTTTTCCGAATGCACAGAGTCTGTAATCTAGGACTCTGTCCATTCATAACTGAGCAGAGTAAACTGTGTTTACGCTGCTTCAGTTTATGAATGAACAGGAGCCTCTCTTTCCTGTGCATTCATCTTCAGTGTAGCTGAAGCTGCTGAGAAAGGCACTGGGGAATCTGAGTCCTCAGTCCCTTTCTCAGTCTCAAAGGGGAGATATCAGGGGTCTGGGATATCTCGCCAAAGCCCCCCCCCCAACAGGGGGTGATTAAAAAAATAAAAAAGATATTTAAAAGTAAAATTTTATAAGAATAATAAAAGATAAAAAAACTAACACTCCCCCCCCCCCCCCCAAAAAAAAAAGAAAGCATTGTAAAAAAAATAACAAACAAAAAAATTGTAAAATAAAATTGTAAAACTAATATAAAAATAAACCACTGACACAGTCCACGCCTCATCAGTGCTACTGTCACATGACATTTTAAAGTACCGGTGAGTACTTGAAAAAAGTATCAATGCTTTGTACAGTACTCTGTCTTATGAAAAAAAAAAAAAAAAAGTGGTATCGGTGCAGCCCATAGTAAAAATGAGAGCAACATTCCTAGCAATGTGCGGACTTGGCTCCTGTTCTAAAGACCTAACACAAGGCAGAGTAGGGAGGGCTTCCACTGCAACATGGGGCATCCACATGGAATTTTTTTTGTAACTGACCAGAGTTAGTGATTGTAAATGATCACCTTTTAAAATAACCCATTCAGTTTAAAATAGAAATGAAATAAATATATATATATATATATATATATATATATATATATATATATATATATATATATATATATATATATATATATATATATATATATATATATATATATATATATATATATATATATATATAATTTAAACAAAAATACCTTTCCCGCCCCCCTTCTTTTTTTTAAGTGATCACATTCCCTCTGTTCTCAGCTGCATAAGAGTTTGGGGGAGGAGAAGCAGCAGTACACTGAACTTCCCAGTGATTGGCTGTGCAGTGGGGGCGTGTCAGGACAAGTCTTGATCATTGGAGAAGAGCTTACTCCGTTCCCAGCATAGCTAGAGAACTGACCACAGTGTGTTCTCCCACCTAGTGTGGTCAGTTTTTTAATAGGAAAACAAGGGGGCTTGCAGGAACACCAGGGATTTCACACAAAGGAAACAATACAAAGAGAACTGGATAGTTTCTCATACAAGTACATGGTACAGTAGGCACATATCAGGAATATGAAATGTTGGGGTAACAAACGCTTTAAATATCGCTGTGCAATTTTTTTTTTTCAGACTGAATATGAGGTACTTGTCTGTTGGCTGTATGCTTTTTCTTAATATAAACATATTTTGAAAAAAAATAGGATTCTATTGCTAAATTCTTTAAAAAAAATAAATAAAATATATATATTTATTTATTTTACCTGGCTATATGCTAGAACAAGTATGTAAACTCGGAAAGCCTGATCTGCAAATATGTTTCTAAGGTTAGTTTCTCAGAAGTATTGACCTAATAGGGTTAGCTTAACAGCTGTTCATCAGTGGTTGCCTCCTTATTCTCATGACAAGCTTTAAAGAAACACGGAGTTGAGAGAAACTTTGCAAGCTGCCATTGCTGACCTTCCTGTAAAAATGCTAGGTTCTTGGTTGTAATGATCATCTAAAGGTAACACAGATCAGCATGACCGCTATCATTTTCAGAACACAAAAATGGCAGTCTGTGGGTTTTCTCTTGGCACAGGTCTCTTTAAAGACTTGGGACCCTAAGAATGAGCTCTCTGATTAAAAATGATGCTGACAATAAAAGGAGAAGTAAGTGTACCTTTTTATAGTGTCTTGATTATAAGTCAGAACCATCCATCCCCATGCTTCCCTCAGGAAAGGTTTCAGTTGAAGGCATTCCTGCAGGCAGACATCTGCTCAGACCATACAATCTCCACCACACACGGAGGTGTCAGATGAGGTAAAGCAAGGGTTGGATAATACAGAATTTCTCCTGCTATTATGACAACACTGAGTTTAAAATGCAGCAACAAAGCTGTTCAGCATTAGAACAATCTGTTGGAGTAGATGCAGCTTTTGGTTAAAACATCCATCAATATTGCAGCTGCTAGCTCAGGATGTGAGACCAAATTGCATTTGCTGTGTACTGTTTAATTCTGTCTTTTGTGTATCTTAGATATGCAATTAAACTGTATATCCAGCCAAAAGGTTTGCTTAGTTTAGGCTAGAGCATGGAAAGGTTTGAACCTGTCAGGTTTTTCCACTTTAAAGTGATATTAAAGGCAGATTTTTTTTTTTTTTTTTTTTGTTTTACTTGCCAAGCATAATACATACCTGCTCTGTGCAGTGGTTTTGCACAGAGCAGCCCTGATCCTCCCCTCCTTGGGTCTCCCGCCGATGCTCCTGGCCCCCCTTCTGCCTGGTGCCCCCATAGCACTCATTCCCGAGCCCCTGCTCTGTGTGTCCATTCACACACGGAAAGTGGGTCGGTCCTTCCCTGCCCCCGCACTCTCCTCATCCACTGGCCGTGATTGACAGTAGTGGGAGCCAATTGCTCCCCACTGCTGTCTCAGCCAATGAGGCGAAAGAGACCTGGGAGAGCCGTGGCTCTTGTGCGCATGGGGGGGCTAAGGTAAATATTTGGGGGGGTGCTGCACACAGGTTTTTACCTTCGTGCATAGAATACATGAAGGTAAAATAACTTTGGGCCTTTACAACCACTTGAACAATTTAAAACCCCTTTTAGCTTTTTTATTTCTGTGTGCGTCTCTGCAGGTCCATTCTTAAAGTGGATGAAAACCCGATTCATGAAATTTGAGCTGGGCACATATATCTGTAGTGTTTTCTTATCCCTCTTCAAAGCACTATGTCCCGTGGCTGTCTTCTGCATTCTTCTGTTATCAGGCTAATAACTTCTGACTTCTCCATTTACTGTGATAAAAGCAGCCTGAGTTTTGTGTTGGGGAGGATGCTATAAATTGATTAGCAGAGCCCTGAACTAATCAACGAACAGATCTGAAAGTCTCTACCTATGAGGAGAGGGGGTGTGTGGTTTCCTCCAATCAGCAATCTTGGCTGTATGCCCAAGCTTCACTGCAGTGTTAAACAGGAAGAGAAAATCTAACACTATCTGAACTTTCTAAAGCGTATATAAAGCTGAAGACAGCAGATATACAAGTAAAACTTGTATAGGGAGATTTCTTTCATTTTAGTGTATCATCTGAGGCTGTTCACTTCACTGGGTATATGTGAGGGGTTTACATCCACTTTAAGCCCCGTAAAACACAGGCCGAATGCTGGGTGACATCGGCCGGTTCAATAAAAATCTGGCCAACATTTAGTCGCGTGTCTATCAGCCGGTCAGACAGAAGCTGGCTAAACATGCTGGGAAAACCAGCAGCCGCTGGCTCCCGACTGGCGCTCTTAGCCAATGGCTGAGAGCGCTCATTGGCGTGTATTGACAGGGAGCCCATACCCGTTGGAACACAACAGCTCAGCAGGGGAGATTGCTATACTAACGTCGGATCATTAGTACAGCGGTTGCAACCGGAGCTGACCGTTTTTTTTGTTTTTTTTGTTCAACCCTCTGGGTTGAACAGAAAAAAGATGGGGGTTGATTTACTGAAAGCAAATCCACTTTGCACTACAAGTGCACTTGGAAGTGCAGTTGATGTAGATCTGAGTGGAAGATCTGAAATAAGGGGAAGCTCTGCTGATTTTATCATCTACTCATGTGCAAGCTAAAATGCTGCTTTTTATTTTCCTTGCATGTCCCCCTCAGATCTACAGCAACTGCACTTCCAAGTGCACTGGCAGTGCACTTGTAGTGCAAAGCGGATTTGGCTTTACCCTTAGTGTGTACCAGGCTTTACTGTCTGATAAAACTATTTCCTTCAGACAGTGAGGGGAAGTCTATGGCACCAGAGCCTTGGGTAGCAGTGAAAATTCCGCAAGGGTTCCAAATCTTCCCCACTTTTTCCAAAATGAAAAAAAAATGTTTTGGTTTGAAATAATTACACTACTTGAGTACTGGCATATTACACCCCCTTCCTGTCCAAGCCTTTTTCCAGTGCTGTGATAGTTTGTCCAACAATGAACTTTTTTTTTTTTTTTTTCTTTGTTGGTGGAATGGTGGAATTTAATAAACCAACTATTTGAAAAAGTACTCTGTTATAAACATAGCAAATAAAAATGCCAGAACAGTGCGGACACCCCAGAAATGCCCCCCCCTTTTTTTTTTTTTTTTTTTTTTTTAAATATAGACACCCCAAGGTGATCAAATTTTTTTTTCCCACGTTTGTTTAGAAATTAAGAACATTGAGACATTTCTCCATTGACTACCAGTCTGAGGACTTCTCTGGCAAGGGGGCATTAAAGAGAATTTTTACAGTCTGTTTCTTTTCTGGTCATTATATAAATTTATTTGAATACTCAAAGCCGTATTAAAACCCAAAATGTAATATATTGCAGCTTACTAATCATTAGATGTGGTGGATGCATTTGTTTTTTTTAGGATTTTCCCCTCTGTTTTCACCTGGTGATCTAACCAATAACACATCTCCTGTATTAGTCCCCAACACTGGATGAAGGAGCAACAGACACCTTTTGGACAGCAGCATTGTCAGTCTGGGGAGAGGAGAGTGATAGATGCACTAACAGATTTAGATTACTAGTAAACACCGACTAACATTTTATAAGCAGTTACAGCAGCAGGTATATTTCCTTTAAAATAATTGTAACTGTATCAGTGTTTAAATGTTTTTCAGCCCTCTAACTGCTATATCTGCAGGACAGCTTGTTCAGTTGAAATACAGACTTCCATACAATGGGAGGATGGAGATGGAGGAGTTATTGTGCAGATGGACAGAATAAGGGAGGTGAGGGGCTAATGTACAAGTCAGATAATAGACCGGATGGAGCTGACATATGCTGTAGAGGGCTGGGTGACAGTCTCTAGTGTTGGATGACACTGGTACTAGTTTACTTTCGGTATTGGCAGAGATCAGGAAGCTTTCTTTCCTCTTACACAGGATCAATGGGGGAGGAAAGTGAGAGCTGGCTGCTAATCGCAGCCCTTGCTTACATTGTGTGATGCAGTGATTGGTCACAATGATCATGTGGTAGAGAGCCGCTCTCATTGGTTCTGTACTGTTCACTTTCCAGTGGACTCTATGATCATAGAACTTGCTCCTGTGCACGCTGTGGGTCATGCAAGGTTAAAAAAAAAAAAAAATTACATATTAAAACAACCCCTCACCCTGTAACCACCTTCTGTCTATGTACAGTGGGTTAAAATATTGTAGATGTTCATTGTTTAGATGCACTTTGATTTTCACAAATGGTAAACGCCTAAAAAGAAAAATGTATTATGCCGTTTATGGTACAGTTACAAGGTCTTTTATATACCTCTCTTGCTTATTAGGTTATGCTTGGAATAGTGATTTGCAAGCTTGCAGGCATCAAAAAAAAAAATTGTTTTGTGGTCCTAATTGGCCAGATACGCAGGAGATGTTTGATGATCAGATCTTTCCAGATCTTTCCATGACAGCTGCGTAGGTACCGGGAGAAGAATAGAAAACCTGAATGGAAGTGTTCTCCTGGTTTGCCCATTTGTGTGTTCAGTGCCATAAAATACCACATCATACATGGCTCAGTCTTCTCTTATAACACAATTCATCAGGCTGAGGAATGAGTAAGCTTCACAAGCAATTTTCTGCTCTGAGATTATCCACTGTTTTGGAAAGTTTTTTTTCCACCACTGAGCAATTGTTCCATTTTCATATAGAAAAGGGGATCAGCTCCTTCACCATGTGTGCACCAAATGTTCACAAACTTCGGGGAGAAGTCATAGCAGGGCTACAAGGAAAAGTAGATATTTCTTTGTCTGCTGTTCTCAGAAAAAGGATCTGCCAAGGTATATGAGCACTTTTCAGCACCCCAGTGTATCCTAGGGTCAAAAGGGAACCTCTTTGTTCATATTGCTGAAAGACGCCAAACGCTCTCTATGCTCAAAGGGGCCATAACAATAAATGGCTTATTGCACATGGCTGTAAAAGTGGAAACTACTGCGCTGTCGTTGAGGGCCTACGCTACAAGGACACTGCTGCAACACCTAAGTACTGATCCAAAGCAGGACAAATAAGACAAAAGTGGGGGAAGATGGTAGTTGCGCTGTGATGGAGGGCCCTTTCCTCTTCCAGTTCTTTTTGCCACTTTAGTCATCGTTGTAGCCCCCCCTCCCCCCTTCATCACAGCGCAACTACCATCTTCCCCCACTTTTATTGCACATGGCTGCTCAGTGGATTGTGAGCTGCATGTACTGCCATTAAGGGCTCATTCACGCTAGAATGCTGTGGGGCAAACCCGCGTTCTGTGCATGTTTCCCACAACACATTCAAATCACATTGCACTTGCGATCTGCAGCAGGTGTCAGTGCAAAGTTAATGCCCCCCCCTCTCCCAACGCTGTGTTATTTGGCTGCACCAGATTGCATGGTACAAAAGTATCATGCAATCCTGTTGTAGTGTGCTTCCAAAAGTAGTGCACATATCGGCACATTCGAAATGCATAGGGCTGAAATTGTACTGCACAGAACTGCTTGTGAAACGCACAGGAACAAGCAGCGCATTCCTGTGCAATTCACCAGCGGCCCCTAGTGTGATTGGGCCCTAAAGCACAATTCGGGCAAGAATTGTTTCTGTAGACATTTTGGGGCCCAAATATCAAATATATTTGGTACATGTGCCCATGTTGTGATATCTTTAGGGTAGGAGGTGGGGTAGTAAAGTGCAGAAATCGTATCCTTTTGTCAGGTTGATGCTGGGTGATTTCCCCTCATTTCCTGTCCTGTGATCACACAAAGTAGGGAAAAGCCCCCACAGGTGTCAGAGATAAAGCTGGCCATCCACTGATAGATTTTTGATCACTCAACAAAAAACATTTCTCAGATTCCTACTTCCACACTATTCAGCGAGGATGGAGAAATTTGCATTGCTAGCTAATGTGTTCTGACACCTGGATTTGATGCAGCTGCTGTTTGGCTCTTTTTCAATCAATGGCTGTCGGGAGGGAAGGTGCCAACAGGGCCCCCCGCAGCAAATTTCCACTGGTTCATCTGTAACAAGCCAAACTTTGTTGGGTGTATAGCCAGCTTAACTCTGCTCTATCTAGAGTTAGTTAAGCTGAGAAATGTCACTACAGCCCCTCTTTATTTTTCTGGCTTCCCCCAGAGAGGAGCACATGCCCCATCCAATGCTGTGAGCACAGATTGGCAGTGACAGTCATATGGATAGACTTGGCCTTGTGACACAGAAGTTAGTTGTCTCACACCCTAGTCTGATGTACTCTGTGTTTACAACATCCTGTGTGTAGAACAGTGTGGCTGTCCTGATCGGAGTGCCCTGGGGGAAACAATATAAATGTTGCCATCTCTCAATGACTCATTAAATGTTCTCTGAGCTCCAGCTAAACCTTTTCCTTCCCGTGAACTGCTTTTATCTCGGGGAATTCAGCAGGATGCTTTGTTCTTAGATTTTTCTCATACAGTAAGGCAGCATACATACTGACATCAAATGGGAGCAGAGCACATTCTAAGGCTGGCCATACCTGGTTGAATTTTCGTTAAGAATTCTCAAAAATCGTTTGTCAGAGCATTTGATGATGCCATCATTCAGTCATCTAATTTTGCTTGAAGGCCTTTAAAAGATTTTTTATCCAGACCTGATAATTGAATGGATTCCCAGATGGATTTAACAGGTTTGTTTTATTGCTTATGAAATTCGCAAAAGAATAATGAAAAATGTGTGTGTGTATGTGTGTGTGTATATATGTATGTATATATATTGTATGTGTGTATATGTATGTGTGTGTATATTATGCTGTAGTGGATACACTATATACATATAGTATACAAATCATATTTTGTATACACTATAGAGGGAAACTTTCAATTATTCTTCCATGCATTCCTATACCATACATAATTGTTTAAAAGAATGAATGATTGTGACCACAACAGTTCTGATTTTGCATAAAATTTTGTGGGCCACATCAACCATTTAAAATTGTGTTCATTCGGATAAAAAAATGTTTCCATCCTTTTTAATCTTCAATTTTTCTCATCACTACGGTCAAAAACAATAGTCCATTTGCCCCGGTTAACCATTACAAAATCAAACATAGATTTTTTTTTTTTTAAGCAAAATTCTAACTATGTATGGCCAGCTTTTCACCCCAGTTTAAAAAGAGGAGTTAAATAGCTCAGTACACTTATGCTAGCTTGGCTTCTATGAACTTCAGTGACTGCCCACATGTGACCCTGTTATTCACTTAAGCCTGGTACACACTATTTTTTTTTTTTTCGTTTTAAGAGTGCAGGCTAAAGGGAAAGAAAACTGTCTGATCACTGTACTAACGCAAGCAATATTAGTACAGCGATCTTGCTGTCCCCCCAAGGACAAACTGATCATCACTTACCATTGGCTGCAGGCGCTGATCGGATGCCAATCAGCTGCTGTTTTTCCAGCATGCCCATTTGGCAGAAGCCACACGTTAGGCTGGCTTCTGTCGCACAGACTGCTGTACACACTGGCCGAATGTCGGCCAGTTTCTGTTGAACCAACCAATGCTCAGCCCATGTGTACCAGGCTTTAGTTCGTATTGCTTCCACATACTGTTGAGAGGAACAGCCAGGCTGCTAGTGCTGACTTTTGTAAATGCCAATTGCCTGGCTGTTATGCGAATACCCTTTCTTCAATGCTGATGACCTGAAATAAGTGTGAATGTAAGGCGTTCTGACTTAATGCTGACTTTCTGGATCTGGCTGATTAAGCTAATGCCGTGTACACACGAGCGGGATTTTCTGACGGAATTCCGCTCAAGCTTGCCTTGCATGCACACGGTCACACAAAAGTTCTCTGAACTTTCGACCGTCAAGAACGCGGTGACGTACAACACTACGACGGGCCCAGAAAATGAAGTTCAATGCTTCTGAGCATGCGTCAAATTGTTTCCGAGCATGCGTGATTTTTTGCGCATCCAAATTGCATACAAACTTTTTACACCGGTGGAACCCCTAAAATTTTCATGTCGAAGGGAACCCTTATTAAAACTAATTTATTTGAGGCCAATGAGGAAAAATGCTACTTGTGTTAGTGGCTGGTAGAAAGAATAAAACCTTCACAGTGGTGGTCAGATTGTCACTGTTACAGAGAGCTAAAAAGATCATTAGTGTCCTGCGGCTGGCTTTGCCAAGTGGGATTGGCCCCAGAACTACACAGGTGGCATTAAATGGGGGGCCAGTAAGCCACAGATCACCCCAAACAAACACTGGTGGAACCCTAGGATTCCACAGGACCCTGGTTGAGATTGGCTGGTATAGATGGTCTACAAGCGTGTTAACTTCTGTTTGTGGAAGAAGTGGATAGCATTACTCATTTTCACTTATGCCGCGTACACATGGTTGGACTTTTTGACAACAAAGGTCCGACGGTCTTTCCGACGGACTTTTGACTGAGTTACGACGGACTTTCGACAGACTTTCTAACGACCGGACTTGCCATCACACCAAAGTCCGACGGATTCGTACGTGATGACATATGACCGGACTAAAATAAGGAAGTTGATAGCCAGTAGCCAATAGCTGCCCTAGAGTCAGTTTTTGTCCGTCGGACTAGCATACAGACGAGCGGATGTTTCGACCGGACTCGAGTCCGTCGTAAAGATTTGAAGCATGTTCCAAATCTAAAGTCCGTCAGATTTTCGACTGGAAAAAGTCAGCTGCAGGTCCGATGAAGCCCACACACGGTCAAATTGTCCGTCGGACCATTCCGATCAAAAAGTCAGCTCGTGTGTACGCGGCTTTAGGCATACACAGGTGTCAAAATAGGAGTACTAAGTGGGCTCTCTTCAGTCCTGCTGAGCACTCCTGACCCCAAGGTGAAAAAAGAGGAGGCAGCCAAATGGCAAAATACACCTGGGAGCCCTGACACTGTGCCATGCTGCTCAACATCACATAAATCTGGACCCCCACTGTATGGGAGAGCCTTTGATAGCCAATCAAGGCTTTGAGCAAAATTTGTTTTAGATATTCCTCTACTACCCTGGGAGATTTAAACAATGAGGTCTCCAGCTTTTGTGTGTCTTTCTGCAGGAAGCCTTTGTAGAGAGTAGACATTTCTCAGTGCAACAATTGGGTGACAAATTCTGTCTCTGCTTTTTTATACGATATTAATGCAGTATCAGAAGTGATGGATAATCAGCATTTTGGGCAGTGTGATTGATATATTTAAGATGGAATCCCAACCACATGCATTCAGCAGTTATATAGAAAATGGAATAGTATGTGATCTTTTGTTAGCATGAACAAAAGATCCGGATACGCGTTTGATAGCACACCTCCTTTTTATGAGAGTCTATGCAAACAAGAGTGGAAACATGACGGACACGTTACCATGTTGTGATTTGAAGCAGAGGTCACCTCATATAAAAACACTAGTTTTTTAAGGAAACACATGTGTAACCAAAGGGATGAGCTCAGCAAGCAGATTACAGTGAAGGAGGAGGTGAGGCTGGGGAAGGGAAAACTGGGAGGGGGGTTACTAGACTGCAAGCCATGTGATTGCTCACTAATGCTGAGCCTCTCTTCACAATACGCAGAGATTGTCAAGCCGGCCTCTGAAGCTCTTGGCACCAGCACAGCGCAGACACTTTCTCACACTTCAACGGCGGCATCCTACAGACCGCAGGCAGACGAGCAAGACGAAAGGGAGTTCTGCGAGAGGACGGGCGACATCTCTCCTCCTGCCACCGAAGCCCAATCACCAGAGGATATTGACATCAACGGCAAAAAAATGTCTATTCGTGACAGGTACTGAGATTCCTCTAGATTGTTAACCCTTTAAATGCTTGCAGCAGCATAAAATTGCACAGCAGATGTGCTTTCACCCTAATATATGCACTCTGCAGGCTACAAGTCAAGAGATTGTATTTCTACTAGTGTCTTCATTATTCTAGATGCTTGTGTGTGTCAGATCAGTTTTTAGCGCTGTGGCTGTTGACAGCAGATATCTAGCCACTGCACATCCCTCTGTGCTCCATGGCATTTATTAAGAGCTGTTATCTGTGAAAGGCTACACTCACACCTTTGTATTTTTCACAAGGAGCAGTTGTAATGCGATGCATTTAAGCAGTTCATGCACGTTTTTCATGCATTACCATTTATCCCCATGGATGGAGTATTTTGCTGGAAGCCACACCTAGGATGCAACAAGCATGAAAAACGCATAGGTGTGAACATAGTCCTATTGTAGCTTCATTACTGATCCGTTATTATAAGGGATGTAACATTTTAAGAGGTAGTAAGCCCATTCTAGCAGCACACCTTATTAAATGTAGGAGCAAGCTCAATTTTTTTTTAGCTGCCTTGGCTACCTAGCTACTGGTTGTGCTCCAAGCCTTATCCCACTGCTATGCCAGCCTCCCCAATCTAGTCTTTCTCTAAACTATTGTGTTATGTACACCATTATAACAGCAGACAAATTCCTTGCATGGTTTTGCATTATCTTTACTGTATGTACCTACTAAAGCAGCCAATCTCCACTAGTGTTCCTCTAGGGGTTTCCTTGAGTTGTGGCTGATTGACCTCCCATATATAATGGTGCCTGCATGGTAACAAAGCCAACGCCACTTGGCAGCGGCATGACATCAGAGACATTTTAGGCTGTCTAACAAGGAAGCAATCGGCACATTCTTTCTACTGACCACCAATCTAAGGGGCATTTTTTTCCCCACTGAATCCATTTTAGCGGGGATTCCCCATGACCTGGAAATAATTTTAGGGTTCCTCTGGGGTATAAAGGTTGGGAGAGGCTGCACTACAGTGTATACATTTCTTGTCAGTCCCCCATAAATGCTCAGGGGTTGTATGCCAAACCACAATGGTAATCTCTAGATCTAAAAAAGATGAAAAAATATTGACTGAAAATTTAAATTAGTTTTTGTGAGTTTGCTATAAAAAGGCAGGTCCCTCTTGTCATTGCCCGGTCTTTCAACTCTATATGAATTCTGATAACCCATTCAACACAGAAGAATAAAGCAAATGAGATGGGTTTATTGTTATTGCATGCTGCTCTGTTTGTTGTCTGTGTTGATAACTTTCAGAATGTGGCAAAAGGGACAAGATTTCATCTGAGGAAATCTGATGTCACCCAGTGCATTGTTTTGTTTTGCTGGCCGAGCACTTTTACTGTACTTCGAGTCAGAGGAGCAGAGTGCAGGGATGGGTAATGTTGAGTCATATATTCTTCTGTGAGTCAGAGGTTTCTCATTTGTCCAGTGGATGGTTGCAGCACTGTGTACATCTGGTAATGATTTGCTGCACTCGGTAAAACAAGGGATTCCCAATGTGTTCTGTTGTGACGTGAGAGCACTGTGGTATCGAAAACAATGAGTATGCAAAGTGCAGAAACTTTTCAAAGCCAGTTGCATTTATTTACTTAATAGAGGTACTATATCTCCGTCACAGTGCTTTACATATATATTGTACATTCACTCAGTCCCTGCCCTCAAGGAACTTACTATAAAGTCCCTAACTCACTTTTCTTATATATACACATACTAGGTCCAATTTAGACAGGAGCCAATCAACCTACCACCATGTCTTTGGAGTGTGGGAGGAAACGGGAGTACCCGGAGGAAACCCACGCAGGCACAGGGAGAACTTGCAAACTCCAGGCAGGTAGTGCCATGTTTGGGATTTGGACCAGCGACCCTAATCCTTTTTATCTGAATACAATAATTAAAAACATGATATTGTTAAACTCCACCCCTTTTGCCTACAATCATGTGGTGATTGTCATTCATGAAAAGAACCAGTACTTGGACTTGTGGTCCAATGGTGGCCTCATAAATCATCAATCAAAAGTTATCATTCACCAGTCCATGCACCAAGAGCCTATAGCCGCTTTTCTCAAACTTTTTACTTTGGAGGGAACCCTTAAAATCATTTTGAGATCCCAGAGAACACATATTAAAATTATTCTACTTCATTTCACAGTAAAATGGTATGATCAGTAAGCTTTTAGAAAGTTTTAAATAAAAGAATAAAGCCTTTGGTGTACCTAGAATATCTGGCACCCGAAGCTTATTATTTGACAACACTCTGTTGCCCTATACATTGGTTAGTGGAGGAATGCCCGTTTACATTGGTAGTCAGTGGCGAAAAGTCCCTTATGTTGGTGGAGAAATCCCCCTCTGACATGGTGATCAATGGGGAAAAAAAGGCCCCCTAGCACTGGTGGTCAAGTAGAAGTGACCCCTTACACTGGTAGTTGTTATAGTTGGGAGATCAGTTTGTCAATGCTCACTTCTCAAGGAACCCCTGGCACCCTCTGGAGGAAACCTGGGATTAAACAGAATGCTTGTGGGGAGAGTCTGTGTCCTATAGAGAAAGAGATGGATATGTACAATTTGAAATGCAGAGAGACTTGCAACAGTCCACATACTTCTGTCATTTCTGCTGCTGAGCTTACCCTGAACAGTCTAGATGTGTGACAAGTTAAAATCATCATAAAAAGATGCATTATAAACATGTTTCTTTGGTGCTGCCCCTTCATGCCCTGCTACCCTGATTTCTGGCATATACAGGTGCATCTCAAAACATTTGAATATCAAAAAGTTCATTTATTTTAGTAATTCAAGTCAAAAAGTGAAACACCATATATTTTATATAGATGTGTTACACACAGAGTGATCTATTTCAAGCAATTCTTTTAATTTTTATTATGTACAGTTACTGTACAGCTACTGAAATCCCAACATTCACATTCATCTAAAAATTGGATTTTTACATAAGACCAATAAAAAAGGATTTTAATACAGAAATGTTGGCTTACTGAAAAGTATGTCCATGTACAGTATGGTATGCACTAGGGTTGTCCCGATATCACTTTAAGACAGAGTTCAAGTACCGATATCTTTTTCAAGTACTTGCCATTACCGATACTTTTAATGTCATGTGACCATTTTCAAAGCACAATACAGACTAATATCTTCTGGCACTGATTAGCACTGATAGTATTAGGTGGCACTGATATGCGGCACTGATTTTTCAGCACTAATTAGCACTGATCGGTGCCACTGGTGGGGGCTACTGATAGGCAATTGCTGGTCTGGCATAATGAATGAGGAGAGGAAAGGAAGGATTTTTTAATGCTATATAGCATTGCAAAATCCTTCCTTTCTGCTCATCATTCATGTTGTTTATCATATAGTATATGCTGCGATGCCCATCTTGGTACACCTTGCACTCGGCCAGAGTAAGCAGCAGCGGACATCTTGTTACACCCAGACCAAACTATATGGGCTGGGTGTAACAAGATGTCCACTGCTGGCTTACTGCAGCCGAATGCAGGGTGTACCAAGATGGGCGTTGCTATGTTCAACCTCTGACGGGGACACGGAACGTCACTTCCGTTACCAAATGTGACGGTCCCGGACACCAATTCTGATGGGACATGCGGCTGCACCCCTGCCCCGGCCAGCTTACCTAGTTCCACTGCTGCCAGCCTGTTACGGACTCTCTGTCCGCCCTCCCCCTTCTCTCTGTGACCAAGACCGCCTCATTACTAGGTATCGGATTAGGCATCGGGAGCATTTGTGCGAGTACAAGTACTCACGCAAATGCTCGGTATCGGTACCAATACTAGTATCGGTATTAGGACAACCCTAGTATGCAGTCAGTACTTGGTCAGGGCTCCCTTTGCATGCATTACTGCATCAATATGGCATGGAGGCGATCAGCCTGTGGCACTGCTAAGTTTTTATGGAAGCCTGGGTTGGTTTGATAGCAGCCTTTAGCTCGGTCTGCATTGTTGGGTCTGGTGTCTCTGATCATCTTCTTGACAATACTCCACAGATTCTCTATGGGGTTTAGGTCAGGCGGTCTTGCTGGCCAACCAAGCACAGTGATACCATGATCATTACACCAGGTATTGGTACTTTTGGCAGTGTGGGCAGGTGCAAAGTCCTGCTGGAAAATTAAATCAGCATCTCCATAAAGCTGGTCAGCAGAGGAAAGCATGAAGTGTTCTAGAATTTCCTTGTAGAGGGCTGTGCTGACTTTGGACTTGATAAAACACAGTGGACCAACACCAGTAGATGACATGGCTCCCCAAATTATCACTGACTGGAAACTTCACACTGGTCCTCATGCAACTTGGATTCTGTGCCTCTCCACTCTTCCTTCAGACTCCGGCGCTTTGATTACCAAATGAACTGCTAAATTTTCCAGTCCGTGATGATTTGGGGAGTCATGTCATCTACTTGTGGTGGTCCACTGTGTTTTACCAAGACCAAAGACAGCACAGCCCTCTACCAGGAAATTCTAGAGCACTTCATGATTCCCTCTGCTGACCAGCTTTATGGAGATTGATTTTATTTTTCAGCAGGATTTGGCACCTGCCCACACTGCCAAAAGTACCAATACCGGGTTTAATGATCATGGTATCACTGTGCTTGATTGGTCAGCAAACTTGCCTGACCTAAACCCCATAGAGAATCTGTAGGGCAGTGATGGCGAACCTTGGCACCCCAGATGTTTTGGAACTACATTTCCCATGTTGCTTAAGCACTCTGCAGTGTAGTTGAGCATCATGGGAAATGTAGCTCTAAAACATCTGGGGTGCCAAGGCTCGCCATCACTGCTGTAGGGTATTTTCAAGAGGAAGATCAGAGACACCAGACCCAACAATGCAGATGAGCTAAAGGCCGCTATCAAAGAAACCTGGGCTTCCATAACACCTCAGCAGTGCCACAGGCTGATCGCCTCCATGCTATGCTGCATTGATAAAGTATTCATGCAAAAGGAGCTCTGACCAAGTATTGCGTGCATACTATGCTGGACATGGACATACTTTTCAGTAAGCCAACATTTCTGTATTAAGTCCCTTTTTTATTTTTATTTTTTTGTTTTTTTATTGTTGTGTAATAATAATAGTTTTCTGAGATACTGAATTTTGGGTTTTCACTACCTGTAAGCCATAATCATCAAAATTAAAAGAAAGAAATGCTTGAAATAGATCACTCTGTGTGCAAAACATCTAAATAAAATGAGTTTCACTTTTTGATTTGAATTACTGAAATAAATGAACTTTTTGATCTAATTTTATGAGATGCACCAATATGTATAATATAGTTCTGAGTGAAAGCTCAATTCTGATTTGATTGGGTTTTACTGCACATTGTTCTGTGCCTTCAGGCTCCCTTCAGACTTGTAGGACTCCAAAGTTGCACGACTTTGGGCAGCAGCTTAGGCTTTGATCAATGATAATGGACAACTGTTGCACTGTATAACATTCAGGTGTGACTTTCATGCAGATTTTGAGGTTTAACGTTGAAGTCTATGGCCCTCAAGTCGCTGCAACTTTAAGTCGTACATATATGAATGGTAGTCAATTGGATAATATGAGGAACGACTTGTCATGCGACTTTGATGTCCAACGTTGCATGACAAGTCGCACGAGTGTGAATGGAGCCTAAAAACTATATGAAAACATGTTATCCCTGTAAACCTTATCAGGTTGTGCAGAATTTGTTTATAGGACTACAGGACTGGGATGTTAACCAATGACATGGACATCTCTAGACTGGAAAATTAAGATTAAGACCACTATTATGATTTTGAAGTAATGTAATTGTCAGTGTATTCTTGGTTACCAATATGTCTTGTATGTTGTGTATAGCATTTGCTTTTATAGTTTTCATGGTATTCAGTCAAATGTGGTAGCATGCATGATTGCCTATCTCTCGCATAGTAAAGAATAAAGGCCACTAGCCAGTTAGTGAATGTGCCTTGCAATACTTTTTTTAGCTTTTTCTGCTGCTGTTAGTGGAAGCACATGTTCCCTAGTTCCAAATAAAATTGTCTATTGGCTATCCTGGATGAATTCCTCTATAGTGCATCAAGAGCTAAGACGGAAAAATGTCCTCCAACCTGTGGTCAGATGACCCCCTGCCCTTGGTATGTTGGCTTTCAGCACTACAAGCTTATGCTCAAGGTGAAGATTTCAGAGCCAACAACTAGTAATAATCCAAAAGTTTACTTACATACCCCTTAACTCTATCCATTTGCTGTGCAATTTGAATGTGCAACATCTAATTAGATCTACGAATAACCATTTAGTAGTAGCCCTATCTAAACAATCCACTCAATCCAGCCAGCTAGACTCTCGTGCTACATAATTGTTTGCACATCTAAAATAGATTGTTCAATCAGACAGGAAGGTGCACAGGCAGCTTAAAGTAGATCTATAGCCAAAAATGTTTTTTTTTGTTTGTTTTTTTTTTTTTGTTTTTTTGGTTTTTTGTTTTTTTGGTTTGTTTGTTTTGGTTTTTTTCCCCATCTGTATACCATTGGGGAGATTTCCCTTCATTTCCTGTCCCATAGCCAAACAGAAAGTGAGAGGAAATTCCTGTTTCCGGGACACGTCGCAGGTTTCAGAAGACTGTGGGACCATTCACAATGCACAGTGGGCACCTGGCTGTGAAGCTGCAAGTTGTCACAGGCTGGTGCCCACAGTTAAGATTGATCAAACGAAGGAAGAATCAAAGAAGGTTCCCAGCAACCCCTAGGGCAGGGATATGGAATTACCGGACCTCCAGCTGTTGCAGAACTACAAGTCCCATGAGGCATAGCAAGATTCTGACAGCCACAAGCATGACACCCAGAGGCAAAGCATGATAGGACTTGTAGATTTGCAGCAGCTGGAGGTCCGCTAATTGCATATCCCTGCCCTAGGGTGAGCACAGCGCTGGATCCTGGTACAGATAAGTGTCCCTTTTAATAAAAGTCAGTAGCTACAGTTTTTGTAGCTGCAGACTTGATTTTTAGAAAACCGTCTGGAGCTCGAATGGCACCCCTGTGCATCTGCCAAAGAGCAGCGTGTTTCTGTGCGTGTCATGAAAGCATGCAATTTTGCACGCATTCACGACACACACAGATGAACCAAGCCTAAGATTTGATGGGCTTTCCACTTACATTCTATCCAGCAGTATGCTGCCCCTTATCAATGAATGCAGACTTGCACAGGTTGTAGAATGTTATTTATAGTTTTTAGTAGATCTAAACTTCTGCAGCTTACAATAGAAATCACAAGTGATCTGACATTCTAAAAGTTTACTGTTGATATTTATTCTAACCGGAGTTCTCCTTTATCATCTACTCAGACGTTACTGGCAGTGCTTGAATCAGCACTTTGTGTATATTCTTTCTGTTCAGATATCAGCAAGCAAATGGCATCCCTTGTTAGCTTTTTATGACGCCAGTGTCCTAGAAAGTGCATTGAAAGGTTCTGCCGGGTCTCTGTGGACAGCATGACTTGTGTGGAATGTCTCACAAACAATGTGGCATATTATTCCTTCTTAGGCTGGCGCTACTGAAGAAAAGCGGGGAGGAAGACTGGAAGAACAGGCTTAACAAAAAGCAGGAGTACACCAAAGTGTCTGTCGTAGAGCGCAGCTCACGTGCCCAGCTGCAGGAAATTGAGCAGTCGCTGACAAAGAAGGTAATAAGAGCCATGTTAGGAATAAACTGTCCGACTTGTCCCAGCACTTTGATATCTTACAGTCTTGCTTTATTCTCGCTTATTGCCACTGAGAGCTATAGAACAAGATCCATCCTTCTCACAGGCTCAGTTATGATCGGCATGCAGCTGCCGAGGGATCATTGTACTGAATGTTAACCTACTTCAGTGCGTGAACTGACAATTCAGTGCAAGAAACCGTGATCATGTTCATAAGGCAATGACCAATAACAAGCAGCGCCAAACCAAATCATCTGATATGACCGCAGTTTGCACTGGTCCCGCAGTTTGCGCAGCACCATTGCTTTTTATATGGCCAAATTAGAGTCTCTAAAGCCGAAACCGTTTTCTCTTTCCATTTCATTTTAATGGGAAGGAGTTAGAACACCTCTCAGGTTTTTATTGCTGTCTGTGTCCCCTCTATTTGTCTTGAGGACTGTCACCATGATTTTTAAAAATGTTGCATTGTCACGTGAACAGACATGGAGGGGAAGTCTTCTGATTGGGACCTATTCCTCTTGTGTCTCCAGGACAGCAAGTGAAAATAAATCTCCTCAATGGGACTTGGATAGCAATCGTTTTAACTAGCGTTGCACCGATTATCGGTACCGAGTATATTCACGAGTACTCGTGAACATGATCCAATACCCGAAACTGATGCTTTTGCGGTGCTATATGCTATAAATGAATGGGCTCAAATCTTACTGCAAATAATCGCATGCGATTTGAACAGGACCCGCACCGCTCCTGAGTGAACCGAGGCTTGTCATAGTGATTTCAGGCTGGGTTCACATAGGAGCGGGAAACCGCATGCGATTGGGACAGGACTGCATTCCTGTTCAAATCGCATGCGATTCTTTGCAGTGCAATTTCAGCCCATTAATTTTGTATGGGCTCAAATTGTGCTGCAAAGGTAAAAAAAGGTATCCGTGCATCCCTAGTTTTAACCCTTTTGCTACTTTTTACTAAATTGGGGGGGGGCGGCTTTGGATACACTTTAAGCAAGCCTTTGTATTTGCTGAATAATGTTTTGCTTTAAAGTAGCAAAACCCAGCTACTCTTAAAATTTTTCTCTCCCCCTTCTTTTTAACACCTATTCAGTCTAACCTGTGTAGGGAAGATCTGTAAATGTAACCTATTTCTAGGATGCTCCAGTCATGTGATCCGGCTCTGTGGCCAGTGGTGCTGCAGGGGAGAGGAGAGAACCCCAACCATGGATGGGCCATAGGATCCTATGGGTGATGTCACCACTCCCAAGCATTATTAGCTGTTTTCCAGCACTCCCTTCTGTCCCTTACAGCTGACACAGGGGCGATCACATGTGAATGGTCTGAAAATAGGTAAATATATGCATCTTTCTTGCACAGGTAAGTCAGAATGGGTGTTAGGAGCAGGGAGAGGGGGTACTTTAAAGTGCAGTTAGGTTCTGCCAGCAATTCTACTTAAAGACCATTTTTTGCAAAAAAAGGCTAATATTGGCTATATGTAAATAAGTGTATACAGGCAAAGGCTTTTGTTTTTTGCATGACAGATCTGTCATGGGCACAAGGCATTGGCATGGTCACGAGGCATTTTTAAAGCATTACATTGCTTTTGCAGATCCATAACACCAATCCATGGACAGCACTGTTGTGGGCCCCCGCAGCACAGGACTGGTTGTTCTAGTTTTCTGAGTCCCCTCTGTCATGTAATGGTTTAGGACTTTCAAGTTACGTGATATCAAGTAATTCATTTTGTCTGCAAACCTCTCATTTGACAAATATAGAGGCTGCACCTGTTAATCACCTCTTCTGAAAAGTGCTCGTTTTCTGGCTGTCATGCCAATCTTGCGTCTTCTGTGTTTTCAAAGTCATTGGCCCATAATATGTATACAATTTAGAAGGTGAAACTTTCTTTGCTGCATAGCCGTTCTGGGTCAGTGCCTCATTAATATTGAAACCAGGGGATCAGCCATGAAACCAGCTTTTTTAGAAGGTCAGAACTGGCAGCCAAGCTATTTTTTTTCTTATGACTATTGTTCTCATATTTGCTTATTATTGGCACATAGTTGCTCTGTTACTTCAGGTTCACTTTAAAGTATCTGCATTTAACATTAGGTTGTCCAGAATGTCTTCTTTCTTTGCAGGCCAATCAATGGGGTAGATCTAACAAAGTCAAATAGACTGTGCACTTTGCAAGTGCAGTTTCACTCATTATCACCAGAGTTTAGTAAATGTGGTAAAAATTCACTTTGTAATGAATACCCGATCAGGTACAAGAAAGATTTAAAAAAATGCATTTTTTGCTTGCACGTGATGGATATCAGCAGAGCTTCACCACATTTACTAAGCTCTGGGGAAAAACTTGCAAAGTGCACAGTCTATTTGCCTTTAGTAAACCCAGCCCATTATGTTTCATGTTAGCTATTCTCAGCTGTTCAGTGTTTGGGCTGCCCTGAATTGCCCTGCTTGCTGTAATCTGACTATGAACCAGACTTTCTGATCAAGAATCTGGCCCCTTCCGCACTTTTGGCCCATTGCTATGAACAGTGGTCTCACTGGGCAGAATTGTGGTGCAGAAGGAGCGGAGCCTGGTTTTCAAGCGGAAATCTTGCTTAATATTTGAATATCATACTACCCTACAATTTGAAACTTCCCATGCATTGATGGGGTAAATTGACATGAAGGCTGCAAACCTAAAAGCAAAAACTTGAATATATTTAGCAGTCTTTTGTTGTAGTGGCTGCATTAATTTTGCGTTTTTAAAATAAATTTCCTTGTTATGCTGCAGGTAGCATACTTCAAGTCCCTTCATATCTACACTCACTTCTCCACTTGAATTATGGAGACCGCCATGGTTTGCCCTAATGACTGGTACACAGTCTTTTTTTTCATTCAGCCCAGGATGAACAAAAAAGAGGCGCTCGCTGTACTAACTGAGATGTTAGTTCAGTGATCTCCCCACTGTGCTATTGTGTTCTGACAGGGGGACTGCCCCCCAGAACACGCTGGTCTGCGTTTGCTGGCTGCAAGCACTGATAGGATACCAATCGGCTGTTGGTTTTCCAGCATGCCCGCTCGACAGAAGCCAGATGTTAGGCCGACTTTTGCCGGACAGGCTGCTTTACACACTGGCTGAATGTTGGCCAACTTCTGCTGCACATGTGTACCAGCCGCAAGACATGACTTCAAACATATCTGCCTTTGATCAGCTCTATTACATGGTGGATTGATTGGAAAGAGAATATTTTTTTTTCTGTGATAGACCAAACTGGGACAGAGGTTTTTGGAGGGGACTAGGGGCAAGCCTCCTACCCACTGATTATGGCCCGTGAAGGAGACTGGGGATTTTATCTGCTCTCTCCATGGAATCAGAGGCTGAAAATTAGCACTTTACCATGCTCTGACCGAAAGAAGTAGTCAAAATCCCCAGTCTCCTCCATGGGCCATAATCCGTGGTTTGGAGGCTTTGCCCCAAATACCCGCCAAAAGGCTCTGTTCCAGTTTGGTCTGTCACAGTTTCCAGGTCAACTCACAGAAGCTAACCAGGACACAGCATTTCTGGCAAGGTCTACATTTTATTTTCTGTCCTTGCCAAGAATGTTTTTTTAGGCTGAGGAAAAAAAAAAAACGAATGTAGCCACTACGTCTAATGGCCAATAAGCTGCAGTATATACATTTTTGTTTTTGGGTTTAGTTACTTTAATCCTAAAGGATAAGTTTACCTTTTCAAAAAAAAAAATTAATTTGCATCTTTTGCCAGGTAACAAAGTGCATTTATTTTTCATTTTTTTTGGGAGCCTGCAAAGCATTGCACCCGTGATCAGCAGATCATGGGTGCTATGCAGGGCTCTTGCATACTGTGTAAGTTTTGTTCTGTTTGCTCGTGCAAGCATTCAGTTACACACTGACAGGAACTTGCAATGAACTACCACAGCACTCAACAGCGCCATGGTAGTTCATTGAGAACTACAACCTGACAGCCCCAAAGGCCATGGGTAGTTGTAGTTTCTCATTCACAGAACACTGTGAATGAGTGACACGTCTGGGTGGGCGGTGCTCCACACTGCCATGTCTTTTTTGAATTGTGGCAGCAGACACGGGGAGAAAATCCCCATTATGCTGTTACAGCGGGATCGAAGGGGAGCGGGGGCAGCACTAACATGGTAAGTTACACCTTGTATACGGGTGTAATGTTAGAAAAGGTGAACTTCTCCTTTTTAAGGGCTCATTCACACCAGCCGCTGCATTGCAGCACAGCGGTTGGTGTGCGGTGCGATCCAGCTGAGATGAGCGCAGTGGTGATGTGCTGTGCTCAGGGGATCACACTGTTTTTTTCCTTTTTTTTTTTTTTTTATTTTTTTTTTTTACTTTATTGAGATTTCACACAGACGTCTCATAAAGTTCAGTTGCCAGGCGGTGCAAGGTAGTGGAATTGGCTTGCGTTGTTTAAAAAAAAAAAAGAACGGTTTTCTCAGAGTACCGTGCCCGCACACAACCACAACGCAGTGCCGTGAACTGGGCACATAGGAGTCAAGACATTTTGCCTTGTAGTGGGACTGCCCTTGAATAGCTGCCCAATGCAGTCCCACTGCATCTAATGTAAATATACCTTAAGGAAAAGTTTGGCTCTTTTGCGCTGTACTTCTAGTATGCCGTTATGTGGATTGGCTCTGTTTTCTGACCTGTGTCATATTTTCTTGGTTGTGGAGTACTTGCCACTCACTACATTAAACCTGTCATAGGAGAAATACTTGTGTTCCTGGCTTTCTTCAGCAGTTACCATTTCCATGGCTGTCATGCTAACCCACTGGCTTCCTGAGTAAGTCCGCAACCCTGAACAAGTATGCCAGCTGGGAGTTTGGCTTCACAAGCTGCATACTTCTTCCATAGCAGGGACTTGGTAGAAAAGCCAAAGAATCTACATGACAGCCACATGATCATTTGCCCAAGGGGGTTATGAATTACACCAGAGTCGTCTGTCATGACCGGTTGCTTTAAAGTAGAAATAGCTATAACTACCTGTTATTGTCTACTGTTTAAAGATGATCTCTATACAAAACAGATATCTTTGTTGTGTCTGCTGCCAGTGTGAGTCTAATGTGCCACCTTAGATCTGAGAGACTCCCATGATGAAAAATCACAGAATTTGCAGTTCAGCCCACATTCACAAATGGAAAGATTGTGGTGTCACTCTTCTGCAATGGGTTAGGGATGGCATTGACCTTTTTAATAATTTGGTGAGGAAAATTTAGTGACCGGTATTGGCCATGTCTCTGTGACCTAGGTACCTTAAATGGCTGGCTGGTAGTTTTTTTTTTTTTTTTTTTTTTTTTTAGGAGTAGGTGCACTTCGCTACTCAGAGTATTGTTTAATAAGCCCTTTTTTTGGCTTAATTTAGTTTATTATAGAGCAAAGTAACTGAAAAAAAAAACATAGATTCTGTTGACTGCTACAAGTACTTGATGCTTATTCTTTTGTAGTCTACAGCAATTTTGTCTTTTTTTTTTTTTTTTTTTTTTTTTTTTTTTGCTGTCATGGCATATTACAAAGTAATGTCACTGGCGTTTCGGTATGTCGTATGGAAAAACAATTTATTACAAACTGCATATGTGATTTCCTGCTGTCTCGAAGACTGACGTGGAAGGAAATAGTTGGTACAAAAACATTTGGCTTTGGAGATAAATGGGCACATGGTATTGTGCACTGGAGTCTAACTTCTTTGTTGGGAGTCTTTAATCAGTGAATAATAATACAGCGGTTTAACACTTACCCCCTTTGCATGCTGATGCATAATTTAAAATTGGCATGTATAGAAGTAATTTCACATTTAGATTCCATTAAACTGCCCATATTGCTTTCATTAGGCAGAATTTATTGCAGAATCCATAGGCTATGGCGTATCTAAAACTAAGCTACATTTACAGATGGGGACACTTTGGTACACTTACGGTTGATTGAAACATTGCTTAAGCCTGGATTCACACCAGTGCGACTTGTCAGGAGACTTGACAGTTCCGTTTCTGACAATGGAACCGTTCATATTGTCACGACCCATGTCGCAGGAATTAAAAAAAAAAAAAAAAAAAAAAAAAAAAGGTTCCCGCACTATTTCTGTACAATTTCATGTGCGACTTGCATTGACATTTGCTTAAATGAAGTCGCACAGATGTCAGCAAGCGGCACATGAAATCGCACTGATGCCGCACTGCTGTGAACCAGGGCTCATTCATCTTAAAAAGACATGAAATTAAAAGCAATCATCTCATGCTTGCCTGCATGCTCTCTTGGTATTTCATAGAATGAAGAATAAAATGTGTGAAAAGAGAAAAATTGTATACAAAACTTTCTGTAGTGGCCTGGACAGATTTGTTGGTATGCCTAGAAAACATAAATAATTTGATCATAATGATATTTCAAGCAAATGGATTTCTGTAATCAAGATCACATGTTTTCAATCATGTGTCAGCCTATTTCAGTGAGAAAAAAGTATGGTATAGTGTGCACCACACTGAACATGGACCAAAGAACGCAAATGAGAGAATTGTCGAAGGGACCAGAAAGGAAAATTGACCAGCATGTCAAATGTAAAGGCTTTAAGATCTCCAAGAAGCTTAATATTCCTTTGATAAACATTTTATATAGAATGTAATACATAACACAGGCAGACTTGGTGTACCCGACTAGACATTTATAGTAAAATCAATTCACTTTTTTTTTTTTTTTTTAAATTACTTAAATGTATTGCTCAGTGTAGAGTCTTAATACATCCTAAATTGCCTCAATAGTCAATGTTGTGCACAACCCACACGTATCTGCTTTTAAAATACTCAAATGCATTATAAGCGGCAACCAAATAATTTATGATGCCGTCACTAAGCATAATTGTTCAGGTGAAAGGATTGGAGACTTGACCGGAACTGAATTCTGCTTCCTCAGGCGTATAAACCATGGCAATTATTATGCATGCAGTTTGTACTGGACCATTATTATATTATTATTATACAGGATTTATATAGCGCCAACAGTTTATGCAGCGCTTTACAATATAAAAGGGAGACAATACAGTTATAATACAATAAAATACAAGAGGATTAAGAGGGTCCTGCTCAGAAGAGCTTACAATCTAATAGGGTGGGGGGTCATAATGACTAAAAACATATTAAAGCGGTTGTATACCCTTTTTTTTTTTTTTTTTTTTAACTTTTACCTACAGGTAAGCCTATATTAAGGCTTACCTGTAGGTAAAAAAAATATCTCCTAAACCTGTACGGTTTAGGAGGTATTCCCCTCGCAATGGGCCGCTGACTGCAGCGGCGCATGCGCACGGGATTCTCGGCTGAAAGCCTGGCAGCCGCCGGTAAAGTCTCCCACACGCATGCACGGGAGAGACGACATCGCGGCTCCGGCCACTCACAGCGCCGGAGCCGCGATACCCGGAAGGCACGCCGAGGGGAAATGTCAGCGCCTCGTTCTAAGATAAGTATCTCATAATGAGCTAGTATGCGGTGCATACTAGCTCATTATGCCTTTTCCCTTACAGGTGTAGGGAAAAAAAAAGACAGCGGGTTTACTACCGCTTTAAACAAGTAAAGCAGAGTTCATGGGTCAATGGAACACACATCTCCCCTCTCCCCCCCCCCCCCCCCACAAGCAAACATAACCCCTAAGCTAAAATCATCTTTGGCACAAATTTCCCCCTCCCTCTGTAAGATTAGGAAGGGGATATCACTGCTCCAGGTAGGTCAGACAAAGATGGAAAACCTCTCCTCCAGTTTAGAAGCCCAGGTGCTGGCAATGCATATAGCAATCAACATCGGAAGAAGTTCTGGACACCGCACTCCAAAAAAGTTTTTGCCTTTTTATTAAAAAAATCATCAAAAATACATGCCACAGCAGAGCGGACAAAAGAGCTTACGCGTTTCACACTACAAACAGTGCTTAATCGTAGCTAGAAATCACAAGATTCAAAAGTGAAATAAATACTATTTGTTACAACCCATGTGACTTCATAATTAGTGGATTGATCAGTCAATTGACGTGCCAATTAAGAACCATGAGACACCTGAAGTTTCAACAAATGCTGTGAATAAAATAAGACCTTTTATCATGTGATTGAGAAAAGTGCAACTAAGTAGAACCATGTACAAACAATATGTGTATAAATATATGTGGAAATAAATAAAAAGTGAATATAAAGTGATGTGTAAAAGAATATTGATATTAGAATATGTAAAGTAAAAAATGAATGAATAGATGAAATTGTATGTTTTTATATGAGTGAGCCAATTATAAGACTCATAAGTGCTAAGTGAAAAATGAATGATAAAAATAAAGAAATGATAAAGGAATAAGGAATGCCATGTAAAAAATATATAGACTAAATGTGTTAATAAACGAAGTCTGATGAATGTTAAATAATATGTACTGATGAGTAGTCTGACCGATTTGTTCATTAGCCACATTTATTACTCATTCATTTACTGTTGTCATGAACATCTACAATGTTGCCATCATTCCATTATTTTATTTGCCAATATCGCTACACTATATCTAGATCATTATTATCTTATTTTATCTTGCATATCTAGCGCTTGCATGCATTAACAGAAGGAGGTGTCTATGTGAGGATATGAGGTGATTAGAACTTTTTTACATATTTAACATTCATCAGACTTGGTTTGTTAACACATTTAGTCTATATATTTTTTACATGGCATTCCTTATTCCTTTATCATTTCTTTATTTTTATTTTTATCATCCATTTTTCACTTAGCACTTATGAGTCTTACAATTGGTTCACTCATATATAAACATACAATTTCATCTATTCATTCATTTTTTACTTTACATATTCTAATATCAATATTCTTTTACATATCACTTTATATTCACTTTTTATTTATTTCCACATCTATTTATACAAATATTGTTTGCACATGGTTCTACTTAGTTGCACTTTTTTCAATCACATAATAAAGGTCTTATTTTATTCACAGCATTTGTTGAAACTTCAGGTGTCTCGCGGTACTTAATTGGCACGTCAATTGACTGATCAATCCACTAATTATGAAGTCACATGGGTTGTAACAAATAGTATTTATTTCACTTTTGATTCTTGTGATTACTAGCTATGATTAAGCACTTTTTGTAGTGTGAAACGCGTAAGCTCTTTTGTCCGCTCTGCAGTGGCATGTATTTTTGATATTTTTTGAATAAAAGGCAAAAACTTTTTTTGGAGTGTGGCTGTCCAGAACTTCTTCCAATGTTGACCTCTGTAAGATTTACCAGATTTTAAATACTGTGACGCTCAAAGTGAGTGAAAAATCTTTCTGGCCTTCCCTTTGCTGTGTCATATGGCATAACAAAGCCAAGGAGGTAGCCCAAGGGTTCATTTAGACTTTCAGTTGTGGACCATGGACAGGGGCGTTCACATAATCACTACTGTTGCGTTTGCCAGGCAGTACTTCCACCGAGTGCAACCCAGTCAAGTAAATGGGGCCTCGCCACAAACTCCCTGCAACTCATGCATTCCAGCACATTGGTGCGACACCTACAGAGTTGAAACGGGCGGTGAAAAGGTGTCAAATCGTCTTTTCTCTACCTGTCAAACGCCTCTGAAAAGCAATCCTAAATTTTGCCTTAGACTTCCTTGGCCCTGCTTTGCATATTACTGCTTTGCCAAAAGTACCGATACCTCGGCAGCAACATAAATGAGGTCAAGCTGCATCTTAATGCAATCATTTGCTTTCCCTCTAGGCAGACTGGTGGTTTGTGGGCTACATGCATCCATCTAACCCTTTCCTTATGGCCCTCTTCCAGCTTAATGGTTTCTGTTGAAATATTTCCAAAACTCAACTAGAACTATAACATGTGGTTTTGTTTCTCCTCATTGTTTTAAAGGTTTGTGAGTAAAATTTTAAAATATTCAAACACAAAAACAGTACTTAGTCTTGCATTACTCAGAAGATCACAAACTGTCTTCAGTAAAATGTAGACATACCTTGATGCCGCTCCTGAGGGACGCCCAATGTCCAAGGCTAGCCAGCCCCCTGTTGTGCAACTCCCTTTTGTTTCTTCACAATGATGGGCAGCCACAGTGTTTAATAGGGCAGAGTACTGGAGGCCAGCGCTCAACTTTGGCAAGTGTTTATCTTTGCATATAGCAGCGCTCAGTTTTTGAGCTCTTGGGGTTCTTGACATGCTGTATTAAGGTAGGTGCCCGCATTATATTTAACACGTTTTAAAGGGTTGTAACCCATCTAAAAACAGTCACTGCCAGCCCCTCTTTTATGCAGCCATCAAAGTCAGTGTAAATATTTGTGGAAATCAAAGCCTCTAAATAACGTTTTTCAGATGTCTTTAGGCCAGTCACGTGACTCCAGGCTACTCTCCTTCGATGTATGGGCTAGAGCAGGAGGGGCTGAGCTCTTCCTCTGATGTCAGCCGGGAAGGTCACGTGACCGCTGTGCTGGCTGCTCAGCCCCTCCCGTTGTATCCCTTAGATGGGGAGGAGTCGTGGTCGGGAGTCACGTGACTGGACTGAAGAACTCTAAAAAAAAAAAAACAGTATTTATAGGCTTTGTTTTGCATAAATATTTACAGTGTGTTATGACTGTGTAAAAGAGGGGCTAGCAGTAATAGTTTTTTTAATATATACTTTATAACAAATGGAGGGGGGGGGCGGAGACGTCTCACAAACACAGGTGCTGACAGGCAGGGAGGGGGAGAGGACAGAGGAAAGCTGCGGATGACGGAAGCACGTAAACTGATTACGGTGTCAGGGTTCAGCAGCCATGATAAACCGTGGTCAGTTTACAGGAGGGAGGGCAGGATCAACCAGGTATTTCAGGTGTTGCAAGGGGCCAAATTGCACAGCACAAGCACTGTGCTATATAACATGCTTTTAAAGAAACAGGATACTTTTTTTTTTTTTTTTTGTTACAAACAGGACAAGCCTACAATATATTCATAGTAAGGTTGATTTACCAAAAGTAGAGACTGTTGTCTTGGCAAAGTGATTGTTCATTTAGCTTAAACATTGGAAGCTGTGTGTTCATTCCAATCAACCAATTGTGTGTGTGATCAAAACTACTGTTTTTCTATATTGCCCAGCACATGATTGAGCAATACTGAACACCCTATTTTCTAAAGGCTGGTACACACTGAGTTTTTTTTTTTCATTCAATCCAGCAGATTGAGCGAAAAAAAAAAAAAAACTGCTCCAGTCGGAGCCGCTGTACTAACTATGTAAAGTTAGTGCAGTGATCTCCACCACTGAGCTGTTGTGTTCTGACAGGGGGACGGAACCCTCGCCAGAACATTCCAATCAGCGCTTTTTGCCATTGGCTGAGAGCACTGATCAGAAGTCCGTCGGCTGCTGGTTTTCCAGCATGCTCTTCGGACAGAATGTGTCAGACAGACTGGCATACACACGGGCCGAATGTTGTCCGTTTTTTTTTTTTTTTGGGGGGGGCGGGTGTTTGGGGTTTTTTTAACCGGCCGATGTCTCCTACTTTGCAAATTGAACAACCGCTTCTTTCAGTAAACCAATCTCAATGACTTGTATATGGATACACACTGATCCCAGGCAGCCCTAATCTTAAAAGCCCATGTACACAATTCTTTGAAGTAGGACTGTAGCCTTTTTCAAACTGGCTCTAAGGATCTGGAAACATTTTAAAGCGGTATTAAACCCAAAAGCAAACATTTTATTATATTGCAGCTTACCAGTTCTAAGATGTGGTGGCTGCATTATTTTTCTAAGGCCCCTTTCACACTGGGGCGGTTTGCAGGCGTTGTTGCGCTAAAAATAGCGCCTGCAAACCGACCCTAAACAGCCTCCGCTGTTTGTTCAGTGTGAAAGCCCGAGGGCTTTCACACTGAAGCGGTGCGCTGGCAGGAGAAGAAAAAATCTCCTGTCAGCCGCAATATTGGAGCGGTAAAGGAGCGGTGTATTCACCGCTCCTAAACCGCTCCTTCCCGTTGAAATCAATGGGACAGCGCGGCTATACCGCGGTAATACCGCGGCTATAGCCACGCTATACGAGGAGTTTTAACCCTTTTTCGGCCGCCAGCGGGTGGTTGAAACCGCACCGCTAGCGGCCGAATACCGTGGTAAAACAGCGCTAAAAATAGCGCTGTTTTACCGCCGACGCCCCCTACCTCCCCAGTGTGAAAGGGGCCTTAGTCTTTGTTTCCTTTATTTTCGCCTGGTGATCCAGCCAGTAAGTCCGTTGTTCAAAAGAATAACCTCTCTTGCAGATGTATAAGTTGGAGGAATGAGACAAAAGCTGATCATTGTAAGCACCCCTGTCAGTGGTAAATGGTTAATTTACTTATGTAAAACCTTTATTCTAAAAGGGAAAAACTGTTGCTGTAACTGATTATAAAGTGTGAGATGGAGTTTGGCTTCAATTTTGTATCTAAATGTGCCAGTATATCTAACAGTGTTAATTTTGACATCAATTTTGATCTAGCTTGTCAGTCTTTTTACTAAATTGCCGTTTGTCGAATTGCCGAATTGTTTTAGCCGACTAAAATCTCCAGTACATTATCTACTAAAATTGAATGGGTTTAGTTAAATTGTAATGCATTATTTAAGCATTTCTTTAGAATTGCCAAACTCCTTATATACTCCTGGAGTAAAAATCTACATAACATGTTATTATTTATGGTATTAGGTTTGAACATGCACTAAAGACACAGATTTGGCCGTTGTGATATATTGCGTTTTTATGAAATTTGGTTTTATGTAGAAACAAATATATTGCTTTTTGACAAGCAGAGGTACAACTTGAAAATATAAAAAAACCCAAAAAACTGTCATTTCTATTGGCTATAATGCCATTGCACACATTGCCTAAATATATTACCAACATTGAATATTAGGAAAAAAAATTTAGAAAAGCCTTTTTCTTGTTTTAGTCCTTTTAGCAGCTTAGTAGATGCCCCTACTTATTATGTGATGCAGTGTTAACCCCTTCCCGACCGGCGCATGCCGTTGTATGTCGGCAGAATGGCACAGCTGGGCAAATGGACTTACAGGTACGTCCATTTAAATTTACCGCTGTGCCATTGCGTGCGCGGCGCGCGCGCGCTGGCCGGGAGCTCCGTGAGCCGGGTCGAGGGTCCCGCGCACTCGATCGCCGCAGGGATACCCGCGATCGCCTCACGGAGAGGATAAACGGGGAGATGCTGATGTAAACAGTTCTGCCTAGTGACAAGTGTCACTGATCTCTGCTCCCCGTCATCGGGAGCTGTGATCAGAGTAATGAGACAGCTAGCCCATCCCCCTACAGTTAGTAATCACTCCCCTAGGACATGCTTAACCCCTCCCCGCCCCCTAGTGGTTAACCCCTTCACTGCCAGTGTCATCTACACAGTAATCAGTGCATTTTTAATCGCACTGATCGCTGTATAAATGACAATGGTCCCAAAAATGTCCGCCATAACGTCGCAGTCACAATAAAAATCGCTGATCGCCGCCATTACTAGTAAAAAAAAAAAATTATTAATAAAAATGCCATTAAAACTATCCCCTTATTTGTAAACGCTATAACTTTTGCGCAAACCAATCAAACGCTTATGCTTGCGATTTTTTTTTTTTTACCAAAAATATGTAGGAGAATACAATCGGCCTAAACTGAGGAACAAAAATGTTTTTTTATATATTTTTGGGAGATATTTATTATAGCAAAATGTAAAAAATGTGTTTTTTTTTTCAGAATTGTCGCTCTTATTTTGTTTATAGCGCAAAAAATAAAAATCGCAGAGGCGATCAAATACCACCAAATGAAAGCTCTATTTGTGGGGAAAAAAGGACGTCCATTTTTGTTTGGGAGCCACGTCTCACGACCGCGCAATTGTCAGTTAAAGCGACGCAGTGCCGAATCGCAAAAAACGCTCTGGTCAGGAAGGGGGTAAAATCTTCCGGGGCTGAAGCGGTTAATTTTGACATCAAGTTTCAATTTAGTTTGTCAGTCTTTTGACTAAAATTCTATTTTAGTTTTAGTCATCTCAATTGTTTTTAGTCAACTAAAATAGTATTCATTTAGTCGACAAATATTTTCAATATTAACAATGCTGCTGTCCAAAGGTGCCCCTGTGCTCCTTCATCCAGAATGGAGGCACTCTAATACAGGAGATGTGTTACTGACCAGATCACCAGGTGAAAAAAGCCTAAAAAACGAATGCAGCCACCACATCTAATGACTGGTAAGCTGCAATATCGAACATGTTGTTGTTTTTTTTTTTACTACCACATTAACATTCTATTGCAGATCATGCTGAAAAAAACTGACTTTTGTGTTTTGATTTTGGGTTGTAAATGTATGCACTAGAGCCACTATTGTGTCATCAATGACTCTTATCTGCCCTCGCTGCAGTCAGAACTCCGCCTCCAGTATCTGCAGAGGAAGAATTATTCCTTTAATCCCACCCAAATGTTTATGTTCAACACAAGCAGATTGATGAGATGTGCAGATTCCTCTGACTCAAACCCTGAATTCACATTTCATCCTGCATGTGGCTGTGTTTTAACATGTAAATGAAAATATAACATTTTCTTACCAAGAAAACATTTTTTTTTAACGCTGGTTTTGAAAGCAGAAAATTAGCACGGGTGTCTGTGATGGCTCTGTACCCAATACCGATTTATGAACAAAGAATATTTCTGTGCTTCTGTCGCCAACTAATTTGTAGAGGCAGGGACATTGCGTGTATGTTAAATATCAGCTCTGTATATGGCTAATGAAGACTGATCCTCTAATTCTACAGTATGTTAAAAAGATACCTCCACCCCCCCCCCCTCAATGACAGATCACTGCTCATATAACATCAAAGGGCCTTTGGAGGTCTCATAATGGATTCCAGGCAGATCTATTCATGGTTATATACCTACATAAACAGGGAAGCTGCATACTGTTCTTACAGCTGATATCCATATGTAGAGTATTAGTTTATACAAGATTAGAGTAAATGAAATGCATATGGCCTACAACGCATAATACACTTTTTAGTGGGGTCATTAACGTCCTCAACTTTAAAGATTTTACAAGGATCTGAATGCAACTGGAAAAACTGGACTATGCATGAACATCCCCGATATAATCCCTACACACCCCCCCTCCCCCACAAGCCACTCCTCTCTGTCTGCCTGTCCTATAAGTGTCATTCATCTTCTAGCAGTCGCCCCCACTCCTTTCTGTCTTCCCCTCCCGCTCTCTTCCTGTGCCCTTATCACTCCCTCCCTTTTATCCCTCTCATCTTCTTTATTCCCCCATCACTCCCACTTTATGCCCCTCACTCTGACTATCCTTGTCTCTCCCCTCCTTCCTCTCCGCCTTATCACTCCATTTCTTATTTCTCTCTCTCTCTAACTCTCCCTCTTCCTCTATTATCCCCCCTCCTTATTCCTTCTCTCCACCCCCCCTTATTCATTCCTTCTCTCCACCCCCCCTTATTCATTCCTTCTCTCCACCCCCCCTTATTCATTCCTTCTCTCCACCCCCCCTTATTCATTCCTTCTCTCCACCCCCCCTTATTCATTCCTTCTCTGCACCCCCCCCTTATTCCTTCTCTCCACCCCCCCTTATTCCTTCTCCCCCCTTATTCCTTCTCCCCCCCCTTATCCCTTCTCCCCCTTATTCCTTCTCCCCCCTTATTCCTTCTCCCCCCTCCCCCTTATTCCTTCTCCCCCCCCTTATTCCTTCCCCCCCCTTATTCCTTCTCCCCCCCCCTTATTCCTTCTCCCCCCCCTTATTCCTTCTCCCCCCCCCTTATTCCTTCTCCCCCCCCTTATTCCTTCTCCCCCCCCCTTATTCCTTCTCCCCCCCCCTTATTCCTTCTCCCCCCCCTTATTCCTTCTCCCCCCCCCTTATTCCTTCTCCCCCCCCCCCTTATTCCTTCTCTCCCCCCCCCTTATTCCTTCTCTTCCCCTCCCCCCCCCTTATTCCTTCTCTCCCCCCCCTTATTCCTTCTCTTCCCCCCCCCCCTTATTCCTTCTCTTCCCCCCCCCCCTTATTCCTTCTCTCCCCCCCCCTTATTCCTTCTCTCCCCCCCCCTTATTCCTTCTCTCCCCCCCCCTTATTCCTTCCTTCCCCCCCCCCTTATTCCTTTTCCCCCCCTTATTCCTTCTCTCCCCCCCCCCTTATTCCTTCTCTTCCCCCCCCCCTTATTCCTTCTCTCCCCCCCCCCCCTTATTCCTTCTCTTCCCCCCCCTTATTCCTTCTCTGCTTCCCCCCCCCCCCATCCTTCTCTTTCCCTCCCCCCCCCCCCAATCCCATCCTTCTCTCAACCCACACATGCACACATATATCTATATAGAGATATATATATATATATATATATATATATATATATATATATATATATATATATATATATATATATATATATACACACACACACACACACACACACACACACACACACACACACACACACACACTCACACTCACACTCACACTCACACTCACACTCACACTCACACTCACACACTCACACACTCACTCCTTTCCATTACCTCTCACATTATCACCCTTCAAATATGAATCTATTACTTTTCCTCTGTGAAGTAGGGTACCATTTGAAGCTGGCAGAAGCACACCTGGAAATAATTCTACTGCTGGCTGAGAGACCTGTAAAAAATGTTTTTTCATGTAAGCGGAAAGTTTGGAGCTTACAATCAGGAGGCATGCATTGCTTAAAAAAACTCATTTAGATGTAAAAACAATCGTGGCTTGGGTGTATTGTCCGCTTGGGGCTATATGTTATGATAAGCTAGGAATCCTGGGACATTCCACTGACATTGTACAAGAATGTCTTCAAAGTTTCTCAGGTAACTCTATAGACTTTTCTTCTACCAAGTCAGGTAAATTATCAATCCATAAAAATAGCTGTTCACATTTTGTAAGTTTATGGTCTCTACTGTATCTACTGTATCCATGGCAGTGTTGTCATAGTTTGGTTGAAAAAAGACCACAAGTCAATCTAGTTCAACCAATAAAAAGGGAGGGGGGGGAGAAAAAGAGTCTTACAATCCTATATACCTAATACAGTTTAACCTCCTCCTTTGACCTGAAGCAATGGATACATGCTCCTACTCGCTCTGAAGGCAATACTTTTGACCTAGTTTTCTCCCACCTATGCACTCCACGCAACCTCTCCAACTATTAATTTCATCTCTCTGATCACTACCTCATTAGTTTTACTCTCTCTTCTCCACCTCCTCTCCCTCCAACCGCTTAAGTTACCCGCAGAAACCTACATCATCTCAACTCTTCTCTTCTCTGCTACCGATGACCTCTCAGAAAAAAATCTCACCCCTATCCTGCACCGACCTAGCCACTTCTGTCTACAATGCTTCACTACTGGACTCACTGCCCCCCTCACTACACACAGAATCGGGCGCCGACACCCTTTCAACCTTGGCAAACTGATACTAGTATAGAAAAAACACCTGAATCGCGCTAATGAATGAAATTTATTAAGTGATCAGTGATAAATGAAACCAATAAGTATAGCCTTATTGATATACTCTATGCTCGTTATTAATAAACCTTGAGTGCACATAAAACAATAAATAATAAAAAGAAAGTCTCAATAGGTAATAAATAATCCACCTGTGCAAAACACAAATTGCAAAAGTCCATCCTTAAGAAATTTTTCAACTGTTGTGCAGCAAGAGATGTGAGCCACCACCAGTATAGAAGGGGTTACTTCTTACCGGACATAAATGATCCCCCATTACAGAGGATCATAGCAGGCATGTCAGCTGTATAACTCCTGTGCTGGGCTCCTGCGGCTGTGCCTCAGATCATTAAAGGGACCCGATCAGTGTAGTGGTAAGTATTGCATGTAACACAAAGTGGGAAACTCCGATCGTGTAAAACCTTGTTGTGTGTTGTCCTCTCCAGCTGTGTCTAGATACTAGAAGTCTGTAAAAACAGTCACACTTATGAGCGTCTGGGGTGTAAGACTAAGTCTCAGAAAGGCTTCCACCAGTATAAATTGCTCTCCAAAAATACAATTCCAGCCTCCTCACTGCCAAGCAGACCTATTCTATCACTCATTAACAACCTATCATCCCGTCATCAACTCTTCTCTAACTTTAACTCTCTACTTTGTCCTCCACCTACTAACTCGCTCACTGCCCAGGAGCTTTACACCTCATGCCCACAGGTACAATCATTACTTCCCTCTTTCAACCCCACCACTATAGACGTGGTTGCTAAACTACTTACTAACGTACATCTTACCACCTGCCCTCTACATCCTGTTCCCTTGCAAATGCTACGTTCACCCCTCTGGCTCTATTCTACACTTTGTAATCCACATCTTCAATCTCTCCCTCTCTTCTGGCATCTTCCCTTACTCCCTAAAACATGCACTTGTCAGCCCCATACTTGAAAAGCCCTCACTGGACCAATCCATGCTTAACAACCTACGCCCCCATCACCTTGCTCCCCTCTTTATCCAAACTCCTTGAACGTCTGGTCTACAACCGACTGAGCGACCACCTTGCTGATGATAGCCTTGATCCCCTTCAGTCTGGATTTCGTCCCCAACACTCTACAGAAACTGCTCTCCTAAAACTAACAAACGATCTACTAACAGCCAAAACTAATGGACACTACTCTGTACTCCTACTCTTGGACCTCCCTGCTGCCTTTGATACGGTTGACCACCCCCTCCTCAAAAAAACTCCATGCCTTTGGTCTCTGTGACTGTACTCTTCGCTGGTTCTCCTCCCACTTATCCAACCGCACATTTAGCCTTACTTACAATTCTACTTCCTCCTCTCCTCTGTTTGGGTCCCCCAATGTTCTCTTCTTGGACCTCTCCTATTTTTAATCTACCCCTCCTCCCTCTGTCAGCTGATGGCCTCCCATGGCTTCCAATACCACCTCTACATTGACGATACCCAAATCCATTTCTCTACCCCTCACTCGCACCGTCTCCTCATGTATCCCTAATTTACTAACAGATACTGTATATCAGTCTGGATGTCACACCACTTCCTCAAACTCAATCTATCCAAAACTGAACTTATCATTTTTCCTCCCCCATCTACCCCTTAACCCGATCTCTCTGTCAAAATTGATGGCACAACTATAAGCCCATCCTCGCTTGCCAAGGTCCTAGGTGTAGTCCTGGACTCTGAACTTTCCTTTAAACCCCACATCTAATCACTGTCCAAATCTTGCCTCTTCAACTTCCGCAACATCTCCAAAATACGCCCCTTTCTAACCAATGACACAACAAGGCTCTTCATTTCCTGGTCATCTCTCGCCTCGACTACTGTAACTCCCTTCTCATTGGCTTACTTCTGCATAGTCTATCCATTCACTCCATCATGAATGCTGCTGCCAGAATCATCCACCTTACCAATCACTTTGTGTCTGCTGCTACACTCTGCCAATCCCTCCACTGGCTTCTGCTCACCCAACAATTAAATTCAAAACACTAACCACTTCTTACAAAGCCATACACAACTTAGCCCCCAGCTATATCACTAGTCTAGTCTCTAAATACAAACCTATTCGTTCTCTTCGTTCCTCTCAAGACCTCCTGCTCTGTAGCTACCCTGTCATCTCCTCCCATGCTCACCTATAGGACTTCCCCAGAGCCTCTCCAAACCTATGGAACGCCTTTACCCCAATCTGTCCTATTTGCTACTACTCTATTAGCTTTTAGACGATCCCTGAAAACCCTTTTCTTCAGAGAAGCCTACCCTACACACACTAACAACTGTATTTTCTCCCTCACCTCATCCCCCACAGCTATTCCCTTTTTTGTTCCATTTGACCCTCCCTTCTAGATTGTAAGCTCTGACGAGCAGGGCCCTATGATTCCTCCTGTATGGATTTGTATTGTAACTGTACTGTCTTGCCCCCATGTTGTAAAGCGCTGCGTAAACTGTTGGCGCTTATAAAGCCTGAATAATAATTTCTATAACCTCAGTTATCAGTTTATCAATAATAGTGATCTATATTCCATTAAACACAACTTAGATTGTAAGCTCCTTGAGGGTAGGGACTGATGTGAATGTACAATGTATATGTAAAGCGCTGCGTAAATTGACGGCGCTATATAAGTACCTGAAATAAATAAATAAATAAATTAAACCCTCACAGCTGAATACAAGACCGTTCTGAAGCAAATCTGAGTATTGCATCTAGAAATGGAATTAAGGCTGCAGTTGGCATTATTTATGTGTATTTGGACTTCTCATTGGAACTTTATTTGGTTAGCTAGGAAATATGGCCCCTCTTTAAATGGTAAAGTGTGCTATTGGGACCAGGGCTGGGACAAAGGGTGAGCAGGAGGGACAGTTGCCCTGGGCACATCAGAGTAAGGGGACAGAGTAGTAAACCCATTTCTACAGCATGCATTAACAATGTGGTAGGGGCCGCAGTTCTGCCTCCTTGCTCTAGGCGCTAGACAGACTTGTCCCAATATTGGTTGGGACCTAAAGTTCCTTAGTTGGAGAATTACTCATTACCTAATTCTATGTTCATATTGTTTCACTCTGAGCTGACTTGGTTTCCTGAAATGCAGGTTATTAGAAAATGTCTTTATAATCATCCAGAAAGGGGAATGATGGTTGGTAAGCGGAGATGAATTGATAACCTGTTGAGTGTTAAAGGATCATTTTGTTTGCACCTTTCTGTTAAGTAATAAATATTGACTCGCTCCAGAAATTGTATGTTTAAGAACCTTTTTTCCAAACTGTTTGCTTAGTTCATATTTGGCTTACATCAGTTGAGATGAGATTATGGTTAGATTAACATTGTCAATGTTTTTTTTTTTTTAAGTGCTAGTTCACACCAAATGCAGTTCTGTGTGCTTTTTTTCTTCACTTAGTGCTAGTTCACACCAGAACTAACTAGCTAGTTCACACTACAATTTACTAGGTTTCAGTACAGTTCTGTGCACTTTTCTGCACTAAATATGCATGCAGCGTTTTTTATGTATTCCAATGGCTCTAGTTCACACCAGTGCAGTCAGTTTCTGGTCAGTATCTGGTGACGAAAAAAAAGTAGAACGTGCTGCATTTTTTTCTGCACAGAACTGTACTGAAACCTAGCAAATTGTATCAAAACGCACGACCTGCACTGGGAACTGCGTGTGGTGTGAAATGTAAGCAAAAACTGATCTGGAACGTATAAGTGCATTTTTGTGGTGTGAACTGGCCCTAAAAATGCATGCGCAGTGTTTTCCATGTGTTACAATGGCTCTAGTTCACACCAGTGCAGTCAGTTCCAGTCAGTTTCCAGTGCAGAAACTGGAACTGATTGCATTGGTGTGAACTAGAGCCATTAGAATAAATGGAAAACACTCTGCATGCATTTTTTAGTGCAGAAACTGCATCTGGTGTGAACTGGCCCTAATTGAGGAGAAACACATGACAGAACATAATTGCTAGAGACTTAAAGCAAGCTTATATTGAAGTAACAAATATACCCCTGCTCATGTTGCTGTACCCTCCTATCCTTCGCGGAGAGAGCCACCTTGGCCCCAACTTAGATCTGCAATTGTGACCAGATATCACAATAATCCATTTGAGGACTTAAAGGTTTGGTAGGTTGAGAGTGAATTTAAGTGCACTGGTGGCTGTGACAGTTATCACCGGAGATGTGCACTCACTGCACTTGGGTTAGCAGGCACAAAGGAAATCTCAAACCTATTAAAGTAGCTGTAAACAATCACCTTGTAATACTCCTTCTTTTTAAAATAGAAATCAAAGTAAAACTATTTTTGTATAGACATAAAAAAAACTGTAGAAATACGTTTTTTTTTTTTTTTTGTTTTTTTTTTGTGATCACATTTCCTCTGTTCTCAGCTGCGTACGAGCGTGTCGGCACAAGTCTGCTCATTGGATGAGAACAGGCTGAATTCTCAGCACAGCTAGAGAACTGAATCACGGTGTGCTCTCCTGCTTAGTGGGGTCAGTTTTTAGTAGGAAAGCAGAGAGACTGGCAGGAACACCAAGGAAGCAATACAAAGAACAGAATACTTTTTCATCAAGTACATGGTACAGCAGGCACATATCAAGAATATGAAATGTTGGGTTTACATATTCTTTAACATTGTATTCAGTAGTGTTTCTTTTATGTAATTTTGATAATTTCTTACTTTTTTGTAAACTGTAACTCCCATTTGGTAAAAAATAATATAGCGTATACAATTGCGAAACAAGCCATATTGTAACTGGTATTAAACTATTTCTTTTTAATCCATAGTTGCTGTAATTTTCTGTAAAAAGCAATGCAATATGGCTACCCGGAGGTGTTCTGTACACAGAATGTGTACAGAACGTCCCCAAGAAACATAATTTCCTGCTTGTGTGATTGGCTCACTGATTTTCCCAGAAGTCTGCCCTAAGATATGTCAGATTTCAGGCATCGCCTGCAATAATTTATTTTTGGTGAGATACTCCCAATAGGAAATCATGTCTAAAGGGAGAGCCCTGCAGGTACAGCAGCTGATATTTATAATTATGAAACCACTCCCATTAGGCTCACTCAGCACCATGGACACAGACAAACGCGTAGGGATTACTTCAGACTAGCAAAAGGTAGGAATCTGGAACAGAGTTTGTTAAATTCCTTGCAATGTATATAGATCACCCAGAGGGGAATGTGTTTTTCTTAACAAAAGTGGAGTTACTCTTTAAATCAGTGGGTTTAGTTCACCATTAAATCCTTTCAGTACAAGTCTTTGAGGAAAAACTGTGCCTAGCTCCTGCCAAAGGGGAGGGTCACAGTTCCAGCAGAGCCACAAATTGATGATCAGACACAAGTTATCTTATTTTGCTGACCAGTTAAGTCCTCTAAATTCCATAATTGAATGACTTTCGGTCATGTAGCGGGCTTCCATGAAATCTGGAATGGCTTTTCTGTACTATGGTAAAAGTATTTTAGGACAAATTTATAAAATCTGGAAGTGACGCGATTTTGGAACGAGCTCGTAGATATACGCTGTTACTCTGCTTTTTTTTTATGTGAGTGCACTGTATGATACGATTTTAATAAATGAATTCTAAGTTACTACAGCGCTCTTTTTCATACACACACACTATATATATATATATATATATATATATATATATATATATATATATATATATATATATATATATATATATATATATATATATATATATATATATATATATATAATTTTGCCAATAGCTGCCCTAGCATCGGTACACCGTCCAAGGAACCATGGGCTATACTGATTTAATACTTACCTGAGATGAGAGCATGGAGGTGATGTGGGAGCAAGATTGTCACCTATATTATGAATAATGAATTATGAATAATCGCCACTAATGGGGCGTACACACGGTCAGACTTTTCGACTGGTCTGACGGACGCCGACGAACCAAATCCGGCGGACAATCCGATCGTGTGTGGGCTTCAGCTGACTTTTCCAGTTGCAAATCTGACGGACTTTAGATTTGGAACAGGCTTCAAATCTTTACGTTGTAACTCCGCCGGACCCAGAAATCCGCTCGTCTGTATGCTAATCCGACGGACAAAAACCGATGCTAGGGCCGCTATTGGCTACTGGCTACCAACTTCCTTATTTCAGTCCGGTGTACGTCATCACGTACAAATCCGTCAGACGTTGATGTGATCGTGTGTAGGCAAATCCGTTCGTTAGAAAGTCTGTCGAAAGTCCGCTGGAAAGTTTGTCGGACCAGTCAGGTCAAAAAGTCAGCCCGTGTGTACGCGGCATTGGGGTGTAGGGATATTGTGCTCTACCTCAAAAAGACTTTTTATATAAGGACTTGTGTCAATAGACATGCACCATTATATTGTTGATTAGATTTGTGTTAGGTGTCCAGCCTTGAGACACAAGTTATTATTTATGCACTAGGATCACTTTTATTACATGTTTTAGATCATTATTTATATTGCATGTTTTATACACGTATTTTTTTTATTGCTGCTGATTTAACACAGTGTGAAGAGTGTGTGTCGATCACTGGATGATTAGGGGCATCACAGAGTGATTGCTTTTAGCCTTGAGGTTACACCCATTAACGTCCAATTGGTTTATGCAATGAAGTCACTTTAACTTTATACTTATATTTATATTGATGGTTATTTATTAGGAGTGATTAACTAGGTTTACCTATCACAAGAGTTCACGTCACATATTGGTTAGATTGAGTTAACTGTCAGCGCCTCACTGTTCTCTAACAATGTATTTATGAATAGTCAAGGATAAGCTATTTAAGTGAAGGCGGCAGGCTTGCTATACATTTTTTTTTTTTTTTTTTTTTTACCCCAGAGTGGTAGCGCTAGAGTTGCCACCTCATCCCTTTAAACCCGAACACATATTAATTACACAGGTTATGTGGCTGATTAAGGTGGTAATTAAACTCCCTTGGTGCCTTATCTGCATTTAATTAGCCTCAGAACCTGTGTAATTCATTTGTGTTCGGGTTTAAAGGGATGAGGTGGCAACCCTAGGTAGCGCGAGGGTAACACATAACAAATCTATAAAATCGCCTTTTGGATTTTTAATGGGTTCCTTCAAAAAATTCAAGACCTGTTCTTCTTTTTTTTTTTTTTTTTTTTTTTGCGCTAATGCAACTGCCTGAAATCTAAATTAAACTAAGCTGCCACATTCCAACTGGAATCTAGAATTATAGTAGCACTTCTGAAGGTCAGAAGTAGATAAAGATAGATCAGGTGAATGTTGAAATCCTACTTTACACCTAATAATTTGAAGCAATTATGGGTGATCTTGTGGTTTCAGACCATGCTTTTAAAGTGGCTGATCTTAGTTGGTGAGCGTGGATTACAAAATGAACATAATGCACACAATTGCTAACTAGAAATTAGTTGACTATCCACAGATTTCTACATAATTTTTATAGCAACAGGCATGTCCAATCCAATGTTTAAATCCACATGCTTTTATGCATTGGCAGAGGTTGCTGCATTATCTATATTTTTATATGAACAATGCTTACTCTGGTGATTATTGCCTGTCTGTAGAGCATGCCCAGTCGTATAAACCACTCGTCAAAGTGCCCTGTTCTTTAGGCTCCATTCATTCCTTCATTTGGAGACCAAGCCCCATCATCTTAGAATTCACAAGGGGGTTCTATACCATCAGTGCATCATAAATAATGGGTGATTGGGAAAGTTTTAGTAAATGCAACTAGTTCAGCACAATCTCTGAATACAAAAGGGAATCCTTTAGGTTAAGGGTTTGATTTCAAAGTATATTAGCCCAGCAGGGGAATTTGTCTATCCACGTTTGTTGCATGAATGGAAAAGTCTGTCAAATGTAGGCTGCAGATGGCCTGCAGGCTGAACGAAAAATCTGAGTGTATAGCTAGATTAAGTGTGTCCTACTGTGAAATTATTAGGATATTATTTAACTTTGGGTCATTGGCCCTCTTTAGTTAGACAGACTACATTTACTATGTCTTTTCATTTAGAAGAAGTGCAGGCCTTAGTACAGTGTATACATTGCTTATATAAATATGTAAAAGCTTTTGGTATAGTTTAAACAAAACTCCATCTTAAGGGTCTGCTGTTGTAGCATATATTTAAAGCAGCTGGATTAACTGATGTCTGAGTTATAGACTTGAAGGGACACATAAAAAGCTTGTATGAAAATAATGTGCAAAAAAGGACACATAACAGGGGAGTACCGTATATGTTAAGCAGTGACAGCCTCCGCTTTTCATAGTCTCTTTTATATGGATTTGCCTATAGTTAGTATGTTTGTGCAATTTTTTGGAACATTATACCCTTTGTGTCAGTGTGTGAACCTTTAAACCTCTAATATGTAGATATTTTAAAAGTAACAATAACAATCTAAATAATCATCAGTTTGTAAACAGTTTAATAAAACATTGCATTGAAATATTTCAATTTAAAGATGGAAATTTGATTTATATAGGTCCCCCAGACTATCTATGCATGTTGGGTGAGATTTTTTTTAATTTTTTAAATTAATTTAATTTTTTTTGGGCAGAGAAAGGTGGGTACGTTCCTAAATTATGTTATTTATTGGGACATTCTTTTTTTTCTGGTATCTGTGTAATGACCAGTATGTTTCAGTGACTGCAGGTTTCTGTTTGGGTTAGTTATCCCCACTGGAGAGACTAGCCTGACAGATTTTATTAGTCTTGACCGCAGGGGCAGATGCCCCCCAACCCAGTCCCTCTTCTGGATAAGTTGAGTCTGTTCAGCTCTTTATATATTCTGGTGACTGCAGTGATCTCTTTGCCGTCTCCTTGCTCTTCTTCCACCCTTTTTTGGATTTTGGGGGGGGGGGGGATCTGTAGCTCATCACTCTTTAGCATTCTACAACATATAAAATAAGTTCAGCAGGGTAGAGTGAGTGGACCCCTCTCTCGGGGGTTGTGATGGAGTCCACATTTTACTCATGATAGCCCTGGGATATGTAGGGTAATGGTTTGGCTGATCAGACCACATAATATCCCCAATTCGTGTTGCTTTCTCTTGTATATAAATTATGCAAACGTTCAAACTTTCTAATACAAAAGAACTGTTGTATTTTGTTGTAAGGAAATGGTTGTATTTGTGAGTTATGTAATGAATATAAAATTGAAAGAAATTTAGCAAAATTTGGTTATAGATGACAGCCCAGCATTTTATACAGGAGGTTATCTACCTAACTTGGCAGCATCTGACATATATCTAAATGTAGAACCTTAGTTGCCGTTCATATTGTAAGCAAAATAAGGAATGAACCTGGGATGATTTAACACTATTGAAATGGCATTTTGCCACACAAGCTTACTCGCGCTCACTATTCTGAGAATTTTTATTGGTGAATGCCATGTTTATAAATGGCCAGCAATGGGTACCACATGCCTGGAAACTTAGCTGCTGTTGGGCAATGGCTCCCTTGTAAAATCTTTAATGTTGCTTAACTTGTGACAGATGAAGAGCTATCACTCAATTTAGATCTAAAGAAGTTATTTGTGTTATGTTTATTTGTACCAACCTGTGATCGCTTTATTGGCATAAACGTCAACTTCATTCCTTATCACCCTGTTTGTTTTGACCTGTAGGGAGAAGGAGCTAATAAAGATGATTATGTCCACTGTAATCAGCTGTGGGTAAGCCGGACTATGCCATAACGGCTTGACAATAGTGTTTCTTATATTGGCTTTGTGCTGTCAGTTGCTTTATTCAGCTTGGAAAAGCTGGCACCAGTGTTTGCAAGGGCTATATAGTGACATCTCCCAAAATCAAATCAGTCATTTGCTAGTGCCAGTAAACATTTTTACTATCTGTATTTGAATACCCTTTTAGATTCCTGAGGTTAAACGGTTTTCCAATTCCAGTCTTTGATTACCCCTCTTAGGATTTTTTGGTATGTTCCAATATAAAATAGATAGATTTGTGCTATTAGGGCAAGGCATGATTATGTAGGGGTGGACTGGACTTGAGATTAAGGAATGTTTCTTATACAGGCAGTCCCCGAGTTACGAACGACTCCTACTTACGAACGGCCTGAAATGCCGGCCACTTGTGCTCCATGCTGGTCCTGCATACCTCCGGACACATCCCATACTGCAGTACTACATGTACTGCATGGCCAGAAGAGCCCCAGATAACATAACAAGTGCCTGGAACATCCCACATCCATGCACAGGCGGACGTTATACTTACGAATGCAGTGTTCTGACTGGAAGTTACTTACAAATGCAGTGTTGTCACTTACGAACAACTTCGACTTACGAAAAAACCTACAGTCCCTATTGTGTTCGTAACACGGGGACTTCTTGTACATACATATTTTAGTAATGTTATTGTTAAAGGGTCAGTCCACCCAAAAATATATTTTGGGTAAAGCCGTATGGGCTGGGTCAGCCCCTGGCTTTTTTTTTTCTTGTATATTGGATACTCCTACAACAAGATCTCTCTGCCATAATTGCTGACCCTGTCGCTGTCCCTATCCACCTGGGGGTTTTGTAGTTTTTGACGACCTTTGTGTGTTTTAATTCCTCATTTTGTATTCTCAATATAAAGAGAATTTCAAATACTATCCACAGTGGGTGTTGGGAAGTCAAACGCTAAGTTCTCACCAATAGACTTGCTGAGACATAATAAAACTATTGAGTGGTTTACCTCTAGCACCTATCAACCACTGACATTTCAGTTTTGGGTTGGCTGACCATTTCTATACATACTTGATTGGCAAAATAGTGCATGGGCATGGATTTTAAGATTATTTTTCTATGTCCATCCTTTTGAACCATGCCCATGAAGAATGCCTAGACCCCCCCCCCCCCTGCCAGTTAGTAAAACTGCTTGTTAACAAATCTTTAAAATCCTTTTTTTTTTGGTTACCTCTTAATTTTCATGCTTTGCTTCTGCCTCTGTCCGTAGGAACCTGTGTATGCTTCTGTTTACTCTCCTGCCATACCTGCTGCCCATAAATGCCAGTATTTCCTTCCTATAAACCAGGTGAGAAACAGTGTGCACATTTAAACACCGGCATAGCTTTTTTTTTTTTGGCAGTCAGACCCTGCATGTGGCCATCACATGGGGTATGAGAAGAAAGAGGATAGCCAACTGATTTTGTTTATAGTAAACTTTGGATGCAGTCACTCTCTTGTATTGTAGATTAGCTGTAAAAACCATGGGGTAGATTTTCTAAAACGGGTGCACTCGGAATCCAATGCAGCTGTGCATGATAGCCAATCAGCTTCTACGTTTTAGCTTGTTCAATTAAGCTTTTACTACAAAACATGTAAGTGAATTGGCTTCTATGCAGAGCTTCATCAGATATCGCATTCTCCAGTTTTCGTAAATAACCCCCAATGTTTTATTTAGTTGCTTATGTAGTATATTGTTGCTGTAGATGGCCTTAAAAAGGAAAAAAGATCCTCATAGAAAATTCTCTAAGTCATCTTTTAGTGGTTGTTTCTTGGTGTAAGCCACTCTGTTATTTTTGTCTATGACCCATAAAATTTTTTGGTGATAAAATGTCACATTCACATAAAGGCATTTAACATTTTTGATTTAAAAAAAAAAAAAATGGAAATCCTGACGCCTCAAACCCTCCATACATATTTTTCATGTCTGTGGATTTAAAGATGTATGGCTAAATATGTATCGGTATGCGTGTTTGTGCACAAAGTTGAGCCTAGCACTTCAGTACAGCAGTTACACTTGAATACAGATGTCATGGGGGTTTTACCTAGACTAAGTGCACACCAAGGGGGCTATGTACCTACTGACTTGTCTTGAAACTAAAACTTTTTGCTTCTATGTGTTATAAGAGAAGGCTTTCCTATTCATACCTGTCATCGTTACCACGAATCCTTAAATTGCTAAATGTTCGACCTTTGGCTGTGTTCTGTGTGGTCCAAAAAACCCTCTTGTTAGTGGTTTGTTTTGTTATAATCCAGTTCTGGCTATTGCCCCGATGAGGTTTGTTTGGTGTGCTTTGGCTTTTCTATACCTCTGTCCTCTTTCTCGTTCTTTCCTTATTTTTCTGTATTTTCTTTCTTTACTTTCAAGGTCAGTAATGATAGCATGAGGGAGTCCAGTCCACTGATGTTTGCTGAGCGGCATCCTTGGCGATGGAAGGTGAATTCAGATATGCATAGAGTTGTTAGCACAATAATATATTCCTAAAACTGTCTGTTCAAGCCCCTGCAAGATATGTCATCTGCACACCAAAGTCAAGCTTTGAGAAGGTTGCCTCATTGGATCACAATCACACACTGTACAGTGTTTGGGGGCCAAAGAGAACCTCTGCATCCAGGCCTATGTGATAACTGATTTGAACAAACACTGCATGCTATAGTGTGTGTGTTTGTGATGCAGTAAAGCACCTGTCCTAAAATTTGGTGCATGGACAACATATTTTTTTATAGAGTTTGATGATGCCAAACATCTGATATCACAGCACACACTAGTGCTGCAGCATGTTCTTGACACTCATTAGAACTGAAGAAGCGGCTTGGATAAGTTGTGAAAAGTCTTCACCATTACAGAACTTGAATGTAACTACTACTAGCTTGAGCAATAAAGAGCTTTCAACAGCCTTTAAGCACAGGTACTGTTAGATGAGCTAGCAAGGATCACTTAAGTAATACATAATCTCCAAGTCTGATAGCTGAGCAATAAAAGGACACTGATAATCGTTCTGTCCTCCCATTCCGTCAGCAGACACCCAGTGTTCGATCAATGGATTCTGATCAGCTCTCATTACTGCCCTTCCATTCCCAGCTGCTGTGTGGAATTTTACCAGACTTTACTATAAAAACCGATTACAGATACATACACTAGCTATATTTCAGCTCTGAACTCTGGGGGAGGAAAGAAACAAATCCCCACACTGCAAGGATTAAATGCTGGCTTATATCTAGGGTACCCATAGCAAGCACTTTTTCTTATATTATCCCTTGCACCTTTGGCAGCCATCCTACTCCCTGATGCTTGGCGTTGTGGGTAGTTCCTTGGCATCACAGTCAGTACAGTGATTTGGCCTTGCACTGTACTTGGTGACCTCACAATGCCTGCGATCACTGGCGCGCAGGGCAAAGAAGCTGAGGGACCCAGTCTTAGTGTAGGGGGAGCCTGTGTGTGGGTTCAGGTAAGTAAAAGTCCTTGTTATGCCTCGTTCACATGTTTTTCTTGCATGGGGATGCACATATGTTGCGTGCATCCCCATGTCGGAATTCCATTGTTTATTGGGACTTGCGGCTGCATGGACACAGCTGCTATGTCCCAATAGGACATCCATGCGGGTCCTCAAATTCATCCTATGTTCGTTCGGGAATCTGCACCTACATGTCATATTGGAACACAGCGGCTGTGTCTGTGCAGCTGAGTACCCCAATAGACAACGACGGGACGCCGGCATGGGGATGTACGCAATACCTGTACATCCCTGTGCCAGCAAAACACAACCCTGCATGGGGCATGCATGAAATAGCCCTGTGTGAATGAGGCCTTATGGGTGCCCTAGGCATGAATGAGCATTTCATCTTTGCAGTGCGTGGGGAGCCATCCTGCAAAAGAAATTGTATCTTTTCTCTGGAGCTCTGCTTTAAAACTTTTACAACTTTGTATTTCCTTTCACTTGCTCTCCTGATGACATTGTTTTCACCAGGATAAATTAATGATGGAAAATCTCCGTAATGGGGATACAGCAGACATTAATAACCCGACAGACCTTATACTCCTCCGCTATTCAAAACAAGAGTACCTTTTTGATTTTTTTGATTTTTTTTTCCCCCTAATACATATTTGAATTGTAAATAGTGACTTCATTATCTGCCTGGAATTCCGCTCTAACATTTGCTATATTAACTGTGGGAACGTTAAGAACAGCATTGGAAGGTTGCACAGCCCTAGTATGTTCATAAAGTGTGTGTGTGTGTGTGTGTGTAAAGTTAATTTGGTAAGCTGTATGACAGTGGTAAGTTGGGGTGTCAGAATTTTTAGACAAAGTAGACTGTCGTTTGGGTACAAATATGTATGGATGTAGATATGGGTTTAAAGATGTATGTATATATAAAAATGGAAAGATGTCTGTGATGCTTTGTGTATCGGTTTAGTAAACCCCGTTTACAGCATCCTTCTAAATTAGTTTAATGCTTCCCTGCTTATTGTTTACATACTGCCGGCCCTGTTCCAAGCCAACTGCAGGATGCTTCTGTCCTTAATTCACTTGCATCTAATCCAGTTTGAAGTGTGTTTGGCACAGGTAGTCCAGTCTTGTCAGTTGGAACAGATCCTGGACATCACAGATTAGACCCCTTCCATCTGCCTTGTAGAGCTAGAATAAAGCAACAAAGGTCAAATGCCATGTGTCTAGACTGCCCTGGATTGGCTCATCTCCATCTGTGCATGGCCATCTTCCTGGGGACATCAGCTCATTGGTCAAATGTTTGAGGTTACCCCCACTACTTCAGTACATTAGGAAAAAAAATTAAAGACCTGTAATATGTACAAAAGACTGCTCTGTGTAATGACAAGGAAGTTCCCACCCGTGAATCTTGTTTTGCTCGGACCGCTGACTGCAGAGCAATGACAGCTTAAATAGCATCATGAAAGTTGACCTTGAACTGTGAATTTCTGAAGAGATGCCATATACTGCATAGCAATTTAAAATCTGTTTTTGCCAGTCATAGGGACATGAAACAGTTGCGGTTATTTTTCTTAAAATGATTGGGCTTATCAGTGAAACAGGACAAGCTGCGAAGTTCAGTACCTATGGACACCAGCCGTTTTGGACTGGCTTCATTAAGTTTGCTTCTGATAGGTAGCGAGAGGTGACTGTGCATTTTGCCCTTTGTAGTTTACTACTTGCATTATTTATTGCATTGTTTGTATATTTGGACATTTTTTAAACTTTGAAAAAATTTACTTTACTGTGGTTACATCTGCAGTTCAGTATTTACAGTACAATCTAATGAGAATTCTATCAATGTGTAATGGAGCAGTAAATATGTTGTGGCCCCAGGATATACAAGAAAACAATATGGTAGTTAATACAGTGAGCAATAGTGTACAAAAGGCAATGTCAAAGGGCTACCAATACCTGTCACAAGTTTTGTTTTGTCCAGGTAGTGTCAATGGCTAAGGTAACCCCCCCCCCCTTTATTTTGATTAAACTGAATAAACCAACCCAATTTACTCGTTACAAGCAGGAGCTGTTTATGAAGGAAATCTGTAATTGACTTTTTTGTTAATTTCAGATAAAAATAATTAGAGTAGTAAGGCCCCTTTCACACTTTTTGTAACAATGCACATAAAAACACAGGTTTTACATACTCTAATGCAATACACCGTGTATGTATGTTGCCATTCATTTTGAATGGCACATCAGTGCATACTATATATACAAAAAATTTAAGTGCACCACAGATTTCAAATATGAATACTCTGTGCTTTTATAAAAAAAATATTGCAGGTTTGTTTTTTTCATGTATTCAGGACACTATAAAAAAACTGTTGCGGACTTTTGAAATGACTAGTTGCTTGCCTTTCGTGGGCTTCATTATTTTCGAAGTGGCTGACTTGAAACACGTTGGTTTCCTAAAAGGTTAATAGATTTTCAGTGTTGTGAATGAAGAACATTATGGAGTTGATTTACTAAAACTAGAGTGCAAAATGTGGTATAATACTTCATAGAAACAACCCGCATAAATTTTTTATTTATTTTTGTCAAAATATAAAGTGATTGTAAAGGTTCATTTAATTTTTTTTTTTAAATAACAAACATGCTATACTTACCTGCTCTGTGCAAGAGTTTTGCACGGAGCAGCCCCAATCCTCCTCCTTTTCTGGGGTCCCCCGGCAGCGCTCCTGGCTCCTCCTCTTTGAGTGCCCTTTCGGAGAGCTGCTTTCCATTGGGGCACTCATGCGGGCGTGCTCCCGAGTTCTGCTGCGTCCATTGACAGACAGCAGAACTCTGCCCTGCCCTTGGCTCCTGTGTCACTGGATTTGATTGACAGCAGCGGGAGTCAATGGTACCTGCTGCTATCAATCTATCCAATGAGGACCTGAGACAGCGGCTGGAGCTGTTGTGCATGTCCCCGTCACTGGAACGTTCAGGTAAGAAAAAGGGGGGCTGTGGAGGGTAGCTGCAGCTCAGGTTTTTCACCTTAATGCATAGAATGCATTAAGGTGACAAACCACAAGGGTTTACAACTCCTTCAATTGAACAAGCTGAAGTTAGAAGCTGATTGGCTACCATACACTACTGCACCAGATTTTGCACACTCCGATTTTAGTAAATCGACCCCTATACTTTTTTTTTTTTTTTTTCACCTTTTGTACCTTTTTAGAGTTCTTAAAACACAATACACTTTCCTGCCCCTACAAGCCACAACAAATAAGTATTAATTTGAGTTTATTTAATGCAGCGCTGTGTACAAGCCAATCAGAAATTGGCATTCATTATCCTGCCTTCTCTGGGTTTTTAGAGATCAAATCTTCTATTTAATGACTTTTGCATGGTCCTCTTTGTGCTATTAAGCAGTCATGGATGTATGGTTATAGCAAGTTTTATTGAGCAATAATGGGAGTAACCCCTTCATGTTCCACTGACAAGCTGTGGTTCTGTTGATTTCCTTAACTGTTCCATGGAGTATTAATACTCTACTCAGGGTCATTTATTATTCCAGATGTTCTTGGAAAAAAGTGTGAGACTGGCTGGGGTTGTTTCAGATATTGAAAGTTTTTACTTACTAGACCGACCTCGGTGCTGCACATTTTTTTTCCTCCGTTTAATGGTACTGAAATAATAGACAACATTTACATGCATCTGTAAATAGAACTTTTCCATCATTCAGCTGTGGCCTGCCTACCCAAGACTGAGGTTCCAGTATTGGGTAGATGCCGGTAGGTTGAATTCTCTTCTTATCCCTCGATGACCCCACTGATTCCAAACTCTGCCTATTTGCCAGAGCCGGTGAAAGGGAATTTCATTGTCCACAAATACAAATTCCTAAAGCCAAATTATAGAGGGATATAAATGACACAAATTAAGGCAGTTCTGTATATTTCATATATGTGTTTAAATTCAACCACTGTAAGTATCTGAACTTGACCTGGTTTTTGCCTACAGCAGAGGTCAAAAAAGGAGAGAAAGCTGCAGCACAAGCTGCCAATCAGATTCTATCCCGATAAGGAGCATGCTGATAGGCTTTAACAACTGACTGGAAAGTAAAATATCAGTATTACCCATAGAAACTTCTATTTCACCTATAATTTTTTTCACTGCAAAGCAGAAGGTGAACAGAAGCATCTACTTGCTCCGGACATCACTTCTTTGTCTCCTAGGTATTGTATGTCAAATCTGCAATGTATTGTATATGAGCCCTTTAGAATGGCTGTGTGTATTGGAACATAAATGTAAAATAGAGCTTTAGTTTAGTTTATTGAAAAAAAAAAAAAAAAAGATTTTCATCAGACAGATGAAACCAGACCAATATGGGTTCTGACTCTACGTCTCTTCCTATGATCACCCCACTGTGCGTAGATTACAGGCACTGCAAATATACATTACTGAGGCTGCAGAACGTCTTGTACACTAGATCTTGGATGCTTTCAGACAGTTTCCTATAAAATTACACAGATGTTTTCTTTTTCTGAAGTAGAATACCAGGGATGCTTTCTTCCTGTTGTGGTTATCATCTCCCCATGTCAGTTGGAGCCTTTTAGTGTCTTTGACAGCATGGGAGCGTCTGCATTTGTCTGTTTAAAATATGGTCAGCAGCTTGATCAGTCTACTGTGCTAAAATATTAGACATGTCTAAAGTTAGACTTTTCAAAAAAAGAAACCTGCAGGCTGCCTTTGGTGGCCACCTCTGAAAAATGCTACTTTCTGGCGGAATTTGGCGTCAGTAGTTTTGGGTATTGGTGAAGAAACGCAGGGCTCGTGTACACAGGCGTGACTCTGAAGCAAGTGAAATGGTGAATGCTTTTGGGTGCTCTCGAGTTGCTTTGAATTTGCCTTGGAGTTGCACAAGAATTGATTTCGAGCTGCTTCTGAGTTTCTTTTGTATTCCCATTGGCATGTATAGGATAAAAAAGCAGCTCAAATGTACTACACCCATTGTGTCCGATGCTTCTTCAGCAAGCCCTTGCTCTTTAAAAGGTCAAGAATTGGTGGTTGGACAGGCAAGTATTAGGTCTCTTTTTTTACAGGCTGGCCGCATTTACAAGTTTTTATTCCAGAGACCGAGTTTATTTCATTGGAACTCTAAAAGTAAAATATTTCGACCTTGTAAAAAACAATGTTGGTGTAAATTTCATGTTGATGGAAGGCCATAATCTATACCAATGCCTGTAAAAATGGGAAATAAAGGAGGATTTATCATTGGATGAGACCCATCTCTCAGAAAAAAAAGTTGTGTTAAAATATACAGTATTAACCTTGAGCAACTTTCAGGATATTGCTTCTGTTCTTTTTGTACAATCCAGGCCTTTTTTTTTTTTTTTTTTTGTGGCAACAATGGCGTAATGGTGCTCAAACCCAAGTAACCAATCTATTTTCAGACAAACCTTGCCAGCTGTCTTAAAAGAAAATCATGGATTAAATGACATAATGCATACAAAACACCTTTATTTCCATAGGTGGAAACGCCATTGACAAGTTTCCAAACTTGGACATGTGTCTTGTCTACACACGTTTTCTCCCTCACCCTCTACAATCCAGTCGGCCCATGGACCCTTTTTTTTTTTTAAAGACGTAACTTAGGTCACAGCCTTACTGTATGTTTAAGACCACTTTCACACCGAGGCAGTTTTCAGGCATTTTAGCACTAGAAATGGTGCCTGTAAAACGCCTGAAAACTGCCTCCCATTCATTGCAATGGGTGCTTTCACACCCTGGCAGTGCGCTTGCAGGACGTTCGTAAAATCCTGCAAGCAGCATCTTTGGGGCAGTTTGCAATGAATGGGCAGTGCTTCTAAAGCCCTGCAACACAAGAGTTTTTAACCCCTTCTTTGGGGTTAAAAGCGCCCTGCTAGTGGCCTAAAAACGCTGCTTAAACAGTGCTAAAGCGCAGCGAAAACGAGGGGTGCTTTAGTGCAACCGCGGCCCCTGTGTGAAAGATGTCTAAATGCCTGCATTTCGGGCAGCAAATCCGTGGAGAGATGATCCATGTCTGATCCTTTCCTCCAGAACTTCCCCACCACACTCGCCTGCCATCCTCACCAACTTCCTACAGTTGGAAAGAAAGGAAGAAAGACGATTGGTTGCTATATTCTTCTGCATGTTACCATTGCTCTTCTCCGTTATATAGGGCAGTATGTGATCATAAATGCATACTGTATAACAGTATATGATCAAAGGGACCATTGTTTACTTTTGCCAGAAAAACTTTTAAAGTGGAACTAAACCCATCAATTTAAAGATTTCCCAAAATGGTTACTGTACATTCAAGGCATGCTGTAAAAAAAACTAACAGTTGCTTGTGCTCTCAACCAAACTCGCCAAGCCATCAATTAGCTGGTATCATAACAGACCACGTGCTGCTCTGTCAACTGCAGATCATACAGAGGCTAAAATGGCAGCTTGCTTGGCTTTAAAGAATAGAAGGGTTTAGTGCTGCTTTAAACATCCTATTTTTGTCTTTAAAAATGTTTCTGGATTTATAGTTTTTCTTTGGTTGGAGCCATTTTGCTTTAACAGATTTATTGACTCTTTTTTTTTTGTTTGTTTTTAAAGCAAAGAGTGACTTCTGGTGGGTTGCACATGAGCATTGAAGAAAGAAAGCAGCAGATCACAGTAAGAGAAGAGGCCTGGAAGTCGAAAGGACTAGGTGCTGCCAATGACTCAACTCAGTTCTCTGTTGCTGGGCGCATGGTTAAAAAAGGTTTGTGTCACGAGCATGTTGCTGTATGATGTCTGTGTCATAGTTTGGGTGTGTATGGTCTGCAGTTGCAGGGTAAGCTCTTTAAACCAACAAATTTAATTTACAGTTGTATAAACACACAGATCAGCCTTAACATTATGACCACTGACAGGTAAAGTGCATAACATTGAATATCTTGTTAAAATGGTATCTGAAAGTGGGTGGTATATATTAACCTGCAAGTGCAGATGATGCCACCCAAGTTGATATGTTGAAAGCAACAAAAATGGGCAAGTGTAAGGATATGAGCATCTTTGACAAGGGCTAAGTTACTGTATAATGTTCCTGGTCTGCAGTGGTCAAGACCCACCAAAAGTGGTCCAAGGAAAGCAAACTAGCGACAGGTTCATGGGTGGACAAGACTCATTGATGCACATGGGGAGCAAAGGCTGGCCCGTGTAGTCTGATCCATTAGAAAAGCTACTGTAGCTCAAATTGCTGAAAAATTAATGCTGGTTCCGCTAGAAAGGTGTCAAATCTCAGTGTGTCACAGTTTGCTGTGTATGGGGCTGCGTAGCCAGTCGGGGTGCTCATGCTGACCCGTGTCCACAGCCAAAAGCGCCTGCAATGGGCACATGAGCATCATAACTGAGAAATGGAAGGTGGTGGCCTGATCCGATGTATCGCATTTTCGGTTACATCATGTGGATGGCCGGGTGCATGTGCATCATTTTACCCGGTGAAGAGATGGCACTAGGATGTACTATGGGACAGAAGCAAGCCTGCGGAAATAGTGTGACTTAATCCTGTTACTGAAGGCTTGGTGCCAGATACCACAGCATACTGTCAGAGGTCTAGTGGAGCCCATGCCTCGACAGGTCAGGACTGTTTTGATGGCAAGTGGTTTACCTACTCAATATTAGCTGGGTGGTCATAATGATTTGCCTGTATATGTATGCATTCAATGTAATAGATATAAAAGAATGTGTTTTGGCTAGCCTATAATAAGATGCAGTTTTGTTGTAATAGTGTGTATCTATTTTCATTTAGGCTTGGCTTCACCTACAGCTCTAACGCCTGTCTCATCACCTGTGGCTCTTAAACCAAAATCTGCAAATGCTGTTTCCAAACCTGCCGAAGGTACGTAAAATACTTGGTGCCATTGTGTCATGATCAGGCTCACAATTAGTCATGCGACTCGCATGGATTGGGTGACGCTGCAAATCATTGTAATCAATTGTCTACCTTATTACATCTCTCGGCATTTACCTTGGATGTTCCTTGAAGAGGTTATTGAACATCCATGGCTTGCGGGTATGAATGGCAATACCGGGGATTTTGTTTTACTTGACTGTTGCGTCATCTGATCTGCTGAAAACAGACAGATGGTTATCCGTTCCCTGTCCGTCTGGCGAATCAGATGACAGTCGGGTGTAAACAGACAGGCGGTCCGTTTACATCTGACTACCCATAGATGAGAGTGGGCTGTGTCTGCTCTGCATAAGTGGAGCAGACACGGACCAGTCATCTGCCTGATCAGCGAACAGATTCCCCGCTAACCCTAGTTATGCGGTTTGACCTGTCCCCCTCCCTTCCTGCCACAGCCAGTCTGACAACAGCTATGAAGGGACAGCTGATTCATAGCTGCAGCTTTATCCTAGCTGTGATCACTTTTCCAAGGCAAGCAAGAGGAATATAGAGAAAGGGGAAGGGACAGATCAGACCTCATAACTTGGATTAGAAAGCACTTGCAAACATGGGACAAAGTACTACATGCACTTTTTCCCCATAGGGAAAATAACTTTAAATTAAAAATTATGATAGATCTTTTACAAGGTAAGTTGCATTGTGTTAAGCAATCATCCAGTAATGGGCTGCCAAAGTACAGTGTTAATTTTGTCCACTGAAATATTTTTGTTGACTAAATTAAAACTAAAATGGCATTTTAGTCGACTATGACTAAAACTAGATTGAAATTTGACGTCAAAATTAATACTGCACTACCACATAAGAATTAGGGGGCAACTACTAAGGTGCTAAAAGAAGAAAAAAAATTAAGAAAAGGGATTTTCTTTTTTTTTTTTTCTCAATATTTAACCACTTGCTTACAGGGCACTTTCACCCCCTTCCTGCCCAGGCTGTTTTTAGCTTTCAGCGCTATCACACTTTGAATGACAATTGCGCGGTCATGCAACACTGTACCCAAACAAAATTATCATTTTCTTCACACAAGTAGAGCTTTCTTTTGGTGGTATTTAATCACTGCTGTTTTTTTTATTTTTTACTAAAAAAGACTCAAGATTTTGAAAAAAAAATTTTCTTCGTTTCTGTCAGTAAATTTTGTAAATAAGCAATTTTTCTCCCTCACTGTTGGGTGCTGATAAGGTGGCGCTGATGAGGAGGCACTAATATGCGGCAATAATGAGCAGCGCTGATGGGTGTGCACTGAAAGGCATCACTGATGGGTGGGCATTGAAAGGCAGCAGTGACTGGCATCAATGATGGGCACTGGTGTTACTGGGAGCTTTGCTGTAATCGGGGCACTGATGATCAGTGCCCTGATTACATGTCCGGGTGTTTCCTCTGTCAGTGTTAAGCGAGGAGAACTGATTTATGGCCCTTCCGCATTTACATGTTACCGGCTGTGATTGGACACAGTCGATCATATGGTTGAAGAATTACGTGATCGTCTCTTTACAGAGATCGGGGTCGCACGTGTCCTAGCAATACGGGGAGGCCGCGATCGCCACGCTGCACGGCCGTTCTATGTGACGTCCACTCAATATAAGAGCCGCACCGTCCCTCCGTCATTTGATGGTGGGCAGGTGGCAATCGGCTAATGTTGGTAATACAGTACAATGGCATTACAGCCAAGAGTTTACTGTTTTTTTGGGGTTTTTTATATTTTCAAGTTGTACTTCTGCTTGTCAAAAAGCAATATGAAACTTGGTTTTATTCATAAAGACGTGATATATCACAACGGCTAAATCTGTGTCTGTAGTGCATGTTCAAACCAGAAATAATTTCTTAGATTTTTACTCCACGGAAGTATATAGTGAGTTTGGCAATTCTGGAGATTTTCTTTAATAGTTTTGAATTTAACTAAACCCATTAGATTTTAGTTCACTGAAATACAACTAATTAAAACAGTTCAGATAAAATATCTAAAACTAAAAGGGCATTTTAGTCAAGACTATAACTAAAACAAAATCGAAATTTGATGTCAAAATTAAAACTGACTGCAACCCAATAAAAATGGAACAGGCAACATTTTTTTTTTTCAGCACGTCTCTGCATTGTTGTGTGCTAGTGTATCTAGATGCGATGTGGTGCTTTTCAAAATGAATGGCATCAAAATGCATCACACAGTATTCACACTGCTGTGAATGGGCTTTTAAGGTTTTTGTAAAATTTCTTGCCTGCAGCATTTTCCTGGTGCGACTACAGTGTGCATAATAATCCACAGCACAAAAGAGCACCTGTTTTTAACAGGTTTTTATTTTTAAATTCGGTCTTGGCTGCAAGGTGTCATTAATCCGCTGTGGGTGCATTCCATCTCCTAACAGCGCCAACCATGGGACATTTATAGGCAGAATTTTTTATAGGATATTCATGCATGTTCACCTGCTATTGTAGTGAATATAAAATGCTTACAACTTGAAAATCCATTGTGAATGCATCTATAAGCTCTAACAAAGTTCAGTGCCCAGAAACCAGAAAAAGAAATTTGCCTCTGAATGCCTATATACCTGCACTATAAGGGCTTCTTATGTGAATGGGCCCTAAAGAGTACATACAGTCACAGTTGTTTAGTTTTTAAAGAGTGAAAATGTTGTACATTAAAGACGTAGTTATTAATCTTGTACGAGTTGTGAGCTTTCTAAGCAGTGGACTTTTCAGTTTTGCGGTTTCTGCATCCATGTCATACACTTTGGCTTTGTCTATGATCCCGTTTCCAAGCGCCGTGGGATATTTGGCTAGATTTGTGCTGTTTTGCTTGGTGTAACACTTTCATAATGACCTAGCTCCATCTGGAGTCCAGAGGTAGAAATGGTTTCCTGACCTCTGAAATGGAAACGCTGAACTGCAGAACAGAGGTATTTAGAATGAAGATCATAGGTTTTCCTATATTGTCTTTTCACAAAAGCTTTTTAGGTATATAGCATATCTCAACATGAACCACGATTTGTGTATTAATGTTAAAATTGTAATTATTGATGTAACCATATTAATGTGTTTTAAACATGTAGTCTCTACTAGTGATTTTCTTTATTGTTCTTTGCTCTCATTTCTAGTCTGTCTGCTCAAATTGTCTAAAAATAGACTTTATGGTGGTTTGATTAACTAAAACTGTAGAGTGCAAAATCTGTTGCAGCTCTGCATAGAAACCAATCAGCTTCTAATTTCAGCTTGTTCAATTAAGCTTTGACAAAAAAAAATAAAAAAAACTGGAAGCTGATTGGTATCTATGCAGAACTGCCCCAGATTTTGCACTCTCTAGTTTTAGTAAATCAACCCCAATGTGACTTATTCTGTATTCTCAGTTAAGTAGGACCCTAAATATACATATAAGCCAGGACATACCCTGTTTTCCCGAAAATAAGACCTAGCGTGATTGACGGTGATGGCTGCAATATAAGCCCTACCCCCCAAATAAGCCTTAGTTAAAGTCCTTGTAGGTCTTATTTTCAGGGTAGGGCTTATTTTCGGGGAAACAGGGTAGGGCTTATTTGGGGGGTAAGGCTTATATTGCAGCCATCACTGACAGTCACACTAGGTCTTATTTTCGGGGAAACGGGGTATTACAGTGAATCCTTGGTTTATGATTAACGTGGTTTACGAGCGTTTTGAAAAGACGAGCAACTTTAAAAAAAAAAAAAAAAAATTGCCTTGATCTGTGAGTGCTGTCTTGATATACGAGCATTTTTTTTTATTTCTTACATAATAATAAAAAAAAAATTACACTCACAATGTGAAGGAGTCTGCTGCTCACCCATGTAAAGCCGCTGTGTATATGTACAGTGAAGCCGCTGGTGTACAGCATACAGTACAGCTTTGCATGTGGCCAGAGATTTGCGGGCAATGGTAGCTCCCAGAACTTCCTGGGGACACTCGGACACTCCCAGCAGGAGTGGGTGTACCCTGAAGTGATGTCAACAGTTCCCGAGTTCTCTAGGAAGCGATGGGAGCTGAACCTGTGGCCAAATACAGCGTTGAACTGTACACCAGCAGCTTTACTGAACATACTGTACTGTATAAAGAGCGGCTGAGATGAGCACCAACCTCTGGCCACATACAGAGCTGTGTACACCAGCAGCTTTAATCTATATACAGTATACACAGCGGCTTTAAGTAGGTGAGCACCAGACTCCTTAACATTGTCACTGTGGACATTCTTTTTTTTACCTTAAAACTTTTGCAACACAGAGGTATAGTACAGTATTCCTAATACTGTCCAGTACTGTATTTTGAAGTGCAGTTTTATTTGTTTTATGTTTACAGTACACTTTATACTGTTTTTTTTTTTTTTTGGGGCCGTAATCATTTTTATATGAATAAATGATTGTGGAATGAATCATCGGAGTTTCCATTATTTCCTATGGGGAAATTTGCTTTGATATAAGAGTGCTTTGGATTACAAGCATGCTTTTGGAACAAATTATGCTCGCAAACCAAGGTTTCAATGTATACTAATCTGTATGTAAAATAATGTAATGAAATGTAAAAAAAAATTAATGAAACTGAGCCAAGTGCATTTGGCCGCAAGACAAAACACGCAACTGCTACCTGAGTTTGGTGTACCATTAAGGAATGGCATTATAAGCGCGACACACGTATTTGCTCTAGTTTCTAGAAATTCGCTTTTCTGCCTGTGTTTCCATGCCGCTTAGGTGTATAAATGTGACCAAAGTCTTACAAAATATTTGAACGGTTACAGTGATGAGATACACAGTTGGGTGGGATCCACTGTAGTTTCCTTTTTCACAAAAGCACAGTAAATCATGCTATAGCATTGATCATGTGACCAGTCATAAGCGGGGTGCAAAGATTTGTTTTTTTTATTCCAAGGTAAAAATTTAAAGTCCTCGGGTGACATGTTACTGCACCTTTTCAAAGTACTTTGTTTTTGAAGACCAGCTTTTAAATATCAAAAACAGAAAAGTAGTTGCTATTAATGATTGAACCATCTGGTAAGCCAGCACCTGGGGCTTGGAATGTGCAGGCGGGATCTTTGTAGTAGGGTTGGATTTTCTACGCTATGAACTTTTTAAATATGTCGAGCATGACAGACAAATTTATTTTAAACATCACAATGGTGTTATAGGGTTGGGTTTATGCAGAATGTTTTACTGTGCAATATTGTAGAACACATCCAGCATGGATGAGCCATTTAGTTGGATAGGTGCTCTGCTCCATTTTGACTTTGTGCTGGGAAGGGAGCAAAGCAATGACCTAATATTCTACTTCACTCTTTCTAGAAATTGAGGCCAAGCCTGACCTGCAATTGGAGTCTGATAGGAAGTTGGATAATCTTGAATCCTTTTTGGGCAGACTGCACAACAAAGGTGAGTGTTGGTGTAAAGTGATTGTAATTTACTGTGCGTTAGTAATACACTGTCTTGTTGAATCTGCAAAACTGATAATAAAGCGTGGTTTGTTTGTTTTTGTTTTTGTGTTTTTCTTTTTCTTTTGCCTAAAATGTCTCACTATCCCTTGTGGGTGTGGGGTGAAGCTTATTTTGTACATGCCCCCCTCACTTTGTCCCAAACCTAGTAATAGAAATAAACCTAGAATACTATATTTGGAGCAGCATTGAGCTTTAAAATCTGCTATTCGGAAGTCTGCAGAGATGGTGAATGCTGATAAACCCTTTGTAGAGGGAGACTTGCACTGCTGTCTCTGTACAATACCAGAGTAGTATACACTTAACAGCTTTTACCTGGTAATCTGTGACAGTGTGATTGTTGGCACCCTGACACTGTTAAATGTTTGTCACTCTGTTATATCTCAAATTAGATTGTTCCTTGAAATGAAAGCAGAATGTAAAATTGACTTGTAGATGTAGGGTGAAGCATGGACAACTGACGTTATGGAATCGTGTAGCTTTTTCTGTTAAAGTCTAGTTTGGATTTGCCCACTAACTGAGCATCCCTATTTTCTCTTCTGTTTGCCTGTGGTTATCTTTTTGCACTAATTTTGTGTATATCTGATCAGTTGGAGGTCTTCAGGACACAACGCTGTCGGTCACCAGTAAATCGGTGAAAGAAGTGATGAAGCTGGATGATGAGACATTCTCCAGGTTTTACCGTCCAGTTGAGATCCCGTCCAGTCCTGTGGACATTAATTTTGATGATGACTTTGATATCCTGTTTAGTTCTGAGGAACCAAAGTGAGTAGTTCTCCTTTATTACTGTCAAACTCGTGTCCTCCATACAGAGTCGTGCACTGAACAACTAAGGCAATCAGTAGTAGATCATAGCAACTAATCAGCAGTCTTCTTTTCTGATAAAAGTGAAACATAATGGATGATTACCTGGATAGTTAAACTTTACAGTTCAACATGGCTTCTGGAAGTGATTGGTACATGTGTGAACTGATAGTTATGTAAAGACTTGTGTATGTATATCATTATGCTGTCTTAACAAATGTGCATGTATGTTTATATAAATACACACACACCAGCCATAACTCTTTGACCACCCACCTAATATTAAGTAGGTCCACCTTTTATTGCCAAAACGGCCTTTACCCATCGAGGCATGGGTGCCACTAGATTCTAAGTGCTATAAGTTGTGATGGGGGGGGGGGGGCTCCATGGTTCGGACCGTTTTTCAGCACATCCCATCGATGCTCGATTGCATTGAGATCTGGAGAATTTGGAGGCCAAGTCAGTACTTTGAATTTGTTGTGTTCCTCAAACTATTCTTGAACTGTTTTTGCAATGTGGCATGGCGCATTATCCTGCTGAAAGAGGCCAATGCCATCAGGGATTACCGTTTCCATGAAGGGGTGTACGTGGTCAACAACCTTGTTTAAGTATGTGGTACGTGTCAAAGTAACATCCTCATGAATGGCAGGACCAAGGTTTCCCAGCAGACCATTGTCCACAGCATCACACTCCCTCCACCAGCTTGCCTTCTTCCCAGAGTGCATCCTGGTACAATGTCTTCCCCAGGTAAGAAACGCACACACATCTGGTCATCCATGTGATGTAAAAGAAAAACTTGATTCATCAGATCAGGTTACCTTCTTCCATTGCTCTGTGGTCCAGTTCTGATGCTCCCGTGCCCATTGTAGGTGCTTTTGGCTGTGGACAAAGGTCAGCATGTGCACCCTGACTGATTTGCAGCTATGCAACAAACTTTTGCACTTTTCTGCTCCCACTGAGTGATTTTGGATTTTTACATAGAAGATCAACTGTTGGTTACCTGGCAAGGATAAACAAGTTTTTTTAGGCCATCCTAAAAAAAAAAATAGCATTGTTATTCTTAAAAAAATAAATAAAAACATTTGAAAAAAAAAATTAACTTACCAGAAACCCCTGTTGCTAGGCAGTCTTCCTAATCTGCCTCTTCCTATTCCGCGGCGCTTCCTCCTCTTCGGTGAGCGGCCCCGTTGCCTTCTGGGACATGTGTGTTTCCCAGAACACAACAGGGCCATTCACAAAGCGCCGCACGACTCGTGCATGCGCTGTAGGAAACGGGCAGTGAAGACGCAACTCGCCTGTTTCCCTTCGTTAAGATGGCGGAGCTGGCAGCCGATCCGGTGGACGGATCGGCCTGGGGGGGGGCGCGACATCGCGGGCTCGCTGGACAGGTAAGTGTCCTTATTAAAAGTCAGCAGCTACTGTGTTTGTAGCTGCTGACTTTTTTATACAAAAAAAACCAACGCGGCCGGAACACCCCTTTAAAGAACATTGGGCTCCTGATTTTTGGTATTTCTCAAGCTGTATATTTAGGCAGTTGATGGATGTAATCCTTCATAAAAAAAACTAGTGCAAAGAGAGAGACTACCTCAGTTGCTTACCTTATTCTGAAAATGCTAGTTACCTGACTGTTATGCTGATCTATTTGCTTTATGCTTTTAGAACTCTGACCTGGGAAAAGTTTGCAGTTCAGATGTTCTGACCTTACTCTGCACTTGTTCCATGCTTGTTCCTGGTCAGTGGCTCAAATGCACAGCTGGGAAACCTGCATTTCCTGAGGTGCTGACAGCCACATATATTTATCTTTTGTACAGATTTCCTAAATAATGATAAATGTATGCAGTCAAGCAAGTTAGTTGTGTGCATGTTCTTTCTTTCTATATTAATAAATCTGTGATGCAATTTTTACTCTTGGAAGAATGTCTATGTAGTTTGTAGGCGGATTCTATGTGCAAATAAATAAATTACAGCAGGTAGTGACTTGTGCTGGTGTAATCCAGGTTTCAATCATATATATATATTTTTTTTTTATCCCTGCTTCGGGCTCTGAAAAGTAGCCCGGTGTAGCTTGTTTACATTAGGAGCTGCCATGCTGGTGTAATAATACCCATACTGGCTGTGTAGTCGTGTTTTCTCAGTCATCATCCTGACTTTCCCATGCTTCCCTGACCCATGGGTCTTCTATGGCTGTACCTTTTTGTTTCTTTATTCCCTTATATCATCATCCCTCATCTTCCCCCATGTGGCTTGGAGCACATATGTTCACAGCCAGACGCATGCCTTTTATACATTAATTTCCTATAATTACAAAACCACATATTTCTGAAGGTTACCAGTCAGCATAGTGGTGGTCCATTTTGTTTTCCTTCATGTTTTTAGTTTTGCAATCTGACTGATACTTGTGACCATCTCAAAAGCAACAGATGCAAGCTTTTAAAGTGTATGTCAAGCCAAACCCTATCAGGTTTTTACTGCCATCTAAGGCTTTGTTGGAGAGGTTTATCCTCACTTTCCTGTCTTGGTGCCAAAGTTTTTTCAGACAGAAAGTGAGGGTAATTCTCCCAACAGAAATAAAGTTTTGCTTTAGCAAAGTGGGGTAAGGATGGTGAAGGTAAATTCCTCTAACAGCCCTGAATAGCCGTAAACATTTACAGTCCTTCCTCACTCTATCCGGAATTAGAAGAAAGGCATTTCTGGTTTGGAATATGCGAAGGCTAGATTCAAACTAGCTCATTCCCTGAAAAGTGATCTGCGGTGGATCGCTTGTGATGTCAAATTTTAATGTCCATGTCTGACAGGCACTGCCGCCTGTCAGCTTGAAAACATTTTGGGCCTTGGCTTGTGAACAGCCCCATCCTGGCTGTATTGAGGACTTTGAGGGGGGAGGTAAAACCATGACTCAACTGCCTGCAGTTACCCCTCCCCTGCCACCCGTGTGAAGGAGGCCTAAGGATTGACCAGCCTTTGGGTCTCTTTCCTTTTAATTGCATTAACAAAAAGCCCAGTTCAACCAAAATACCAGCCAGACGGTGACCATTAAAATACACGAATGTGCAGTTCTGCATAGCAAATATCTCGTGTGACATTTTTAGTGTTTGCAGATTTAAAGTGATACTAAACACAGACTATTTAGTTTACATTGTCCCTTTTATTTCTGTATATGGTTGATGGCACTGTAATTACTCTTTTTTCCTAATCGCTATACAGCTGTCACATAACCCAGATGTCTCCCAGCCTGTCTGCAGGGAAACCATAAGCAGGAGAAGCGTTTAGTCCTCTGCTGCTGGTCACATGTTCAAAATGAGAAAAACAGCCTTTGGAATACAGAGTAAAAATAAATAATATCAATAAACTGTTTTTTAAATTGACATACAAATATATGTTTGAAATCAAATATTTTGTGGAAATAACATGGTGTGGGTGGATTTCTGCCAATCACAGGCTGTCACACCTCTCCAGCCTGTGTCTTCAAATAACGGAGGTGAAGCCACCATTAAATCTACATGTAATACCCACCCCCATTGTGTTTAGCTGGTTAGTGGGCATGGAGGAGAAGGGAGGAAATGCTCAGCATAGAAACTCGCTCAAACTGAGCATGTGCAGAGCTGCCAATACTGCTCTGCAAAATCCCTAGCTGAATTGGGGGCATGGACAGAAGGGGGAGATAGAGAGCAGCAGGATCAACCAGGTTTTCTGCAGAGTATAGAAAATGAATCTCCTGGTGACTGAGTATGTATGAACAGCATGTGAATACACCATTTATTGATAAGTGTTTTTTTATGTGGGTTTAGTGACACTTTAAAACCATTTGAATGCTGATTTCTTTAATTCCTGCAGTAATATGTTCTAGTTTTTGGAGAAAACATGCTAATGTGGAAATGGTTGGCTATACATCTCACAATCTCAAATTCATCTGTCAAAAGTCTCAACCGGACCCTCATTCATTGTAGAACAATCTCCACTGTGCATGCATAGAGTGGTGTGTGTGTGTGTGTGTGTATGTATGAGTATATGTGTGTTAAGTGACCGCCTCACAGCGAGTTTCAAAAGCCTTTGGAAAAACTGCAGAATCCAGCAGAGAGGCTAGAAAGGGTCAGACAATGAACACATGTACCTTCTCATGAGAAACATGGCCTCTGTGGCTCTTGCAGACCAGTTTTTCTCCTTGCTAAAGCCAGGGGGAATTGGCATAATGGATATTAAACATCATCTATGTTTTATTGCTTGTTTTCACTCTAGAAGCTTTCTGCTTGCTAATGGGGCTTTGTAGAGCAGTCTGCAGCATGCTTTAAATCTATTTACAAGCACTCTGTGTAATCAAGTCTTTCTTGATGGACTGTCATTTAGACTGTATAGTTCATGCCTTACCATAAATGGAAAATATTCCCCAATATTAGACCACAAGCTAGAAACTAGAGCCGAGGAAGAATGGCAACGGTGTACAGTACTTTGTAGGCTGTATCCTTGGAGGCCTATGGGGTAGTAGTGGCAGATGTGTTGGATGTCAAAAGTTCACAAAAAAGAAAGCACTTTGATTCAGCATTTCCAATCCGTATGAAGGGTTTCTTGTTCAATAAAAAATGAAGGACTTTTATTAGATACAAGAACAAGGTGACAACTCACATTTATACAGCTTTGTACAATGCACATCAGACCAGAAGTTGACAGTCCAGCTGTTGTTGTCCATGCCATAGGCAATAGAGATATTCTTGTGACTGTCACATAAGCAGGGGAACCCAATGTAGAAGTCTTGATTTAAGCAAGAGTGTCCAGCTCTCCTGGTTGCCCCTTTTCGTGCAAGGGGTTGCAGACTGTTCCTAGTTGGTGTCCATCGGAAGGAGGCAAAACATTTTGAGTTGTGTACCTCTTTCTCAAGCCTCTTTAATACTAGGAGCTGATGAATGAGCGAACATAAGTTTGCCAGGAAAAAAAAAAAAAAAAGTAGGGAAAAGGGAGCTTATATGGGAACGAAGTCTCCCGAAACAGCCTAACTCCAGTTTTCTGTTACTTTAAAAGAGAAGTATGGGTTTTGTTTTTTTTTTTTCCTAGCTTCATACCCTGTATCCCCGAAAATAAGACCTAGTGTGATTGTCGGTGATGACTGCAATATAAGCCCTACCCCCCAAATAAGCCCTACCCTGTTTCCCCAAAAATAAGCCCTACCCTGAAAATAAGACCTACAAGGACTCATAATAGGGCTTATATTGCAGCCATCACCGACAATCACGCTAGGTCTTATTTTGGGGGAAACATGGTACTTGCCTAGGTGGATGCAGGATCGGTCCGATCCTACATCTGCCCTTGTTGCCTCTGCACTAAGAACGGAGCAATCGGACACTGCCGATGGCTCGGTTCTCACAGTTCCCCGAGCAGAGAGCTGCTGACTGTCAATCAGCATCTCTCTGCTCTGCCCCCCCCCCCCCCCCCAAGCTCACTAGAGCACTGAGCTTGGGAGAGGTGGGGTGCGGCCATCTCAGGCTCTCAGCAGCTCGCTGAGAGCCTGAGATGGGTGTCAGTCCAGGCACCTGGTGGATCCAGACTTTATTGTCTTGATGACGCGGTGCCTGGACTTATTCCTACGACGTCAGCAGAGAGCAGACTTCAGTCCACTCTCTGCTGAAAATGGGTCACAGAAGTGCCCTCCTGTGACCCATAGGAGAAGCCCAGCCAAATGAGCTCAGGCTGGACTTCTCCTTTTTAATATAGTTTGGACCAAGCTGGTCCAAAAGAACGATTACCTTCACTAACAGCTGCAGTTCTTGTTAGCATTATATTAACTGTATGTTACGTCAGACTCATACAGTATACAGCGCTGTGTTCCTGCAGCAGTATAGGGACTTCTTGTCTCGTTCCTAGAACAAAATTGAGTCAGGCTGAATGCTGCTCAGCCATTTAGGTTTGTATTTTCTGAATGATTATAAGGCTTCCTCTGATTGGCTGAGGTGAAGAGGCAGGTAGGTGATGTCAACAATGTCCACCAGTCTGAGGAAGGCTTGTACCCTTTCAGAAAATAGCAAGCTTCCAGTGAATGGCTGAGCAGTGCTCAGTTCAATTCAGTTTTGTTTCAGGAATGGAACAGGAAGTCCCTATATTGCTGCAGAAACACAGCGCTGTAAACTGTATGTAGCTGTAACAGAAACATGGAGTTGGGCTTTACATATAGCCAAAAACGTGTGTGTTTTTTTTTTTGTGCTAGAATAGGGAAGGACATAAAACCCCTGTCAGTTTATTTTTTTGCCTTCTGTCCCATTGGGGACAAACTGAAAATAAATCTTAAGTGAGAGGGAAATTTTTCGCCTCCAATAACAGCTGTAAAATCCACACTTTTTGGGAAAACCTTGATTTTAAGGTATTTTTAAAATGAAGTCAGAGGTATTGTGAGTTAGTATGTTCTATATGAAATATTTAAGCAGTTTAGTAGGTTGGGGAACTATAGAGTACAGAACTGAACATCATGCGACTCTCCTTTCTCCCCTTTTATGTGATCCCAGGTTGACTTCCACTGTCGCAGAACACAAGCGTGCAGTCAGACCCGTACGCAGAGTGCAGGCCTCTGGAAACCCACTGCGAATGCTCGCTGCTCGAGATGATCTCCTGCAGGAGTATACAGAAACCAGGCTGAATGTGGCCTTTATGGAGTCCAAACGAATGAAAGTGGAAAAAAGTATGTGGTGGTGTTTTTTTGTTTTTTTTTTTTTTCTTTTTCTACAAATGTTAATAGTTTTTTGTTTAGTTAAGGCAGGCCATACATGGGTCGAATTTCGAAAGAATTTTCGTTCGTATTTCGCACCATTAGTGGGCTGCAGCAACAGCTGATTTTCGTGCTGCAATCAAATTTGAGTAATGGGACATGTTGGAAATTTTTTGAAAAACAAACTATTTTCTAATCAATGATGGGAGAATCGTACGAGCAATGTAATTGAAAAAGAAATGTGCATCTGCAAGAAAAGAAAATTCCAGGAAAGAAAAGAAGATTCCCATACACAGAAATTCTTTTCTGTAGCAATGTGAGGTGAAATTGAAGGCTTGGTTGGCCGAATTTCAAAGTCAATGGTAGCACCATCGGATCACAAAACGCACAAGTTTTCTGATTTTCAAAAGAAAATTATTTTGAAATTCAACCATGTATGGCCAGCCTAACTTAAGTATTCAAATGCATTTTAGTAATCTGAATACTGTAATTCAGAAGGTGGACAGTCTTGCAGCGTATTGTTTATAGGTGCTGTTTAAGACCTTTTTCTCACCCCTTGTTAAGGAAAGGAGTGTAGTTGTCTAATTACTTTAATACTGATAAAGGATTCTCACAGCACTATGGGTAATCAAACAAGCCAGCACATTAGAATGCAAAAATTGAGAATGCAAAATGAGAATGCAAAATTTGAAAATGCAACAGTTTTTATATTTGCTTGAGTTAAAAAAAAAAAAAAAAAAAAAGTCCAAATATGTACAAAACCATTATGGAAATTTATCCAAGAATTAAATTCCCAAAAGTAGTTTTAGAGCTCTTTCACACGGGGCGGATCAGTGATGATCCGCCCCGTGAACACCCGCTTGCTCAGCGGGGATCGCTCCGCCGATCCACGCTGAGCAGAAAGATGACAGGTCCATTGCTGCACACTGTGCAGCTACGGACCTGTCAGAGCGCCGCTCTCCCCTATGGGGGATCAGATGATGACGGACTGTAGAGTCTGTCGTCACTCGATCCGATCCGAAAATGGATGGAAAAGTAGGTTTTTCCTCCGTTACACTTTTCGGATCGGAGCGGGTCGGATGTCAGCGGACATGTCACCGCTGACATCCGACGCTCCATAGGGATACATGTATGTCCGTTTTTCATCTGAAAATGGTAGGATGAAAAACGGACATACGGATCCCTCGTGTGAAAGAGGCCTTAACCTTTCTAGATCAAAAATAAATTCGGAGATCTGAGAGAGTTTCTGCAATGGGCAAACAAGTAGCAGTGAGAAATCATCTCAACAAAGGTCCAAAACCTTCCCCACTGTAAGAAAAAAAAAAGTTTTGGCTGAAGTTGAGCTCTTTTAAAAAGGTTAAGAGGGGTGGTACATCTGCCTCAAAGGGGGCTTAATTTGAAGTTGGGGTATTTTTAAAATACAGTAGTTATCATAAAATTTAATTCACAAGGATGTTGGAACTTGTATTTCTGTGAGATGGTATAAAAGATGAAACCAGTATTTGGCTGGTGGTGTAGTAGGTCCACCAGCAGGTTTGGGTGGACCCATTGGACTAATGAAGTTCTGGGTGAGATTTTGGAATATTTGGAATGGACCGCAAAAGTATAACCTTTTTTTTCTCTTTTAGTGTCTAAGAACTCAAACTTCTCCGAAGTGGCTCTTGCTGGCCTGGCAAGCAAAGAAAACTTCAGCAGTGTCAGTTTACGCAGTGTTAACCTGACAGAACAACACTCGAACAACAGTGCTGTGCCCTATAAGAAGCTTATGTTAATACAGATTAAAGGTACGTAACGGATGACTAGGCCATTTGGCCTGGCCTGAGAACAGTCTGTTATTTCCTTATCTACCATTCTCGGCGTATTTAGGAATACATGTGACTGGGTGTTACTGCATTTACTATTTTCATTTCCGTTGGCTGCAGATTTGTTTTCCAAGTATTGTAGTTGTGCCCAATCGCTTATTTTTCCACTTATCCAAGGTAGCGTACGTGGTGTATGTGGCAACCCTGTTCAGTTCGGTACAAGGGAGTTGTTTGCTGGATGCATTTTAGACTTTTAATAAGTTCAAATGCAAGTGTTTGGGAAACGCACAAAAAGCAGTGTAATAGCCTTAGTTGTAGCAGACTTCTGCAATCTGTCGCCCTGTATTAATGGCAACCCATGTTGGGTAAGCAGTAAGTACAGTATGTATATGACATAATATCCATTTGGAGTCAACAATTTAAGCTACACTGCCACAGAGCATTTTCCTGTAATGACAGGTTTGGTATTAACTGGCTGCAAAATCCTACAGCTGCATGTCTCGCTTCCACAGGCGGTGGTCTCAGCGGGGAGCATTGATAGCTTCAAGAAACTATTAGATAAGCACCTGAATGACCGCAACATACAGGGATATACAATGTAATACTGACACATAATCACACACATAGGTTGGACTTGATGGACTTGTGTCTTTTTTCAACCTCACCTACTATGTAACTATGCTTTAGTATTAAATGTTCAGATTTGCTTTTGCTTGGCTTCACAGAATCTGCATGCTGACTGCAGTCTAAATGTGACGCATATCCTAATTCAGGGGATCTTAACCTTTTTATGATTACAGACCCTCAGTGGGTTGGTCAATATGACCCCATACTGCCTTCACTACAACTTCCCAAACCATCATCACCAGTTCCACCATGACTTTATAAGTTGTCAGTACCTTGGATTTACTTTGCGTATAGATAGCTAGGAATATTACAGCTGAAATAAAATCCTATTATACAGGATAGAGGTATAATACTTCTTTTTTTGTTTAATTTGTGAAGGATGCTGCAACATGTCTTATTCAATTTTACTCTTGTTCCTGTTTATTTTTGTTTATAGATGGCTATTCCCATCTGTTCAGCAATCAATCTTATAAAATCTATACAATATGTTTCGTGTTGCAGTTTATTATTAACAAGCGTTCACTTTGAGGTGTTTAATTTTAAGTCCTTACTATAGAAAAACATAGGTTTTCTTTCAAACAATACAAACAAATGGCCACTGCCCCCACCTATAACTGCCTTTACTGGGAAGGAGCACATGGAAGGGCAACACGTAAAACAAAACCCAAAGAAAATTCCTAGCTCAACTTGTCGGCCAGCCTGCAACCAACCGAATTATTCTGTCTAACAGTTTGCATTAAAAACAGGAGTTTAGTTTGCACACATTTGCAAATACATGTATAAGCTGCGACAAGGCACCCCATTATTATCTGCAATCCTAACGTTATACATTTTTGAGAGCCGTCATAGTAGGAGCACATGCATTATAATGGATAGGCAGGGGGCAGGTGAGCCTGGAAGGAGCCCACCCCTCCTTTAAGGCAGAGGACACCCAGCATATAGTACTATGGCAGAAAAGGTGTCCAGTGCATCCCCTCACTAGTATTCCGACAGTACAAACAAATGGCCACTGCCCCCACCTATAACTGGCCTTAGCTGTAAGGAGCACATAGAAGGGCACTGCATATAAAACAAAACCAAAGAAAATTTCCAGCTCAACTTGTCAGCCAGCCCTGCAACCAACCAAATCAACCTAACCGTTTTTTCTTTCAAATAAAACTGCTTTTGCAAACATTTAAAGTTCACAAAAGTAAGCCCTTCTTTAAAGTCCATATCCAGGCATGTGCATCCCCCCTACCATCCCTTCCCAAATTCATGCCAACTAGAACAAGTTTAAGAAAAAAAAAAAAAAAACTTTGAAAACCATGAGTGATAAAATGGGCGAATTTAGTGACCTCATAAAGCTGCGAGCTCCTCTGGAGCATGAAACTACCCGGCCAATAGGAAGTGTCCACATCACCCAACCGGTGATGTGGACGTCAGAAGAAAGACCACCACCCTCTACATTGAAGAAGACAGAAGGCTTGGGTTGCGACATATAAAAAGTTTTAAAAAGGCGTTTTTTAGGGGGCGCACATGGGGTTTTATCAGCCTTAATGCCCATCGCTGGGTAAAAACACATTTTACTTACCCAAGCCAGTGCTCTCCTCTACTCCCTATGATTTGGCAGTGGACTGTCCCTCAGCATCCTCAATGTCTAGCTGTGGGCTCTGCATTAGTCTTGACAACAAATGAAGACCTGCAAAGACCAAGTGCATAGGGGAGAAGAGGCTGTGGGGTCTTGCAGCCTGGAGGGAGCCTGTGGCAAAAGGATCATCAAGAAAAGAAAACAGTTTTTTGCAGGCCCCCTAGATCTAAATCAGCATTTACCTTTGCAGTGCTGAGCAGCCCCACTGCAAGGGAGGATTTTCCCTTCCCCTGGAGTTCAGCTTTAAGCCATTCACATGTTTTGATCTACTTATGCATTTTAAGCATGTTTTAGACAGCTGACTTAAACAGAAAGAAGAGAAATACGTAAACTGCCAATCCTGACCACCAATGCTCGTTGCCTGGCTATCATACTCTGATTTACTAACCCGGAACAAATTTTGCTTCAAGTCCTAACTCCTGATCTGCTTCTTCCAGATTGATTGACCTAAAGTATTGAAACTGAGAGAACTCTTGACAGGCAGGCAGTTAGCATTTTAATGCCATAAAACATAATAGTCTGCACAGGCCCCTTCCTAATCTCAAAACACAGCAAGAAAAAAAATGAAAACACCTGTGAGGGACAAAAGTTAATAAAATATGTACCTTTTTCCTGCTTTGCCCATGGCAAATAAGGGCAGAGAGTTCAATCTTGGTGGATATAGAGTACTCTCATGCCCAGGGTGGCTCCAAAAGTATACTGATATTTTGCAGGAGTTTAGGATAAAGGGGCCCTTTTATTAATGGATTTCAGCTTTCCAATAATGTTCTTGACCTGATTATTGAAATGTGAACTTCAGTAATTAAAACTGCTGTATAAAAAGAAAAACAGTTATGGAAAAATTATATCGGTATACTACGGTAGTACTTTAGCATTATCGTAATAACAATTCTTACATATGTTGACATTTTAAAAAAAACGTAGTGTTGTCAGCCTTATCTGCTTATTATATAGATATATTGCTTTGTAGTAATGCAGAGCAAGTGCTTTAATCTGGCCATACACAGTTGTAATCACGACTGGTTCAGTAGGAACCGACCAAATTTCGAACCGTTAATGGGCAGGCTGAATGTACCAAATTGATCGATCAACTTGGGTACCACCAGCCCGACTATTTCTCTTGCGATTACTGCTAGTGGCTCCTATAGCCACTAGCAGTAATCACTCTTCCCCCGCCGGTAGAAGATAATCGCTTATCCCTAGTCAGCACTGTCTGTGTTGATGGGGGGGGGGGGGGGGGGTGCGAATAAAGGAAGAATCTTGCACCATGTATGGCCTGCCTTACTGTTCTTCTGTCAGTCTGCTCTGGTTATTTAAAAATAGTACTTTGGGGTTGATTCTCTAAAACTGGAGAGTGCAAAATCTGGTGCAGCTGTGCATTAAGCTTTGCCAAAAAACAAACAAACCTGGAAGCTGATTGGTTTCTATGCAGAACTGCACCAGATTTTGCACACTTCAGTTTTAGTAAATCAAGTCCAAAGTCTACTTATTTTATATAATCAGAGCAGACCGACAGAGGAGAACAGTAAGGCAGACCATACATGATGCAAATTTCTTCTTTCTTCGCACAATTCCTTGTGCAGGGGATGCTGACAATACTGCTGGTAACCATCAGAGAGCACCTACCCTCTGCATATGAAATGCATTTAATAAATAGCAAATATGTAAAAATTCAAAACGGACATCAAAAACTGGTTTGCTTTTTTCAGGACGTAGACATGTCCAGTCGAGGTTGGTGGAGCCCCGAGCATCTTCCCTGAACAGTGGGGACTGTTTCCTGCTGATCTCCCCGCTCTATTGCTTCCTGTGGGTCGGAGAGTTTGCAAACGTCATTGAGAAAGCCAAGGTTAGTGTCCTCAGATGTTGACATTCTGTTATTCTGCCCACCACTTTGAAGTGCCGTGACAAATTGTGCTATGGAAACAAGTATCTGGAAATGCTGTGTCATGCAAAACACCATATATGGCCACCATGGGGACAGATCTATGTGCAGCCTCTTGAATTATCTGACACCGCTCACAGCATGTCAACACTTTGAAGTGCGTCTGTTTCATAGCCAGGAAATCCTCCGGGAAGGATCCTGCCAGTGGTGTCATGACATCAGTAATCATATGCAGAATGGTTCTGTTTCTTTACAGATAGCTGCGTTGTGGGGGAGGGGGTCATTCTGAGGTTGTTGAAGTTTACTATTCCAACACAGCTTTGTAGTTTGGGAACAGTAAACCCCTGCCAAAATCAAACTTCGTCTTGGCTGACCCTGTTGCGAAGAAATACTTTGTGTTTTTTTTTTTCTTTCATTAAAGCATTTCCAGGCCAAAAAGACACAATTTTATCCATCTCCCTTATTTTTGTGCTTAAGTGATCACTCTTATATGCAGTAGGTTATAATAACTACTCACAATCTACTCTAACCTGGTCTGACTTCAGCAAAGTGAATTCTGATAGGTTGCTATTAGTACTAACTTGAAGACGAAGTATTTGAGCAAGGTCATGTATGTATTAAAATATTAATGTGCGTATTAAGTCCTAATTTAAACCATATTAAAACCAAAAATGTAATTTATTGCAGCTTACCAGTCATTGGATGTGATGGCTGCATTAGTTGTCTTTTTTAGGCTTTTCTCCCTCTGGGTTCACCTGGTGATCTGCTCAGTAACACACCACCTGTATTAGAGTGCTTCTACTCTGGATGAAAGCGCACAGGGGCACCTTTGGACAGCAGCATTTTCAGTCGGGGGGGGGTGAGTGTTAGGTGTACTAGCAGATTAAAGTGGTTGTAAAAGCATAAGGTTTTTTACCTTCATGCAAGGAATGCAAAAACCTGTGTGCAGCAGCCCCCCTAATACTTACTTGAGCCCCCTCTCAATCCAGCGATGCCCAAGAGAGCCTTGTCTCTCTGGGGACTTTCAATCCTGATTGGCTTTTGGCAGCAGCAAGAGCCATTGGCTCCCATTTTCTGTCAATCACAGCCAGTGAGCCAATCAGGAGATGGAGGGGGCAGGGTCATGGCCATGTCACGGCTCCATGTGTGAATGGACACGCAGCTCGGGAGCGTACCTGCTTGGGTGCCCCAATTGCAAGCTGCTTGCTGTGGGGGGCACTCCATTGGGGGGGGAGCCAGGAGCACCGGTGGGGGGACCCGAGAATAGGAGGATCCGAGCTGCTCTGTGCAAAACCACTGCACAGAGCAGGTAAGTATAACATGTTTGTTATTAAAAAAAAAAAACTTTACAATCACTTTAAAGTAATAAAAATTACATGTTATATTTACCACCTCTGTACAGTGGATTTGTACAGAGTAGCCCTGATCCTCCTCTTCTCGGATCCCTCTTCTGTGCTCCTGGCCCCTCCTTCCTATCCAGTGCCCCCACGGCAAGCAGCTTGCCGTGGGGGCACCCGAGCTGAGTCACAGCTCCCTGTGTCCATTCAGAGACAGAGCTGCGGCCTGGCCCCCCTCTCTCTCTCCTGATTGGCTGACTGACTTTAACAGCAGCGGGAACCAATGGCGCCGCTGCTGTCTCAGCCAATCAGGCTGGAGAGTCTCGGACGGCAAAGACTCTCATAGACATCGCTGGAGAGAGATGGGGCTCAGGTAAGTATTAGGGGGCTGCTGCACACAGAAGGTTGTCCATCTTAAGAATTAATGCATTAAGATAAAAAACCTGACTTTACAACTCCTTTAAGGAACACTAACAAATTGAGCACCAGCTAACACTTTAAAATCGGTTAAGATAAACATTTTTTTCTTTTTGGAAATTTGACATAAGGAAGTAAAAGCTGATCATTGTAAGCATACCTGTCAGTAATGGGTTTATCTCAACCCTGTAACTGCTACATCTGCAGGACAGTTTATTCTGTTGAAAAATAGACTTACTGGCTAGCAGTGTTAATTTTGGCAGCAATTTTTGATTTAGTTTTAGTCTTAGGACTAAAATGGCTTTTTAGTCCCATTTTAGTCCCATTTTAGTCTTCTGCACGTGCTTTAGTTTTAATTAGTCTTAGACTAAAATGCCATTTTAGTTTTAGTGCCCTTTTATTCGTCCTATTTCAGAGAGGCCTGTAATGCTACACAGTGCTCTGGACGGCGGTCTGAGGAGGCCTCCTAATTCTGGACGGCGGTCTGAGGAGGCCTCCTAATTCTGGACGGCGGTCTGAGGAGGCCTCCTAATTCTGGACGGCGGTCTGAGGAGGCCTCCTAATTCTGGACGGCGGTCTGAGGAGGCCTCCTAATTCTGGACGGCGGTCTGAGGAGGCCTCCTAATTCTGGACGGCGGTCTGAGGAGGCCTCCTAATTCTGGACGGCGGTCTGAGGAGGCCTCCTAATTCTGGACGGCGGTCTGAGGAGGCCTCCAATTCTGGACGGCGGTCTGAGGAGGCCTCCAATTCTGGACGGCGGTCTGAGGAGGCCTCTAATTCTGGACGGCGGTCTGAGGAGGCCTCTAATTCTGGACGGCGGTCTGAGGAGGCCTCTAATTCTGGACGGCGGTCTGAGGAGGCCTCTAATTCTGGACGGCGGTCTGAGGAGGCCTCTAATTCTGGACGGCGGTCTGAGGAGGCCTCTAATTCTGGACGGCGGTCTGAGGAGGCCTCTAATTCTGGACGGCGGTCTGAGGAGGCCTCTAATTCTGGACGGCGGTCTGAGGAGGCCTCTAATTCTGGACGGCGGTCTGAGGAGGCCTCTAATTCTGGACGGCGGTCTGAGGAGGCCTCTAATTCTGGACGGCGGTCTGAGGAGGCCTCTAATTCTGGACGGCGGTCTGAGGAGGCCTCTAATTCTGGACGGCGGTCTGAGGAGGCCTCTAATTCTGGACGGCGGTCTGAGGAGGCCTCTAATTCTGGACGGCGGTCTGAGGAGGCCTCTAATTCTGGACGGCGGTCTGAGGAGGCCTCTAATTCTGGACGGCGGTCTGAGGAGGCCTCTAATTCTGGACGGCGGTCTGAGGAGGCCTCTAATTCTGGACGGCGGTCTGAGGAGGCCTCTAATTCTGGACGGCGGTCTGAGGAGGCCTCTAATTCTGGACGGCGGTCTGAGGAGGCCTCTAATTCTGGACGGCGGTCTGAGGAGGCCTCTAATTCTGGACGGCGGTCTGAGGAGGCCTCTAATTCTGGACGGCGGTCTGAGGAGGCCTCTAATTCTGGACGGCGGTCTGAGGAGGCCTCTAATTCTGGACGGCGGTCTGAGGAGGCCTCTAATTCTGGACGGCGGTCTGAGGAGGCCTCTAATTCTGGACGGCGGTCTGAGGAGGCCTCTAATTCTGGACGGCGGTCTGAGGAGGCCTCTAATTCTGGACGGCGGTCTGAGGAGGCCTCTAATTCTGGACGGCGGTCTGAAAAGGCCTCTAATGCTGCACAGTGCCCTGGATGCCACTGCCAGTGGTCGGAGGAGGCCTGTTATGCACAGTTACGCTCACACAGTGCTCAGTCTGGACGGACGGTGGTCTAATGGGAGGCCTCAAGCCTGCTGTGCTGTAATTGTAGTACCCAACTGTACTGCTGTGCCCTGGCTGGGCACCTGGCGGTTGACTCGGGAGACCTCAGCCTGGCTGACCTGCAATGCACAGTGCTGCTCTCTCTCTCAGGTCTCTGGCAGTCGTCTTGTCATAGTGCGCCTGCTTGCTGGGAGCGGAAGCAGGAGGAGCTTGGTAAAAAAACAGAATTTAGTTCACCAGGGTAAGCGTCCCTGACTCACATTTTCGGCCCGTTCTTTAATTAAAATGGATTTGATTTTCGTCGGACGAAAATGTGCTGTGCTTTTCATTTAGTTTTTCATCACTGTAAAAATGCCGCTGATGAAATCTTTGACAAACGTTTTCGTTGACAAAGTTAACATGGCTGGCTAGATCAATAGGTTACAGTAAAGGGGGAAAAAAGTCTAAAATAAAAAACTAATTATTTACATGAATACATTTTTTACATGAAAATTGAAAAGCTGCTCATTTTAAGCACCCCTGTCAGTGGTAAATGATTTGTCAACTCTCTGAACTGATACATTTTCAGAAGAGCTTGTTCTGTTAAAAAAAAGACTAAGGCTCGGTTCACACCTATGAGTGTATGTAGGGCAGCGTTTGCTTGGGCACAGCAGCCCATTCCCTTTTAATAGGCTGCAGTTGCCTGCGGTTCCTGCATAAAAAGGTGCATACACCTTTTCCAAAACACCATGCCCACATGATTTCCCTGTGGTTCCTGCATCCGCAAACGGGCTGCGTTTTTACATGTGTGGGGGTGCCATTCAGGATGAATGTCTGCCCTGTGCGTTTTCTCACAGCGGCACGTTTTCACTGCGGCTGCTTGCAGGTTTGGGAATCACTACAATTCCGGCACCTGCATAGATGTAAAGCGAGCCTTACCGGCCATATTATGAGGTGAAAAAAGGAAAGAAAGCCTATAACTTTAACTTTAAAGTCAATCTGCTCTGAGAGAAATGCTTGACCAGCTATTGTGGATTTTCTTTGACATTCCTAATAATGTGGCCATCAAGCTTATCCTTCACCTTCAGTACCTGATGATGTCAGAGCCGGTGTGCAGCTTAGTGAGGTCAGAGCAAAAAAACAGTGTTCTTTCAGGTCATTGGCTTAACAAGTGGTGAACCCAGAGGATAATCCACATGGGGCAGGGAATTTACAACTTCTAAAGGAAGTAAACATTGATGTCAAAGGTGCTTCTGTCCTGGCCAGATCCCTTTAGTTACTTAGGTGAAAGTGCTGACATAATTTGGGGGGGGGGGGGGGGGGGGGGAAATGGTATCCAATATCCATACAGGGGGCCACTTAGAGAAATGACTTAAGCAGTGTGGTCATGTAGTGCAGGGCAGTCTACTAATGCAAAGCCGTGTCTGCACAGAGAAAAAAAAACACATACAAATAAAGACTGATTGCACTAAAGCAGTGGTCATCAACCCTGTCCTCAGGGCCCACTAACAGGCCAGGTTTTATGTATTACCTTGGGGAGATGCAGACTAGAATGCAGCAATCACTGAGCAGCAAATGATATCACCTGTGATGTATTTCAGTTATCTTGCAAACCTGACCTGTTAGTGGGTCCTGAGGACAGGGTTGATGACCACTGCACTAAAGCGTGTACTATCACACATTACTTGAACGATCTCCTGTGGAATTCTGTAGATAATAGACATGTGCAATTTCGTAACAAATCGAAATTCAGCTGAATTTTGCATCTTGCGGACATTTGGATGCACCTGAATGTCCGAATAAAAAAATAATGAATTTCAACTAATACGAAAGAAATTATAGCGAATATAACAAATGAATTCGACATGATTTGGTAATTTGTTAAAGATCTAATGAAACACAAGGTCAACTCAAAGTAAATCTTACAGTCCAATCAGCTGTTTAATTTTTTTTCTGGAGGTTGGATTACTAGTAAAGTGCATTCCTGAGAACTGACTGAGAAGGGTGTTGTATTGTATTTGAGCAGAGGAGAAGAGATATTGTCATTGTGTGTGTTAATAGATTCAATAAACAAACAACTTTCCAAACTACAAATCACTATCACGAATCAATATACATACATAAATATTGAATTTCAATGAAAGAAATTATAGCGGATATAACAAATGAATTCGACATGATTCGAGATTCAGTATAACGAATATCGACGCTCTACAAAATTAACGAATTATCCGAAAACGAATTAACGTAACATAATGAATATAACAGAACGAAATTATGTATTTTACAAATGACAACGAACCAAACTAAACAAAATTTTCTGTTGTGCACAAGTCTAGTAGATAAAATTCCCACACATATTAACTGGAAGAACTTTTATCCAGGAGAAATTGAAATTCAGCAGTTCACTTGGATATAATAAGTGCTTAACTCACAACCAACCGCCCTTGAGGGATATAATAAGGATCATATGATCTCATAAAAGAAAATAAGACGCGTGAAAGACTCAGTTTAGGAGTGTCAGAGAGGTCATTGGCTTAATTGTAGAATAGACATTTAATTTTCCCTCTATTTTATGTGACTAAAAGTTGTATTTTTTTTTTTGTATTAGGCTTCAGAATTGACCACCATAATCCAGACAAAGAGGGAACTGGGGTGTAGAGCATCATATGTACAGACAGTGGAGGAGGGGATAAACACCCACACTCACGCTTCACGGGACTTCTGGAAGCTTCTGAGTGGTCAAACGGAATACCAAGGTAACTGACTGTGTGTGTGTGTATATATATTTATATATATTAATATAGGTCAACCGATATGGCTTTTTCTCTGGCCGATGCCGATATTTAGAAATCGCGGTGGCCGATATGATGCCGATTTTTTTTTTTTTTTTTTTTTTTCCTTCATCTCATAAAATCTAACATTTAGACCCCTTTCACACTGGGGTGTTTTTCAGGCGCTTTTGGGCTGAAAATAGTGCCTGCAAAACGGCTCCCCTGCAGTCTCCGTGTGAAAGCCCGAGTGCTTTTACACTGAGGCGATGCGCTGGCAAGATCTTAAAAAAAAAATCCTGCAAGCAGCATCTTTGGAGCGGTGTATACTGCTCCTTCACCATTCCTGCCCATTGAAATTAATGCGCGCCAAAGTGCCTGCAAAGCGATTCGGCAGAGGCACTTCACGAGCGTATTCAACCCCTTCCTCAGGCGCTAGCTGGGTTATAAGCGCCCCGATAGCAGCCGAATAGGGCCGCTAAAATGATGGTAAAACGCTGCTAAAATTAGCAGCGTTTTAACGTCAATGCCCGGTTGCTCCAGTGTGGAAGCAGCCTTAAGTAATACAGAAAATTTCTTACATTTAAACAGGTAATCAAAACTTTTGGACGAAAAAAAATGGGCTAACTTTACTGCTTAGTTTTTTTTGTTTTGTTTTTTTATTCATTAGTGTATTTTTTCCCCAAAAAATTGCGTTTGAAAGACCGCAGCGCAAATACCGTGTGACATAAAATATTGCAGCAACCGCTATTTTATTCCCTAGGGTCTCTGCTAAAAAAATATATATATATAATTTTTGGGGGTTCCAAGTGATTTTCTAGCAGAAAATACAGGATTTTTACTTGTAGGCAACAAATGTCAGAAAAGATTTAGTCTTAAATGGTTAAACTGAGAAATCTTTGGAGTTCAGTTCATTGATAAAAGAAACTAAAAAGATACAATGTTTCCACTTATCAGACTTGGCAGGCTGCCCAGAGAGAAGAGAAGTTGCTCCACAGAAGACTTCAGGCAACTTGCATTGACTTCTAATACAGAAGTCATTTGCAAGTCGCGCTGAAGTTATAATCGCCTTTTTTATCAGCACAATCGGCCGATGCCAATTAATTAAAAAACGCCAAATATCGGCAGATATATCGGTCGACCTCTATCTCTATCTCTATCTCTATCTCTCTCTCTATCTATCTATATATATATATATATATATATATATATATATATATATATATATATATATATATATATATATATATATATATATATATATTACACACAGTATCTCACAAAAGTGAGTACACCCCTCATATTTTTGTAAATATTTTATTATCTTTTCATGCGAGAACACTGAAGAAATTGAAGAAATGACACTTTGCTACAATGTAAAATGAGGGTACAGCTTGTATAACAGTGTAAATTTGCTGTACCCTCAAAATAACTCAGGAAATGGTTCCAGTAATCCATGTCCTTAGTCTGCTTGTCTTCAGCAAACTGTTTGCTGGCTTTCTTCAGGGAAAACAACCATGCAGACCAATTTGATGCGGCGCATGGTCTGAGCACTGACAGGCTGACCCCCCACTCCTTCAACCTCTGCAGCAATGCTGGCAGCACTCATACGTCTGTTTCCCAAAGACAACCTCTGAGTCTGTGCACTCAACTTCTTTGGTTGACCATGGCGAGGCCTGTTCTGAGTGGAACCTGTCCTGTTAAACTGCTGTATGGTCTTGGCTACCGTGCGGCAGCTCAGTTTCAGGGTCTTGGCAATCTTCTTATAGCCTAGCCCATCTTAATGTAGAGCAACAATTTTTTTTTTTTTTTTTTTTTTTCAAATCATCAGAGCTCTTTGCCATGAGGTGCCATGTTGAACTTCCGGTGACCAGTATGAGAGAGTGAGAGCGATAACACCAAATTTAACACATCTGCTCCCGATTCACACCTGAGACCTTGTAACACTAACAAGTCACATGACACCAGGGAGTTAAAATGGCTAATTGGGCCCAATTTATATATTATAACTATATTCAGGGTGTAACATGTTATGAACAGACCCGGCCCCTGCTCCCCTCGCTGATTGCCTGCTCTGACAGCTAGAGGGGGTCTTCTATTCCCCAACCCCCACTAGCTATTAAAATTTATGAAAAAAATGCAGGGCTCCACCCACGTCATTTTTTCTCAGCCCTCTGTGAATGGAAAACTGCAAGTCCCAACAGCCTTTGTGGCTGTTGGCTTGTAGTTTTTATTGAACTGCCACAGTGCTGTGGAAGTTCATTAAGTCTTCCTTTCGGATTGTATCGGCTTGAGTCCTGCATGGTACCAGCAAGCTGCTGATCACTGGTGCAATGCTTTAGAGGCTCCAAAAACAAAAAATAATAAATGCTCATTATTTTACCTGCAAAAAAATGTGCATTTGTTATTTTTTGTTAAAAGTTGAACTTCTCCTTAAAAGATCACAGCTGAGAGGATCCGTACGGTGCATCTGTCAATGAGGGTTGCCCTTCGCTGTTAATAACCAATGTCACAATGAGCAAGAAAGGGTGAGGGGGAAAAAGGGGATGGGGAAGGCGATAGGAAAGGTGAGAATACGAAAAGTTGCAAGGGAGACTTCCCTGGGAGTGAGGAGGAGAGAGGGGGAAAAGGGCTGAAAGAGTCTCTGCCGCAGGAGCCTGTCAGATCATAGAATCAGCGAGTGCCTAAGCATGGTCCAGGTTATAAACTTTTTATTTTCAAAATTTTTGAACTTTTTTTCGTTTAACAAAAAATAAAAAACCCAGTGGCAATTAAACACCATAAAAAAAAATTCTATCTGTCTCATAAAAATTTTGTTTGGGTGCCATGTTGCATGACCGGACAATTGTCATTCAAAGTCTGACAGCGCTGAAACCTGAAAATTTGCCTGGGCAGGAAAGGGGTGAAAGTGCCCAGTAGGCAAGTGGTTAACTTGAGTGCTTGTTCTGGATGGGTCACAGCTATTGGTTATCTCCCCAAACTTTCAAGCCCTTTCCTGAGAGCATAAAACCCAGGTTAAGCCAAGCTATTTTGTTTGTGATGGAGTGACGAAGGGCTAGAAATAAGTTTGTTTTTTTTTTTTGCTTTTTCTGCCATAGATTTCCTCATGTTCTGGCTGTCATCAGGACAGGAAGGGAGGAAAATCTTAAAGTTGGGGCACAGACACCAATAAAAGCACGTTTTTAAATGTTAGGGTGGGGCAAGGTTTTAGCACCACTGAGTTTGGTTATTTCCATTGGTGGAGATTTTCTACTCGCTTGGGAAATCTCCTTCAATAGACCCAGAATGTGTTAAAAGCAGCAGAGCATCTAAGGCTGGCCATACGTTGTACAATTTTTTTCCTTTTAGATCTACCAAAACCATATAACATGAATTAAAAACTATCGTATATACTCGAGTATAAGTCGAATTTTTCGACTTGTACTCGAGTCGAGCACTTTTCTGCAGCAAAAAAATTCATTTTCCGAACCGATTTTGGGGCCCCGTATCTCAGGGTCACTTGGTGCTAGGAACCCCAAATTTGGTTTGCAAACCCAGTGGATCACAACATATCCAAAGCTGAAGTTCCTAGCACTAAGTGGCCCCGAGATACAGGGCCCCAAATTCGGTTCGGAAAATGTAATTCTCTGCTGCAGAAAAGTGCTTGACATTTTCTGAACCGACTTTGGGGCCCCATATCTCAGGGCCACTTGGTGCTAGGAACCCCAAATTTGGTGTGCAAACCCAGTGGAACCAAAGCTGGGGTTCCTAGCACTAAGTGGCCCCGAGATACGGGGCCCCAAAGTCGGTCAACTGTGTCCATCTGCAGCAATGTCATTTCGGGACCCTTTGGGTTCAGAGACCCCAAATTTTGGCTGCAGCTAGGGGGCATCTAGGAACCCTTAAAGCGGGGGTCCACCTATCTGTGTTTTTTTTTTTTTTTTTTTTTTTTTTTTTTTTAGTTCATTCACAAACTTTTCTTCTCAGCATTACATACTCACATATTGTGTGTAATATGTCCGCCTGTGTCAGATTTTGTCGGAAAGAATAACTTATATTATTCACTGCAGGCGGTTTCCATCTTCATTGTGGGCATTTGAAGCCCACAAGCATTTATTTCCTGGATGTGGTGAATGCTGTGCTCCCAGCATTCACCACTCGTTCCCGCACATGCTCAGTGGCATCTTGGGAAGCCTGAAACTAGCTCCCAGGAGTCTGGGAGAGGCTAGAAACACGCCTACTCCCACGGGAGGAGAACCAGGAAGTGCAAAGAAGAATAGAAAAATAAAAGGTAATTACGGCGATTTAAATTTTTTTAAACGGCATGTCAGCATCTAGGCAAGGAAGAGAATACATACAGATATTGTTTAAAATTTGGGTGGAACCCCGCTTTAACTACCGAGTTTAAAGTTCAAGGGACCTATGGCTGCAAATGGGCACAGTGAGGCATGCAAAAGGGCACAGTGAGGCTGCAAATGGGCATTGTTGACCCTCTTTTCCACTTACAGTAGCTGTGCATTTCTCACCCTCGTCTTATACTCGGGTCAATAAGTTTTTCCCATTTTTTTGTGGTAAATTAGGGCCTCGACTTATACTCGGATCGACTTATACTCGAGTATATACGGTAAACACTTTCAATTTGTATGCAAATCAGGTAGGCTCTTGCACTACACATAGTTGAAGGTAAATCTAAAGGAAATTGAATAAGAAAATTGTATAATGTATGGCCAGCTTTACTCTCCCCAACTCTATAAAAAAAAAGAAAAATATATATATATAAATTGTTGCCTGGCTAATCTGACCTCAGTTTGATTTCATTTGCAGTTTGTTCATTCTATATCAGTGACTCGGAAGATATTGTAGCCAGGGAGCCAGCACTTTGTTCCATCTAGCTTGCTCGCTACAGGTAGAGTTTTTGTAATGCAGAGTTAACTAGACTTCAGCAGGGTAGAAGCAGAGAACAAAATAAATGGATCTTTGATAGACAACTAATCTTTTGCCATGTTTCACTACTAGCACTGAGCATAAAAAATATTCCAGTTTTGTAGTTCTAGGACTGTTGCATTGTTCAATGACTGTTTGCCCTTATTGCAGATGCTGGAACTCCAGAGGAAGATGAGCGATATGAAAATGCAATTATTGAGACAAACTGCATCTACCGTTTGGTTGATGATAAACTGGTGCCTGTAGATGAATTCTGGGGTAAAGTCCCTCGATGCTCACTTTTACAGTCTAAAGAGGTTTGTGATCCCTTTTCTTGATGGAAATAAAACCCACTAAGTCATTTATCAATGTTTGTGAAGGAAAAACAGTTTATCCTTCTACAGGAACTCACCAGATGCTTCCTTTTACTCTTCTATTGCACTGTGGTTTTTGTGGTCAGCTCAGTTACTTCTTTCTGTAAACATTTTGAGAAATGAGGATTAATATGAACTGGTTGCCGGTAGCAGAAGAGGCGGATGGAGGTGACCATGTCACTGTAGTGCAGCAAAGACTGACCAAGAAGGATCCCTGTGTCATTTTCAGTAAGCGGCAGTGATGAGAGGGTGTTGGGATGCCAAGTGTGCACGAGCAACATTCCACCTAAGGGATTACTTTATAGTGTTAACTCTTTCTGCAGTAGAACAGAAATAAATAGGAGTAATCATGGTTCTCAATGGTCCTTTTTAACAAGGTAGCATACGGTGATCCGCCTACACTGCATACTCAAAAAGTCAGTCTTCAAAGACTGGGTCACCCCAGAGGATGCGCCACAGCTCTGAACCTGGAAAGGACTCCATGGCTAACACAGCATGGAGACTGGAAAGCACCACAGAACAGAGTGCCCAAAAATCACATTTCAGGCTAGCCCCGTAATTGTCCAGTCCAGTAGGGTCTTAGTATGACCTCCAAAGTTCCTTCTGAGGATACATCGATTCACATGTCTGCACATAGAGACCAGCTGAAGCAGCTTGTAGGTGAATCTTGGTTGAAGAAAAAACGATGATCTTGTAGGACAAAATTGACTAGCAATTTAATATTCATCCTCCTAGAACACTAGCAAAATAAATTGAGACATGCTGGCAGTCGGAAGTCATACCGGGCTGATGACTAATTTTTGTTTGCCATTGTCCAAATCCTCCTGTAAGTGGCAGTATAAATCCTGTGACCCTCAATTAACAATAAAGAAATACAGACTGCCATTGGTGACCTTCTTTTGAAAAATACTTGGCTCATGGTTTTCTTGCTAGTACTGTAAACCTGGAACAGATAATGTGTAAGAGTTCTGAACTCTGACATGTTCTGACTGAACAAACTGTATGCTTGTTCCAGCACTGTGAGTTGGAAAGCATGGTGACTAAAGGCTACGTATTTCTTTTAATACAGGTTTATTTTGTGTTATTTCAACTTTTTATTTATTTTTACCCCAATACAGCTATGCACTCATTTTGCCCCCATCAGATTCAGTGTATTTATAAAAAAAAATCAGCACGTTTTTTTAGAGTGGAAAACCGTGCTATAGATCCCAATTCATATCTGTGCTACTCGCACATTTTATGACCACATGAGTGATTCTAGATGTCTTTAGTATATTTTACTTTAGTAAATTGAAAATGTTTTGTATTTATTATGTATTATTGCATTTATTGTTTCAGGTGCTGGTGTTTGATTTTGGCAGTGAAGTGTATGTGTGGCACGGTAAGGAAGTGACATTGGCTCAGAGAAAGGTGGCATTTCAGCTAGCTAAACACCTCTGGAATGGGCTCTTTGATTATGAGAACTGTGATATTAATCCTCTAGATCCTGGAGAATGCAATTCTCTAATACCAAGGTATGAAGTTATCGTTATCATTTTTATGTAATACAATACCTATGTTGTTGGTGTTTTTAAGTTTTAAGTTTTTGGGCAGTTTTATACAGTAAGCTAATAAAAGATTCTTCTGCCCAGCAAGACACCAGTTTAACACTCTTAACATTACTCCGCAGAAAAGGAACTGGTCGTCCAGACTGGGCTATATTTGGTCGACTAACGGAACACAATGAAACCATTCTGTTCAAAGAAAAGTTCCTGGATTGGACAGAAATGAAGAAGCCCACAGAGAAGACTTTGTGTGAGGAACTCCCAAAGCAAAAGGCAAAATCACTAGATCTATATCATGAGTTCAGCATATTGTAACATTTAGATAAATGATTGAAGTATATAAAAACATTTTTCCTGTAGTGTTCAAGCTAACAGTCATTCTTGATTATATTTGAAATTGATTCAAGCATTGGGATTTGTAATATGAATGAATGAGTCATGAATGGACATATTACCTGTGCATTCATTGTTATTGTACTGAGGCCCCAAAGAACAAAAAGGACAATTAGGGCAGTGCTGAGGACACCTCTGATGTCGGGGGGGGGGGGGGGGGAGGAGGAATTGAGCCATGTTAAAGTTCAGCCTTGTTTATGGTGCCTGACTGATCTCCTGGAGAAATGTACCCATAGCATGGTATGCAGAGCAACATTAGAGCAAGTGTACATGAGAAAATAATAGGCATCAAATGGGCAATTAATGTGTTTTCTGAAGACTGTTGTCCTCTTGTGAGAACCAGTATTCCACTAAAGCAAACCTTTGCATAGGGAAATGTGTAGGTGGCCTTTGCTGTGCTCTCCTTCTGCTGTGGTCTATGCTAATTGCCTGACTATTGTTGACTCTAATACTGTATCGCCGGACTAGAATGAGCATGCATCCAGGGAAGTCTGTACCCGATTTGCATACTTTCTCTGGGTCCGTTAAGTGTTCAGGCTTTTGGATCAACATAATAGTTTAAAAATTACCATTTTTAATAGCTTGATAATGGCACCTTCCATATTTTTTGGCCTTATATGCTTTTTAAAAGAATAGCCCAATAGCTGTATTCCATAGACCTTTTCATACATGCCCAAAGGATTGTGACCAGAACTCAACTAAGCATGGTTTTGTTTCCTTTTGCTGTGGGCTGGAGTTGTACAAAACCTGTTTTTAGATGACCCGTTGTCTGTACATGCAATTAATAGCAATCCTGAGCATTCAGTTTCTCCTTTATTTCTGAATAGGCATGGATTTCTGTAACGAGACTAGTGCAGACCTGTACCCCATATGGATATTATAAGACCAGTACATGTACCTTACTGGTTTGATCACTGAACAGCAAAGTCATGGCTCCATTTCCCCCTGCCGCTGTGTTATTGTTAATGGTTAAGTTTGTTTTGCCAAATGTCTGCTCTGAATATATTGTGCTGGTTCTGAATTTGGCAATTAATCCACATTTCTGCGTAAGTGAATATCATGGTCCCTTTTTAGTATCTGGTTTCTTCTAATCCTATTTGCCTAAATCATATTACCTCAGCAATTGGGTTAATCAAACGTACCTTACATCCAGCATACATGGACAGGCAACCAATGGAAACTGTAATTTAATATTCTGTGGGATTGTGATGTATAGTGTAAACCACAGACTAATATTAACATGAACCAGATTGTACCGGGTAGGGCTGAAAGATCCAATTAGCTGTAGTGGTTGCATTTTGTTGTTAAATCTAATCTGAGCCAACTAACCAATCCATTCTCTGTAATAGGCAGAAAAGCAGGAAGATGTAAAGGGCTATGACATCATGCAGATGGTGCCGATCTCCCAGGCGACAGTAGGGACCGTCCTAGATGGATTTAATGTGAGCCGAGGCTCTGGACTTATAGAAGGTGACGATGGGAGACAATATGAGTTAACGACTATCTCAGTTGATGTCTGGCATATTTTGGAATTTGACTACAGTAGGCTTCCGAAACAAAGTATCGGTCAGTTCCATGAGGGGGATGCGTATGTAGTGAAATGGAAGTACCTGGTGAGCACTACAGGTGAGCCAGAATTTCAGTGGTCTGTTTAAATAGTGTGTAATGTGGAAAATCCGCACTAACCCCTTAAACCATGTACAGATATGGATCTATATAAAAATATATATATGTATTGTGAATAAACAATAAAAAGGTGCTGCAACTTAAACCTGAATATTCGGCTTGTGAACGTGTATAAGAAAAAATAGATGCGCAACCAAAAATATATGCAAAACAAAATGTATGTGAAACCAGCGTAGGTTAAAACATATATGCAAACAAACATGCGTGTGAAATCAACATGAATTAAGCACAAAAAAATGCTCCAATAGAGTTACAATAAAAAGTCCATAATAAGTATTACTCTGTATAAATCTGTGGAGGTTGAGCCCTTCAGCAGAAAGCACAATTGCTCTATTCACCATATATTTTCACAGAAACAGCCAGGGGATAATAAAAGCCAGAGGGCCGCTTACCAGATCTTTTGGATCTCTAATTATGGAGATCGTACGAGCATACACAGGAGGGATCACTCAGGCAGGGATGGTATGTTTACTCATCTATCCAATCTCGGGATCTTCTCCACCGACAGTTCTAAATGCTGTGGTATCTTTCGTGGGACCCTTACCAGGGTAGGTATGCTCGTGAAGTGTATTTAAAAAGGGAAGAAAAAAGACTTCATGGTGCAGTACCTCTAAAATCAAAAGTTCCTTTATTCCATTGATAAGCGACTGACATCCAAATAAAAACAATTTGAACAAGACTAACAGCCGCGGCTCAAGCCAGGCAGCTGGTGCGTGGTGATGTCAGGTCCTACAGCTCCACCCAACGCGTTTCTCCGTATTAGGCATCGACTGGGAAAGGAGGCTAGGGCTGGACATCGCACACCACGCTACAAATACGCATTGACAAAGGAGAGACGCTGGAAGCACAAACAGGCACTCCATACCAATGTGTCACCGGTGTATATAAAACAAAAAGTTGCCAATTCCTTAAACAGCTGTATCAAACTTGGTCATAATACTGCAGCATACCCAATGTTCATCAGCATATCAATTATGATTACAATTCATGCAAAAAAGAATTCTTCAAGGGTGCAGTGCTTTTAAAGGTTGCAATTTTAAAAAAAATATTAAATGCACATTTTGTTTACCTGCAAAAAATGTGCATAAAAATTTATTTTTATTTTTTTCAAAAGGTGAACTTATCCTTTAACTTTTTACAAAAATCCCTTTTAAAAAAATGCTGCTCCTGCTTTCCTTTACAATACAATACAACTGTGGCGCGTCTTTTCAGAGAAACTGCTGACCTCTTGATCCACCTCCATTCATATAGGATGGACTGGACACAAGTGTGCACCCCTAGCAGCCGATCCAATCTGTGCTCATACTCGGTGCACTCTCTCTCCTTTAGTTGCAGCAGCTGAGGTCAGTCACTGAGGCTAAAAAAGAGCGCAACTGCTCATGTGTGCGATTTTGAATGGGCCGGTTTCCATTTGGTAATAGTTAAAATCTTTGCTTAGGTTTTCTTGCTATATGTCTCATTGAGGATATTCCCTTCAGTTCCTCTCTTATAAACACAACAAGCAGTGAAAGCAAATCTCTCTGAATTGAAGGAAACGCCCCTTTCAGTTGTCACCAAAGTTTCCTTGTTGCAAGATTTAGTTGTACGATCATTCAAAAGTGAAATCGTGTGTATGGGCCTTTAGGAGGATAAATAGTACAGCTGCAGCCTCTTGAGACAATTGTTCAGGTGAAATGTGAATGTTTTCATGCTTTTGTGTAATTTAGATCATTGAGTTCTTTGCACTCCAGTATGTGAAGGTATGTACACAACCCTATTCTGTATACCTGACCACACTGTATTATTGTATCTTGCTTGCAGTTGGACAGAGGCAGAAAACTGAGCATGTGCGGGTGACCGGAAAGGAAAAGTGTGCATATTTCTTTTGGCAGGGTCGACATTCTCCAGTGAGTGAGAAGGGCACATCGGCGCTAATGACCATCGAGTTGGATGAGGAGAGAGGAGCACAGGCAAGTTACTCCCATGTTTATATTAGTGATTTTATTTATCCTGCAGCTTATTAACCACTTGACACCAAATCACATATATGTTAGGGGTGCGCATCTTCACTGGTCTCACGATTCGATTACGATTATCTGGACAACGATTCGATTCCGGGATGCATCACGATTACCGACGAGCTCCCACTTCCGCTTGGGCTGCCTAGGCGGCACTTCCACCCTGCAATCTTCTGGGACACTTCACAGTTCCCAAAAGATTGCCCGGCTATGCAGGAAAGCACAGTGAGACATGCGCACCCGGCTTTGAAGCTGCGAGCTGTCGCAGTCGGATGCCCACAGTAGTATTGCCAGCGCCGTGGACAGGCAGGGGAGTGAAGGGAGGGTTTGGGTGGCCACGTCGCTGGATTGTGGGACAGGTGAGTGTCTCTTTATTAAAAGTCAGAAGATACTTTTTTTGTAGCTGCTGACTTTTAATAAACAAAAAATTGACTGGAACTGCTCTTTGAATTAAAAATAACCTCACTCCCTTTAAAAGTGCACTAATCTGGTGCACTACAGGGTACAGACATTCTCACACACACACACACACACACACACACACACACACACACACACACACACACACTGCTGCTTGGAGGTCAGAAGGGATTACAATCCACAGATGACAAACAGCCCTGTGAAGTTCCCTGTATTGTCTCTGCTGACCAGTGGCATTTTGTGTCACTTCCAGTTAGGGCTGATGTAAACACTTCCTTTTTTTTTGCTTTTTTTTTTTATCTCATTCCTATAGACCCCAGATGTCTCCATAAAGAGGATCTTTCTTACCTTATTTCTATAACCAGGGATGTTTACATTTCTTGTGATGGTAATCAAAGTGATTAAAAAATAAAGGGACAGTGTAAAAATAAAAATGGCGCCCCTGTCACTTCGTGCTTGCGTGCAAAAGCGAACGCATACGTGGGTCAGGCATGCATATGCAAATGGTGTTCACACCACGTGTGAGGCATCGCCGTGAACATTATAGCAAGAACACTAATTCTAGCGCTAGGCTTCCGCTAAGGCTACTTTCACACTGGGGCGGTGGGTGCGTTGGCGGTAAAGTGCCACTGTTTTTAGTGCCGCTTTACCGTCAATTTCGCAGCGCTATTCGGCCACTAACGGGGGCGCTTTTAGCCCCCTGCTGTAGCGCTGTGCCGACGGTATAGCCACGCTGCCCCATTGATACACCGCTCCAAAGATGCTGCTAGCAGGACTTTTTTTAGCGTCCTGCCAGCACACCGCTCCAGTGTGAAAGCCCTCGGGGCTTTCACATTGGAGAGACAGCAGCAGCTCTTTCAGGGCGCTTTGCAGGCACTATTTTTAGCGCTGTGGCGCCTGCAAAGCACCCCAGTGTAAAAGGGGTTTAACTCTAAACTGGTAACCTGTAAACATTTTCAAAGTGTTGTCTATGGAGATTATTATGTATCGTAGTTTGTCGCCAGTCCACGAGCATGCATAATTTTAAAGCGCTGGGTTTACTCGGCGTAACATCATCCTTCATATTTTACCAAAAAGTTGGGTTTTATATTGTTTTTTTGCATTAAATTCCAGTGTATTTCCAAAAAAATTGTTTGAATATGCCTCTTCTGAAAAAAAATAAAAAAAAAAAAAAATATATATATATATATATATAATTTGGGAGTTCTCAGTAATTTTCTAGCAAAAAAAATGCTGATTTTTTTTTTTTTTTTTACTTTAAAAAGGGGTTCAAAACTAAAACTTGAAAAATCTGGTGCGGCTGTTCATGGTAGCCAGTCGGCTTCTAACTCCAGCTTGTTCAATTAAGCTTTGACCAAAAAAAAAACCTGGAGCTGTACCAGATTTTGCATTTCCCATTTTAGTAAATCAACCCCAAAGTGTCAGAATAGGCCTGGTCTTCAAGTGGTTAATCTATAGTGAACTGTGCATACTTGGTTAGTGATCGGTAGACTAGAGCTGCTAGGCACTTCTGTAGTGTACGTTTTATTACTAAGTGCTTTTTTCTTCAGGGATGTTTTTCTTAACATTTAGCCTAGATTCCCATGTGTTGCGGGAAATGCAGCGAATCCTGTGCGTTTCCTGCACCACATTGAAATTGCACAGTATTCATGCAATCTGCTGCGGGTATCAATGTTAAATTAACAACTCCTATCAGCTTGCAAAACGCAGTGCGATTGTCTGAATTTAATGGGTCCTGCACCATTTTGGTGCAGATGCAGTGCAATTTGAGCCATACAAAATTAATGGCTCAAATGGCACCACACCGACATTGCATTAGATTTGCACAGGAATGCGTGCGATTTCCTGTGCGAATCCCATGCAATGTGCCGCATTGTGGTAAATGTACCCTCTTCTGCCTGTGCGTTCCTGTGTTTTATAGTTGCTGCGCTCATGCCCTGGAATTCATAAAGATTGGAGCAGACAGATTATACGAAAGTCTCGCTTATGCGTTCTAAAAGTGGTGCAGCGTGTGCCAAATTCTGTACCTGTCTAGAACTCGTACTGGAATTTGACGCATGCTCTGACACTTTGGCTGGGTTCACCCTTGTGCAATCAGACATTGCATGTGATTCGCACCTCATTGCTGTGCAGATCACATGCGATGTCTGTGCGGTGTGAATTCAGCCATACAAAATGTATGGCTGAAATCGCATTGCATTCGCACCAAAAGAACTGTTTTTTGGTCCACACTGGAATCGGATCGCATGGGTGTTTACACCTATGTAATGCGATTCCTGCACCATTTGACAGTTTGCACTGCGATCTGCGAAACGATCTGGGGGTGTCATTAACTTTACATTGACACCCATAGCGGTTCGCAGATGTCAGTGTGAACCGCCAGCGAGTGACATGCGATGCGGGAGCCCGCACTGGAATTGCGCTGGTTCCCGCATCACATATGTGTGGACTAAATCAAAATCTGCACCAGTTTCTCTCAGTACACCAAAAGAGAGTTGGTCTTAATTAGCTCCACTTTTGTAACATACAAACTATCCTTATTTTATTTAGAATTTGGCGCATTCAATGTGCCATAATGTAAAAGCGGCACATTTTAGAACTACCTGAATTAGGTGCATGAGTCACTGTCAGAACCAAAAGTGTCGCAAATGCTTCATGTATTGGGTGCATTACATTAACGAATAAATTAGTAAGAGGGGTACAGACAAAATACTAAATTTTGAATTGTCACCAGAGCAGGATTAGAGGAGAAATCTTTCAATGGGGACGCTAGTTCTGGTGACAGCTGTGTCTGAGGGGATTTCTCTCCCTTTGGAGACAACTTCCTGTTTTGGCTGTGGGACAGGAAGTGAAAGGAAATCTCCCAAATGGGGCACAGATGGCAAAAAATTCAAGAGGATCTCTCCATCCAAAATAAATAAAGTTTGGTATTTTGGTTCTGCTTTAGGAATAAAATAAAATAAAAAAAAACTGGAGGTGTGTTCTAATGTCTTCATAAGCATGCTATTTATCCGAATCCTACTTCTACTCTTTAACAACTTCCCACCCAGCCAATGCACAATGTTCCTGAACGTTCCTCCGGAGTGGGATCGCACAGCCATGTAATCCGGATGCGCTCGAGTCCATCGGACACGCCGCATCTCGGATCGGCAGGAGGGCTCTGTGATTGGCACTCCTGATCACATGATGGCTGTGTCCAATCACAGCCATCATGTGATGTAAATAGAGAGCCGGTTTCTGGGCGATTGGCTCTCCTTCTCCTCACATGGAGCTTGTCAGTGAGGAGAAGGCGAGTGGATCTCTGCAGCCGAACCGGTGATCAGTGAGTATGAGCTGTTTTTTTTACAGCTTTTTACACACTGATCACCGGCCTAGTGTCCCCAAAACAGAGTAAAAACATCTGTCCCATATATGTCCCAGTAAAATTCTCTGTCCATGATCATCTGTGCGCATCTGTCCGTGATCACACAAACCAATTTTTTTTTTTTTTTTAACCAAAGACATGTACCAGGCCTAAATTTATGACGAAATCTGAGTTTATTGGATTTCTTTTCAAACAAAGTAGAAAATATTGGGTTTTTTCTTTTTCACAATTTTCGCTCCTTTTTCATTTATACCGCAAAAAATAAAAAACCAAGTGGTGACTAAATGGCACCAAAAGAAAGCTCTATTTGTGTGAACAAAATGATACAAATTTAATTTGGGTGCAATGTAGCATGACCGCGCAATTGTCATTCAAAATGCTAGAGCACAGAAAGCTAAAAATTGGTCTGGGAAAGGAAGAGGGTGAAAATGTCCAGTATTGAAGTGGTTAACACTACTTGTTTAATTCCAACCTGGCTTTCCCTATCCAGAACTCTATTGGCCAGTGAGGCCTGCCTTCAAAGGGATGGACCAATAGTAAGGGAGGGGGCACGCTGGCCTAAACTAGTTAATGTCGAGGAGTGTTAGAAATTGCCTATTAGCACTTTGCCATTCTGAACACCTATAGAACTCATAGATGGTCCAAAGGTACGTGGACCGAGGTGACTTCATTCCATTCTTCTAGACAGTTTAATAGATTTCAAAATTACCAACTCTCATTTTAAACCTACATAGTGCACACAGTCTGCCTCCAGAATGGCTGTTTTCTCTACCCCAGCAAAGTCCCTGACAATTTCCTTTTCTGATTTCATTGGCTTCGCGTCTGACATTCTCCAAATCTCACACAGGTCCAAGTGCTTCAGGGGAAGGAACCCCCATGTTTCTTGCAGTGTTTCGAGGGAGGAATGATTGTACATGCCGGGAGGAGAGAAGAGGAGGAAGAAAATGCACAAAGTACGTCCAAATCTGTCCTCACACTGCGATTTCCAGTATGCCTGAAAGTCCCTTTATCACATTCTAAATCTTATCTGGATGCCTAGGATTTATTCAGGGGTTGCATGGCAAAGAGACATTTAGAAGAGGCCTTTTATTTTTTCAGTGAATACAGGGCTTCTTCTGATTATTGTGTAGAAGGATCTGGACAGCCGCACACCGGGATAGGCAGATAAATTTCTTCTTTATTTAATAGGATTATAAGGTACATATGACACCGCTGGAGTGATACAGCTTAACAGCTAACGCGTTTCGCACCAGCGGTGTCATATGTACCTTATATTCCTATTTTATTAAATAAAAAATAATTTTATCTGCCTATTCCGGTGAGCGGCTGTCCAGATCCTTCTACACGATTCTATCTGTACCAGCAATTGCCAGCACCTGGGGCTCTCTCTCTTTTTGTCTTGGAGGAAGATAAACTTCAGTTTGGTCTGTCCAGAGTGGTGGTAACTATTTTTATCTTCTGATTATCTGAGACGGGGAAGCATCACAATCTCCATTTCGGCCAATCAGTGAAAGCCTTCTCCTAAATGGCAGATATTTGCTGCGGCCGACTCTCTATATCTGGCAGTAGAAGGAAAGGAAGTCTGTGGTACTGCTGCTGGATCACAGCCTTCTTGTACACAGCACAGGCTACTACAGAATTTTACAGACTAAGCAGCAGCCAGTCAGTTCTGGCAAGTAAATAATTCACCCCGTCTGGTCAAAACAAATATAAAGTGCCTGGAAATTTGAAATTCTCTTTTTTTTAAAGGGTAACTCCACTTTCGTTGGGGGGGGGGGGGGGTAGGTAATGTGTACAATTGCGATACAAGTCATATTGTAATTGAATGTTATTAAAAATGACCTTTCCTTTTCAATCTGCAGCCGCTGTATTTTCTAAAAATGCAATGCAGTATGGCTACATGGAGTTGTACACAGAAAGTGTACTGACCACTCCCCAGAAACATCAATTCCACAGACCAACCCACATGGATTTCTTCCAAGTAACAAAAGTTAGGATTCTACAACAAAGGTTGTTATAATCCTTGCAATGTACATAGATCACCCAGGCGGGAATGTTTTTTTTCTCAACAAAAGTGGAGTTACACTTTTAGCTTTACCCCTGCTGTCCACAAACTGAGGCTTTACTGACAATTAAAGGTTTATTGATGGATGATCGTTGTGGAGTTCAACTCTGAAAAGTGAAGGGCACTGTTTAGTGTGCTCCCTGGAATAGGAGGGCTCACCTAGTACACTAAGGAACCCTCCTGAAGGTTTTGCAGGAATTTAATGCTGAGCTCCAGGCAAATAGCTAAATACGCAGATGAATTATTTATATTGGGGCTGTTTTAGCAAGGGATTTGTATTTGTCTGTCCAGTTCTGAGATTTGCTCAGTTCTGCCACACTGTACAGCCCTGTCTGGTAGAATAAGAGACCTGATTTTTCTCTACTGCAGGTAACACTGACAAGTCGTATACCTCCCTCAGCCTGCTGTTTGTTATCACATGAGTTCTTTTTATCTTGCCTGGAGCTCACTATAATCTACAGTGTAATCTTAATGTTAAAACTCTAAGGCTGGGTTCACACTTGTGCGATGTTAGACATTGGATGTGATTCGCACCGCACTGCTGTGCAGATCACATGCGATGTCTGTGCGATGCAAATTCAGCCATACAGATTGGCTGAATTTTCATCGCATTCGCACCAAAAATGGTGCAGGACCCCTTTTTCATCCACACTGGAATCGGATCACATGGGTGTTCACACCTATGCGATCCGATTCCTGCACCATTTGGGAATTCGCACTGCGATCTGCGAACCGATCTGGGGGTGTCAACTTTGCATTGACAACTGCAGCAGTTCGCAGATGTCAGTGTGAACTGTCGGCAGGTGACATGCGATGCAGGAACCTGCACTTTTTTTTTTTTTTTTTTTCTCTTGCTCACACCTCTGTGTAGTAAACGCTCTTCCTTTCCCCTAAAGGTGATTGGAGGTTGTATTGTGTGCGGGGTGAGGTTCCTCTGGAGGGAAACCTCATTGAAGTGGCCTGTCACTGCAGCAGCCTGAGGTCAAGGACATCAATGATACTTCTTAATGTCAATAAGGCCATCATCTATCTCTGGCAGGGCTGCAAAGCACAAGCCCACACGAAGGAAGTGGGGAAGACAGCAGCCAACAAAATAAAGGAAGAGTAAGTACAAGAGCCACTGCATGTGCTTTGTGCTATTTTTTTTTTTTTTCTTTCTGGATTATTACTAGTTTTATGTGGAGTTGTTGAATAGATTTACAGAGAATAGGTGATTATGACAGCTGAAAAGGCCTTCAAAACCTCATCTAATGGTATTTATATTTCAAGGGAGAGCTGTGCTTGTTTTCTTCTAGCAACTGTATTCTCATTTTAATCCCCCACAATGCATCGAGCTAATAAAAATGGGAATCTGGACAGCAAGTACTGGCCCTTCCTTATACATGTTTTTGTTATATGCAGTGAAGCCAGCTCTTTATTTAAATGTATTATACTGGATTTATATAGCGCCAACAGTTTACGCAACGCTTTACAATATTAAAAGGGAGACAGTACAGTTACAGTACTATAAAATACAAGAGGGTTAAGTGGGCCCTGCTTATAAGCGCTTACAGTTGTAACTGTGGGGGATGAGCTGATGGAAGTAATAAGTTCAGTTAGTTGGAGGCGTGATTGGCTGCCTTTAGGCAAACCCCCAAAACTCTTCTCTTCAGGATAGCTTGAGTAGGAGATGGCTGGACAGACTTCAGTAGAGAGTACCAGAGGATGGGAGAGGCTCTGGAGAAGTTCTAGAGACATGAATGGGAGAAGAAGACAAGGAAGCTTGAGAGGAGGGGAGAGGACAGTTTGGGTGTTTGGAGACAAGATTGGTGATTTAGCTTGGGGCAGAGTTGTGAATGGCTTTGTTTGTTGTTGTTAGTATTTTTAATTTAATTTGCAGGGCAATTGGAAGACCGTGAAGGGATTGACAGAGAGGGGTGGCAGACACTGAGCAGTTGGTGTGGTAGATAAGTCTGGCAGCTGCATTCATGATAGAATGAAGAGGGGATAGCCTATGGGGGAGGTAAGACTATGAGAAGGGAGTTGCAATAGTCAGGAGGAGATATAAGAAGTGAGTGAATGAGTAGCTTGTTGGTTTTATTAGTTAAAAAGGGGCGCATTTTAGAGATGTTACGGAGGTGAAGTCTACAAGCTTTTGGCAACTATTGGATTTGGGTCTGAAAGGACAGGTCAGAGTCTAGGATTACACCTAGTACCCTTTAGAGCAAGGATCTCCAAACTTTCTAAATAAAGGACCAGTTTACTGTTCTTCAGACTTTAGGGGGGCTGGACTAGGGCCAGTGGGAGAAGAAAATGTCATGGCATGCAGTGGAAGTAAACAATGCCATCTCTTTGGAGACAGTAGGAGGACTAGTGCCCCATTGTTGGTGTCAATGGAAGGAATTGTGCCTCATTGTTGTCAATGGAAGGAATTGTGCCCCATCGTTGGTGTCAATGGAAGGAATTGTGCACCGTTGTTGGTGTCATTGGATGGAATAGTGCCCCAAGGGCCTGATAAAAGCAAGCAAATGGCCACATCTGGCCCCTGGGCTGCAGTTTTGAGAACATTGCTTTAACCAGTAGACATCCGCGCTATGGCCGAATGACGGCCACAGCGCGGACCTACATTCCCGGGAGGCCGTCATATGACGGCCTCCCCTGTGCACGCTCCCTGCGCGCGCCCTGCAGGGCGCGCGCCGGGCGCGGTGTGATCACCGAGTCACTGAGACTCGGCTGATCACCGATCTGAGTAAGGGGCCGGTCCCGGCCCCTTACCATGTGATCAGCTGTCAGCCAATGACAGCTGATCACATGATGTAAACAGGAAGATCGGTAATCGGTTTTTTTTTTACTCGCGCTGACAGCGCGAGTAGAGAAAAAAGCCGATCACCGGCTCAGATGCCAGGGACATCGGTCCCAAAGAGGAAGCACAAAAAATTCCTCATAAGTGCCACCCAAAAGTGCCACCTAACAGTGCCACCTAGCAGTGCCCACAGTGCCACCTAGCAGTGCCCACAGTGCCACCTAGCAGTGCCCACAGTGCCACCTAGCAGTGCCCACAGTGCCACCTAGCAGTGCCCACAGTGCCACCTATCAATGCCAACAAGTGCCACCTATCAATGCTCACAAGTGCCACCTACCAATGCCCACCTGTAGTGCCAATCAGTGCCACCTGTCAGTGCTGCCCATCACTGCCACCCATCAGTGCCCATCACTGCCACCCATCAGTGCCCATCACTGCCACCCATCAGTGCCCATCACTGCCACCTATCAGTGCCCATCACTGCCGCCTCATCAACGTACATCAATGAAGGAGAAAAATTACCCGTTAAAAATTTTTTATAACAAAATATAAAAAAATAAATTTTTTTTAAAAAAAAATTCTGGTTTTTACATTTTTTTAACAAAAAGTAAAAACCGCAGAGGTGATCAAATACCACCAAAAGAAAGCTCTATTTGTGGGAAAAAAATGATAAAAAATTCATTTGGGTACAGCGTTGTATGACCGCGCAATTGTCATTCAAAATGCGTTAGCGCTGAAAGCTAAAAATTGGTCTGGATAGGAGGGGGGTTTAAGTGCCCGGTAAGCAAGTGGTTAAACCTTTAAATGTAAAGTCTCATAATATCCTTTTATCCTGTTTGATAATACTGTGTGCATGTACTATGTGCTGCTGTGTGCCATTTGACACCATGAGACACGTGGAACAATAACAGTTTTTTGTTTTTTTTTTAATCTTGCGCTCAGGTGAATACAATGTCATCATATAATCAGTCTTACATGGGTTACATGCGTTTTTGTTGGGTTTGATTATGTAATCCTCCTTTACATTTACTTGAGCACTGTATAATTCCCCTCCCCCCCAAAAAAAGAAATCAAATGGCTTACATGTTTACTTTAAAACCACTATTCTTTTCTTGTAGATGTCCGTTAGAAGCTGGACTGCATAGCAGCAGTAAAGTGACGATATATGAATGTGATGAGGGATCTGAGCCCCTAGGATTCTGGGAAGCTCTTGGAAGAAGAGACCGCAAAGCATATGACTGCATGTTGCAAGGTAACATGCTGTTTACTTTTTCACGTCTTTTTTTTTATTTTTTATTTTTTTATTTCTATAATCAATGCTATTAGTTTTGTTTATCCCACTGCCGTTTTAGTTTAGTGTTTTAAGAGAAAAAGAAATTGTATAATGTAATGTCTTCTTACCGTGGGTGATTATAGAATTAATCAAATGATTGCATAAGAATTTTCCTTAAATGAAAAGGTCATGTTTGGCACATGTTACATGTTCCCACCTGTATTTGGAGTGGAACATGTAACCTCTTCCAGCTTTTGCCTTCTCTCCCCTCCTCCCTGTGACAGCAGGCAGGGAATCCTTTTCCCCACACCCACTGTCAGAATTTAAAAACAGCCCAGCTGTGCAGGGCTCCACCCACATGGCTGCGTCATTCATTCAGAGTTCTGTAAATGAATGGGCTACATCTGCCGTTGTCCATTGCTGATGGCTTGTAACTCTCAATGAACTGCGAGGGCCTTGGTGAGTGCCCTGGTAGTCCTTGGTTCTTCCTGCCATTCAGTAACTGTTCATATCAGAGATACGGGCAGACAGTGTACTGAGTGTCTTCAGGGTGCTGGCATTTAACAAGCGATCTGCTGATCATGTGTGCAATGCCTTACAGGCTGCGGAGTAAAAAAAAATATTAACCACTTAAAGACCAGCCTCCTTTTGAGATTTTGGTGTTTTACATGTTTAAAACAGTTTGTTTTTTTTTTGTTTTTTTTTGCTAGAAAATTACTTAGAAAAAAAACAATATATAATGTTTGGGGGTTCTAACACCCTAGAGAATAAAATGGCGGTCATTACAATACTTTTTTTTCACACCGTATTTGTGCAGCGGTCTTACAAGCGCACTTTTTTGAAAAAAATTCACTTTTTTAAATAAAAAAATAAGACAACAGTAAAGTTAGCCCAATTTTTTTATATTGTGAAAGATAATGTTACGCCAAGTAAATTGATACCTAACATGTCACGCTTCAAAATTGTGCCAGCTCGTGGAATGGCGTCAAACTTTTACCCTCAAAAATCTCCATAGGCGACGTTTAAAAAATTCTACAGGTTGCATGTAGCACCCATGAACTATTTTGCATACATAACATCCTTATCTCAATTAGGTTTACACATAATGGTTATTCTAATCCAGACATGCTGAAGAATAGTATTTTATCTCCCTTTTCTTCTTCTTCTTCAAAAAAACTACATTTATTCCCACCAAGACGTACATGCTACTACCAGAAGTGATAGGTTAACAAATATAATGTATAACAAATTTATCAAAAATCAGAGGGATTCTATTTTAAGATCTTGTAATACACAAGCAATTTATTTTCTTTTGACAGATCCTGGGAAGTTTAACTTTACGCCACGATTGTTTAGTCTCAGTAGTTCTTCTGGAGAATTCACAGCGTCTGAATATATGTATCCATCCAGACTGACGAGCGTCGTAAACTCAATGCCGTTCCTACAAGAGGACCTATACACAGCGTCACAGCCAGGCAAGATTACAGATCTCCTATAGCCTCTATAGGGCATGTTCATCAGTAGAGTTGTCATTGTTAAACACATGTTTGTCACAGGCATGGTTGGTGACACAGATTTAATAAATACATTTTGAAAATGGATCATTTAGGTTAAAACATAGATTCCACCAACAGTATTCCTTTTGAAACAAGACCCCTATAATAACCCCCTATGTATTTTATTTAACGTATACGTTTTCTAATAATCCAGTTATTGAAAAAACGTTGAGCAAAACACAGCAAGTCTTCCCATAGCAGTAACAGTTCATACACAGACAACTTGTCACAGGATTTTACATCAGGGGTTCCTAAACTTTTTAAGATTATCGCCACCTGTCATTTTGGGTACCAGAATGACTTAAAGAGATGGTAATAGTTTGGTTGTACTTTACATGCATAGCTAGAAACTGGACAGCTGAATGAAACTCAGATTTTATATAAAATGGGTAAATCACAAATCGGCTATTTTACAACAAATATGTTTTTGTGCAATTGAATCATAGACTCGATGTACAAATACTGACCGTGTTACTTGCATGTCATCTGATACATTAAAAGAGAAGTATGGCTAAAGCTTTTTTGGCCATACTTCTCTATGGATCACAGGAGTGAATTCGTTCTGCACTCCTGTGACCCAGTTTCAGCCGACAGCGGACTAAAGCCCACTGTCGACTGACGTCACTCATCCACTCCAGGCTCAGAAAAGATCCCAATCATATGGTTGGAATCAACACGGATGCCTGGACCTGCATCTGGCTCAGCCTCTGTGATCTGCTACACGAACCAGCACTCCAGTGAGCACTGAAAGGAAGATCAGAGAGCCGCTGACAGTCATGGCTCTGCTCAGGGCAGAGGGGGAGAACTGATCGATAAGCAGTGTTAGCTCAGCTCTCACTGCAGAGACGGTGGGGGGGTGGGGACAGATGCAGGACCAGATTAATGCTGCATCCACTTTTCTTTTCTTTTTTTTTTTTTTCTTTTTTTTTACAATCCTGAACTTCACTTAAGTCGGCTCTTTCACTTGGATTTCAGGTTCAAACATGGGAAAATCCTGTTTGTTTTTTTGTATTTTACTTTTTAGCGATCCAGTTCCATACCACCATCATTTTGTTTGGCCTGGGGGATGGATTACTACCAACCCCCTGTTAACACCTTTTTTCTTTTTCAAATGGTGTAGTAACTTTCCAGTTTAGCCTCAGTTTGGCTGGATGGAAGATCACATCTACCTTATAAAGCTATGTGTAGGAGTGGCTCAAACAATCCAGCAGTCCTCAAGACACCACAAAAATACACAAAAGATTTCCCAGCACACTTATCAGCTAGCTGAAAAAAAGAAAAAAAAAGTCAGTCTTAACAATTTACGTTAAACAGGTTTTAGTTACACGCATTTGCACATACAGTGGGGAAAATAATTATTTGATCCTCTGCAGATTTTTTTAAGTTTGCCCACTTGCAAAGAAATGAAGGGTTTATAATTGTATAGGTGTATTTTAAATTATAGACACAGAATAGCAACCAAAAATCCAGAAAAAAAATCACATGATACAAATGTTATAAAATCAGTTGCAGTTCACTGAGTAAAATAAGTATTTTATCCCCTACCAACCAACAATAATTCTGGCTCACACAGACTGGCTACAGTATGTGCTCATGTGGTACACAGATTAGTTCTGTCAATTTAAGAAGATTCTCCTAACAACTCGTTATGTGTATAAAAGACACCTGTCCACAGAATCTTTCTTCCATTCAAACCCCACCATGGTGGGCTAGACCAAAGGACATCAGGGACAAGATTATTGACCTGCACAAGGCTGGAATGGGCTACAAGACCATCAGCAAGAAGCTTGGAGAGGAGGCAGCTGTTGGAGCGATTATTCGCAAATTAAAGAAATAGAATATAACCATCAATCGCCCTCGGTCTGGAGCTCCATGCAAGATTTTGCCTCATGGGATAAGGAGTGAGAGAGTGATCAGCCCAGAACTACACAGGAGGAGCTTGTGAATGATCTCAAGGCATTTGGGACCACAGTCACCAAACAAACCATTGGTAATACAATACGCTGTCATGGATTGAAATCCTGCAGTGCCCACAAGGTCCCCCACCTCAAGAAGGCACATGTAGTTTGCCTATGAACATCTAAATGATTCAGAGAAGGATTGGGAGAAAGTGCTGTGGTCAGATGAGACCAAAATTGAGCTCTTTGGCATTAACTTGGCTCGCCGTGTTTGGAGGAAGAAAAATGCTTAATATGACCCTAAAAACACCATCCCTACAGTCAAGCACGGAGGTGGAAAGATTATGCTTTGGGGCTGTTTCTCTGCTAAAGGTAAAGACCAGATTTGCCACATTGAGGGGCCAATAGATGGGGCCGTGTATTGTAAAATGTTGGATGAGAACCTTCTTTCCTCATCCAGAACACTGAAGGTGGGTCGTGGATGGGTCTTCCAGCATGACAATGACCCAAAACATAC